>JAKOOJ010000001.1:28012500-28612500 GCA_022577455.1 Arizona elegans | reverse complement strand
TATCAGAAGGGATTGAAGGACTGGTGACCATCAACTCTGAAGGTGTAGAGAGTACAGGAAATGACCTATATAGGATAGGAGGAATAGCCACAACCTGGGCAATGGTCTGATAAAAGAGGTTTGAGCCCAGGCTAAGAAAGCAACTTCCACAAACATCTGAGACAAGCCTTTCCCTAGTTCACAAGATAAAGGGAGGAAGAAGCACATTCAGACTTGAAAGACATTTCTGTTACTTTAGCTGTTTCAGTAAAAGTCCTGACCCACATGGCATTGGTTTCCTCATCTGATTTACTTTGTTGGACTGACAGAAGGGTTTAAAGCAACTCATATCAGAAAACAGTAGTTCTGTACTGAGTCTGGAAAACACAGGGGGACAGTATAATTTGTTTTTGAATTCAGGAAGTGTTGAGTGGCTAATTGCAGAAAATGCACATCTTCCCTGAAACTGTCAACACCCATGGGTAGATAATTGCTGGAATTGTTGTGGGTTGTGTTTCAACATGCATAAAAGGTAGGCATTTGGAATATGGCTGATGGTTGCAAAATGTGCCACAGGTGAAAGCATTTTCTATTTAGCAATTCTATTCTATTCCTCTTATCCGCCCCTTGCCTGCTACAGTTCATTTATACATTCAGCAATATTAGGCAACATATCTATTTACAAATTATACATCAAATCCTATTGCAGAGTTTTTAAAATGTTTGTTTGTTTGTTTTGTTTTGTTTTTTCACATCAAGGAGTAGTAAGAAACCATTTGTTTCCTGCTGTATGATTGAGATTCATGTAGTGGTTAAGGATTCAGGCTAGAAACTAGGAGAGCATGAGTTTTAGTCCTGCCTTAGGCACAAAGCCATTTGAATGACCTTCGGCCAGTCACTCCTTTTCAGCCCTAGGAAGGAGGCAATGGCAAACGACTTCTAAAAATCTTGCAAAAAAAATGCAGGGACTTGCCTAGGCAGTCCCCAGGAGTCAAAATGGATTCAAAGGCACAAAAAAATAAAATAAAATAAATAAATAAAATAAAGGCAGAAAAAATAAAATAGCATGGTATTGTAAAAATATTTTTTAAAAATCTTTCAAAATACATCTACTGGCCCTTGAACTCAAATATCTCATCATTTTGTTATTTGGGAACCTTATAAAAAACTGGCCTCGTCTATTTGCTTTTACCATTTGAAACCCTTTGCTTTCATAACACATTTTCACATCGGTAACACGGCAAATGTCTGACCTGAAACTGAATATCACAACATCATAGGAAGCTATTCTAAAATCTTGAGTTGAATCACTCAATCTCCCTAACCCTGTCTCTCCCTGGTCACCCCTGGGTTTTATTTTGTTTTTTATCTTTTTTGTGTGCTATTTTGCCAGTTAACTCTTTTTGATGTTTGGTAATAATTAATACATGAACATTGAGTTATTTTTGTTAGTTGAACTGAATGGTGTGTGTGCTTCCTCTGATCTAGATATGGAGACTATGCTGGATCAAAGAAAACTGGAAATTACCCATAACACAGATTTCTCTAATCAGATGTCTTCCAAAGATATTGAGACTTTAATACTCTCTGGATATTTAGGGAATTGAACAATTGGAAGGTGAAGACTTGGGATTTCTCCTCTTCTGTGAAATTCATTTCCCAGATTGAACTACCAATCCCCATATTGCCTTTCTTTATCTGGCAAGCAAGCAAAGTAGAATGTGCATTCTAGGGTCTACTCTGTGCTCTGTTTATGATTTATTCTGCAGTTGCTCTAAGCAAATGTTTTTAGAAAAATCTTATTATTATTATTATTAAAAACCAATCAATCCACAATGCCCTATTGATTTAACTTTTACATTTTGAGTATATTATTGAAATGCAGCCTGAAGAGTTTATACTATTTGACTCCATCAGGCTTCTATCTCCATTGTGTTTTCTCCTCCGTGTCTTAAGGTTACTTAAGCTAAAATTGTCTGTAATTAAAACTACTCTTATTATTTCATATATATTATAAATTCTTTTACTATAACTCTTCTGCCTGAGTTATACTGAGCAAAAAAACCTCCTCCATTCAGCAGCCTCTCCCTTGCAGGCTATAAATCTCTACAACATGAGCAGGTCCATAGAAAGAAAGTTATAATTCTTGTTTGAAGCTTCTAAAGTATTTGTCATCAAATCTAAAGGAGCCCTGTGAGATTTAGGTGAGAAATCTCTGAAGTACGTGGCAGGCAAGTACAACTTTTAACGATGGAGGATCTTACCTTGAAGCAATTCATTCTTCTCCCAGATCCCTTGATGCCTAGCAATCTTTGCTTTAAATGTTTTTTCCATTCCCCAGCTCAGTTCACAGCATCTTATTTTCTGAAACTGCCAAGCATGTTCCAAACAGTAAAGCAGTTTACCTTGGTTTTTGCTGAAGCCAGGAGACTTCTTTGTTGACCAGATGTTTCTGAAAATTGAACTCAGATTCTGTAGGTCAATTGTTTATGCTCATTTTAGCAGATTTTTATTAGTATCGTTAATATCATTTTGACATATATGTTGTTTTTGTTCAGTCTAGTGATGAAATCTGAACTGTTTTGCTATCAGTTCGCTGGCTGTACATGCGCGCTGCACACCAAATGCATGCTGCAAGCGCATGCGCAGTGGGCACCAAACATGTGATGCAAGCGCATGCACAGTGCACACCAAAAGGAGGCTTAGGAAGGTAAATAGAACAAGGAGGGGGGGATCAGCTGGGCCGCATGATTTAACTTTGCTAGAAAGCAGGATTTCCTCCTTTCTAGCAAAGCTAAATCCCGCTGCACAGCTGATCATTGGAAATACTGGTTCAGAGGAACTGCTATCTTTTTAAATTACCGGTTCAATCGGTAGCATTTCACCCCTGGTTCAGTCTCTAAATCATGCCTGACTCTTCGTGACCCCATGGGCCACAGCATGCCAGCACCTCCCCCCTCCACTGTCTGCTGGAGTCTGCCCTCATACATGCCCACTGTGTCAATGATACTATCTAATCATTGGCATACATGTTGCTAATAACAAATTCAATTTAGAAATTATTACAGGATTATAAAACTTCAAATTAATCTTAGAGTTCCCAAAGAGCAGGGGTGAAATGCTCCTGGTTCAGACCAGATCGCCTGATCCAGTAGCAAAAATCCCTCTCCCTCCCCCACCATGCCCAGCTGAGCTGCGCAATCATCAGAGGCTTTTTTTTTTATTTTTAAAACCATTTTTTCTACAACCTCTTCAGCTGAAAAAATGCTTTTAAAAGTTAAAAAAAAGCCTCTGATGATCACGTGAAGAGGTTGAAGAAAAAATGCTTTTAAAAGCCTCTGACGATCCCAGCTGAGTTGCCTGATCATCAGAGGCTTTTAAAAGCATTTTTTTTTTTACAGGATCGTCAGAGGCTTTTAAAAAAAAAGGTTGGCCATGCTGTTATGTCCTTATAAGGACATCCGCCCAGATTGGCTGCCAGCCACCGGGCGGGAAAGTTTGAATCCCTGTCAGGGGGCGGTGCGTCTGCCGGAGCGAATATAAGGAGAGCTCCGGCAGCGCACGGCCAGTCTTGCTACTGTTTCTTGTACTCAATAAAAGTTACTAATGTAACGAGCTGGTCACGTCTTCCTTTTCCTGCGCCGATCTAACACTGGCGACGAAGGACTGAGAGAAGAACGAACCTCGCGGCACCAAGCCAACAAGACAAGACTCCGGCACCGGGAACTACAGTAGGCATTTCCAAAAGCATGGCATCCGCTGAAGTCACTTTGCCAGCCCTTGCTCCTTTCCGCCCAGGGAAGGACAAGTGGAAATCCTACGTAGTGAAATTCCGGCAATACCTGAGAGGCAACAACATCAGGGATGCCGATGATGACCGGAAGAAGGGCATCTTCCTGGCCAACTGCGGCTCCGAGGTCCTCGACATGGCAATCGATCTCGTAGCACCACGAGACATCGAAGAAGTGCCATGGACAGACCTGCTGCAGATCCTGGAGGACCACTATGCCCCAACAGGAACACCGGTGGCGAACCATTTCACCTTCCACCAACGGGACCAGAAGGAGGGTGAGACGATCAAGGAATTCGTGGCCGCCCTACGCCAGATCGCAGCCAGCTGTGAGTTCGACCACGTGGACAATGCCATCGCTGACCGCGTGGTCTTCGGCATGAGGGACAGAGGCCTGCAAAAGAAATTCCTGAGCAGGAAGAAGCTCGTGCTCAAGGATGTGGTGGAGGAAGCCACCGCATCCGAAATCTCGGAGAAAGCAGCTGCCGCAGTAAGCAGAGCCAAGGGAATCCACAAGATTCGCTCCACAGAGCAATCATCAACAGAGGATTCCACGGCTGGATCCGAGTCGGAGGGAGAGTCCACCGTCCACAAGGTATCCAGACCCCCAAGGCGGGAAACTGCCCAACGGAACTACAAAGGGGAGCGCTGCGCCAGCTGCAGAGGGGACCATGCCAGAGCAACCTGCAAGTGGAGAGATGCGACCTGCCGACACTGCAACAGAAGGGGTCACATCGCCAAAGCTTGCAGAGCTGAGGAACCAGCCCCAGAGCCCTCCAGCCACCGTCCCCGCGAGAATCGGAAGGATTACCAGAGGTCATCCAAACGGTCCTCTGGCCCTTCCAGACGCAGAGACGACAAATTTCCCCGGAGCGGAGCGGTCCACCAGACGACCATCGCTCACACGACGTCAGACAGTGCCACCAAGTTCCATGTGACCATCCACGTGGAAGGAGCACCCTGCAAAATGGAGGTAGACTCCGGCTCGGTCTACTCCATCATGGACTGGCAGCAGTTGAAGCGCCTGCAACCCAGCATCACCAAGCGAGAGCTGAAGCCACTACACTCCAAGCTCGTCGACTTCGGGGGAAACCCCATCGGAGTGCTAGGAAGAGCCAACATCTGGGTCACCTACAAGCAGTTCGAAGGCAAGCTCCCAATCACCGTCGTAAGGGACAGCCGACCGAACCTGCTAGGAGTGGAGTGGTTCAAGCCGCTGGGGCTCTCAATCGAGGGCATCAACCAAATTGGCAGGGACGAACTCGACTACCTCATCGAAGAATTCAAGGAAGTCTTCGATGGTAACCTGGGGAAATTTGTGGGGAGGCCAATCTCCTTCAATCTGGACAAGGGAATCACCCCAATTAGGCTCAAGCCCCGCTGAGTTCCGTTTGCCCTGTGGCCCAAAGTAGATGAGCAGCTGGATAAGCTGATCGCCCAGGGCGTCCTGGAACCGATCGATCATGCTTCATGGGAGACCCCCATTGTGACCCCACTGAAGCATGATGGGTCTGTGCGCATCTGCGCCGACTACCGTTGTACCATCAACAAGGCGTTGGCACAGAGCGCATACCCAGTCCCAGTGGTGCAACACCTGCTGCATTCCCTGGGATCTGGATCAATTTTTGCGAAACTGGACCTGGCCCAGGCTTACCAGCAACTGCCAGTGGACGAAAAAAACGGCGGAGGCTCAAACAATTGTCACGCACAGGGGGGCATTCAAATGCAACCGGCTCCAATTTGGAGTCAGCGCTGCCCCCGGCATCTTCCAATCCATGATGGAACGCCTCCTCCAAGGCGTTCCAGGGGTGGTGCCTTACTTCGACGATGTGCTCGTCTCCGGTGACTCAAGAGCTCAACTCCTTGAAAGGCTCAGGCTTGTCCTGCAGCGATTCAAGGCCAAGGGCTTGAGGGTCAGGCGGGACAAGTGCATCATAGGAGTACAGGAAGTCGAGTTCCTGGGCTACCTCATTGATAGCACAGGCATCCACCCCACCAAATCAAAGGTGGAAGCAATCCATGAAGCTCCAAGCCCAAAAAACAAAACGGAGCTTCAGGCATTCCTTGGGTTGCTCAACTTTTATGCAATCTTTCTAAAACAGAAAGCCACAGTTGCTGAGCCACTTCACCGCCTGCTGGGGAAATCGGCATCCTGGAAGTGGGGCCAGGAAGAGGAAGCGGCATTCCGAGCCATAAAAGGACTATTGATGTCCAAAAGCGTCCTCATCCAATACAGCGAGACGCTCCCCATCAAGCTGACCTGCGACGCGTCGCCATACGGGGTGGGGGCAGTCCTCAGCCACGAGCTGCCCAACGGCACGGAAGCCCCCATCGCCTACTTCTCGAAAACCATGTCCGGCGCAGAGCGGAACTACAGTCAGCTGGACAAAGAAGTCCTGGCCATCGTGGCAGGAGTGAAGCGCTTCCACGAATATCTCTATGGAAGGCGCTTCACCATAGTCACCGATCACAAGCCACTCCTGGGACTCCTCGCAGGCGACCAACCCACCCCGACTTTCATGTCCCCGCGGATGACGAGATGGGCCATCTTCCTGGCCGGCTACTCCTATAGGCTCGTGCACCAGCCAGGCACAGCCATAGGAAATGCCGACGCACTCAGCAGATGCCCATCGAAGAACCCGGTGGAAGACCCAGCCCCCACGCTCCATCTATTCCACATAGATGACGACGCCAGCTGTCCAGTCTCCTCCGCAGATGTGGCCGCGCACACCCAGAGAGACCCCACCCTCCGCCAAGTAAGGTCCTGGATCCTCAGGGGGTGGCCATCGAAACAGACGGAAGAGAGGTTCAGCCCGTTCACCAGGAAACAGACGGAGCTGTCCACCATAAAGGGCTGTCTGCTATGGGGAGACAGGGTGCTGATCCCAAGCACTCTGCAACGGCGGACGCTAGAGACACTGCACAACGGGCACCCAGGCATCGTCCGCATGAAGGCCCTGGCACGGAGTTACGTCTGGTGGCCCTCACTGGACAGAGACATTGAACAATGGGTCTCCAGATGTGACCCGTGCCAAGAAGTCCGCCCAGCACCGCCACAATCCGAAGTCACGAACTGGGAGACCCCCAGCAACCCATGGTCGAGGGTCCACATCGACTTCGCGGGCCCGATGCAAGGGCGGCACCTCCTCATCGTGGTAGATGCCTTCTCCAAGTGGCTCGAGGTGGTACCCATGGCATCTACCACAACAGAAGCAACGATCCGAGCCCTGCGCCGCCTGTTTGCCACCCACGGACTACCGGACGTGCTGGTCTCGGACAACGGTCCCCAGCTCACATCCCTGGCCATGGAGTCCTTCCTGGCAGGACTGGGCATCCGCCATGCCCTCTCCGCTCCGTACAGGCCGGCCGGAAACGGACAAGCGGAACGGATGGTCCGGCTCACAAAAGAAGCCCTCACCAAGATGGGCCCGGGAGACTGGCAAGAACGCATCGACAACTTCCTCCTCACCCAGCACATCATGCCGCATGCCACCACCCACAAGAGCCCGGCCGAACTCCTGATGGGCAGAAGGTTGAGGTCACCCTTGGACCGGCTGCACCCCCAATACAGCCCGGAAGTGACCGCAACCGCCAGCCGCCCGCTTCACGCCTTCAGCAAAGGAAATTCAGTTTTTGCGCTGAATTTCAACGGCTCTCCTAAGTGGCTGAAGGGGAAGATTGCCAGCACAACCGGCCCCAAATCCTACACCGTCGAGTTGGAAGATGGACAGGTCGTGAGACGTCACATCGACCAACTCCGGAAAAGGTGGGGGGGAGCACACGAAAACCAGCCTGACGAAGTAGGCCTACAACACCCAGACGAGGTAGGCCTGCAACACCCCGGCGAGGTAGGCCTACAACACCCAGACGAGGTAGGCCTACCACACCCCTGCGAGGCAGAGCAACACCAACCCGACCAGGTGGGCACCCGGCACAGCAGGCCCAGGGACCCCCGACCCAGCCCGCAGGTAGACCGGGACCTGCCCAGAAGGGGAGCACCGCACCCTACCAGTGAAGGCAACCCACGGCAGCCCTACCAGGGAGACCTCAACGCAAGGCGGGTAGACCGGGGACCTTCGCAGATGGGCACACCACAGCACATGGGCGAGGGTGGCACACGACTCCCCGGCGAGGGGGACCCCCGCCCAACGCAAGAAACAACCCGGCAACAACAACCCAACCCAGACGACCCCAACCACCAACAGGCGGTAGACCAGGGACTAGGGGGAAGGGAAAGCTGACAACAACCCGGCCAGGGAGGCCTGCGCCACCCCGGCAGGGGAGACCTCCACCAGCCCGAGGAGGAAGCCCCACAACAACACCCCGACCAGGTCGACCACCACCAACCCGACGGGGAAGGCCAGCGCCAGCCCGGCAGAGGAGACCTGCGCCACCCCTGCAAGGGCGGACACCGCTACCCGAGCCAACACCACCCACAGCGAGCAGGCCGGAGGCGCTGAGGGTGACCCCGCACACTCGCCAGCCGAACCGAGCCCGGTTCCGGGGAAGGAGCCAGGAGCCACAGGAACCCCGTCCGTCCAGGGCGGGGACGCGGAAGAAATGAGACTGCGCAGGTCAAGTAGGGTGCCTAGGCGTCCTACGTACCTGCGGGACTACGTCACGCTTATTGACGAACTCTGAACGTTTTTTTTGGACTAGGGGGAAGGAGTGTTATGTCCTTATAAGGACATCCGCCCGGATTGGCTGCCAGCCACCGGGCGGGAAAGTTTGAATCCCTGTCAGGGGGCGGTGCGTCTGCCGGAGCGAATATAAGGAGAGCTCCGGCAGCGCACGGCCAGTCTTGCTACTGTTTCTTGTACTCAATAAAAGTTACTAATGTAACGAGCTGGTCACGTCTTCCTTTTCCTGCGCCGATCTAACACATGCCCTCTCAGCCATGCCCCACCAAGCCACACCCACAGAACCAGTAGTAACAAATTTTACATTTCACCACTGCCAAAGAGATATCATAATGTTGAATTACACTATTGAGCACTATGGTTCTGTCTACTGAATCTACTGAACTTTTATATCATAGTCCTAAAACCCTTTTTGCATCCAGTTCAGATTCTGTTAGAACTAAAAGGTTGTTTAGGGCATCACATTTAACAATCTTGCTTTGTGTAGGAATCCAGATTTCCAATGGATGTCTATTCAAATTCATCAAAGAAAAAACAACTTCTCTAGATAATTGGCTCCACTTTTAAACTCCTTTTAATATACAGGTATAGTCATTGTTTTTTGAGATGCCAGAGAAACTCAAATAGATTTGTTGACATCTCTTTAAGTATTTGAAGAATGCTAGCATGTTCTCCCTAATACCAACTTTTCTCAAGACTAAATATATCCATCCCCTCAACCTATCCTTATAGAATTTAATTTTCATTTTCACTATCTGATAAACTTTGTTATGCTACTTTGGATCTGATTTAGCAAGTCTATCTGACCTGTGCTATTCTGAACTTAAGAGGAATCTTATTTATGTAGAACAGAGTAGAAATGTTGTGTTTAATAATTTGAGAATTGTACTTCTATTAATTTAGCCTATAATTCTACTTGCCTTTTTGTGCAGGCATATCACACTGCTGGTTCATATTCAATATCTGATTAATTACAAATCAAGATTATTTTAACAACTACTATTGCCAAGTGTCTAAATTTCATTTTGTTATTTTCTATCTACTCCATTAAACTATCAAGATCCCTTTTTTGCTTTGGCAAAAAATGTTTGTAAAATTGGTGCAACTTACTTAACAATCACATTGCTAAGCAACAGAGGTTCTGATTCCAATTTGGTCATACATCAAGGAATACCTTTACATTACTTTGCTTTCTTAACTGAATGTTATAATATGTCCATGTTAAAGCCATTTTTCCTGCCCCAAGTCATTGCATTATAAATCCATAGATACTGTAGTAGCTCTCTCATTCAACACATTGAAGCTCAGTATGAGTCAACCCCCCACAGCATTTCTTTCTTGTGAAAGAATAATTCTACCATCCACAGGCTTTTTTTTTTTTTTTTTTTTTTTTTTTTTTTTTTTTAGTATCTGCAGACTGGATTTATGCAATTGCTCCAAATAATGGATTAGTGAGATCCTTTACTGTATGTGAACATTAATTGGTGGCATTTTAACAGAGCATATTTTCCAGAAATTCATTAATTACTCTTCTGCAATTATCTACTAATAGGTCTTCTATAATTACCTACTCCTATATTGTTTGTAAGGGACACAGTGGCTCAGTGGCTAAGACACTGAGCTTGTCAATCGAAAGGTTGGCAGTTCAGTGGTTCGAATCCCTAGTGCCACGTAATGGGGTGAGCTCCCGTTACTTGTCCCAGCTTCTGCCAACCTAGCAGTTCAAAGGCACATAAAAATGCAAGTAGAAAAATAGGAACCACCTTTGGTGGGAAGGTAACAGTGCTCCGTGCGCCTTGGCGTTGAGTCATGCCAGCCACATGACCACAGAGATGTCTTCGGACAGCACTGACTCTTCGGCTTTGAAACGAAGATGAGCACCGCCCCCTAGAGTCGGGAACAACTAGGACATATGTGCAAGGGGAACCTTTACCTTTTAAAATCATTTGTAATAGAGAGCCAGTTTGGTGTAATGGTTAAGACATCAGGCTAGAAACAGGGAAACGATGAATCCTGCTTTGGACACAAAGCCAAGTGGGTGACCTTGGGCCAGTCACTTTCTTTCAGCCTTAGAAAGTAAGCAATGGCAAGCCACTTTCAAAATCTTGCTAAGAAAACTGCAAGAATTTGTCCCCCTAAAAAGAAAAAAAAATAGGGTTGTGATAGGGTAGGAGGCTAGCCTGAGTGCTTCTCCAAATTGCCTATCTCCCAACTGTAGGGTGATTATAGGGAGCAATCAAGTTGTGGGGAGGAAAGCATGATTAGAATTTATACCCATGTTGGGTGAGCAGGAAGAGTGGAATGGGCAGAGAAACATACCTGGTGGTATTGAATCAAGGCAGACATAGGGTGTGGGGGTGGGTGGGTGAGAAGGGGTAATTAGATAAGTCATAACCAAAGGTGAACATGGGTTTGTCAAAAACACATCATGCCAGACAAATCTTACTGCATTCTTTGACAATGTGACAAAATTAGCAGTGGATATAATATAAATGGACTTCAGTAAAACATTTGATAAAGTAAACCAAAAATTAATTAGCTGGGTCAGCCCAAATCATTAGGCAGAGTGAGACAATGCCTTCATATGGAAAATTGTGACTAGTAGCAAAGAACTGAACTCTATCTGAACTGAACTATCTTGACTATCCTCTATCTTCTATCCTCAGGAGAACAGTGATCGTTCTGGTTGATTGCTGCAGGGGTTACGCAAACCCTGGACCACAGCCTGTTCGGAACCAGGCTACACGAGTGGTGGGCGAGCATGCACATGCACACACAGCACCCCTTGCATCAGTCGTGGGTACTCATGCTCGCTTGTGGAGCTCCAAGTGGCAGGCACATGGAAATGGAGCCTGTGTATGTGCGCATGTGGCTACCGCTCACACAGAACCATCCTCTTTTTCCCCCACCAGGCCACCAAGCCAGAAAGGTTGAGGACCACTGAATTATTGTATGTAGGAGCAATTATACATTGTTAGTCTCAGTCATCCAAATGCTTTGGGTTGCCTCTGCTGGTAGCTATTATTTAGTACTTTAAAACTGGAAATCGCAGCAGTCAAAGCTTTATAGCTTAATGAAGAAAAAGGCAGGATGAAATAAATCTTTAAAATGGGATGAGTCCTTACCATATTGAGACTGGAAAGCTCTGGTTGACCACTTGATGGAGTGAAGAGATCCAAATGAATTACCCTGAAAACAATTAATGTTGTGCAACAAATTTTATTTGATATAGTACAACAATTTTTTTTTGTAAATTATCAGGTTGCTCAATTAATTGGAACAAGTCATATATTTGCTATAACTTGTAATATATTTATGGAAATGTTTTTAAAAATGGGACTTTACTTCATATTTGAATTCCTACCTTGGAATAATTACTCTAAGAAAACATATTTATTTATAGAGTAAATATTTTAAATTGTTTATCTTGAATTAATACTGAAATAAACACACAAATAAATTTCAAATGAGTTTAATGGAAAAATATAACTATTGTAAAACCAAATGCAATTGAATAGACTGCATGGTTCCCACTCTGATGATGTTCAGGAAGTTAATAGAAACATGGGTATTCTCCTAGTCTTTGGGGCAAGGGAAAGATGGAACTCCTGCTGGATGGGATTTGTGGTTATATGTTGTTTCTAGATCTATTCATATTCCTTTTTTCTTTTGTAATTTTTACTTTTAAATGATAAATCAGCCAGAGTTGTTGGGAGTCAGGCAGGAAAAATGTATAAATTTTATATATTTAAAAGGTTATCAAGGTTAGTAAGAAGGGTTTTGTGGGAAGTGCAAACATGTGGATTTTATTTGCTTAAATCTCTTATATTGTGAAAGGAGTTTTAACTTTCCTGATTTCCAGGTTTATCACTGAGCATTCATTTTGACTTCTCTTTCTCCATGAAATCCAAGTTATCAAATCTTAGAAGCCAGATAGTTATTGGTAAATTATTATATGACCTTTGTATTGTAATTGTGAGCGCTTAATTCTTTTTTTAATTCACAATTCTATTATAGTTTTAAAGTTGGAACCAACTGTTAATTATGATCGTTATTTTTATAATAAACTTTTCCTTTCCTTATCCTTCCTTTTCTTTTTTTCTTTGTGATAGGTTAATGAAGTTAATAATTTAGATTAAATAAATGATAATCATGTTTTTAAATCATTTTATCATTGCAGGTAAAATCTCAATTGTTCAAAACTACAGAAAGGTAGTACATTCAATTTAATTATTTCTTGGCTTAATGCAAATGTATTATCAGCATCTAAAACTCCTGAGCTGTTATCACTACTCAAGTAAATTCCTCTTCCAGACTACTTCAGATGCAATGATTTCACCCATTATTTCAGAGGTTATCTGGACCAATCTTTTGCATGTAGCATCTCATTCCCTTAAATGAGGATCCAGGAAATTGAGGCTTTACTGCAGGGGTGTCAAACTTGCACCCCGCAGGCCAGATGTGTCACATGATGGTCACGCCTACCCCCGGTTTAGCAAAGGTGGGGAAGTTGCGATATGTCACGTGATGACAACGTGTCGTCGCAAGTTTGACATCTCTGCTTTACTGTATTTCTTGAATATCCAGCCCTATGGCCAAATCTTGGCTCACTTAAAATGACCAAATTATTTTGATCATACAACATAAATGTATTAATTATGCAAACACCTACAGTGTATTCTGGTCTCCCAGCTGAACATTGGCAGCTTGCTGAATAGCCCTGAGCAAAAGTAGAGCTGCAGCTTACATATCTTTGGCCTATTGCTTTACAAAGACAAGACGAAAGAAAAGGCAGCATAACTTTGGTGTGTTTAAAGTAAACCCACCTGGATGGCCTTTTCATTACTTATCCCTCCTACTAGGTCAGCATCTTTAGCATTATCAGTAAATATAAACAATTTTGTTCACTAGGCCACTGGTTGTTAAGTGATTCTTTCACCTGTTGCCATTCAGGGTCAATCCAGTTTGCTGTTGAATATTTTATTACCCGGGCACTTTAAAGCAGTGCACACATTAGTTTTGTTTTGGGGATGGGCATCTTAGAGGTTTGATAGGTAAGGAATAGAAACAAACAAGGCTGTGCATATAAGTACTGCCATCCCTCTGCCAGCTGAAACAGAGTGCTTCAGGTTTTATCCTGTATAAATTCCATCATTCATCCCCCTTGTTTATTGCATTTTCAGCCCCTTCCCATTGAAATATTGTACAATGTTTACGTTCTCACTTGCAAAAAAGGAAGCTGAACAGCATTAAGTTGCCCACCAAAATATGTTATTTGCCTTTTGAAAACATAAGGTGTTAGCCACACTCAGTTAGGGGAAGTCCTAATCTAAAAAGTATGCTCACGCTGTAGTTTAATATAATTACTTCCAAGATAAAATAGGAATATTAGTGTAGTCATAATATATTTTTCATCTGGACAAGGACAAGATACTTTGCCCTTTAAGGTGAAGAATACAGTGATTCATTCTAGGTATATATGAACCATGGTGGCGCAGTGGTTAGAATGCACTATTGCATGCTAACTCACTGCTCACTTCAGGAGTTTGATTCTGAGTGGTTCAAGGTTGACTCAGCCTTCCATCCTTCTGAGGTCAGTAAAATGAGGACCCAGATTGTTGGGGGAAATATGCTAACTTTAAACTGATTAGAGAGTCCACCACTTTCAGCCTGCAGCTTCCCAAATGAAGCTAAGTTCACCCATTCTCAGGAATTCTCTCAATGTTCTGATCATGTGGACAAGCCAGAAAGCTTCTCCAGAGCATGTACACAATTGGTTAGCAATTGGATTAAGGTAGCACCGTTCAAGGCTGGAGAAGGGATTGAGCAGATATGGCGAGGAGGGGGACATAGCAAGCACAAAACATGACTTTTCAAGAATTATTTTGTTGACATCTTCTATCACTACTTGGCTTTTTATTATTTTATTCTCAAATTAACTATGAGATAAATAAGCACCATCTCACACTAGCAGAATTCTACCTGAACTGCATTAAAAAGTTGTTCTGGAAGCTAGTAGGAAAGGCAAAAAAACTGTTTGTATTCATATCAAAGAAATTCAGACCCTGAAACATCATTTTGGAAATCCTAGATGATGCAACTTTAATGCCAAAGATCAAAGAAGTAGTTCACACATTTTATTCAGGATTCTAGGGAAGTGGATATAAATAAGGAAGACAAAGATTCCTTTTCTCGGACTTACCGGTATGTCTGTGTTTGCACAACAAACTAGTTTATCAACCATGGTTAACCAACCATGACATCTAAAAGACAATGTGGTTTGTTCGGTTTTAGTTTAGCCATTGCAGTTCACAAGAAGCAAACAAAAACAAAATCCTTCCTAGTTTCCTCTCTTACAGCATCCGATGTGCCAGGAGCAATAAAATTACTAAGACCAAATGTATTCCACAATAAGCATCCTTTAATTTTATAGCCAGGCAAGGTGTATTATAAATTTAGCAGGCACCACAGAACAACTATTAGCCACCTGTGATAGTTTTTCTTAAAATGCTTAAGACACCACAAAGTTCTGCTATTCTGCCAACCTTCCCAGCTATCACTGAGAATGGGTAATATGAAAATGACTCTGACTGTGCACTCTCTCCTAAATTGTTCAGGTGCCTGACAACCAATCAATCAGGTTGGTATGTGCACAGAGGTAGGTGCATGTATGCATACAGGAAGATGTGTGGGGACAGTCAAACTGCTGCAACCAAAAACCCCATTTCTTTTGTTCATATATTTTTTTAAATCTACTGCTTATATAAAGGGTGTGCAATCTATCAACTATCACTAAACACGGATCATTCAATGAAAAGGTTTTAATTGCTCCAAAATTCATCTTAAAAAATATAAATTTGCCAAGTCCAGAAGTAATAGGAATTGAGCATTATTTCCTTCAAAGAAATGGATAGTATTCAAACCAAACCATCCTCCCCCATCTCCCATTTCCCCAAACAAAATTTTCAAACCAATGGAGTCTATACATTGAATTAGTAGATATAGCAGTACCTGTTGCACTTGGGCATGTGAATATTTTTAAACGAGAAGTTAAATTTGAGCATTACAGGCACAGCTTTCTCAGTCATCACTTTCCTCATAGTCATGTTCTCTGTTTTCCAGCTGTTTGTGTGGCACTCACCTGTGGTGAGTAGTAATAATGATCATTGCTTTTCAAAAAGATTTTTAAATGTTAATTAAATGCAGATTAGGAGATTTATATGGCACAGGAGAAAGATGCTGGCATTCTGTCAATGTCATAGGCATCCTGATTTTCCCTTACCTGCATGCACTTTTTATTTTACATTCAATCTGTCTGGAGGAAGCATAGTTCCTCCATTGCTACATTATTCAGATAAAAGAAAATGTTAGAACTAAAAGGAAAAGAAATCGTTTAGCCATTATCAAACATAGGGCTCTTGGGACAACTCACACATTTAACAATGGAAAAGGTAAGATCACCAAAGAAGTGAACAGACTTTGGTGAAAATTCAGCTGTGAATATTGATATGCCATTAAAACACCAAATGAATCACATAAACCAGCCAAGGCAGGAATTCAATATCTTCACACATGGAATATTTGACTCAAAATGTTGTCACAGGGCACATTATTTTGAAGCATCACTAGCAGGAATGGCTTTTGTTACAACTTTATTTATAATTCACTCATTCTTTTCTTCCTTCAAACTCCCTGGTGAAGGTCACCTTCTTTGTGATCTGGCTAAGCCCTCTGGATTTAGATAAGGGAGCTGAGGCTTAATAGCAAATTGAAGCACAAATTCTTGGGGAAGTAGAGTCCACTGGGGAAATCATTCACCTGCTTTCAGTGGAGATACGAGATTCAGGATCTTATACAATAACTAGAAGCCCAGTTCATATAACATCATTCCTCACCTACAAAGCTTTTATTTGCTTAAATGTCACATAAACTCATACATAGGTATATTCATAATCATGTTTCCCACTACAGTTTGGGCAAATTTGTAAAGAGTTTTGAGAAAAACTAGACACCAAAATCAGGTGAAAATAGGTATGCATGGCAAAGTCTTTCAAAGTAAGATCCCTCACAGTTTTCCTTTTTATCATTTATCAACAGTTTCTGTCACACATTCTATTCCACATCACCTCAGGCTTTCATTGATCCTTGCATGGCAGTTCTTATATTTGGTAATTGTCATTCCAGACCTACTTTAGCCCTGATTTATTTATTTATTATTCAAATTTCTATACCGCCCTTCTCCTTTCGGACTCAGGGCGGTGAACAGCCAAAATAAAAACATTTATACATAAAGTACGATTAAAAATAGATTTAAAATAATTAAATTTGGCCCATAGTTTAAAATTTATCAATTTAAAATCCATATCAAAATTTTAAACCAACCATAAAATCATAAAATCAAGAGAGACCAGCTAACTGAAAGAGATGAGTTTTTAGGGCCTGACGAAAAGTCCGGAGGTCGGAGATCACTCGTATCTCTGGGGGTAGATTGTTCCAAAGGGTAGGTGCCACCACAGAGAAGGCTCTCCTCCTGGGGGTTGCCAGCCAGCATTGTCTAGCCGACGGCACCCTGAGGAGACCTTCTCTGTGGGAGCGAACTGGCCGGTGGGAGGCTATTGGTGGCAGAAGGCGGTCCCGTAAGTAACCTGGCCCTAAGCCATGGAGCGCTTTAAAGGTGATCACCAACACCTTGAAGCACACCCGGAAGTCCACCGGAAGCCAATGCAGCTCACGTAGGAGAGGAGTCACATGGGAGCGCCCAGTCGCTCACATAATCCCCCGCGCGGCCACATTCTGCACCAGTTGGAGCCTCCGGGTGTACCCCAAGGGGAGCCCCATGTAGAGAGCGTTACAATAGTCCAGACGAGAGGGGACGAGTGCTTGAGTGACTGTGCGTAGGGAGTCCCGATCCAGAAAGGGGCGCAACTGGCGTATCAGGCGAACCTGATAAAAAGCCCCCTTGGCCACGGCCGTCATATGCCCTTCTAAAGACAGCCGTGCGTCCAGGAGGATGCCCAAGTTGCGGGCCCTTTCCGAATGATGAATTATTTCCTTATGCATAGCAACCCTATCTCTGGCAATCTGGTCTGTTGCCTTCTTTATTTTTCATGATCCAATGCATGTCCACATTTTCCTCATATTCAAATTCCATACATCCATTTCTCCCAATCTTCTATTTCTTGTAACATATGGGTTTCCTGATCAAATCTGAACCCTAAAGGGAAGATTGAAGGTACAATAGAATTTTGCTCTCCACTGTAGTTCTGACTGCATATATATATATATATATATATATATATATATATATATATATATACATACATACATACATACATACATACATACATACATACACCATTAGAATGGTAAAACATGATGCATGAAAATAACATTTATTTTTTATTTATTTACATTACAGTTCTACTTCATTCAGAATTTAAAGAGTGTTGAATCTAATTAATACTTAGATAGGAAATTACCAGAGAATTCCACAGCTATAGGTTCAACCGGAACATACTGTAGAAGAAACATTCTGGGAGAAAGCAATGTGAACAGTTTATGTTCTGTTGACAAGATAACTGTATGGATCTAAGTAATCATTAGGAGCTGAATTTGATTCTTTAGCATCTTTAACTTTTATATAGACTCAATATAGATTTGGGATCTAATTCATGTGGTCAAGGTCCAGCTGAGATTATATTCTTTGGACTGAGTTCTTAGTGGTTTAAAAAACAAATGTGGAAGGTAGGCTTTTAAATATGATGCACCAATTTGTAGATTACATCAACTCATAGGAATTTACCATGCATTCAGATTGTATCCAGTTTGCCTTATGAATTGAGATTAATTGTAGATTCCTAAAATAAATTGGGCATCATCCAAACACCTCCAGTGCTAATCACATTATTTAAAAAGGCACCAAAGTGACCTAACCAAACCTTTTGGTGGTCTATATTCCAACTTTATACTAGGGCTACCATATCTATACTAGGGCTACCATATCTGCAAAAATCCTAGTGACTATAAGATGGCTACAGAAAGCTAGAATTTTCTGTACAATTGTTGTTACAATTCAGTTACAATTTAGTGACTCTCTGGATTTTGCAGCCCAAATCTGAAACATCAAATTCACAATACTAATTTCTATTAAAGTTATGATATAAACAAACGTCCTACATTGTTCTAAACTAATCAGTCATCAATATTGTACTGGAGACTTCTAAATGAAGCATACTTAAATACTAGTTGTAATCTAGTATTGTAATTTTGTTTGAAATGGTATGGGGTTTCCTGCATGAGCAGGGAATCGGATTAGACCTCCAAAATCCCTTCCAACTCTGTTATTCTGTTATTCTAAAGGTTAGTAAATAAAATTGATAAAATAGCACAATAGTCATTAATAAACCAGAAAACCCATTTTTCTTCAAGTATCTCCAAGCTCAAGGCTCAATTCAAAAATGATATACTAATAATTGGAATCCAAATAACTGGAATCAGTTCAGCAATTGCTTCAGATTGAAAAAGAGGGAAATCAACCAAACAGCAAAAGAAGGCAACAAAATAAAAACTCACACATGTGCATACATTTTTTAATCCAATACTGTGAACTGCAAGTCAGGTGTAAAAACCTCCAGAGAAATTTGACAGGTACTTTCTTAAATGGTGAAATGATTTTTTTAGAAATACATTTCCAGCTCTTCAGGCTGCAACCACAGTGTGTCTTGAAAGCAAGAAACAATGGTGTTCTGAACTCTTGTAGAAAGCTTTTTTTTTTTGCCCCATCAAAGATCATATTACAGGGAAATTGTAAGGAACAATTATGTTGGCCTTTGCTACCCCACAACACTGAAAAAGACAGTCATAGAGTACATTCATACTTATTGATTTTCTAAAGAGAACATAGTGTTGTCAACTTTGAGAGAGGATGTCATTATTTATTCATCAGTGTTTATTTTTATTTTTTACCATAAATGTTTTTGTGTATTGTATATATGTTCAGTGGCCATTTATTGTGTTGGGCAATATTATAAAGCATGATTCCAGCAGATAACTATATTAGTTAATCAATATTTATTTCAAAAGATCATGACTACCCATCTGGATTGCAAAACTCTGGACAACCAACTAAATGGAATTAAGAGTCAGATTTTTTTATATCCTTGTTGACTTGTCATGGTTTTCTGGAATTTTTCAACTGAAATTTGGAAGAACTGTTATACAGGTTAATACTGCTCTTAGGGCTAGATGAAGTTAACTCATTCAACAGGCCCTAAATATCTTTCAGGTGTTAGAAAGTAAATCTGTGTCCTTATTTAAAAATAAATTGTCAAAGGTAATACAGAACACAGAATAATAGAATTGGAAGGGGAGGCAGGTCCCATCCCTGAGGGAGACGCACCTGGTGGGACCCAGAATAAGGGCCTTCTCCATGATAACTCCCTCTCTCTGGAACACTATTCCCCCAGAGATTAGAATGGCCCCCACTCTAATACTCTTCCAAAAGGAGCTGAAGACCTGGTTCTACCAGCGGGCCTGGGGAGCGCAGAGCAAGAGAGAGCCCATTAAATGGCTCGTGTGATCTGCTGTCACTGGGGTGCGGTGTGGGGGGGCGGGGAGTGATTTTATGATATTATACTATATTAATTTATTTGATTCTTTTTATTAGTTTTATTGTTTTAAATGTGGTTTTATATTTTGTAAGCCGCCTTGAGTCACCATAGGCAAATAGGCGGCAATATTAAATAAATAAACAAACAAGCAAACAAATAAATAAATAAATAAGTCAGGGTTCCATGTAACAGCCCCAGGCCTGTTAGGCCCAGAAGCCATCTTTTTCATTGGTTCTTCAGGCCTGCCAAATAAATCTTGGAGATATTCTAGTCCAATTCCCTGCTCAAGCAGGAGACCTTAGACCATTTCAGACAAATGATTGTCCAATCTATTCTTTAAAACCTCCAGTGATGGAGAACCCACAACTTCTGGAAGCAAGCCATTTCATGGATTAATTGTACTAACTGTCAGGAAATGTCTCCTTAATTCTAGGTTGGATTTCCCCTTAATTAGTTTACTTCTTGTCTTGCAGGTGCTTTGGAGAATAAGTTGGCCCCTTTTCTTTCTGGCAACCCTCCCTTAGATATTGGAAGATCAGATCATCCCAGTCCTTCTTTTTATTAAACTAGACATACCCAGTTCCTTCAACGATTCTTTATATGTTTTAGCCTCCAGTTCCCAAATCATCTTTGTTGCTTTCTCTGCATTCTTTCTAGAATCTCAACACCATTTTTATATTGTGGTGACCAAACTGCATAATATTCCAAGTGTAGCCTTACAAGCCATTATAAAGCAGTACTAACACTTCGTGTGATCTTGATGCTTAGGACGCTATTGACTTTTTTAGCAAATGCACCACACTGCTGGCTCATATTTAAATGGTCATCTACTAAGACTCCTAGATTCTTCTTACAGATACAGCTATTGAGCAGATATTACATATTCTATACCTGTGTGTTTGATTTTCCTTGCCTAAGTATGAAATCTTACTTTTCTCACCATTGAAGTTCATTTTGTTGGATAGGGCCCACTGTTCAAGTTTGTTGAGATCCTTCTGGATCTTGAGCCTATCTTCTGACATGTTGGTTATTCCCACCAGTTTGGTGTCATCTACAAATTTGATGAGTTCGCCTTCTATCCGTCATCTAAATCACTTATGAATATATCATAATATAATAATCATCTAGTGAATAGCTGAAAGGAATGAAGAAAGATGCATACATGTGGAAGCCCATGAATAGGTGAGTTTATGTATGTCCATATGAGTCCCTGATCCCCACCTGCAGATTGTGCAGCCTTAAGGGTTGACCACTTGCTCAACTATTTAAGTGCAAGAACAGGTAACTATTTGGGGCCAGGTACCCATGTGGAATTTTGAAAGTATTGGACTGATACACTCACAAAACAGTTCCAATATTGTCACATATGATGACATAACCAAATTCTCACAGAAAGTAAACTTGGCCTGCAGAATGCTAGCTGCCATTATAAAGTGAACTTTATGGCATTAGTACAAATAAATATGAAGCTATACCAGGGGTGAAATCCAGCAGGTTCTAACAGGTTCTGGAGAACCGGTAGTGAAATTTTGAACAGTTTGGAGAACTGGTAACAGAAATTTTGAGTAGTTCGGAGAACCGACAAATACCACCTCTGGCTGGCCCCAGAGTGGGGTGGGAATGGAGATTTTGCAATATCCTTCCCCCAGGAATGGGGAGGGAATAGGGATTTTGCAGGATCCTTCCCCTGGAGTGGGGTGGGAATAGAGATTTTGCAGTATCCTTCCCCTGCCATGCCCACCAAGCCACGCCCACCAAGCCATGCCCACAGAACCGGTAATAAAAAAATTTGGATTTCACCACTGAGCTATACATTGACTTTTGGCTATGCAGTATGCCAGCTTCTTATTTAAGATGATGAAGATGAAGATGAAGATGAAGATGATGATGATGATTTCACAGTTTTTAAACATCAGACTGGCCTGAGAACCTGCTGATGGCCAAAAAAAAGAGGTTTAAGAATACACTGTCTTCTATTTCTCCGGTATTTCTAACCGTATTGGGGCAAATAGCCTTATCTGGATTGCCTAGTTAATTTCTGTTTTATTCTGATGATGTCCATACTTATCCCATTTTCCTTCTAGCTTTATAATCTATGACCAATAAGCTCTCAGTCAGTTGCAATTTTCAGAACATAAGAATAATGCCCAGTCTAAACTGGGCACAAAAAGGATGCCAGACTTTCTATTACTTCTGACACTCTTCTTATTCATTCAAATTGTATGCAATTTGTTTTAACATATAATTTGAAATGTGAAAATTAGTCACACTCCTCTGGATGTCTTGCATTCCAGTTTGGCTTAGGTCAAAAGTAAGCTCCCACCTTCTGACACAAGGTGCTGAACACATTATTAAAGGTGATTAAATTCTTGAATTAAAGGCATGAGAAAATGGGAAAGTATAATTAAGTGAAGGTGTTTGCTACTTTATGGCAGACCTGAACACTTTCCATCCTATCATGTTATATTGGTTATTAGAAATAAATGTCAAGTACAATTTTTAAAGTGCTAAAAAAAGTCATAATGGGTTTTTCCCAGGTAATTTATCCTGCTCAGCTTCAACTGACAAGAATCATTTTTAAAAAACCTTAATGAACCATTTCAGTGCAGTCACTTTTTAAAAATTACAACATGTATTATGCATGTATATCAGGTTGCCGTGCATTAACATTTGGAATTCAATTTTAAAACACTGATTATTAATGCTTAATACTAGTTTATTTAATAGTAAAGTATTATGCTAAAAGGGAATCCAATATGCCAATTTATCATCTTCTGCCGCACAAAGGAATAATTATCTTAAATTGCACAAATGCAGAAAAAGAAAGATAAGCTATATGGAATAACTGTCATCCAGTAAACTTCCATTTATTAACAGATAAAACAATAAAACAACCCTATATAGAAATCTACTTGCACATATTTGCTTATTGTTCTTACTTTCTATATGTGCTCAGAGCATATAGTCTTAGAACTGCAAAGATATACCAGTGTAAATATCATAAATTTAAAAAATTTTGAGACTATACTGTACTAGCTACCGGTAAGTATGAAGATGATTAATTTTAGAATAATGACTGAATTAAAATAATGACACCTTATGAATGAAGAGCAGGAATTTAACCAGTCATCTTTAATAGCTTCTAAAATGTAGTGTGAGCAGGCATTCAGGTCGCTGGGCTACATCCTCCACTGTGGTGAATTGAACTGTAGTTCTGTTTAAATTACAGTAATTATTTCTTATTTGCATACATGTAAATTAACAGATGCAAATGATGTGTAGATTGGTATGTTTGTCCAGTATTGTGACTGATAAAAAGTACCCTTATTGTGGTATCTGGCAAAGTTTGATCTATTGTAATGTTTCTCAAACTTGGCAACTTTAAGATGTATGGACTTCAACTCCCAGAATTCTGCAGCCAACATGCTATGTGGGAAATTCTGGGAACTGAAGTAAGCAAATCTTAAATTACTGAGATTGAGAAATATTGAACCATTAGTTAAAGCATTGAATAGGGAAACCCAGGTTCTAGTCCTACTTAGGCATGGAAGCCAATCATTTGTTTTTAGCCCTGGGAAAATAGTAATGCAACCATTTCTGAAAATGTCACCAAGAAAACTCCATGGACTTGAATCAAGATTCAAAGACATTTTTTTAAAAAAGCAGAAAAAATGTCAGCGGCGAGGGCGCGTAACTTGGGTGTCCTCCTGAATGCACGGCTGTCTTTAGAAGAGCATATGACGGCCGTGGCCATGGGGGGCTTTCTAACAGGTTCGCCTGATATGCCAGTTGCGCCCCTTTCTGGATCGGGACTCCTTATGCACGGTCACTCATGCCCTCGTCACTTCCCGCCTGGACTACTGCAACGCTCTCATGGGGCTCCCCTTGAGGAGCACTCGGAGGCTCCAACTGGTGCAGAATGCGGCTGCGCGGGTACTTATGAGGGCGACATGGCGCTCCCACGTGACACCTTCCTGCGCGAGCTACATTGGCTTCCAGTGGTCTTCCAGGTGTGCTTCAAGGTATTGGTTCTCATCTTCAAAGTGTTCCATGGCTTAGGGCCTGGTTATTTACGAGACCACCTTCTGCCACCGATAACCTCCCACCGGACAATCCGCTCCCACAGAGAGGGCCTCCTCAGGGGGCCGTCGGTCAGGCAATGTCGGCTGGCAACCCTCCGGGGAAGAGGCTTCTCTGTGGGGACACCCGCCCTCTGGAATGAGCTACCCCCAGGGATACGACTGATCCCGGATCTCCGGACCTTCCACTGGGCTCTGAAGACTTTTTTATTTCAGCAAGCTGGGCTGAGTTAAAAAAATTTTAATTGATGAATTTTATGGGTAAGGGGTTTTTAAATTGGGGGAAGCCAAAGATAAATTTAATTTTGTTTTATAGTATTTTAATGTTTATATTGCATGTTTTTTAATTTTGGCTGTTCACCGCCCTGAGTCCTTCGGGAGAGGGGGCGGTATAAAAATTTAAAAAATAAATAAATAAAATAAATAAATAAATAGTCCACTGAGAGACATAAATTCTTTGTTGGTATTGTTGCTATGGAAATTATAAATAAGGCTGAAAAATTAAATGCAATAACTCCTGCTGGAGAAGGGCAGCATAAAAATCAAATCAAATAAACCAAATAAATAAATAAAAGCTTTCATAATTCCAAGACAATACTTCTATCACAAAGGGAGTGTGGAGCTGTAATCCAAAACACATGGTGGTGATCTGGTTTGCTTACCTGATAATAATAAGAAATACTGTTTTTTTCTCAAAAAAGAAAATATCATCAACATATGTATAAACTGGCATTCCTGTATCTATAAATCTAGGATTAAATCCCACCAAAATCAGAGTTCTTTCCTCACCTTGCTGCATGAGATCAGATTAACCAGAAATACCAGAAATAAAAAGCCTCGTTAAGCCATTTTGAGATCACGGAAGATCAGCTAAGCACTGCCATTTTTGAGAGTTATACCTGAGGACCCAAAAATGAGGAGGGACAGAGGGGGGAGGGAGGGAGGGAGGGAGGGAAGGAGAGAGGGGGGGAGAGAGAGAGAGGGAGAGAGGGAGAGAGTTATTGTGAGTATAATCTCACACACTCACATACTGTTTCTCAGTTTTCCACAGTAGGCGACTTCCATTTGTTTTAGAACGACATCTCAAATCCTCAAATCATTTGGATTCAAGAGTCCAAATGAAACCCAAATCTGTATTTTCTGAACAAAATCACTACAGGGAAACTTGTGTGCCTTGGATAGATGCATGCATAAAGCAACATTCTCCCAAGGTACTGCTATAGATATAATCTATACTATCTATAGAGATATAAAATGTAGCTTTAAAACTCCGCATCCTTTTAAATCTCAGAAACTTGATCCTCTTGTGATGGTGTGAGATTTATGTTTTAGTGGAACTGAGATTTGGAACTGTAAGCATTTTGTTTTCCTTTTGGGTAGAAGAGCTATACCCCTCATATATCCAGTGATCCACTCCTGAAAATGTTTTCTTGCATTTTCCTCCCTGAAGACTTCCACTTTTGGCTCATACAACTGATAGATATATTGCTTGATTGCCTGTTTTTCTAAACTCCAGAGAGGGAACAAGACAGGTAAAGTCTAAGGAAAAGAAAGAAGTCTGTTCAGATCACATTTTTACATTGCAATTCAAGAAATGAACAGAAATGCAGTTTTGCATAGATATATGGACTATTTTATCACATGTTGTTGTTTGAACAACATCAACAAAAAGAATCTGCATTAATAGTTCATAAAACTATACATATTGGTTCAAACATATAGAATCAACAGCATTTTGTTAGAGAGAATTGGTTGCAAGATATGCAGCTAACTTGCATATTAAAAAATGTATTAGGAAATTCTCTGAAAAGATAGACCACTTTTCATGAACAAAGTTACAGAAACTCAATGAGGAAACTGGCAGGAAACTCCCACGGCTTTCTTGTTCATCAGTGGTCATTCTTTTTTGTTGTTTAAGTAAGGAAATATCTGAAAACGATGATCCAATGGGACACAGGTTGTCTAGTGGAGTCTTAAAACTGAATACAGGTTTGCTAAAGAAAATTTTCCCTACATCTTCCTTTTTTTTGTTTTCATCACAGTTAACCACACTCTCATCTTGTAATATCTTAAGCCTAAGAAGAATCTCAGCCTTCTTTTTACAACTATTAACCAATTAAATCATTAGTTAACCACTACTATTAATTGCATTTCCAAAAGCAATTGCAAAAGCATCCATCTTGTTTTATTTATGTCAGTCTCAGGAACAGAGGCTGGGTAATAAGGCATTCACTGCCGCCAGGGTTATTTTTCTGTTAGAAGTGGCATTAATTTCTATTGCTCTGCTCTTCCTTTGTTCTGATTTTCTTTTTGACAGTAAAATGAGTTGATTATGTCTTTATTGGAATGGATGTGCATGCTAAGTGGATAAAAGGAGGTGTCAGAATTGCAAATTTCAGATACAAGTGTTTCATCTTATTTCTTCCCCCAAGCATATGGCAGGCGTCTACTTTATCTTCAAAACACAGAGGATTGGTATTAAGACACGACAAAGCCACCAACATGCCCAGGCATTTTGAATTCAGAAATTGGATTGTTTCAGCTACACCCATTATAAATGAATGGATGAGCCTTGCCAAGGGATTCATGGAAAGTACACCACCCCAAACTCCCACCCCCCCCCAAAAAAAACTGACAGAAAACCAAAGGTTTCTCACTCCTCTAGAGCATTCTGCCTACCAGCTACTCAATTTTTATGTTTCTGTCTTTGTTGTCTGCTATTTTGTTGGTGGCGTTGTCGCTGCTGCTATCTCTTTGTGAAATGTTTGTTTTACATATAATAAATTATAGCGTGAAATAAAAATCTAATAATTGTTGACATAACAGAATCTGATACAGAAACAACTTTTTTCCCACTCTTTCATTATGAATAAGAGGATCGTTAAGTCATATTTAAATTAAAATGACTATTTAAGCATGGGGCAATGTCACCGACTTTTGCTGCAGGGTTTTTTTCAAACTATGTACAGTTTCCCACTTAGTTAAGACAGACACATTCATCCTATCTTTTGTATTTTTATTTTTAAAAATCACCTACCATAGTGGCTAAATGTATTTCAGCATGAAACCCGGGTCAAAAGTCAGATTGAAATAGGAAGCGTGCAATGGGAAACAGTACAAATTATCCATAGACCTATTTTAGGGCCAGAACAATTTGTCAATAATATACTGTACCATAATATAAAATACACAAAATTTGAAAAAAATGTTAATGCACGTGTTCTAAACTCCTGGAAAATCATGATTAGCTACAGTTTACTGATGCATACCTCTGTGTATTTTACACATTTAGATTTTTCTCTTGGAATGGACTGTACCAAGAAATGGTACTACACTTGAAGCATATGACAAAATGGTTCCTCTACTGCATATATGGAAGTGTTGCCTGAGGTAATTACCTCCAGGTTGCATAATGGTGGATCTGAGCCTTGTTATTAGGAGTCATGTTGAGAGCAGGGAAGAAGTTTATCTCCCATCTCAAGTACAAAGAAGACTTTCTCATGTGAATTTCTGATCCTGAATCATTCAAGCAGAAACGAATGCTTGCTATTTGTTCTTATCTTTGCTGTATATGAGTAATGCAAAACAAGCCTGTTTTTGTTGTGATGGTGCCAAGCCTGATGCATGAAATGTCCTTGTGAAAATGTCCTTGTGCATTACTTCTATTGACATGTATTTCAGCTTCTATAGCAGGCTTTTTCTTCACATCCTTTAAGCTGCTCTTCTACCAAAACATCTGTTTAAAAAAAGTATTTTGTCAAATCTAACAGCAGAATATTGGCTGCCTCCAATAGCAGTATGTTGCAGACAGTATTTCAATTGAAACAATAAAAGAAACTTTATTGCTGCCCATTACTTGTACTATCTCAGGGTCTCTCAAACATTTATTCATAGAGGAATCCAGTGGAATAAGTAACTGAAAGAGAAACATTTATCCTTCCTGTCAAAAATAAGCTATATGAAAGCAGAGTCATATTCCTTTCATATTGAGAAGCATTTCAGGTTATTGATAGCACCATCAACCCAGGTTACTTATTGGTGTAAAATTCCAAAGTGAAAACAGACTAAAATAAATAGTGATTTCATTCAGGTTCATAAAGCTTGTCCTCCAATACTTATGGTTTGGTGCTGTTTACCACAACCTGGAAGCTTCGAAATAGACTGGACATCAATAGTGGTAGTTATTGGCAATGTTATATTCCAGATTAATGATCATTTAAGGATTTCCTTTTTTAACAATAATGTGGACAACTACTCTATTACTTTTGTAAATAACTCCTGCTCATCCTGTTAAGTGGGAGACAAATATATTTCCTCAAATCCTGCCACAATGTTCCTGCTGGTTGTCGACTTCCTGTGGACATCCTGGCTAAGAATTTAAGGAGTCAAAATATCAAAGCATTTCTAGAATATGATCAAGTTGAGGATGTTGCCTAGAAAATTTTTCAAAAAAACCCCTCAAAGTACAAATCTGTTACAGTCCCATTTCATGCCTAAAACCCATTGGAATTCCAAGTATTTATAAGTGGCTGAATTATGCTTGATTTCTGTACAAAATATATGTCTTTTTTTTTTCAACCACAGATCAAGGCAGAACCTAAATTTAGAAAATCAACTGAACTGTAAAAAAAAAAATCTTGAAAATTGTGTCTTGGCCTTACAGAAGTATATCTATTTTACAATATTCTTTTGAATTCTGGAAAAATTCTTATTTAGCCACTCAAATCATTTCTAATTGAAACCTGAAATAATAAACCAGGACATCTAATTTTAGAACTTTGACAAGTGAGCCATGGATTTTCTTTCCTTGTTGATTTCATAGTTTTGGCTGCTGAATTCTAATTAGCAGAAGACAAATAATAACAGCCAACACATTCCATAAGTATGCAAACTTTATTTCCATGCCAATCTGCTAATACCATTATGTTATTATTAATGAAGATATTTCTTCATTGTTACCAGGAAGATGTATGTCTGTCAAAGCTAAAGTGAATTCCAATGTGTACCCAATATTCATGCTGGATAAACAGAACAAGCAGAGATGGTAAAGATTTCAACTCATATAATGACATGAGCTCCAGTGTGTAAAAAATGAAATAACAAAGCTCTATTTGCTTTAGAGATAAATCAATCTGACGTGAAAATATGAGCTTTTTCTCTGGAATGGAGCTGATAGAAGAGAAAATGAAACAACTTGCTTAATTGTTTTAGCTCCCAGCTCCAGAGTGTCAACATTGTGACAGAACCCCAAAGCTAACAGTTTGAGGCCTGCAGAATTTGTTCCAATTGTCCTGCTAAATTTAAATGATGCTATTATTGAAAATCAGGTACATTCTACTTTGAAATGGAAAATGCACAAACGTGGATTGTAAGCCCTGAAATCAGCTGAATACATTTTTTAAAGAATCTCCATACATTACACACATATACACACACACACACAAAATTTATGTTGGGTAACTCTATCTACAATGTTACTTGTACTGGTAACTATCCACAATTGCTTGATGACACCCATTTTTGAAGACATTTCAGTGAATTAATCAATGAGTTTAAGTTAACAGCTCATTATATTGCCATTATTCAAGTAAAGTATTTCATATTTACCTCACTAATTAATTAGAATCTTGTGATTGAATAGTTTGCTAAGGTGCATCTTTTTTCACATTGCATCCCTGGGAATGTCAAATCAAATGGGGTCTCTGCTTTTGAAACATGTCATTATTCCAGGATCAACCTTGAGGAGATATTTTCATGGAAGCCAGCTTTGGAGCAGGACTGGCTACTGAACACAGTTCAAATTCACTCTGCTTTTTTAGTACCTTTGCTATTATATCTCTGTAATCTCTAACATACCTCTCCTCTCAGCCAGCAGAAAGTCATTACAGCTGGCAGAAGTGGATTTCAGCCAACAGAAATGACCTGTACCTTGTTCTAACTCCCTCCAGCTAATGCAGCTTTTTTAATTACGGTTGGACCTGGAGGCAGAAGGAGAATTGAGATGGAAAGAAGGCAGAATAAGTGCATATGACAGATGAAGCCTGTCTGTTGGGAAAGATAATTAGAGAAGAACATTAGGAAGAACAATTAGAGGAGAAAAAGTTCAAACAGTGCAAGTGAAAAATCAAGTGTTCAATGTATCTAGTGAAAGGTAAAGTCAGATATAGTTATAACAGAATAACAGAGTTAGAAGGGACCTTGGAGGTCTTCCAGTCCAACCCCCTGCTCAGGCAGTCAACCCTATATTATTTCAGACAAATGGTTATCCAAATCTTCTTGAAAACTTCCAGCATTGGAGCATTCACAAATTCTGGAGGCAAGTTGTTCCATTGATTAATTGTTCTGTCAGGATATTTCTCCTTAGTTCTAGGAGGCTTCTCTCCTTTATTAGTTTCCACTCATTGCTTCTTGTCCTGTTTTCAGGTACTTTGAAGAATAACTTGACTCACTCTTCTTTGTGGCAACCCCTGAGATATTGGAACACTGCTATCATGTCTCCCCTAGTCCTTCTTTTCATTAAACTAGACATACCCAGTTCCTGCAACCATTCTTCATATATTTTAGCCTCCAGTCCCCTAATCATCCTTGTTGTTCTTCTCTGCACTCTTTCTAGAGTCTCCACATCTTTTTTACATCATGGTAACCAAAACTAAATGCAATATTCCAAGTGTGGCCTTACCAAGGCATTATAAAGTGGTATAAACACTTCTTGTGATCTTGTTTCTATCCCTCTGTTTATGCAGCCTAGAACTGTGTTAGCTTTTTTTGGCAGCTGCAGCACACTGCTGGCTCATATTTAAATGATTATCCACTCTTACAGTTACTACTACTGAGTCAGGTACCAGCTATACTATACCTAAGAATTTGGTTTTTCTTGCCTAAATATAGAACCTTACTTTTTTCATCATTGAATTTCATTTTGTTAGATAGCACATCAATGTTCAAGTCTGTCAAGATCCTTCCGTATCTTAAGCCCATCATCTGAAGTGTTGGCTGTTCCTACAAGTTTGTTGTCATCTGCAAATTTGATGAGTTCCCCATCTATCCCCCTCATCCAAATCGTTAATGAAGATCTTGAAGAGTACTGGGCCTAAAAAAAAGCCTTGGAGTATCCCACTGCATACTTCCCTCCATGTAGATGCAGTTCCATTAAGGACTACACATTGAGTGTGGTTGGTCAGCCAGTTATGAATCCATCTGGTAGTGATACTGTTTAACCCATATTTTTCTATCTTATCAAGTAGTAGGTTGTGATCTCCTTTATCAAATGCCTTACTGAAATCCAAGTAAATTATATCCACAGCATTCCTCTGGTCCATTAATTTTATTACTTTGTCAAAGAATGCAATACCTCCAGATTTGTTTAGCATGATCTGTTTTTGACATGTTGGCTTGTGGTTATGACCCTTGTTTGTCTCTAAGTATCCGCTGTTTGATTGCTTGATTATCTTTTCCAGAATCTTTCCAGGTAGTGAGTTTTCTGGATCTATTTTTTTTCCTTTTTTGAAGATGAGAACTACATCATCTGTTTTCCAATCTTCTGGTATTCCCCCGGTGCTCCAGAATTTTTGAAAGATATAGTTCAGTGGTTCTGAGATCACATCTGCCAGTTCCTTCAGAATTTTGGAGTGTAATCCATCTAGCCCTGGTGTTTTGAACTCATCTAAGGTGGACAGTTGCTCACTTACCATTTTCTTGCCTATTTTAACTTGTATTCCTAATCTTTTTTTATGCTACTATTTTTGATAGGAGGAACTGTTTTTTCCTTTTGTGTAAAAGATGGATGTAAAAACCAAGTTAAGCAGTTCTGCTTTTTCCCTGTTGCTTGTCACCTTCTTGTCACTTTCTCCCATTAATGGACCAATAATTTCCTTCACTTTTTTCTTGTTTTTTACATGTTTTTTTTTTGTTATTTTTGACTTCTGTCACAAGCCTTAGTTCATTTTGAGCCTTAGCTTTCCTCATTTCATATTTGCAGGCTTGAGCTATTTGCTGATTATATGCCCCTCTTTCCATTTTTTTATACTTGTCCTTTTTGTCTTTCAATTTATCAGCGAGTTCTTTATGTAGCCATGCTGGTTTCTGTTGAGAGCTGTTATTTTTCTTCTTCATTGGTATTGTGCTAAACTGGGCTTTTATAATCTCACTGTTCAAAGTTTCCCAAGTTTCTTGAGTTGTTTTCCACTTGAGGATTCTCATCCATGGAATCCTTCCCAAGCTCTCTCTAAGTTTATTGAAATTAGCTCTCTTAAAGTCCAAGACTGGTTTGATTTTGTTCTGTTGCTTGTCCTTGCCATAATGTTGATTTCCAGTATTGCATGAGCCCATGATATATTTGGTATGTTAGACAGCAAAAACTCCTTATTAAACTGGATGCTTATAGATTCTGTAAATAAATATGATATTTTATTTTATGAATTCTGGAATAAATAGATACCAAGATAATACATATCACCTTACATTTTAACATATCATTCATTAATTCATTTACCTATTTATTTATTAGATTTTTATCCCACCTTTATTAATTGTAAATAACTCAAGATGATAAATATACATACTGTTCCTTGCACAGTTGGTGAAAGAGTTGTTTATGGTGAATATGAACCCAATGAACAGATTGTACTTCTAAATATCTGTAGTACATGAATCAATCGAAATATGAACCATTTTTTACACACTGTTTGGAATCAAATTAGGAGTATCAGTTCTTTCAGTCTTCCTGTTCGCTTTCTGACTAGCGATACCAGTACTATACTGAAAAATATTGTGGTCATATTTATACAATTTTGGAAATCTGAATTACTGCATCTTATAATTATTAGATCAATCTGTATGTTTGTGCGTGTGTGTGCACACTTGCATATAAGTGCATATAAATACATGTGTATAAGTGTATATAATTAATCATAATCAAATAAGTTGCCCATCAGTCTTTACAACACAAGGAAGAGAAAACAGAAGTTTAGCATAGCTTGGGACAAGTAACTGAAATGTTTTTCTCTGACAACTTTCTTACAGTTTACAAGATCAATATCCAGACTGACAGATGGAGGATTTCAAAAGATTCAAAAGTCAGCTATATACTAACTTCTAATTTGTGAGCTATGAGGGATGTGCAGAAAGCAAGCCTTTTCTTTGGAGAGCCATCTAAGAGTTCTTCCTGAGAAGCAGAACAAAAATACAGAGTACTCCTTTGGAACTGTATTTAGCACATGAGAAGGACCTCACTCTGCTTCAGGCTTCCCAAGCTTTATTTCAAATTGGGAGTGTGTTTTCATTCCTACAGGCGAAATTGAAACTTAAGAGATGGAACATTTTCATTTCCACCAGCCACATTTCAGTTATGAAATATAAATTGTTATTATGAAGGACACCATGCTGAAACCTAGCTTAGTTTAGTTTTACTATAAACAATATAATCCATAATTGTGTGATCTGAGTTTGGCTGGGTTCTTAAAATTTATTCTTCTTTTAGTAAGGATTTCTTAGATATCACTAGGCATCCAAATATTCAAAAGTTATAAAAAATATATATTTAGGTACTTCAGTCATTTGTTATTGATATTATTGTTGATTTGGAACTCATTTGGTCATTCAAATTTTCAATTGACTCTGGTGCAAATCCAACCACTCTTTGTCTCCTTATTGGTTCCATCCTTCTTGAAGTCTTATCATCAAAGTTACCAATAAAGTGATTGTCCAAAACGTTTGCTTCAATATAATGCTAGATAGTGCATCTTTAGAGAAGCAGCTTATAAACAGAAAGTGAGTACGTATCAACAACCCAACAATCCAAGACTATAAATCTGGTGTTATACATAAAAAGTTATTTTTATTGCCCACGTTTTGTATTTTCCATCAAATAATCAATGAGAAACAATGGAACAAGTGATCCCTCACCCATTAATATTTCCAATACAATATTATTATCTTTTAACTTAGGCTCAGGGGTGGGCTTCAAAAATATTAGTAAGGGGTTCGCTGCCTGGTTGCTGGGTGGGCGTGGCCATGGTGGGTGTGGCCTAATCAGTTTTCTGCATCACAGCGAGGGGGGGCATTTTTCCCTCCCTGGGTTCCGGAGCTTTCCTCAAGCCTCCAGGAAGGCGAAAACGGCCTCCTCAGGTTCTGGAGGCTCTCTGGAGGCCAGAAATGGGCATATTTCCAGCCTTCCCAAACTTCCGGTAGGTCCATTTTTCACCCTCCCCGAGCCTCCGCGCACGCCCTGCACTTACCTGCATCGAAAACGGGCTGCGTGGGAAGGTTGGGGTGGGGGGCAGCCAAGAGTGGGATTTGTGGGTTCTCCAAACTGCACAGAATCTTAGCTAGAGGTTCTTCCGAACCCCTGCAAACCCCCAGCAGCCCACCCCTGCTTAGGCTCCACATTATAATTCTGTTCCAACATTTTCCAAAAGTGTTGCAGCCTTTAATGTTGTTAGTTCAATAGACCTATGTCTAAAAATAGAGCCAGTTTGGTGTACTGCTTAAGGTACCAGGCTAGAAATCAGGAGACTCTCTCTGAATCCTAGGAAACGGCAATGGCAAGCCACTTCCCAAAGCTTAGCAAGACAATGTTAGTGACTTATTCAAGCAGTCACAGAAGTCAACACTGATTCAAAGACACTCACTCCCCCCTCCAAAAAAAAAAAAAAATCCTGGACTTCAGTAGTTATAGATCTAGAGGTTATATGCTGCCTGGAATAATTTGGAGAACATCAGTAGCTGCCATTGGTGATAAGATGCTACCAGGGATGTGAAATTTTGCTGTGTATTTATGCTCTATTCTTTTAATAATGTTCTCATGTCTTGTAATATTTTATTACTTTGTCTATAGGTATTTCCTATCTATAGGAAATAGCTTTAAATGCTTTGCAGTTAAAGTTATATTTACTATACTTTGCTACTAAGTTCTTTCAACTTTTACTTTGTGTCTATAGGGCTATGTAGTTGACAGCTTAGTAATACAAAAAGAGAAAGATGTTTGTTTAATTGTTATGTTTACAAAAATTCATGAAGAGAGAATATATTGGTTGTTCTTTGAATTAAACATAGGGTTTTCTCATCATTGAAGCTAAAGTGAGGAATGCAAAAGGATGTGAGTCTGGCATAATATCAATCAGTTCATATCAATAATACGATTATAAACAATATCATATTATAATAACATGTTCACTGACAACAGCAAAAAATGTTTCTAGATGAGCCAGTTTCTTGGGGGAAAAATTGCTGTTTACTCTCATATAGAGTATAATTGATGTCCTTTTAAAAAGAAATAATTTCTGACTTGTTCAGCATGTGACAGTGCTGTTATTAAAATGTAGTGGTTCCAATGCTGTCATATAAGTGTAAAATAACCCAAAAGAGAATAAAGATTCTTTTTTGTCTTTCACTTAAAAGGGATTTCAGTGCCTTAATTTGGATGGTTATTGCGTTGAATTAGAAAGCAGGCTACTGACATTAAATAAATGACTGTGTAAATCCACAGAAATCAGTGGGGATAGTAGCCAATTTGGAATAGCAATCCCAGGTTTACCGACAGAAATAATGACCTTTATTAGACATCTAATAGTTGATTTCTGCATTCTTCTACTTCTTGCTATATTGCTTCAAGGCAGAAATGTAAAGAAAGAAGGTACCAATTTGGAAAAGAAAGACAAAATGCTAACAAAGATAGAAATATGTAAAATACAAGCCCTACTGCCTTTCATCAAGATATGACACAAACCTGGAAGTGCTTTCAGAGAACATCAGCTCCATTTGTTACTGAAAGGGACCTATAACTTCATCAAGATGTTAATCTTTGCACAAGTTTAGGGAGCTACCTTAGCAACACTAGCAACGTCAAACAAAATAATAAGTATTTATCACTCATTAAAAGCTCCAGCTATTATTTATCTAATCTAATCTCTTCTCACATTTATATTCCAGTCTTTCTTTGAAAAACTCAAATTAGTCAATGAGTCGAGGTGGCGCAGTGGTTAGAGTGCAGTACTGCAGCTACTTCAGCTGACTGCTAGTTCAGCAGATCAGTGGATCAAATCTCACCGGCTCAAGGTTGATTCAGCCTTCCATCCTTCCAAGGTAGGTAATATGAGGACCCAGATTGTTGGGGGAAATATGCTATTTAGTATACTGTCTTTGGTGTAAGCTGCCCAGAGTCCTCGGAGAGTGGGCAGCATAGAAATATGACTAAATAAATAAATAAATAAATAAATAAATAAATAGTACCCATACATACTTTTTTCCCCATTCCGGGTCTCTCATTGTCTGAGATAGTCCTGTTCATGTGAGAAAATCACACCATTTGCATACTAAAAGTCCAAGATTCAGTTCCTGTCGTTTCCAGGCAAGACAGGAAAATATTCCTTTCTAAACTTAACACATGGCTAATCAGTGGCTAATCATGGCTAATACACACTGCTCATAATATTGAGGTTGGTAAAAAACTGAAAAGCAATTTCCTAGGAATTCAGGTTTTATGGTTGTGTTTGGTCTACAGTTAACATTGTTCTTGGAACAATTTAAAAGCTTTTATCACCACAAGCAACCAACCTCAAGTTCTCAATATAGTAACATGGCCTGGCCCTAGCAACAGTATAGTTAGGGATGATAGAAATTTGCTGTGAGAAACCTTCGAACTTAGCAGCAGAGAAAATGCACAGGTAGTGTTAGTAATTTAACATTCACATTTGTAGGGAATAGAAAAAGACTCTAATACAACTCTGTGGGCTTTAGAACCTATATCCACTTTTTGAAGCACTCACGCTTAAATGAAAAACTTGTATACATACGATAAATGATGAATGAAAGGATAGAAGAGAAGTGGGATTTCCTAAAAATCTGAACTTTGATTGGTGTTTAACTTGCCCACGACATAATCTGCTACTAGAAGCAAGTGGGTGGGGTAGGGGAGTACTGAGACGTGTGAAGAGGCATTGAACCAGGGGTGAAATTCAGCAGGTTCTGAAGAACCGTTAGCAGAAATTTTGAGTAGTTCGGAGAACTGGCAAATACCATCTCTGGCTGGCCCCAGAGTGGGGTGGGAATGGAGATTTTGCAATATCCTTCCCCCAGGAGTGGGGAGGGAATGGGGATTTTACAGTATCCTTCCCCTGCCATGCCCACCAAGCCACGCCCACAGAACCGGTAGGGAAAAATTTTGAATTTCATCCCTGCACTGAACTAATAGCTGAAAGACAAAACTGACATAATAAAAAACAAAAACCAATTGAGGGTGTCAATAGAAGTGGATAAACATAAATACTGCAATTGTTTTATTCAAAGTAAAATGAATTTTTCATAAATTAAAACAATGGCTATCCAATAAACCCAAGATTCAGGATAGACAAAAAAGAATGTATTTCCTACAACTGTGGATTTCATGCTACTACAAAGCATAATCATATCTTGAATGGATTTAAAATAAGATTTTTTATTTATTGATTCGTGATTTGGATACAATGTTTATATCAGTGATGGGTTGCTCCCGGTTCGATTCGGTTCTTGCGAACCAGTAGTAATGGCGGCTGGAGGCTCTGCCCAACTGCCCGTCACTGACAATCTGCGCATGCACAGGCGCATCCGTGCGCACTCCCGCGTTGCGAACCAGTAGTAAAGGTAAGTGGAACCCACCCCGGTTTATATCCTAGTGTAAGATGTCAAAGTGAAACATCTCTAGATTTGTCATATCCTATGCAGCGACTGCTTATCTATCTTTCCTTTCCTATTTTTAACCAACACATTTATACAGTCATCAGAATAATTCCCTTTGTTCTATCTGTCATCTATGAAAAGGCTGGTCTGAAATCCCATGGCTTAGGAAAGACATAGCTCTATTTTTTTTTTTTTAATCATCTGTCCTCCTACTATAGTTTTTTGGATGCAATCCCAGCTACAAATTTGAATGAAGTCAAACCCTTCATCCAAAGCTGGATTGTAAGGCAGTGTTTTGTCATGTGTCCTGATTAGTTAACAAAGGATAAATCGAGATGGCAGTCAGAAATACAGATGATATTATAAAAAATATGTAGATTTGAAACAGCTCCCAACTGGGAGGAGCAGAGATCATGGTAAGAGAGAGAACAAAAGCCAGAGCAAAGATTGATGTTGTTAACAAGATAAACATTCCCTTGTGGTGATGTTGCAATGCATTTAAACATGAAAGCAGAGTTGGGGGAAGAAGATTTATTTCTCAAACATATGGCATGCATACAAGGTGGTGCTATTTCAAGCCATTTTGCCATTAAGGCTTCATCCGATGAAACATTTTTCAATAACTTGTTTTTTAATACTAAGGCAGAGGAGAGAGAGGAGATCTCTCCCAACATAATCATGCATTGCTAATGTACAAGAAGCGCCAGCATGTCTCGAGAATATTTGTCACGGCAGCTGGGATGTTCAAACATTCAACAAGTTGGAAGCAGACAATTACATTCAGAAAGGAGCTGTCTAAGGAATGTGGGCTTCGATCATAACATCTACCCCTACAAGCTCAACCAAAACTGATTATGAGCAAGTTGATTTCAAGACACCTGGAAGGGGAGATTTCAATTTTAATCAACTATGTTCCTGTCTTCCTGTTGACTAATATGCACAGAAATGAAGGAATAACTATTACATCAACAGTACATAATCAACCCATTAATGAGATAAAATAACCAACTTCTTTTTGTCTCTCATCATTGAGTAAAAATCATCACCATCACCATTATTCTCTTATGGGAGAAGATACCATAATGCATCCTGATGCATCTACTATAGATCTGTGGGATTTTTATTATGTTCTCTCATCTTATAAAGTTGCTATAAAGTTGCTATAAAGGACTACCTGTATAAACTTGTATTGTTAGTATTTTTCAGCAAGCCTTAAAATAATCTTACAGTTACAGTAATATTCTTAGTTGTTGACCAAATGTGTTAGAAACACATTCAAGAATTTAAAGCACAATAAATATTGGAGCCAATTTCAATAAAAAAAATAAATTTGCAAATAGCACTATTTTCATATAATAGATGTGTGAGCAATATTCTTGTCCAGATTTGAATTTAACAACTATATGCTTCATGAAATATTTTTGTTAAGTATTATTGAAATTGGGAAATTTTCTTGTTCTTACTATAAAAGTTGTTTTCCTTTCCCTATAGTAACACCAATTCATATCAGCTTCAGATTAATCTCCCACTCTATCAATAAATAAAATAAAAATTCATTTCATCGTACTGCATTGTTACATTGCTATATATTTTGATAACATTCTCAGCATAGATTGCATCTTTTTAAAGACAATATGTTTATGAATGATCATCACTTCAGTCTTTCCATTTTTTATAGAAGTTTTTGATATTTATCTCAACATAAATAACCCACTTGCTCCAATGATAAACTACTAATCCAAAGTTGGAAAAAATATAGAAAATTTAAATATTCCTTACTGCAAAAATGCAGAGAGGTAAAGAAAGAAAACAGACATGCAAAATTCTGAAGATATTTTTCAAACAAGATTGGGCTACAGAATAAATCTGTTTCCGTCTCATTCTTTCATTTTTTTTTCCAAAAGAGATAAGAATTTTAAATAAATTATAAAGATAGACTGTAGAATTCTTGCAATTATTTATGAGCTGGTCAAAGGAGGGACTCTCAGAATTCAGCTGCAAAAGTTCAAATAGATGGCAACAAAGAGATGTCCTGGCTTACATTCAAATTTTTGCAACCCTGCTAGCCCTAACAAAGAGATCTGCATGAATGTCATGCCTTTCATTGTGCAGACTTATCTCCAAGAGTCAGCCTTCTTCCTGGTTCACTAAACAACTCAGTTAAATTGCAATGAGGAAACATCAGCCATTTGGTTCTTGTAGTCCTTGTTAAAGGAAAGTCCAAACTTTGTTGGAGAATGTACCCTTCTTTTGCAGAAATTGGGAAGAATCATCCATCCCATCATCTGGCCACACAGGCCATTTCTAGTATCCAGTTTACACCCTCTTCAGGGTCCTGTAGTCATGTGATCGCCATTTGTGATCTTCACAGCTGGCAAAGTCGATGAAGAAGCCAGCAGGGAAGCACAAGTCAGGGTCACCTGATGTTCTGCATAATGATCCACAGTAATTCACTTAATGACTGCAGCAGGAATGGTGAAATTGATGCTGTAAGTGGGTGTCTTCACAAGACATCATGCTTAATGACCGTGCTGCCTAGTGACAGAGTTGCTGGTTGCTATTGCAGTCGGTAACTGAGTACTAACTGGGATGGAATTCATCCAAAAGTTGGGGAGAAAAGGCATTGTGCAATTTATAAAATACTAGATATATTTCTAAGTTAAAAAGTACTAGAAACAATATACCTCTAAGTTAAAAAGAGGAACAAGTTGTAGCAAATAATCAATATTCAGGCAATATCTGTTTTTCATAAGAGAAATATGAAAAGCCAATAACATTTTGTATTTCCCATCTATAAGTTATCCTGCGAGCCTAAATCTTGTCCATATTTGCTTTTAAGCTCAATAAACAGAATATTTATTGAATGGCTCTGTAAAGTATATATAATCCACTGCTTGCTTATTTTTAGCTCAATAAAACTATTGAATTATATTATATGAGATGGATGGCCCTATAAATTTGCTAAATAAATAAATGAGCAATTGTTAAAAGTATTTTTCACTCTGCTGGCATGGAAATTCATACCATTTCTCCTTCATTGTGGAACGGTCTTCGGGAAAGTAAGTAGTTGCCCAACCCCAAATTTCCTTTATTAACAAAATCTGGAAGACTTTAGAAACGCTGTTGGAAGAAGGAATTAATTTAACTTGGTTACAGTACAATCAACTTCAATTGAGATGGAAAGAGGATCAAAAATTGGTATAATGATGCATGAGGAAGAATTGGTTAGACATATAAAAGAGAAAGGTCCAATGCATATTAAAAGGCTTTATAATGTTTTGTTAGAAAGGGATTCAGAAACTGAATTGGTTAAAGATTGCATGATTAAGTGGGCACAAAACTTTGCAGAACCAGTGATGTTGGAAACATGGGAAAAAAATATGGGTTCAGAATGTTAAATTTACAAAGTCGCAGAATTTGAGGGAAAAATTTTATAAAATGTTTTATAGATGGCATTTAGATCCTAAGAAATTGCGGTGCATGTACCCTAATGTTCAACCAAAATGTTGGAGATGTGATTGTCTAGATGCTACATATTATCATGTGTGGTGGACTTGTAAGAAAGTGAAGGCTTTTTGGATAAAAATTTGGTGGGTTATGCAGAATGTTTTGAAGAAAAAAATTCAATTTTCTCCACAATTGTTTTTATTGGGTATAGTTAAGGGTTTTACATTGGGTGAAGCAAAGTTGATATTGTATATAATAACAGCAGCGAGATTACTGATTGGTCAATATTGGAAAAATGAAGCTATGCCTACTATTGAGGAATGGACTTTGAAGATAGCCAGTTTTGCAGAGATGGCGAAGATTTCAGTATATCTAAAAGATCGCACACAAGAGACTTATGAATGGGAGTGGAAAAAGTGGATAGATTACGTGCAGAATAAATATCAAACTAGGAAATATCAGATAGCTTTTAACTGAAAGTATTATATTAAGATAGAATATTTGAATTTTGTGAAGATGTAAAAAATATACAAGGGGTGGAGGGGTTCAAGTTTTATAAAATGTGATTTTGATTTGGATTATATTCTGTGGAAGTCCTGGGGGGAGGGGAGGGCTAGGGGGGTTAGGGAGGGTTAGGAGGGGTCAGGGAGGGTTGGGAGGGGAAATTGGGGTGAAAATGTATTTGTAAAACTTTTCCAATTAAAAAAAACCAAAATCTGGAAAATTCTTTTACATATTTTCTCTTTTTTTCCTCTCTCCCCCCCCCCTCTCTCTCTCACACACACACACACGGGGAGAGAGAGGGGGGCTCAACCATACCCACACTACTTCAATTGTTTTGTCACCATAAAAGCAGGACCATCAACTGCAGATATTTTGGGGACTGCAGTATTTTAAAAACAAACAAATACCTTTTTGGACTACTGAAGCGTTCTTACATTCTTATATTTTCCACAAATACATAGGTGTGATTAAAAGGAGACATCGACGGAGTGGCAACAACATAAAAAGCATCATAAATCAGCCATTGTGTGCTAAGACAAAATGTTTGTACAAAAGAATGATTGAAGGCAGCAATCAAGAGAGTTTTGATATATTTAAAATTAAAAATAGCAGCATTTACAATATGGACATAAAAGGGTGTGAGGAAGTGTGAAAATTCAGTGAAGCAAACGTTCAATATAAAAGCTGTTTTAAAAGCCAGGTACTGGATTATTTGATGCAGTCAACAGACTGTAAAAGAAGATCCAAAAATTGATTGCTCTTTTTCAGTAACCTTTATAGTTCCAGATGGCATTTGGCTGGTCGTAGAAGATTAGAGAAGCTTCCTTTTATATTAAGAACTTGGATTCAGTTCAGCAAATGTGGTTCTCAAATTATCCCTCATATCTTTTATAAAAATGGGCAATTGTAGAATTGGGCAATTCTCCATGTCTTCATTGCAGATAATGTTGTTTGAAAAATAAATTCAGACAATATAATTCATTCAGTTCCTTTTTCTTTTCCTGACCATGTGCAGATGGCAGGGATTTTTTTTCCAGGTGATTTACTGATGTACAGTATATTTGCTCGTGTTTTCCAATAACATGTTTGCTCCCTTACTACTTTCCAAGCTATTTAAAATGGGGTTTATTTTCATCTGGATAATTTAACAATCCAGAGATGTTGTAAAGTGAAACTAGGTTAGAATTAAAAATATGCTGCCCCAACTTCATATGAAAGAGAGAGATTTCTGTTCCTAAAAATAGTCTTTCATACCAGAGCAGTTCATAGCTTCATTTCTTACCTCACATGTTCATAATATAATATAATCTGTATATGACTGGTTCTATTACCTACTGGGATTAAAATAATATCTCTACTCCCCTGCCACTTCAATTCTCGACAATGCTGAATTCTCTTCAAATAAGGAATATCCAAACATAGATTGAGTATAGAGTAATTATTCTATTGAAGTTACTAAGAAATAAAATTGTGTTTAACTTTGGCTATTTTTCCCATAAATATTTTACAAGGACAAAAAGAGGCAAAAAATAATATGAGAAGAAAGTAATATAATTTTTTTAAAAGATAGTACAGTAGATATTTCTCTGTCTTGTTATAGAAATACATGCTTCTCACATCAAACTCATACGGAAGGAAGGAAGGAAGGAAGGAAGGAAGGAAGGAAGGAAGGAAGGAAGGAAGGAAGGAAGGAAGGGGATGTCATATCTGTCTCTCTGTAGCTGTAATTAATAAGAATTTTATATGATTAAATCTATAGTGCTGAACAGTGATTTAGACTAGATGCATGTTGCAAAGATCTGAAAGCACGACTTTCTTCAGCAGTCACTAAGCACAATCAATATCCTGCCTAAATTTGCACAGCTACCAACAACTTTGGGCTTGTTCATCATCTGTTATCTATGAAAAATGGGTATATTGAAATAGATTGTTTAATTGCTACAAATCTATCTAGAATGCTTCTGCAAAAATCTCCTTAAAGCTGCAATTCTATATCCATTTACATGGAACTAAACTGCAACAAAGCCAATGGGACATACATTTTACAGTATTGCATTATAAGGAAATCAAGGGAAGATGTTATTCCAAGGAGACATTTCTATTTTCTAGGTCAATGCTTCTATTCAATTCATCAAAAAGAATTTCATAATAAGAATTATCAAGGCAATTTTTACAAATTAATCAATCTAAATGTAATTGATTTCACAAAGACATGGGAATTTTATCCTTAAAAAATAGAGCAGCTAGCTTGAGAAATGACAGTGATGACTCATACATCCATTGTTGAGATTACTATTCTATTCATTATTCCAGATCAAAATGATAATTTGAAATTGCATCTGCATCTCAAAAGTTACTGTAACTGGGGATGCTGCGGGGGGTGGGGAACAGGGTGTCAGCAGCATCAAAATGAGAGACTGAGCTGAATAGTTTGCCCTCTGAAAGAGCAAACTGAATAGTTTCCCTTTTTAACTATACATTGTAAACATAACCCTCACCATTTCAGATGCTATTGACATTCTCTATAATTATGTTCTCAAAATTGCTATATGAATAATGACTTCCTTGCATAAACAAGACTTTGTGTCATATAGTTATGGGTATATATAAAAGGAGTGGAAATATGAAACAAATGGGTACTGCCCCATTACGTATCAAAGGATGTTGTAGAGCAATGACCCCCAATCTTTTGGGCACCAAGGATCGGTTCCGTGGACAGAGGTTTTTCCATGGACCAAAGTGGGTGTGGTTTCATGTGTTGACTGCAGATGGGGCTTTGTTTGTTTGCATGGACTGGTTTCTGGCATGCGGCAGATCAGTGCTGGTCCACAGACCGGGGGTTTAGGATTCTTGTTGTAGAGTTAAATAAAGCAAGACCTAGAGAAGAAGAAAGAACAAAACAGAGAAAGTATGAAGACAACTTAAAACAGAGAAAAAGACAAGACTATCAGAAATGGTAGCAAGAGGACTAAGAAGGAAATTAACTTAAATTTATACCACAAGACACAAGTTTCAAGGAAGATTGAGTGAACATAGAATCAAACAATGAATTGTTTTCCTAAAATAAATACAAAGATATCTGCACCAATAAAGTTTGTGAACTTCCTGTCTACCCATAAATACCACAAGTTCATATTACTACATGCATATCACTATGTGATGTTTAGATCAAGCTCTTTATTCTTCGAGAAACAATAAGAGTCTTAATGCATTGCTGGCTGAAGAACCAACCATGTGGGTTTTTAAGAGAAAAGGGCAAGAATTATTTTGAGGGCAGCCAGACTCTATTGTTTTATATTTGTACTCAAGGATCATTGCAGTTAAAGAGAAATATATGTTTAGAAAGATTCAGTATTTTTAGCATGTACTAATGTAAATAAAAACAAAGTTTTTAAACATTAAAATATTGGGAGGGGGATTATCTTGGAATTAAATAAACATGGCATGTAATCTATCAACAATATAAATAATAGTAATGCCAACATGTCATTAAAAAAACAAAAAGCAGAAGGATATATTTTACCAGAAGGATACTTTAAATTTTCTACTTGGCACTAAGAGAAGTTTAATATTTTTTTAATCTATGACATATGGTCTTCTGACATAGCATATTATTTGCATGCCCAATAAAACAGTTCATTAATCAAACATGGTGATGTTGCTTGAGCTACTGGCTCCAAGTTCTCACTATATAGTCATTTACTTGAAATATTTTCTTTTTTAAAACAAAATCTCCTTGTCACTTTATCAGGAGCCACTTACTCTAATCATGTTGTCACAAGAAATCAGAGTCTTAAAATGAAACAAAAGCTCATGCATTCTGTTGGCTGATGCTTTCTTGCTGTTTCTTGATTTGTATTTTTGTTAAGTAGAATAACTCTGAAGAGTTATATCAGGGTTATATTGTAACAATCAGTAGTTACAGCAATAGCACATAGATCTATATTCTGCTCCATAGTGCTTTACAGCACTCTTTGAGCAGTTTACAATGATAGCACATTGACCCCAACAATTTGGGTCCTCATTTAACTGACCTTGGAAGGACAGAAGGCTCAATAAACCTTGAACCCATCAGGATCAAACTCTAGACTGTGGGCAGAGTAAGCCCGCAATACCGCATTCTAACCACTGTGCCTCTGAGGTTATATTTTGCACATAGTAACCCACAGTTCTGCTAGATTTAGATCAATTTGTAGTAAGGTCCATTAGGGATATAAACGAAATTTGCATAGGCACAGACATTTTTTATAATATAGTGAAGCATTTCTGGAATATGATAAGACAGATATACTTCAAAACCAGGGGATTAGAATCTGAACTAGTTTAGCTCTCAAACCAGGGGTGAAATCCAGCAGGTTCTGACAGGTTCTGGAGAACTGGTAGCAGAAATTTTTAGCAGTTCGGAGAACCGGAAAATACCACCTCTGGCTGGCCCCAGAGTGGGGTGGGAATGGAGATTTTGCAATATCCTTCCCCCTGGAGTGGGGTGGGAATGGACATTTTGCAGTATCCTTTCCCTGCAACACCCACCAAGCCGTGCCCACAGAACCAGTAGTAAAAAAATTGGATTTCACCACTGTCTCAAACTTTCATTAAAACAGAATGCAGAGATTTAACACACATTCGTCCAAGAGATATATGTGATTACCAAATAAGTGGCTCTCCTGTAATAGTCAAATTTCAGCTCTTAGCAACTGTAACCAATGTGGTCAACAGTGAGTGATGATGGCAGTTATTTACCAGGATTTTCTGAATCAAATGTTCATAGGGATGGTGACTATCGTCATGAAATAAAAAGATGTCTGATACTTAAGAGATTTTGACAAAATAATAAAGTACAGAAATACAGAATTTTTCCCCTTAATGCCTCTAAACATTCTGTCTTATCTCATGTTTGAAAGAGGTTTTTACATCCCTGTTTTTTCAATAATCTGTATCATTGGTATTTTTTTAAGACTAAAAGTTTCCTGTAAATATCATAGAGTATTGGAAGCTGAGGAAATATAATACTCTATCTGTGGAATTTTAATTATTCAATTAAGTTAGAAATTCACTATTTCAAGCTTCTTTACTTCCTTTCCCAATAGCAACAGACAATTACTTTTATTCTCAATTTCTGTCTTCTCCTCAGAATATTATGTAACATTACACCACTCCTCTGGAGGGGCTATGAATGATTGCCTATGATGCTAGCTAGTAGAGATAAGCTAGGAATCCTGCTAATGCATTGTCCATCTTGCTATATGATAGAGTTCCTTCCTGAGCCCCTGGACTGTCTCCAAGTTGGCTTTCAATGCTCATCCTCAGAGGGAAGATTTCAAGGAAAACATAAACTTGTCCAAGCTCAACTCACATAAGGACATCTTAGACCTGGAAATTGATAAGTGATCTTAATTTAAAAGATGTCAGAATTGGTTCATTATCATACATTAAACTTACTCTAAATTTAGGAAAGGACCCTATAAATTTTTGGAGTTATCATCCAAAATCTTTGTGAAATGTCAATGCCAAAATTTAAGAACAATGTTGGCATGTTAACTACTTAAATTATTGCTTAATAATTTGCTCTGTACAATCTGATTTTATAATGGAGTATTGGGCTTCTAATAATATTAGATAATTAGTATATTCACAGTCATTTGCATTGATGGGTGTGGGGAAAGTCTCTACTATAGGTCAAATTAATGTTTTACAGCATAGAGTGAACAGAAGTTGCCTGGACCCTGCCAGTTAAAGAAATTGCTTTTCCCCATAGTAGGACTGGAAATTATGTAAGCCTATTTTAGTTGTGTGTTGTGTCGGTTATTTGTTCCTGGCACAATATGCTTTTATAGAATCTTATTTGTACTATGGTATTTTTAATCTTCTCATAATTGACTAGAGTCACTTGGTGAGTGGGTAGCCTAAAAACTGAATAAATAAAATAGATTCCCTGCAGAATTTATTTTGTGGATTTAAAAAATAATGAATTCCCTCTTCTTGTGTAATTGCCAATGGGATTATATCCCTTATATAAGTATCAAGGATTTCTTCTAACTCCTTTAACTGTAAATTTTGTATTAGATCTTTAGTGTGTTTAAGAAGATAATATAGCCAAATTCATAAGGATATAATAGAAATGGAATACAAGTTGTAGATGCAGATGATATATTGAGTAGGTACAGATGCAGGTTAAAATAGGATTTGTTTATATCACAGATTCTATTAAATACCTGTGGGTATTTTCAAATTGCTTTACCCAGATAAAAGAGATTGTACAGTGATAGACAAAAATACATACAAGCTTCTGAGGACAAATAAATTATGAAAATGGTTATTGTTTAGATGATAGATAGATAGATAGATAGATAGATAGATAGATAGATAGATAGATAGATAGACAGAGACAGAGAATGTTGTCTATGTTGATTCCACTTAAATATTTTGAATATTGACATAGTTAATGGTAAATATTTTATGAAGAAAGACACATCTATAGAACAATTACATCTTTGAAAAGATGGTGGTGTTCCCCCTACTGAAGAAGTCCTCTCTAGGTCCAGATTTAAGCAGGTGTTGTCCAGTTCCTAGCCTTCCTCTTTAGAGACACTTTTGTAGAGAAAGTAGGGGTATGCAAAGCAAAGCATTTTAGAAGATACCAATTATCTAGATGTGTTTCAGTAAAAATTCAGACCTGGGCATTGAGCAAAAATTGTACTGTTCACACTAGTGGATGATTTCATCTGGAGATATGACATGGGCTGAATGTATCCCTCCTGGTCCTTTGGGATCTCTTAGCACCCTTTGATACCATTGATCATTTTATCTTCCTAAACTGCTTTTAAGGATTAGGAGTGGGAAATACTGCTTTATAGTGATCCTGCTCTTTCATAAGTGAACTGCATTTATTGACATTAGTGGGGACGAAAAAGTCATCTAGGTGAGTGAGAGCTGCAGTGTTTGTTGTTTTCTCCCAAGTTTCTTAATGTCTACTTGAAGCCATTGAAAGAAATCATTCACCAATTTAGGATCTAGTATCATCAATATTCTAATGATACTTAGTTATTCAAGCTAGATAAGGGCTGCACCAGAGGTGGGTTTCAGCAGGTTCTGACCAGTTCTGGAGAACCGGTAGTGGAACTTTTGAGTAGTTTGGAGAACCGGTAGTAAAAATTCTGACTGGCCCCGCCCCTGTCTATTTTCTGCCTCCCAAGTCCCAGCTGATCAGGAGGAAATGGGGATTTTACACTATCCTTCCCCTGCCATGCCCACCAAGCCATGCCACGCCCACCAAGCCACACACACAGAACCGGTAGTAAAAAAATTTGAAACCCACTGCACCACTTGCAACTCTACCTGGAACGTGAGACCCTGCAACAATAAATGAGCATTTATTGCTTTGTCAAGCTTGTGATTTTATCAAAGAGTTAAAAAACAGTGATTTTAAAAATCTTAATTTTAAAACTAGAAACTTATACATGATTAATAGAACCAGAACTTTGTGACTTTATCACATCTAGAATTGCCTGTTGCAATGTGCTACTGTTCTGTGGTGGGATTCAAAAATTTTTACTACCGATTCTGTGGGCATGGCTTGGTGGACATGGCATGGCTTGGTGTGTGTGGCTTGGTGGGCATGGCAGGGGAAGGATACTGTAAAATCTCCATTCCCACCCCACTCCAGGGGACAATGTCGGCTGGCGAGGGGGAGGGCCTTCTCTGTGGCTGCCCCAGCTCTCTGGAACCAATTACCTCCCGAAGTCCGGACCACCCCCACCCTATTGGCCTTCCGGAAAGCGATGAAGACCTGGCTCTTCTGGCAGGCCTGGGAGTTGATCTCATTATAGTGATCTTGCGAGACCCGGATACAAATTGGAGTGTATGTGTTTTAACGTTTTAATGTCTTCTTTTAACTTTTGTATGGGATATTGTTGCATTGTTTTATTCTCTGCTGTAAGCCACCCAGAGTTGTGAGGCATAGAAATGCAACAAAATAAATAAATAAATAAACAAACAAACAAACAAACAACAAGGTTACTGCAAAATCCCATTTCCTCTCAAACAGCTGGGACTCAGGAGGCAGAGAATAGATGGGGGTGGGGCCAGTCAGAGATGGTATTTACCGGTTCTCCGAACTACTCAAAATTTCCTCTACCAGTTCTCCAGAACTGGTCAAAACCTGCTGAATACCACCTCTGCTACTGTTACTTAGATCATTTATATGAGCACCTAACTCAAGCAACGTAGTGATTTAAAAAAAAAATGCAAGAGAAAAAAATACTTTAAAAATGGTGTCAGGACTAAAATTATTAATATTCCACTAATTGGGCAATTACACTAGTCCAAGTGCCTGCATAAAGAGTTTGGTAGTGTTGAGGTTGACTGTACATTAAGCGGCAAGGAAAGAGAAAAGATTGTTGCAAATGGATCTGACTTTGAAGGTTTTCCAGGGTATGCAGCTGCCCACACTTGGCAGATGAGAACCATAATAAGAGTGCCATATAACACTGGTTCCTAACCACTGTTCATAATGATGCATATTACATGGCAATATTATTTGAAGGCAGGAAGGTGGTCCATTTATTGGTTCCATTTATTTTTTTTATTTTAAATGCATTTAAATGCATTTCTTTGTAGACCTAATCAATGGAAACTAATCAAAGAGAGAAGCAATTTAGAATTAAGGAGAAATTTCCTGACAATTAGAACAATTAATAAGTGGAACAACTTGCCTGCAGAAGTTGTGAATGCCCCAACAATGGAAATTTGTAAGAAGATGTTGGATAACCATTTGTCTGAAGGCAGGGGGTTGGACTAGAAGACCTCCAAGGTCCCTTCCAACTCTGTTATTCTATTCTATTCTACCTTCTTCAAGTTCCATTTAAGCAATATGATTATATAAACACACATACAGAAAGAGAGAGTGTGCTTTACTTTATAATAAAACAAAAGTTCAGAAGCAAATTATAAATCTTAATGAGACCACTCTTCTTTTTCCAACTTTTAGTGAGCACTAATTTAGAATGCTAACAAATATTTAAAAGCAGTGAAAATATTATAAATTAAATTGGAATCATTCTTTATTTCATTAAATAATAACTTTCACCTGCAGAGGAAACTGGCACCTTAATTATTTCGAGTGCTGAGAACACCACTATCACTGCTAGATTATTAACTTCCAAAGATTTAAAACACTGATTATCACTTTATCATGTTTTCGTTCAAAGAATTATTTAGACTTAGACGTTCCAGGGACCCAAACAGGATTAAGAACAAGGAAAGAAATGAAAAATGAAATTTACTATTCTAGGTCTATAACTAAAAAGCAAGCAAATATGACCGATGATCCGATTCTGAGATAAATTATCAATTGTGCACAGCATTACGTACAGTGGTCCCTGCCTAGCCTGGACATAATAGAGCTAGATATGATTCAGTGAGCAGAAATAATCTTCTAAACGTGGGGTGGGAAAATTTTATTGGCAAACCATCATTATGATTCATTCCTGTAATAATCTGGAGGGCCACAGGTATCATCAGAATGGGCAAAGGTGAAGTTTTGTCCCTTCCTCATTTTTTTGTGGAAATTAAGGGTAGTTATAGGAAGAAGAAACATCTAGGAGGTAAACCTTCAAATGCCACAAAATCTTACCTCTAAAATGTAGATAGCAAAATGGCCAAATTTTGAGTTGCAAGGTTTCAAAACATTGACTAGGGGAATCTGACTATCCTAAGGGTGGAAAATATGAGTGATCTACCTCCTAGAGGCCTCTTATTTCCATTCCCATCCTAGTTTTTTTAAAAAAATGAAAAACTGCACCACTAAAAATTGCTTTGCCATTGCATTTTAGCAGATCTTGGGATGTTGCGGAGGCCATTTATAATGTGGATTGTCTGCCCATTGGAAGATGTCTATGGAGATTCTCAGTCATCTAGATCATGGTTGTCCCAAAGGTGCTTTTTCAAAAGGCAAATGTACTTTCTTAGTTTTCCTTGAAGATGTTTCACTTCTCATCCAAGAAGCTTCTTCTGTTCTTTAGTCAGAACTGAAGAAGCTTCTCGAATGAGAAGTGAAACTTCTTCAAGGAAAAACAAGAAAATCCAATTGCCTTTGGAAAAAGCACCTTTGAGACACCCATTTAAGAGGTTAATTTTTTCCATTTCCAGTTTGTTGGTTGAATCTTGAAAAATGCTGGACTGAGGCATTGGATGGACTGGGATGGACTGGGGGCTGGGCAGGGGACAGAATGTATCTGCCCTCAATGTGGAAGCGATTGTCACTCTCGAATTGGCCTTTTTAGTCACACTAGATGCTGTTTTAGGACCTCTTTCCAGAGCACGATACCATAGTCTCTTGAGACTGAAGGATGCCAATGAGCTGGACTGAATGAAGAAACTTATTTGTAAAATCAGATATGCATTGACAAATAATTGCATCCCTTGCAGAGGTGAGATTCACTTATCTTCCCTTCACGGTTTGCAAATGTGAGCGCACACACGTGCTAGCTTCACTTGCATCCACCACCTCTGCACATGCGCATGTCCTTCTGCACATGCGCAGTAGTTGCACATTATGTCCAGGTGGGTGGGCGGAGCCTCCCGCAGTCGCCACTACCAGTTCACGCATTCTGGAGAGAACCGGCTGAATCCCACCACTGATCCCTTGTATATAATCCCTTAATTTTGCTCTATTTTATCCCTGTGAAAACTGACTCCACTGGAAAGGACTGCATTCAGAGATTATGTGGCAAGATATGAGTGTTACCTTTGTGATTGTTCAACTCACGCAAGCAAGTTACCATGTGATATTGCAGTGATGATATACTGGACATGGATAAATGGAGTTGAATCTGGACATCAACATCGATCATTTCAATAGTGCTGAAATTCCCATGAAAAATCTGTGCTTGTCTTTTAATTGTAGAACTAACAAAAACTCCAGTGTAACATTAATAAAAGATGTATGTTATTATTTATCTTAGTGGAACCTGAGATTCCTTTTTTCAAAAAAAGAAAGTTCTTTAAGAAGAAAACAAAAGTCTTACATTTCATTTGATGGGCAATTTCCCCAAACCACTACACTGTAGTCAATTTTACTGGGATATCATCCGGGTGCCTGCCCAGCTAATGAATTACAGGTCAGATCTTTTAAGAGAAAAGAAGACTGCAAAAAACAAAAAAACAATCCATTCCAGCCCAGCCACATAGCTGAACATATTGCAGAAGGGAATTGGTGCACTTATGGGGCCAGGTCACCAAAGCACATTACAATTTACCCTGTCGCAGTTTTCTACACCTTTGGAGGCAGAAGTGATATAGGAGAGGAATAATACATGATGGATGGTTAGTAATTTAAAATATCTGGACCTAATATAATAGTGGCGGTAAGAAAGAAATTAGGAAACAATCCTTATATGGCGGCGGGGGATGTATTTTCTGACAGTACAATGGGCAAGCATGAATAGCATTTTATAAAGTATCACCTATTTGTTACAGACGAATGACTATAAGCAAAAGCTTACTTATTACTCTTATTACTGTTCTCACAGTTGTCTCTTTAACTTTTAGACTACTTTAATCTCATCGCCAAGGTTGAGAATGTTTCAGTCGTCTCATTTTATTTCTAAAAAGCCTCCAGCAATTAAACCAATGGAAACCAATTCAATTTGTATGTTAAAGAAGGAGCAAAACAATCATTCCATCATACAGATTTTCATTTTTTTTAATCAAAGCATTTCCTTTGGAAACGCTTCTCACAATCCCCTGCACAAAGCAATAATCAGCTGTTAAAAGGAGATAAATTGAAGAATGAAAAATTATAACATACATTCCACCTGCAAAAGTGAACATCAATCATTTTGGAGATAATTAGTATAGTGCTGGCCTATAGGGAACCAGCAAATAGAAAGGCAAGATTTAATGCTCTGTCTACATAGCCATTTCGACAGAAATTCTCATTCTCCACAATGCCCTCTTGTGAATCCCACAGTATACTTTAAATGGAAAAGCCATATGTTCACTGGCATAAATCTGGATTAATAAGACTGCCAAAATTGATGGAAATCTAGATAAAACATTTAAAATTACCATTTTAAAATTCAGCCAAAAGTCCCAGCCAGATTCTGAAGCGAACAAAACCATCATGGTTAATTGATAGATTGTCCACAAGACTCTGTGGCCTAAACAGATGGCAAGACATTAATGAAGTGTAATTCAGGTAAACAAGTGAGACAATGCACCTAAATGCTCTCTAAAAAGATATACAAAATCTTGCTCAAATATAGATGGTTTCCTGGTTTAACAGATTTAACAGATTAACAGAGTTGGAAGGGGTCTTATAGGTCATCTAGTCCAACCCACCCACCCCACTCAAGCAGGAGACCCTATACCATTTCTGACAAATGGCAATCCAATCTTTTCTTGAAAGTCTCAAGTGATGAAACTCCCACAACTTCCGAAGGCAAGCTGTTCCATTGGTTGATTGTTCTCACTGTCAGAAAGTTCCTCCTCATTTCTAGGTTGAATCTCTCCTTGGTCAGTTTCCATCCATTATTCCTTGTCTGGCCTTCAGGTGCTTTGGGGGTTGACCCCCTCCTCTCTGTGTATTGGAGGATGGCTATCATGTCTCCCCTAGTCCTTCTCTTCACTAGACTAGCCATGCCCAGTTCATGTAACCGTTCTTCATATGTTTTAGTCACCAGTCCCCTAAACATCCTGGTTGCTCTCCTCTGCATTTTTCTAGAGTCTCAACATATTTTTTATAGTGTGGTGACCAAAACTGGATGTAGTACTCTAGGTGTGGTCTTACTAGGCCTTTATAGAGTGGTATTACTACCTCACTTGATCTTGATTGTATCCCCCTGTTAATGCAATTTATAATTGTGTTGGCTTTTTTAGTTGCTGCTGCACACTGCTGGCTCATATTTAGCTGATTGTCCATTAAGACTCCAAGATCCCTCTCACAGTCACTGCTATTACACCCGATTTTCCCCACTTTATATGTGTGCTTTTGGTTTTTCTTACCTAAGTGTAAGACTTTACTTTTCTCTACATTGAATTTCATTTTGTTAGATGGTGACCAGAAATGCTAAGTCATTATCTGCCACATTATTAGTCCTTGAGTAGAGTAATATAGACACATATAAAGAAGAAAAGTGTGTAACATGACACCTACGGACATCAGAATAACAGCAGTGTCATCTAATAGGTTCCTTACCTAACATTAATATAATTCTCACTCTTTTAAGAAAACAACCAACATATGTGATGTATTGAAAATCAAAGTCCCAGTCTTCAGTAACATCTTTATTTAATAGAATATCTTTAGACTTCTTATAGGTCCCAACACATGCTTAATAAAGAAACAAACAAAAAAATGTTTAGAGGATGGATGTAGCTTAGTGCTTTACTTGGAAGTAGACCAATTTCTCCAAAAGAAGGGTAAAAGACTTGGGACTACTTGGGATGGGGGGCTGCCAGCAGACAAGCAGGGGAGAGGCAACAGAGGAATTGTTGGGGAAGCAAGAGAAGGAATATGCATGTGCACAATAGTTTATTAGAGGCTGATGAGAAGGCATAATGCAAGTTGGAAGGTTCGTGATCAAATACCACACAATATGTGAAAAACACAGAGGGGTGAGCCAGAGACTCAGTCAGGAACACACTGAGGACAAAATGAAGCTTGAGTCAAGAGCAGAAATGCACAAAGCACAACACCAGATGCCTAACTTACTTCCAGCAATCAAAGGCAGTCCCTGAACAGTTTAAGTCCTCTCCCTACCAGGGTGCACTGCTGGAAGCTTTCCCTGCCCTGTGGTTGCCAATAACGAGGCACAAGGCTTTCTGGCACTCAGCATTTTGCAGCTTGCTAGCAAGGCACTTACTGTGTCAAGGTGCAATATTCTCTGGTTATTGGTATTTGCCCTGCTTCTTGGCACTCATGGCAGCTAAAGAAGGAACAGAGCATTTTGAGGAGGTACCTGAAAGAGTATTAGTGTTGGCTTCCTTCTCTGAAAGGAACGTAACAAAAAGTTTCACAGAGCTGCTAGAAGAGACAAGAAGCAGGATTACAACAACATGTATAAAGACATTGAGGATGGTAATAGATATGGGGAAAGAAGGAAGTCTTTCAAAAGATCTCTGAACTTAGAAAGTGGTTCCAATCTTTAATTGGTATGTTAAAGGATGCCAATGGCCAGCAACCAATTCAAAGAAAGCCAGGTAAGATGGAAGGAATATACCAAACTACTGTACTGGAGAGATATCAACATCCAAGATACCTCAGAGTATACTTACAAGACTCCATACTTACAAGACTCTTTAGTCCTAGAAGATGAAGTTAGATTAGGACTGCAATTATAGCCAAGTCAGAAATCTACAGAAATTGATGGAATACTGACAGTACAGTAAGTACAGTAAGAAGTACAATACTGAAGAAGAATCAGAAAAAAATCTTACCAAGCTATTCCAGTAAATGTGGAAAATGGCACAGTGGCCAACAGATTAGAAAAAGCACTGTTCATTCCAATACCAAAAAAGGAAGACTTAATAGATTGTGCAAACTAACATACTATATCCTTAACGTCACATGCTAGACTGACTCTAGGTTAGCAAAGAGGTGCAACAAGGCTGAATTCTCTCCCCTTATTGATTATTGTTGAATCTATATATATATAAGCGAAATACCACTTATGCATCATCACAAAATCTCCAGAACTGTAAAGCCTACAAACTTGAAATTTGCCATGTATGTTCCTCTAGGCTTCTAGGTGCCCACTAGGAAAGGATTTTTCAAAATGACCATCAGAGCATTAGTATTTCCTACATTATTATTAACACGCTCTGATGCTAAGGAGTTATTCCCTCTCCCCACCTGAAAAGAAATATGTTCCAAATGCAAAACACAAGCAGAGGAGAGGAGTTTCAATTTCAGTTTTACTTTCACAGCAGCAAGCAGGGGATAGGATAGGGGAGGCTTCTGTGGGGCAAGCCTAAGGGAGAGAAGGGGATAGGATAGGGGGGCTTCTGTGGGGCAAGGCTGAGGAAGAGAAGGGGAGAGGATAGGCCAATTGTAACTACTCATTAATTTTCAAGCTGTAAGTGTCGATTTATCAAGCCCAATCACATAATTTCATAGCGGAGCATGGATATTCAGCTAGTAGATATATAAATTAAGGAAAGCTTACTTGAAATATGATTTTTTTTTTCAAAACTGGAGGAAAAAACATCAATAACTTGTACAGTGTTGATGACACTATCCTGATAGCCAAAATGAATCAAAGTCAAGAAGTACAATGAAGAGATGGGAATAAAAATTAAATATAAAAATAAATAAAAATTAAAGGGACCGAATTGATGACAACAGTAAATGAGTCATGTTTAAAACCAATTATGAAGATTTTGAAGTGGTGGATCTTCAACAGTAATGGAACAAGCAGCCAATAAATATACCACTAACTAGCCATGAAGATGATTCATCTAGTGCAGAACTCTCAAACTCGTGGCCCATGGGTCAGATGTGTCACGTGCTGGCCACGCCCACGCCCACGCCCAGTTTAGCAAAGAGGGGGAAAGTCGCAATATGTCACATGATGGTGCCGTTACAATGCAAGTGTCAAGTTTCCGAAAGATGCTCTAATTAATTCATGAGCCATGATCCAAACTTCAAAGGAAATATAGTCATTTATTAGGAGCAACATTCCTGCAATACTTGGATGCAGTTAGGACTGATCCTACATAGATTTACGTTCCCCTATGACCCTGTCTCTCCCCTCCTCTCTGGCCATGTCATAAATCACATTATCCAATTAACCACTTTGGCTCGCTGTGAAACCTAACACCCTCCTTCTGATTGAGGTCAGAAAGAATGCATGGAATTCACTTCAGTTCTCCCTCCCTCCTGCTCATGGCAACTTGAAAGCTTGTTTGACACCCCTGGTCTAGTGGGACCAAATAGAAGGGCCTTTTCCATTGTGGCTCCTCCTTGTGGAGGTATCATCTCTGTGGAGTTAAGATTGGCCCTCATCTTGATACTCTTTCAAAAGGATTTGCTGATTTAAAAAATGTTGCATATGGAAAAATATGGAATATAGAAAAATGTAGCATAATTTTAAAGAGGGAGGAGAGATAAGTTTATTTGCAACTGTTGTAAAGAATATTAGAAGTCTGCACTGTTTCTCATGCTTGGCAAGGTGCAAGAAGCACCATGGATTGACTGTTTGAAGATGATTGGTGCTGCAACTTAGATAATTGCAGATCAAAGAACAATATAGTAAAATTTAAAACACTCCATAACATTCATTAGCTATGCCATGGTGCCACTGTGGTTACTATGTACTACTGCAGGCTAACTGCATTCCATTGCCAGGGGTTGGATCCTGACTGGCTCAAGGTTGACTCAGCCTTCCATCCTTCCAAGGTCAGTAAAATGAGAACCCAGATTGTTGGGGGCAATATACTGACACTGTAAAACTGCTTAGAGAGAGCTGTAAAGCACTGTGAAGCACTATATAAGTCTAAGTACTATTACTATTGCTATGACAACAGAATGTCATTCTCCTTTTGAAGATGCAAAAACCCATTTCTCTTTTGAAGGTCTCTGGAACTGAAGTGGGGAGGGTTTTGATAGTAACCAGAATAACTTTTTTCTCTCTCCCCAAAGATGGTTGGGGAGGCGTTTCTGTCACAAAAACAATTATAGGGATCAGCAGCAGTTGGATATACCAAGAAAAACAACAACTCATCAGAACAAGTTTTTGTGAGATGGTTCACAGCGATTATAGGAGCTAGAGAACAAGCCAGAGACTGGTACAAGGTAGGCTTTGATTATCAATATTGCCAACAGTCCATGAGAAATGGCTTTTGAAATTTAAAAACAAGTGCAGAATTTTCCTAAAATCAGTCAGAAAGGCTTACTTACACATTCTTTGAAAACCAGAACTAAGATTCACTATCAAAGCTAAAGACAGACAAAATGAAAAACTGTTCTTTTGATTTATTCCAATTTTCTCTCAATGAGCAATATTTTGTTTGATAAAAACCACAGAAAGATCCCACTTTCTAAAACTCAGCAGGCATTCAAAACTATTATTATTTATTCTCAAAGCATATTTTTTTTCAGATGGATTTCATATTTCTGTTTTACTGGCAGCACTATATGTAAAACAGCTGCCAGATAAGAGAGGCTTTTTTAAAAAAAAAAGTTTGTATGGTGAAAAATGATTTTAAAAGTAAGCAAGCATTAAAATGTAAAGTTACACAGGTAAAAATAATTAACTGGCCACCTGTGTGCAAGCTATCTATCCATCATGCATTAGTCATGGAAAACTAATAGTGGATTTAATTAATATTAAATACCATATTAATAATAACTTTCTGAGCAGTTTGGTGAACTGGTTGTTGGAAGAAATCATTAGGGCAGAGAACCGGTTGTTAAATTATTTGAATCCCGCCACTGCTCAGAATCATTTCTAAATATGAGTAACTTATTAAATGAAATAAGCTAACTTTTCCAGCTCTTTGCCATCCATATGTAAATGGAAATTGAAGCCCAATAATTGGAACATCACATGAGATGAGAGCATCACATAATGCAATTGTTGCTATCCTTTTGAGATATCTTCATCTCAACCCATGGGCATCCACAGGAAGGTTACATGATAAGATATGCATCAAATTACAATGTAAACTGCCTACTTTGTACTTGTGCCATAATGCCACAAGGAAAGGGAAACGCTTACCTTTGATGTTATGATATGTGTTTCATCATTTTGACAAAATCTCCGCTTGCTGCAGGAGTCCCTTTACCAGCATTATGAAATAGTCTTAACCATCTCTAGTGCTATTGTGGCTGATGCACATAATTATGATGTAATGTAAAAATAAGTGCAAATATGTCCAAACTAAATACATTCATTGGGTTAAACTTAAGTGACAATATATTACAAACCCATGAATTTATTTAGTGTCTGATTGACACGCATTCCTATTTAGTTCCTTATGTGTATGTGCGTAAAATATGTATGGCATATGTGTGTTTATACACGCATGCCTTCAAAATACATTAAGAACTTATGGCTCAATTATCTAGTGACGGCTTTCAAATGGAGTCAACAGAAGTCTCAAGTAAACATGAATCACCAGAGTGAACTATTGACTTGAAGGCCCCAATTATAATATTCTTTCTGCAACCAATTTTCATTAGTAAAATTGTCCTGCCATTCCTTGATTTAACCTCTAAGCCTGAAAGATCTTTACTGCTATAAATAATAGAGGAATATCTCACATCCAACATAGAAGAAATGAGACAGCTACTGCAAGAAGATTTGCTTGGAAGCTTCCTAAAGAATAGTTTTTATAAAAACTCTTATCACAGTCATAATGACACACAAAGGAATCATTCACGCAATTTTCTCAGGTCCTGAAACCAAAATCTTCACAGCCTGGCAGCATCAAATAAATAAAATAAATAACTTTCACTATTTCACAAAAATAAAATGACAACATAAAATAATAAAATAAAATGGAATAGATAACCCAAGGCAAAACTATTCAATCCTTACCCACCTAGAGAAATTTTTCAATTTGTAGACTTGGGCATTTATCACATTGTACTATGTGGATAAAATAGAAAAGTCCTAATTCTAACTTAATAAACAATCTGTAAGCTTATAAATAATTTATAAGCAAATGTACCTATATAATGAAAAACAAAAATGCCCTATTCATTTAGGGCAGAGTAAATATTTTGCTTGCCTAAATCCTTAATTCCATTACTCTGCCCTAAATGAATAGGGCATTTTTGTTTTGCCCTACTCACCTAGCCAATGGTTCATTTGATAGGCATCTAAAGAGCTATCCGTAATATCTCAAATTCTGATTCATTCCCAGTGTAGTCCCTGGACTGAATTGGCAGTGATTCTTTCAGATCTGACCCTTGTTCTTCTCCCACTTTCTTAAATTCATGGCTGGCTGCCTATACCTCTACCTTACAAAAGGTTATCAACTGAATAAATATTCTCAAGCCATTTTGTTAGGAACTGAGTGGAAATGTTCTATGATGATTGTATCTGACATTGTACTACAGCAAATTTCAATACCTGTCAACCCTGGACACTTAGCAATATCATCTTAATGGGGGTTACTGTTGTGAACTGAGTAACCTTTCATATTATTTTGCTGGCTTGACATTCCAAACAGCACAATTAGTGCTCTGGTTAGTCAGCTTATTAACTTCCCTCCATATTCCTGATCTTGTATACTCTTGATGTCTAGAGAGATTCTCAGTCATCCAGGTCATAGTTGTCCCAATGGTGCTTTTCAGGAGGCAACTGGATTTTCTTGTTTTTTCTTTAAAGACGTTTTGCTTCTCATTCAATAAGCTTCTTCAGCTCTGACTGGATGGTGGGGAATGGAAGGATTTATATTTCCTGCAGACAATTGGTCATTTGCATCCTTTTAGACAGTGGCATCCAGCGGTGAAATCCATTTACCTTCGCTACTGGCTTGGGAATGAGCGCATGGGAGTGTGCATGCTATGTGTGCATGCTATGCACATGCACACCTCTTCTGCGCATGTGCAGAGGGTAAAAATAGGATGTAATGACATCCCAGCAGGAACCTCCCACCGCCAGTGCTATCAGTTCACACGAACCGGATAGATCCGGCCAGATTTCACTGCTAGTTGCATCCTTTTAGAGAGGCGATCAAACCGGTCAGGAGATCAACCCTGACTGCTCTTTAGAAGGCCAGATCCTGAACATGAAACTCAAATACTTTGGCCACCTAATGAGAAGGAAGGACTCACTGGAGAAGAGCCTAATGCTGGGAAAGTATGAGGGCAAAAGAAGAGGATGACAGAGAATGCGGTGGCTAGATGGAGTCACTGAAGCAGTAGGCGTGAGCTTAAATGGACTACAGAGGATGGTAGAGGACAGGAAGGCCTGGAAGAACGTTGTCCATGGGGTCGCGATGGGTTGGACACAACTTCGCAACTAACAACAACAAGAGAGTTGTTGAGGCACTTGGAGTTTTATCTGTGTCCTCAGGATCACCTGAGTAATGCAAATGGTTCCTGTAGTCTGCAATTTTTCTGGAAATCCATTCATATTCCCACAACATTCGAAAGGTGTTCGTCCCAAAGTGCATAGATAAAAGTCTGTGGAGATTCTCAGTCATCCAGGTAATGGTTGTTCCAAAAGTGCTTTTTCAGGAGGCAATTGGCCTTTCTTGTTTTTTCTTTGAAGACATTTCATCCAGACGTTCTCATGGAATGATGTGGGGGTATGAATGGATTGGGACAGGGATAAACCTCCAGGTGGTCTCAACGACTCTCTAAAGGATACAAATGAACAGCTTCTACAAGGAATATAAATCCTTCCATTCCCCACCAAAGTCCAGTTGCCTCCTTAAAAAGCACCTTTGGGATATACTCTTAAGGCTTTGCAGAAAATACAAAAAGGAATTAGATACAGTTACCCAAAACTGGCTAGTATCTACTGAAATCAAGGAGGACTCAGTGAAAGTGTTTTCCAAAGGCTGCTGAAGTTCAATATTACAGGAACCTAGTATGAAGCAACACCTGAAAGGGATGAAGTACCATGTTTCCCCGAAAATAAGACCCTGTGTTATATTTTTTGAACCCCGAAATAAGGATTTGGCCTTATTTGGGGGGGTGTCTTATTATTTTGGGGCACAATTTTGGGGCGGCAGCTGGGGTGGGGAGTGGGAGAAGCGAGGGGCAGGAAGCCCTGCCATGCCTGGCGAGAGAAGAGAGAGAATTGCCTGCAATTCTCCTTACTGTGAGAGGCTGCATGTTGCAAAGAAGAACAAAGCAAGGCAGTGTGGGGGGCGGGGTGGAGGAAAAAGCAAGGCAGGGGCTGCTGAGCTGCCCCAAGGCCCTGCATCGGCTTACCTGAAGCCCTTCAGCCAGACCACCCATGTCAAACTCTCCCCTTCCCCCCCAGGGCAGCCACATCCCTTCACTAACCTGCTTTCCAGCTCCGTTCTCCCCTGCGCATAGTCAACAATAGTTCAGACCTTCCAACTTCTCATGAAGAAAAAAAATCTCGCGAAGTTGGGAGGTGTTTTTACCGTAGTCCCACAGAGTATTTTTCTTGCCCTGCATGTGACGGTGGAGAACAGAGCTGGAAAGCAGATTAGTGAAGGGATGCGGCTGTCTTGGGAGGTTTGGGGGGGGGTAAGGGACCTCTGTGTGTGTTGTGTAGAGAGAGGGGGGATGGAGAGAATGTTGCTGCCTACCCTGGATAACTCTCCAAGGTTGGATCAGATCTCTCCCTTTCTCTCTCTCTCTCACACACAAACACCGTTCTTTCTTTGGGATCACAGCACAGATGGCCCTTCCAGGATTGCAAGGCTGAAGGCTTCAGATGGAGCATTTTGGGGATGTGTGTCTGTGCTGCAATCCCAAGTAAAGAAAGATCGGCAGGAAAGGGGGGAGGAGGCCAGCAGCTGAGGAGGTGTTCTGGAGATCAGGGCCAAGTTGCACAGCCCTCGCTGGCTCAGCTGATCAGCGGGCAGCAATTAAGGGGCTGAACCTCCAGGTGGTGACCGGGGAAGGGAAGGGCTGCCTCCTGTGCTGGCCACGCCCACCCCATTACTAAGGTTTATTTTTGGGGGAGGGTGTATATTTATGCCCACCCCAAAAATCAGGCTTGGCCTTATTTTTGGGACATGTCCTATTTTCTGGGAAACACAGTAATAAAATATAGATCTCTAGTCATTCTGGTTTGATTATCTAGAATATAACATATGATTCAGACAATCTGTCTCCAACTATATTAAACAACAGAGTAACCAATGTTTTTAATAGGCTAAAATAGTTTGAATGCATAATATTGAATATTTAAACATTGATTCCCATGAATGAAAGGAAACATATGCAATGGTCAAAATAACATTAATAAAAATTCTGTTGATTTATTTCAAAAATTCGTCAATTTAAGTTCTCAGTGCAGAGTACTTGCAACAGAGAAAGATGCCTAATTTGCATAAAGAGATAGCTCACTAAGAATTATTTTGTCAACTCAAACTCTGAATTTAATGCTTAATTGTTTCATTTCTATTGTTCTGGGTTTTGAGTTTTTTAATGGAAAAGGGAAAAGACACAGCTGTTTATTTCTTATGATATATCTTTTGGAAAAGAAATAAAGTGTGTCTTTAAAAAAGAAAAAACCTAAACCCCATAAATTTCTAATAGAATCTACATGCCATTCCATAAATAAACTGTTCTGGAGTTTGCAAGAAATATTAACATTAATTTAAATTGCAAATCTGACCTTATTAAAAATGAGTTTTTGGAAAGCTATAAACAAGCAGTGTGTGAACTAGTAACAGGGTGAAAACAACAGAATGCATTCTAAACCAGCCCTATAATTAAAGTGGGAGAGCATCATTTTCATAAGACTGAAAGTCTCAAAATGGATGAATGAGATGAGAAAAGCCTACAGAATTGTCCTGAGGATGGAATATGATGAGATTATAAGACCCTTTTAAGAATTGTTCAAGACAATTATACCCTTAACTTCAATGTAAATCCCGATGAACAGCTTGAGAATGTCATTATACCATTTCTAATGTAACGTTTTGAATGCTTTTCCACCCCTACAGCTACTACTTTGCTTCTTAATGTTCAGGCACAACCATTAAAATTTACTGTGCTTCCCATGAGAATAAAAGTGGAACAATTAGGACTGAATGTATATCTGTAATGGGCATGACAAGCAAACACATTTAAGAATTAAAACCAGGTTAGTTTCTTGGTTTGTGGAAAATCTATACCTGAATCTGCATATCAAATTGTTTCTTCTTTGCTGTAGCGCATGGGTGTCAAACTGGCAGCCCATGGGCCAGATGCCTCATGTGCAGGCCACAATCACCCCATCTCCGCGAAGAGAAGAAACGTCATGATACGTCACATGACAGCAATATGACGTTGCCAGTTTGACACCCATGCTATATACCAGCATTTCTCAAACTTGCCAACTTTAAGATATGTGGACTTCAACTCCCAAAATTTCCCACAGTGCAAGCTGGGAAATTCTGGGAATTGAAGTTTACACATCTTAAAATTGCCAAGTTTGAAAAATGCTGCTATTGAGGAACACCATACTGAAAATACATTTAAGTGGCATACATGAGCATTCTCATTCAAGCTTTATAGATATCCTGGTGCAAATTTCAAACACAGCACACATTATCACTTGGAAAATTGATAGCAAGATGGCCAGCAAATAAATGTAATATTTTTTTAAAAAAATTAAGAAATTACCGGTAGTCATATAAAAGACTGTAAAAACAGAGTTTATAAACATTGCTGACTAGAAATAGGTGAAAAATAAGTAAGTATTTAAGTAAGCAAATGTACTATGTTTTGCAGATTCCTTCATCTATGAAACGGGAATAATGTGGATTAAAATAATTAAATAACATGGGAGGAAACAAAACTGTCAGATTAGTTTACCAGAACAGCAGATTTGAGTTTCATGTTGAAAATCTGGCTTTTAATCCCTGCGAGTGCAACTACTTTTGTGGAGTTGACTTATGATTGCACATTCTTTAATTTTCCATGACAGGCTCTTCAGATTTAATAGCTACTTGGCAGGTACACACACAACCTGGTCTTCTCTGTGTTGGGAACAGCTGAATACATTGAATTTTGGCTGATGCAAATAGGCAAGAGCTTCATCAGAATTATATATATATACATATATATCAATTTTCTTACTTCTTCGTAGGGTCTATGTGTGTTTTTCTTCTAGCCAGGCCTTGGCTACGTAGGGAAAACCTGGCTAGAAGAAAAACATACATATATATATATATATATATATATATATATATATATATATATATATATATATATATATATATATATATATATATATAGAAACACACACACACACACATTTTTAGAAACACTTGAATGAATAGAGTATGAGAAACCATCAAAATGAGCTTGAGCTCTGTCATGAAGAGGCAAAGGTAGCTTAATAACAAAGATTTGATGTGCTTATTCCCAATTTTTTACTTATTTATTACATTTATTTGCTGTCCATGTCATAATGAAATGGCTCTGGGAAGCTTACAGCATAAAACATTAAAATCATAACATATAAATATCTCTAAAACAATAAATATAGAAGTCCTGATCTAGATAAAATCATAATTAAAAGATGAGGAGGGAGGGTACAGGATACATTTATCAATTTAAAATATTCCCTCACTGGCTTTTAGGGTTAAAAATATTTCCAATGCAACTCAGGTAAAATAAATATCTTTTTAAAGAAATCATACAAACTAATGAAACTCACTGAAAAGCATAAGTTTTTCCCACGCCGAAATCCCAGTTCCAATAGAATACATTGACAGAAAAGTTCATTTGGGAGAAATTTCAAGTGATTAAATCAAAGTAAGTTCTGGTAAGAGTGTTTAATTGAATTCATTTGGGTTTCTACTTCAGACATGCTTCCAGGAAAATATAGAAAGACTGCAGTGGAAGAGGCAGGAGCTGTTTCAAGTAGCTTTCATGCTAATAATTGCGGGGGGGGGGGGGGGGGACTTTCAAACCAGACTCTTTTTGAATCAAGATGGCAAAATATGAAGGAGGACACAAAAGCAAAAATCTGACTCATTCTCCCCTTAGAGATAGGCAGAAAATGCTCCAGTGCAAAAGAGGGAGTGGATTTTCCGATGAATCAGAACAAGTTCTGATAAACCTTTTAGAAGCCTGTCAGATGAATGTTCAAAAGAATAATGACACAGCAAATGTGCTTTTTTACAACCTTAGTTAATGAGCAATCTTCAGCACCTTACATCTCTAAAGTAATTGCAAGGTTGAGGCATTACCTAACCTGTTTCCTTCTTCCATTACGGGTATTCCATCTCCTGAGCTCACTTTCAGCATTTTAGTTTATTTGCACATTCCTGCTTTTCCAAAGATCTTTTCCCCATCTGCTGGAGTGAGGGAGTTCTACAAGTCAGCATTTTGGAGAAGAGGCTGACTTTACAGTTAGCTAAAATCTTTAAGACCCTCCCCTAAGGAATCAATAGGAATGCTGAATAATGTGGCTGTAAAAAATGATAATGAATCTACCTATTGGAAATCCAGTCTTACATAACTTTCAGACAGGTTTTCTGACAGGAAAGGATGCAAGTGGTGCAAAAGATGTGCAATAATCCAACCACTTGTCAGAGAATTCATGACTGGCAGAGACATGGTAACAAGGTCAGCCAATGAATAGGCATAGCAACTAGGTCAGCCAATGAGGGCTGTTTGGAAACAGAAACTTAAGCAAGGAGTCTGGGTGTGGCTTAGCTGTGCTGAGCTCTGAATTTGTCTGCTGAATTGAAACTGAAACCAATCTCTCCTCTCTACCACATTGGAAGAACCACTCTTGGTATTGTATAGATGTCTCATGTGTTATTATGTATATAAGGAGAAGTTAATGAATCCTGCTGAATCAGTTACCTGTGTGTGCTTTCTGGATTTGATTTCTGCAACAAACTCTGACACCACTTCTATGAGTGGTTTCAGATAGGAAGAGGATCAAAAGCCAAAAGGATATCCTGCCATGTCTTCTGTCTCTAGAGTGGAAACAGGGAAATAATGAGGCACAAATATCAAACATATGAAGCAGGTTAATATGGACAATACAAAAAAAAACATGGGCATCTAAGGAGGAAATGTTCTCACCCACTTTATGTAATTCTACAACAGACACAAATTATGAAACTTAAATCGTTTCTATGATAATGATACACATGGCATCATCGTTATCATAACCAGTCCTACAGAAAAGTATTCCAGATTCACTTTATCATAAAAATGGTAATTTTTACTATAGAAATTAATTTGGAATGCTATGCTAAACTATGTAATCTTCTACCATAAATTATTATAATAATATAATATAGCACAACAACACAAAACACATAGCATAAAATAAAATGTGGCATAAAACACAACATAACATAATATATAACATAACAATAATCCCACTTTTATTTTAAGATGAAAAAAATAGAAGACACTCATTCCATCCATAGCAATACTTTGCTGGTGGACAACATCACCAAACTGGTTCTCTTTGTTCGGGAGCTGCCCGCCACATTGTTCTTACCTTTTATTTGGCCCGGCCCCCAATCTATTCGCTGCCTCCCGAGCCCCAGCTGATCAGCTAGAAGGAAAAAAAACTTTTTAAACTCTTGCCGCGGGGCTTCAAAGGGCCGCCCTATAGCTGATCAGTGTTAAAAGGCAGTGTGGTGGTAGATCTGTGCCTCCAAAAACAAATTAGTAGACCAGTGCCTCCAAGAACAAATGGGTAGACCAGTACAGCTCTAAAAGCAGTTAAAAGCAGTTAAAAGTATCTCTGCTAAATCCTAAAGAATTGTCATATGACCATCAAACCATGCCCACAAAATAAGCCACGCCCACAGAACTGGTAGTAAAAAAAATTAGAACCCACCCTGAAATGAATCTTTACCTTCAGGGAGTTATGAACCTAGCTATGAATAGATATGAGTTTTCTTCTTCCGATCTGCTAAAATAAAAAAGTCAAGAAATATCATAAAGGTTCCATGAAAAACTATTAAAAAACCATAACAGATAATATTTCTGCTAAGAATTTTCTGCTTCTGAGAACCGTTCTTATTGTCTTTATATATTGGACTGCCTTCAAAATTCTTTGGAAAGTACAGGGAATAAAACATGGAAACTTCTCAATTTCTTTCAGAGTAGATTATATGGAGTATGTATTTAAATGTGTGCATTTGAAACCAAAACCTATTAAATTCATCATGATTATGTATACACTGTATTGCAATCAAAAATAGTATTTAAGGCCAAATAATATACTGAGACCTTCTAATTGCCTTTCCTAATTTTGTAGAAGTATTTGTATTACTACATTCCAAATATTCTGCCCACTAGCCAGAATTCCCTTCCTGGCATAGAATTTTCATTCATGAGGCTCTATAGATTTGAAATAATAAGAGCAAACTTGTCCATTCTGATCCAGTTTGGTATTGCCTAATGGGTGTCTGATTCTAGATTCCATTCAGAACTTAATTTGATGTTTTTATAGCCTTAGGAAAACAACACTTTTTTTCAGACCTAAACATTTCTCTTTTGCTCCTTAACTACAGATAAACTAAAATAGCTGGGGAGTGGGGGGAGACGTAATCTGTTCATTCAGATGATAGCATTTGGAAATGTCCACTTGTTCTCAATTTTAAAAGTTTTTAGATTAAATTAAAATTAGGGTTCTCCTAGGTTGTATTGAGGTTACAATTTAAGACAATCACTCAGAAATAAATTCCACTAAATACTTAATTTTAAGTAAATATACAGTATATGTATTTGACCTAAGTGCTCACTAACTCAAGTTCATTATACTAAACTGCAAAAGAAAACAAAAAAAAACTTACATTAATATAACTGCTCTAAAGAAAGAAGAAATGTCCCTTTCTTATATTTCTGGAGGCATCATTATAAGTGATGGCATAAAATAGAATGCCTCTTCCAGAAGGATAAATGTGTTTCCTAAGAAAAATGTGAAAAAATAATCTGCCTTCTTCCACTACTGAAAACTAATGCTGTATCATCAATTGATAGGAAGATATTCATGTCACTGGATTATAGATCCCGATCAGTTTTATAATTATGTATAAACATTCTTAGTTTTTCATCTGTAAAATAAGAATATCAGCAGCCAACTTTCCCATGACATGAAGAGAATCAATTATGTAATTAGAACTGAAGTACTTTTATAGTAGGTATGATGGGAAAAGGTTATAGAAGTTATAAATAATAACAATATACCTGGTAAATATTGGATTTGTTCTGTCTTGTGGAAACAAGTCCATTATTGTAAAACTAAATCTTATATATATAAGTGTCAGTGATGAGGAGAGGATTATTAGAAGATTTTTTGACAGTGGGATTTGGGAAAAAATATTGAAATAAATAAGCAGGTATATCATATTGGAGCAGATATATTAAAGCTGTTAATTCAGCTATTACAACAACGTTATCTACAGAAATCATATTGCATTTTAAATTTTGCTCTTCTTGTTGGCTTCCATTCTTGTGAATGTTTTATATTTTCACCAACCTTTTGGATATGGTGTAATGACCTATGAATAATTTGCCATTTTAATAAACTTGAATATGGCTTCTTTCTTGAATAGATATTTATAAACCCAATTGCAATGGGAAAGAAGGGGCGCCATCATCAAATCAAATGAATTTAAAACCCTCCTTATTGCAAAACCTATAAAAACTACTTAAACCAAAACTCATTTCAGCAAACTTTCCCTCAATATTTGTGCTAAATTAAATTGCTGTGAAATATTAAATCTAGTTCTTTGTTTCAAAGTTATTAATATAAGGAAGGCTTTTGAAAGAAGGAAAAAGACAATTCATTGAACTGATGCAATTAAATCATTTCTATCACAATACTTGATATATTGCTTTTAATAAAGTATTTTCAGAGACATTTCAAAATACCCCAGAGATGCATTATTTTATTAATTTGTTCAGGTGCAAAATGCAGCGCTAAAACATTCCTTTCTCTTGCCATTAACCACTGGGAAAAATGAGACAAGAGATATTGGTGATCACAAATATTATCACTAAGAATAAAAATGTTATTCTTTTTACCTAATTTTGGAATTAAGCAAAAGACAAAGTATTTATTGAGTGAAGAATCTCTAATTTACTCAGCATGGAAGGGGTGAGAGAGTTGCAAATAAGTTACTTGGCAGTTTGCTGGAGTAAATGGGTAAAGTATTAGCCACAACTTTTGGGCCTAGAGCCAATAAAAAAACGTTGGATGAAAGTTCATCCTTTAAGTGGATTCCATGAGAACTTTTTGCATCTGTCTTTACACAAAGGGAAAAAACAGTCCAATCTATCAAAAACAGCACCACAAAAAACAGATTAGGAACACAAGTTAAAATAGGGAAGAAAATGGTAAGTTAACACCCGTCTACCCTAGACGAGTTCAAATCACCAGGACCGGAGAGATTATACCCCAAGGTTCTGAATCAGAAGGAACTGGCAGACGAAATCTCAGAACCACTGAACTATATCTTTCAAAGATCCTGGAGCACCGGGGAACTGCCAGAGAACTGGAAAAGAGCTAGTTCCCATCTTCAAAAAAGGAAAAAAAAATACATCCAGGAACCTACAAACCTATCAGCCTGACCTCAATACCAGGGAAGATTCTGGAAAAGATAATCAAGCAATGAATCAGCGAACACCTAGAAGCAAACAAAGTAATAACAAAAGCCAACATGGGTTTGTCAAAAACAAATCATGCCAGACTAATCTTACTGCATTCTTTGACAAAGTGACAAAATTAGTGGACTAGAGGAATACTGTCGATATAATTTATTTGGACTTCAGTAAGGCATTTTATAAAGTAGACCATAACCTACTACTAGATAAAGTAGAAAAGTGTGCGTTAGACAGCATCACCACCAGATGGATTCATAACTGGCTGACCAACCACACTCAACATGTAGTCCTCAATGGAACTGCATCTACATGGAGTACCCCAAGGCTCTGTTTTAGGCCCAGTACTCTTCAACAACTTCATCAATGACTTGGACAGGGGAATAGATGGGGAACTCATCAAATTTGCAGATGACACCAATCTGGCAGGAACAGCCAACACCCCAGTAGATAGGCTTAAGATACAGAAGTATCTTGACAGACTTGAACATTGGGCACTATCTAACAAAATGAAATTCAATGGTGAAAAAAATAAGGTTCTACATTTAGGCAAGAAAAACAAAATGTCAGGTACAGTATATTGCTCAATAGTAGTAACTGTGAGAGGTGTCTTGGAGTCCTCCTGGACAATCATTTAAATATGAGCCAGCAGTGTGCAGCAGCTGCCAAAACAGCCAACACAGTTCTAGGCTGCATAAACAGAGGGATAGAATCAAGATCATGTGAAGTGTTAATGCCACTTTATAATGCTTTGGTAAGACCACACTTGGAACACTGCATTCAGTTTTGGTCACCACAATGTAAAAAAAAATGTGGAGACTCTAGAATGAGTGCAGAGAAGAGCAACAAAGATGATTAGGGGACTGGAGGCTAAAACATATGAAGAACGGTTGCAGAAACTGGGGATGTCTAGTTTAATGAAAAGAAGGACTAGGGGAGACATGATAGCAGTGTTCCAATAGCTCAAGGGCTGCCACAAAGAAGAGGGAGTCAAGCTATTCTTCAAAGCACCTGAGGGCAGGACAAGAAGCAATGGGTGGAAACTAAACAAGGAGAGAAGCAACTTAGAACTAAGGAGAAATTTCCTGACAGTTAGAACAATTAATCAGTGGAACAACTTGCCTCCAAAAGTTGTGAATGTTCCAACACTGGAAGTTTTTAAGAAGACGTTGGATAACCATTTGTCTGAAGTGGTGTAGGGTTTCCTGCCTAAGCAGGGTGTTGGACTAGAAGACCTCCAAGATCCCTTGCAACTCTGTTATTCTATTCTATTCTATTCTATTCTATTCTATTCTATTCTATTCTATTCTATTCTATTCTATTCCATTGTGATAAAAGGCAAATATATTAATATACATTTTGTGGGATGGATGGATGGATGGATAGATGGATGGATGGATGGATGGATGGATGGATGGATGGATAGGTAGGGTAGCCTGGTGCTAAACAAAGAAAGGGTGCATCTTTTTAAGTAGCTCCTTTGAAATGTGGGGAGGGGGCTATAGAAAACCTGCTATCCATAGGTTTACTGCTTCTGTTTGTTGTTTAGCACATGGGTTCATCTGACAAATTATGGATAAGACTTTTTTCCTATTATTCCAGACCCATGAGAACATTTAGTAGAACAAAGCAGATGCCGTATCCATAAAACTTTTCTCGGGGCTTCTATACATACTCTCAGTTCATCTACTATTTATATTGCAATCCACTATTATTATTTGAAGCAGTCCTCATTGCCCATTCAGAAGCACTTGAGGCCAGTTCTCTGAGAAACTTTGCATTCAGTCATTGGCTGATGGGACATCAAAGGCATTGCTTCTCTGAGGAATCTACTTCGGGACTCACCCTTACTTTGAAAAAGAGCAGAATTCCTCCTTAAGGTGGTAAGTTTAAAGAAGACGCCTTAAGAAACTTCCCCTCAATCTTTCAATGGACAATTATAGCCTAATCTCTAACCTATTATGGTTGGGTATGGTGAATGAATATACAATTTCTGGCAATATTGGCAATAGCAGATTATTGACCATTTTAAACTGGCTCCAGGATGGGTTGAAACTGTACTGATGAGCCTGATGATCTTTGCTGAGGAATCAACAAGGAGAATAAAACTAGGATGTTCTTGATATTTAAAGTTTTGATATAACCTATCATGTATCCTACTAAATAGTATGAGAGATCTGATGTGAAATTAGAACGTGACAATTCTGGTCTGACTAAAATAGTAGGATTTTCAATAAAAGAGAATATATGTAGCCCAGGATTAAACTGTGTTTAGTAAGATTTTCATAAAATATATAATGTGACATTATTTTGTCCACCAACATTTTAAAAAGTTTTAGGCATCTATTACACTGTTTCCTCGAAAATAAGACCTCCCCGGATGATAAACCCAATTGGGCTTTTGAGTGCATGTACTAAAATAAGCACCCCAAAAAAATAAACCCTCCCTGAAAATAAGCCCTCCCTGAAAATATTTAACCGCATACACAGCTGGTCCCCGCCATTTTCTCTGGTTAGTATTAGGGAGACAGAGCTGGAAATCAGGTAAGATGGCAAGAAGAACCCCGTCTTGCTCCATGCGCCCCAAAATAATAAGACCTCCCCGAAAATAAGGCCAAGCCTTATTTCGGGGTTCAAAAAATATAAGACAGGGTCTTATTTTCAGGGAAACACAGTACAAGCAGTAAGAAGTGAGAAAGCATGCTAAACAATATTATGGGATAATTTCTACAAGAACTGGTTTCTGAAATTATCATTCTGAGGTAACGCAAAGTAGTCTCTATTACCCCCAAACCCATGGAGAAGCATATTAAATGCTGCTGAGATATCCAGGTTCACATTTCATCCTTTCATCCTGATACATAGGTTACCAAGGCAACCAATACAAATTCCACCCCAACTCCAATCAGATTGAATTAATTCACGTAATTCATTTCATCCCAAAGCACCTAGCACCTAGATGTGTTACAGTGTGCAACATATCTACAAATGATAAATAAGAGCTAGCTGAAAATTTCCCTAATCTTTAAATGTTTTTTTAAAAAAAATATTGGTATTATGATTTTACTTCAAGAACAAACTGTATTAGTTTCCTGTCATCTCTCTATAAAAAAAAAAGAACACAGATGAAAAAAATCAAAGCTTGTCTAAGAAAATCACAGAGATCATAGAAAACTTCCACATTGTAAATAAGATAATCTTATTTAAACTTGATTTTTTTGCTGGATATTTATAAAATGTATTAGTTATCATAAAACAGTAAAACAGTATTGGTAGTCCTCGACTTACAACAGATCATATAATCTTACAAAGACTTACAAAAGATCATATAATCACCTTTTGCAACCTTCTGACAAGCAAAGTCAATGAGGAAGCCAGATTCGTTTAACAACTGTGTTACTAACTTAACTGCGATGATTCATTTAACAACTGTGGCAAGGAAGGCTGTAAAATGGGACAAAATTCACTTAAATGTGTCACTTAGCAAGATTACATTTTGGGTTCAATTGTGGTTTTAAGATGAGGATTACCTGGGGAGGGTAGGAGAGAGGGCAGGGGAGGGAGGCAAAGGGTGGGGAGGGGAGAGGAGAGGAGAGGAGAGGAGAGGAGAGGGGAGGGGAGGGGAGAGGAGAGGAGAGGAGAGGAGAGGAGGAGAGGAGAGGAGAGGAGAGGAGAGGAGAGGAGAGGAGAGGAGAAATAGACCTGGATTGGGAGCAGTTATCCAAACTGACAATTAGCAAAAAAAAAAGTAAACAGGGGATGTTAAAATTGTATATTATATTATTTTATTCTTGTTCAAAATCATTTTTAATTTTTTCTGGCATATCACCACTGTAAGGGATATGTCATGTCATTTCATCATGGAGGAGCTTAATTGACTTCATGCATTTTCTCGAGCATCCATAATGTCTCAGAACAATCCAGTTTATAGCATCAAATGCCTTTGTCAGGCCAATAAAGACAGTAAAGTAGTGTGTTTTGCTTAATGCACTTCTTAATTTGCCTCACAGAAAATATTGTATTTTGTTATGGCCAAAAGCTGTACTGTGCCTCCTGTGTTCCTTTCCAATGATGACGTTGATGATCCACAACCAGCTTTTAACTAAACAGTACTACTAATATATATGGTTATCAAGTGAAGTAATGATGGACAAGTATGAATAAGAGTGTCTATGTGTTCTACAAAAGATAGAAAATTGGAATCTATTTGCTTCTAAGAATTCAGACTTTCAAATAGTGAAGAATGAAATTGAGAACAAGGTGACTTTCAGGCCATTTCTTTGAAGACTTCACAGGCTCAATAAGATGTAGATTCTCATGCATTTCTTGGGCAGCGACTGCAGTGAAGTAGCCTTGGCAAATGATCTTTAGTGAGAAATTCATTAATAAGAGAGGAAAAGTGAGGTCTAACTTTGTTTTTAATGAATAAATTGGCAATTTATGTGATAGATGAAGCTTCAAATTGTAGAAGACATTTCTCTTGTACAAATGAAAAACCTCTTCTGTAAATGCATACTCTACTCAAAGACAGTATTTCAAAGCACTTGGACAATGATAACTGCTACTGAATTGTCTTCATTGTGAGCACACAATATTTTAGCCCAAGCCAGGCCATCCATAGCCAATTAATTCCATATTCCCCACTTTTTTTGCACTCCACCTTCACAAAATTCTCAAAATGCATTGTTATACTTGTGTTTTAAAGGGAAAAAAGGCAGGGGCAACTTACCTCTCCAACCCCTGGGGGAAAAATGCAAAAACGGGAGAACAAAAATCAGCCAAACCTCCTAGTAACATGACCACATGACTGCCGGAACTTCTGTGGCCATCAAATGCTAAAGAAATAATACAATAGAATGTGATGGTATGACCATCACATAAAAGTTTTTCCCATTCTTGCTTTAGCCTAATATTAACTTCTCACTTTCCTAAAACATCTTTATTTCTGGTGGATAAAGTGGTTTTATTTTATTTTTTCTAATACAGTTTTTAGAATATTTATATCCACATGTTTATAGAATCAAGAAATAGAGTATTTAGATGATTTCATCATTAAAAATATCTATCTAACCAATAGCAGATGAATTCTTTTTAAGAATCTTGGAAATAAAGGCTTGATTTTATAGGAAGACGATATCTTCATCCTTTAATAATTAGTAACACAGCATCTGATTCTTCATGATAGGAGAAAAAATTAGACTAACTTGAAGTTCATGGAGAATGAAAGGACAGGCTATTTTTATACTACTCTTTACAACAACCTTAGGGTTATTTTTTAAAGTCAGACTTAAATAAATTAAGGAAGGGACACAGTAATTGTTTCTGATATTTCAGAGATCTAGTAAGGATAAGTACATAATTCACACATTCACATTTGAAATTGAAGGTTGGGCATAACAACAGCTTTATAATATCTTTTTGCTGGAATAATATTCTGCAACTAGCAAAATAAAATATTTATTGTATTCCGGATTCCTTTGGAGGAAATACAAATAAATCATTTTAAAAGCATTTTCTTAAACATTTGAAGCTCTCTAAAATGGCAACTTAATATTATTTCTTTTCCTTCATTTCAGCCCAGCTTCTTCCACTTCTTTTAAAGTGTAATACTGTTTTTGTGTTTCTGTTTTGTGTTTTGAACATTTCAAAAATACCACTGGAACAATTAAAATATCCTTGAAATTTCCTCAATTGCCATGTAATCTAGAAAGATTTACAAACGAAAACTTGCTCCTGCATTTTATTCAGTTCAAAGATGATTAAATAACATGCCAGTTAAAATAATATCTAATCCTAGACTAATACTTTGAGCTGTCTAAGCCTTCCCTACTGAACAGTACAAAGGCATTACAAGGCATTTGCTGTTCACTTTCCCAAAGGACAACAAAGATTAAGACAGTCAATAGGAAATCTATCCTACTATGAGAACCCAGGATCTACCCAATAAAGCCTATTTAGGTCCCATCTTTTGGTCAGCAAGCAAAAGGCTCATATCATTAACAGAAAAGCACATTCTCAAATTAGTTCCTTTTATCCACACTTGATCTTAAGGAAAAGGCTGCTTGCTCTTTGCCTATCATATTATTAATCTGAGAGCACTTCTTTTTCCTTTCTTTTTCCAGATACACAGCAATACAGCACAGGCTCTTGGACTCTTCTCCTCATAGGATGCAGCTAGCTAGGTGCTAGGCTTTGCCTGTTTTTATAATGGATTTTCTGAAAGTATTCTATTGTCTGTGGAGATTCTCAGGCAGTGGTGGGTTGCTCCCAGTTCGGTCTGGTTCTTGTGAACCAGTAGTAATGGCGGTGGGAGGCTCCGCCTACCCACCCGGATGTCATCATGGACAATCTGCACATGCACAGAAGCACATGTGTGCGGTCCTGTTGCAAACCGGTAGTAAAGGTAAGTGGAACCCACCCGTTCTCAGGTCATGGTTGTCCCAAGGGTGCTTTTCCAAAAGGCAACTGGACTTCCTTGTTTTTTCTTTCTTTGAAAACATTTCACTTCTCATCCAAGAAGCTGAAATAAGAAGTTTCTTGGATAAGAATCTAAATGTTTTAAGGTGAAAAAAATAAGAAAGTCCAAATGACTTTTGGAAAAACACCTTTGGTGTTCCTCTTTTTAAACCTTTTAATTCTTTTTTCTCTTAGGAATGCTCACAAGTACATAGGACAATTCAACTTCCAACAATCAGAGGGTAAATACTGATAGAGTGCTAGAAAATTTATACCAAAGGTTTCTAGAATTAAGCAATGGCAATAAACACATTTGTTTGGTTCCCCTAAACAGAGCTCCTGCAATAGTTGTAGTAAGTTAGTTTGTATTTGTATATAGTTCATCCAGGTAGGTGGATTATCAGAAGTAACTGATCCCACCTCTGTTTTGCTGGATCCAGTTGACTTTTCTAATACAGAAATAAAGTCTGCCCACGTGTTTACAAAAACTGCACAGAATGAGATGAGCAGCCATATAAATGTGATGTAAATGGTGCATTACTCCAATCAATTCATCCCACATGTGATTATCTTGACTGACTGGGGATATCATAGAATAAAAAGTTGGAAGGATTTGTAGAAATCATCTTGTTGAATCTGCTTTCAATAGAAATGTGATCAAAAGCTAAGAGTTCTAGAACCAAGTTTTAAACAGCCTGGAATAAAAAAATGTTATCAAGAATTATTGGAGTCATTGGGTATAATAACTTGCTGAAAGACTGTGAGGGCAGAGAATAAAACTGTTTTCAAATATCTGAAGGTCTATTGTATAGAAGGTTAGATAGACTAACTCCAGAACGCACAACAAACAACAGTAGATTTCAATTATGAAGATCAAGATTTCGAATGGACATCAGGGAAAAAAATCCAAATGATAATTGCTGTTCAACAATAGACAAGATTACTTTGAGAGGTGATGAATTCTCTTTTTCTGGAATTGCTTCAAGAGATGTCTGGGGAAGGAGTGTTATAGTGGAAGATTCCTGCATTTGACCAGGAGATTGGACTATCTAATTTCTAAAGTCCCTTCCAACACTCATATCATATCTATGATGACAGTTCTTCGAACTTGCAGGAATACATCTAGAGGCAGTTTAGTGTTTAGTGCATGGGTGTCAAACTCACTGCGTCCCATTGCCATCACATGACGTATCACAACGTTTTTCCCTTCGCGGAGCTCAGGTGGGTGTGGCCTGCCCATGACACATCCGGCCCATGGGCTGCCAGTTTGACACCTCTGGTTTAGTACATTTGTTTTTTATTATTACTATTATTTTGCAGCTGCATCATATTGTCAGTTGATGTTTACCTTGTAATCTACCAACACACTGAGATAATTTTCCTTTTCTGCTTGGTATACTTTCCTCCACCTCATGCTTTTGTTTTTTATTCTGCCTCTGTTGGATTTTACATTTTGTCCCTGTTGAAATTCATTTTGTCGCTTTCTGCCCATTGTTTCAGCCTATTGAGATCCTCCTGATAATGTTTTCTAACCTTGTCCCTTAAACAGTCTATGTCTGTTTTCTCTAAACAAAGGGAAGTTTTATCCCTGGTCTTCCATGAATGTTCTAAATTCTTCATTATTTATTCTACCAATCTATCCTTACGTTTCATAAAGAATCATCAAGATGCAGTATAATAATACTTAAAAACAATTAGACAATTATCTAATAATATTCCTTGATAAAGAAATTTTGAAACCTTACATTTAAAAGATATATCTTTTAATACTTTCTTCTAAGTCCACAGAGGTGAAGATCTAACCGTCTACAAAAGCAATGCATTTAAGAATGGTGCAAGAGAGAGCACTCTCTATTTGCTAAATAACCCAATGGATATTACTGGCATTTTTTTAAAAAAATATTCTCTTGTAGATGTTTTAAGCAGGCAGGCATATAAGGAGACAATTAATGTTTTTATAGACAGGCCCAGCACTTCAGAAGGGAAAACCAGTACCTTGAATTGAACCTTAATAACAATTGGCAAAAAAAATAATAATGAGAATCAGAGCTATTATCAAGGCACAGTAATCTGGAAAAGAGCTGTTAAAAGAAATTGTGCAGAGAACAGTGCTTTTACAGTAGGGAAAATTTGGGGGACAATATGCCACATCAGGAATGGGCATAAGAAGAATACTAATTAAGAAAAATGTGAATGAAATTTTCAAGGAAATTTTGTGCAGATTTTTTTGGTTGAATTTTCAAACTGATGTAGAAATCAACTAAAATAAATATGTATTTGGGGCAATAATAAAACAGCTGGACTTGCACATTACAGTAAACTATTGTTTCATTATGGTTTATTAATTAATCCACATCAGGTTAGCCTCACATATTGTATTAAGTTGTATATCATATAAAAAGCTATCTGTCTTCGAGTAAGACTGTAGTTTGCAAGAGCTACTTGACTCCATTCTAATTCTGATGTTTCAGGTAGCAAAATATCTGAAACTGTTTTTTCATATATTTTCCGCTAAAAGAGTCATTTTTCTGCTCAATTGATAATTTTAGAATTATGGAACAGACAAATGCATTCTGATTTAAGTTTTAAATTTGAAAGGCAAATGATACTAAATACAAAATTCAGACCAACTCCATTCCTAACCCCTAAATACAAACAGAACAGGTGGAATTCCAAGTTCCATCAGGGTATCACCTAATCAATAGCATCTTTGCCTTGTCTAGAATTAACTCCATCTTGGTCATTCATTACCCACTTTCAATATTTTATTTTATTTTTAATGTACATACAATCTTGCAAAATGGAGTTTTCAAGTAATAATCAAAAGCATTAAATACTGGTATATGAGCAAACAACACATGGTTCACAAATGTGGGGTTTATGTCTTCTTCTCCATTTCTTCATTATGTCTTCTTCTTCCATTTGCCAAACTTTGTTCTGGTTTTTCAAGGAATTATTGACAGGAGCAACTACCTGGATGATAAGCAATGGGCAAGCAGAGAAAATTCCTTTTCAAACTTTTTCATACACAAATATGAAAAAGTTAGGTTAGAAAGTCCCAACAGATTCTTGATCATTTATTGCCCATTCAGTTACTTTCTTTCAGTCTAGCATTTCAAAATTGTGTTTATCTCAAAACTACAGAGAATGACATCTTAAAGTAGCCATACATTAAATTGTTTTCCTGAGAGGGAGAGCAATTTTTTAAACTCACTATTTGAAATTTAACCTATGTAATGCTGCCATCTAGTGGCAATTTACTGTAAAACGTATACTTAAAACCTAATCGTATATACATGACTGTCTATCAATCAATCTATCCACATTTCATGCCAACTTTCTATTTTGAATATAGGGAAGCAATGTTTATGATATTTTTCATTCATTCTAATTCCAGGATAATTTTGTGGTTAGAAGGTGGTGATCTTTTTTTCTTTTTTAACCACCTTTTTCTAGACAGAGGCATAAAATTCTTGCTTTTTGAAAAATGTCAGTCTTTCTTAATACACTTGAGTGATACTGCTGCTTACCTTTTTACAGTTGAAGTTTAGAAGATGTTCAGAAGAGAGGGAAAACAGCTCATTGTAACATGTAGCAATAATCATTCTATTACATAGATGGAGAATTCACTACCCAGTTTCTTCAAAATAGATTTAAAATTTAGTTATTGACAACAGTGTACCAGTGACAACTCTTTTCTTGTTTTACTCTAACCAAAATATATAATGTAATTATTTCATTATTATGCAAGAGATATTTGAACATTCCTGAAGTCAAAGGCAATTCAGGGAATATTTTTATTCCCTAAATGAAAGAAAAATAGATCCCCATCATTATTCATCAACAAACAGAAACAGATAGATGCATTAGATATGACTAGTATTTGTATCTACCTAGCTCTTTAAAATTATCTGACAAGTAAGCCATTTTCTTCACTGATATTTCTCAGCTATGATAATTGAAAGAAATAGGAGAGTCCCAGAACAGTTCATCTTGACTGGAAAAAAAATGCCATGGTTGTAAATAATGTAAAACCACAGGAAGAACACGTGAGAAAAATGAAATTTGAGGGGGGTGGCTCATATTCATAATCATTTATAGAATTTAGTAATTAATTAATTGGTTATTTAATGAAAATCGATCAATCCATAACATTTAAATGGACAAATAAGATCTATTATTGTGAACTGATCGAGTATATGGTAAGAACAGCATTACAAAGGAAGACCTTAGCAGTTGCACTGAGGTTCTTGCAATATTTCTGTCTGACTTTTTTTCATCAAGAACTGATTTCACCTTATCAGCGAGGCATAAAAATATCATAAGGCAAGAAGTGAACAAGTTACAGCTGTTCTTACATATGTCTCATATCCTAATTTCAAAAGCCTAACGTCATTTTCTAATCATTTTTGCTATTTTTATATTAAAAATATTAGAATATACAGTATGTGTGTGGGGAGATTGGAAATATATATATATATATATGTTTGTTACACACACACACACACACACACACACACACACACATATATATATATATATATAGAGAGAGAGAGAGAGAGAGAGAGAGAGAGAGAGAGAACACACACACACACGTGTGTGTAATTTATATATATAAATTAGAAATTAGAAAAATGAATAAGCTTAAGAATTAAAAATTAAAAACAAATAGCAAAAGACTAAATAAAAATTTAATTTAACAAACATATACATGGACTTTTGAACCTTAGGATTTTTGCTAAATGATTGGGGGGGGGAATAAAAGTGGTATATAATACCTTCATGGGAATACCATTCTGTTTAATCTATCAAACTAATAACAGAGATTTGAGCCTTTATGGTTTCAAAAATTAGACACTAAGGGAATTTTTGAATTGGAGGGTAAACATTGGATTATAAAGAATAATAGATATTGCTGTGAAATCTGAGTCATTTCAGAACACTTCTGAAGAATGATGACAGAGACTTGTAGCTACAATGGCAGAAATAATGTCTACTTATATGAATATATTATTTACAAAAGAAGAAAGGAAAGTTGTTAAAGAAAATGCTTTAAACGACTTATAGAATGAAGAGGTGAAACAAGTTTATTCAGATTAAAAAGAAATTGTGGATTACCAAATAGAGACAGCAATAAAGAGGAAATACAAATGACAAGCCAAGATAATGACCTAGATAACAATTTAAACTAAAGGTAAAGGTTTTCCCTGTCCAGTCATGTCCGACTCTAGGGGAAGAGGTGCTCATCTCTGTTTCTTAGCCAAGAAGCCAGCATTTTCCACAAAACACCATTTAATCCTCTGAATAATTGTATCCATTACATTAAGCAGAGAGAAAATGAGTGGATTTATTAATACATGGGGAACTGACCCAGCTGAAATTCTCCATGTATCTTGTCCGCAGATATGCCACATGCAAGGAATAAACTCTGTCTTAACCATGTGACTTGGGGGGAAGGGGGGGAGTGTAAAAAGATAATACATCTAGTGCTATTTGCTGTTATTATTCATCCAGACACACAGAATGCATAGAGAAAAATATGGAACAGTACAAGTTTTATCGATCACTTATTGAACTGAAAACATTAAATCTTTCCTTTACTTATTCTCCCTCTCTCTCACACACACACACACGTCTATGCATGCTCCGATTCAAGGCCTGGCTAGCCAGACTAGTTTTGAGGTCAAAACTCATTAAATGGAGAAATTTATCATGCATGGTTCCTTGCTCTACACATTTCCAAGCTATCAAAATCTATAGACTTTACTGGATTTTATCAATACAGCTTTTCACTGAGTGTTTTAATGATGGATCAATTAAAGATCAATAACATTAAAAATGCATTCATACCATCTCATAAAACATATATAGGAGTACTTCAGTCTCTAATGCAATTTGAGCTGAAAGAAATACAATTATAAGCTGCAAACTGTAAAATATGGCATTCAGTTCCGAGATTAACAAAACTTCAGAGGAGCCAGACTACATCAGCCAAACTAAATGTGAGTCTCAGTCTATTTTCTGTCTCACAACTAAAAAGTGAAATCAACCTAAGCCTGAAATCACTGGAAGATTAGGTTTAAAAATCCAACTGCAGCTAGATCTAGCATGAGGTCAGGTATACATTGGTGATTATACCTAAGCACTTTCTGATAAAATCAATTTAACATTTTGTGTCAATACATTTGGAGCTCATATTCCATATTTTGGGGCTGAAGTCCAGCATAAACTTGACCCTGCATGTTAGAAATCAGTGTACATGGTGGCTGCAACTTAATAACATTCTTATTCACTTTATAAACTCACTCAGTCCCAGCTTGGTACTTTTCTATTACATCTAAGCATTTTTCCACTTGAATTTCATTGTTATATCCAATTTCCTTAGAAGCATATCTTGTTTTGTTTTCTTGGCAGTCTCTTCATATGGTATTTTTCCACATGCTGGAGAATTAAAATCTTTCAGAAGAAGGCATTCTTCTTATATGATCTGCTTGATTGTGCCACATGAATTCCATCTTCCATCCTTACCTTGTCATGTTTTCATCTGTGTCCATTCATATTTTTTCTATCTTTGTCCACTTTGTATAGGAATAAGGCATAATAGAGACAGGCAGGCAGGCAGGCAGGCAGGCAGACAGACAGACACAGATATGTAACAGACATCTACAAAACTATACAGTATGTGATAATTACATAATAACACTGATACAAAGATGATGACATTCACAACCATTCAATGAATGTCAAGACTACAAACCATAGCATGTTACTTTACTCTCCCATATCTATGTCTATCCCATTCATTGGCTTTGATGTCAAATAACACAAAACAGAAAGGAGCATGGTTGGTTTGTTTTAGGCTTAGTAAAATATTTTAATTCAATCATTATAGATTACTGTCATGTAATCTCCTCTGGGTGCCGTCGGCCAAACAATGTTGACTGGCGGCCCCCAGGGGGAGAGTCTTCTCTGTGGGGGCACCTACTATCTGGAATGAGCTCCCACCGGAGATACGGAGGATCCCGGATCTGCACACCTTCCGTCGTGCTCTCAAGACTTTTTTATTCCATCAAGCCGGCCTGGCCTAAATCTTTCCCCTTTAAAATGTAAATTTTAATTTGTTTTTAAAATTATTGGGTGTTTTAAATTTGTCTCAGCCAAATTGTTTAATTCTGTTTTTAAATTTTGTATTTATGTGTTTTATTCTGTGGCTGTTCACCACCCTGAGTCCTTCGGGAGTAGGGCGGTATATAAATCCAATAAATGAAAATGAAATGAAATGAAATGTACTATATGAACTAGGCATTACTTATTTCCATTGGTGTTACCAACGCAGCTGAGATAAGGTAAAGTTCTTTCTTTGCAGAAAAGAGAAAATTAATTTGAATTAGGACAATGACAAACTTTGCTATATGGAAAGTTTACCATATTAGTCGTCACAACTGCTGCCTGGTTATCCTTAGGAATACATTGCCTCAATGTGCTTCATACTTGGCCTAGCGGTTAAGGCATCAGGCTAGAAATTAGGGGACTGTGAGTTCTAGTCCCATCTTCTGGATAAAAGCCAGCTGGGTAATTTTGGGCCAGTCAATCTCTTTCAGCCAATTCATCTCACAGGGTTGTTGTGGGGAAAATAGGAGAAGAGAGGAGTATTAAAGATGTTTGCCACCTTGAGTTGTTTATAACAATAATAAAGGTGGAACAAATAAATAAATAAATAAAGACTTTATACTTTATATACTAATTGACATATTACAAAATGAACATGAAACAAAAGCAAATAAACAAGTCCAGATATCCTGATTTTCTATTACATAATGGATTTCTTCAATTACCAGCTACAACATCATTGCAGTAGACAGATATACAAGGAGATCTTAGCTGCTGTAGTTACTTGTTTTATACCTTGGAAATGCTACAATTTCAAGAGTGATCTATCCAATTATTTATTTTGGTCTGAAACAATACCTATGTGAAGTGTCTATGATGAAAATCAAGTAAATGCTTGAGTGGTTCCATTACAATCAGGGAATTTTTAAAATTTGATCGGATCAATTTCACATTCACAAAATCAAATCCCAAAATAATTGTGCCAAATCATCTTTTCATTCATTCAATGGTTCAGTGATTCCTTCATCCTACCTATATTGATTTAAAAAAAAAAGATGTGGGGGGAGAAGGAGCTTGCATGTACAGAAAAAACAGGGATTAAAAAGCAATCTATTGAGTGAAGAAATGGCAAGTTAATTTGTGACATTAAATAAAAAACTGTCGCCTAAAAGACACACTGCTGCATATGACACCACACAACGCCTTGAAATGAAGTTTGCTTTTGAGATGACCTAATAAGACTAAGTGCCTGGCAGCAAGAAAAGCTATGGATGCTGAAAGGCCTCATCAGGGAGCCTGGACAGCAGAGAATTGCTGCAATCCATCTTTGTAATGAAAAACAAAATGCAGCACCTTTTCTTGACCAAGCTCTGCTAAACATACCATCTAGGAACTTATGACAGGCTGTAATGGTGAAAAAGCACAGTTAATACAGGAAAGCCAGGGATGAAAGGGATGAAAGAAAAGCCTGCTGATTGAGACAGCATGTTTTATGTCTTGGATAGTGACAGCTTAATTTATAGCCGAACTGAAAGGCTAGTTCCCATATATCAGCGAGGTATGACTTTAGCATGCAACGACATGTAAAAGTTAATCTAAATACATTCACAGATTTAGCGTTTCTAGAACATTGCACAAAATCTGTAAATTATTATTTTTTATTTTGAAAAACATTTAATTTAGTACTGATCAATGATCTAATTTTGTCTGTTATAATCTATGGCTGCAAGGAATGATATATTTTTCAAAGCAACATCTAATATAGCTGGGACATATGTCAGTCTGACCACTTAAAGAGAATGCAAGCTATAGAGATGACATGAGGTCTGCACTGCTTGCCAATGGTATTATCAGACACAAATTAAGGTTTTTGACATTGACTTTCAAAGTCCTAAATGCTTTCATTCATCTGTTTCATTATGAACCTGTTTGCCCATCAAGGCCTGCAATCGAGGTCCTTCTAAATTTGCCCCTGTAGCCTGTCTTCTGGCACATATCCTTCCTCTGTGATATACCCTTAGAAGCAGCATTTCACTTCCATTCCCTCAGTATTTAAAAAATCTGTAGACATACTGCTTTCAGCAGATTGTTTCATACATCCATGTTTTTTACATGGCAACTGTATCAAAGATGTTTAATATTACCCTTTTCCAATATAGACTCTCCATCTCTGAAGGCCTTTAAGAAGCTGGAGAACCACTTCTTCTGAATGTTGAAGTGGCTTTCCTGCACAGTTGAAGAATTGGACAAGATAATCCTAGTGGTTCCTTTATAAAATCTGGGAGGAGAGATAACAAGCGTACTGTAGATATAATCCCTCCTACTGGTGCTGACTGAACATGCATTTGAAGCCTTAAAAGATGGCTAAAGGGTAGAACATAATGAATAATCTTAGCTGCATGAACAGTTTTACTTCTCACCAGCCACGCTCTTCACCAATTCTATTGCTTCAGTGCATCTCAAAAGTAAAAGAGTCACAGGAATGAAAAGGAATTTGTTTGGTTTGACAGTAGGCAGTTATGCACAATTCTCTAATGTAATGCAGAGTGAGAAAAAAAATCCAGTTCTCCATGAATATCTATTTGAAGCAGAACATTAGAAATTTATTCTGAGATTTATTCTTTCCCGCCCTTCTTATTTCTGGCAAGCCAAAACATTGCAATATAATCTTGCTTAACATTTCAGTATGTGGAATGAAATCCACTTCCAGTATCACTGAACCATCATGTTATTCTGTTAATATTCAGTTATAACTCTTTGAAAAATTAAAGCGATTTTAAGAAGCTCAAAACAGTACATATGAGAATGAATTGGTATGATTAATTAATAGGATTAATTCCTATTTATTAAGTTGACCAATAAAAAGATGGGGTGGGAAAGAAGGGAAATAATTTTCTTGGTGGACCATATCTAAGCTTAGGTCATCCAAGCCAATTCACAGGTCTTCTGACTGCATTTCCTTGCTCTGTATACTTAGAAGAAATACTGGGAGAACAGAAAATGTGCACTATAACTATTTCCTTATCATTTAAGTTTTCAAAAAGCTTTTAAAGTACAAAAAGGAAAACTTCAGCCCCTTCATATCCAGCCCAATGAGGCCAAGAGGTATAAAAAATCTCATTTGTTGGGGTCAATATTCTGACAATAAAGGCAGAGATCAAATAGTGGCTTGGCTATGGAAGAGGTAACTCAAGCTATTTCCTCACAATTGATTTATAACACTATCCACCCTTCCTTGTGTCAGCAGAAAACAATGCCCTCATAAAATCAGCTGTCTGCATCACCTCTCTCTAGTGCATCTACTGCGACTCTCTTCCAAACACTTTTTGGCCAAATTTTCAGGTACACCAATTATGCAAATATGTTATTTCTCTCTCTCCCTCTCCCTCTCCCTGTCATTCTCTCTCTCTCTCTCCCCCTCCCTCTCCCCTCCCTTTCTCCCTCCCCCCCCTCTGCTGCTGTCCACTTTCAGCATGTTGGCAGACACAGAAAAATCATACATCATCTAGGCACTGCAGCATGGATGGAATCAGCATTGCATAATTCCACAATTTTAAAACATAATGTAAACCCCTTAGAGATAGTTCATCTATCTTTCCTTCATCTGGGCATCTTGCAAGTTACAAATAATGCTAACTGAATAAACAGGAAACACGTCTCAATCAGAAATGGATGTCTACTTTTTTTTTTAATAAATTGAGCACTAGTTTCTAATGCAAACAAGTAATAAAGGCACAGTTCTAATTCAGACAGAAAAAAAACACCAAACAAAATACCAAGTAAAAATAAAAGACAAGGAAGAAAATTCCAGCAATGACTGCCATTAGCTAGGTCTTGTAGAGCCAAATCACTGAAACTGAGCCACATGCCGGGTGCTCTCTTGTTTCATTAAGGGAAATAAGACAAATACAGCAAAATTGTCAACAGAGATCAACATCATTTTTCCCTCTGTAGAAAGCTGTAATGCGGAAATGCAGGAATACTGTATGGGATAAGCCTGTCCTCTACTATAGTCTTACCAGCTCTTCATATATTAATGCAACTATATAAACACAGTTTGTACTTTGCAGCTAAAGAACTGAGAATACCACTTTAGATTCTCATATGAAAGTTGACACAGGAAAAATCAGATGCAAGTAGGCTGGCATCAGTACCAGATCTGCACTGGCATTAGATGTGGAGTCAAATAGCATCAGGAATGTCTCTAGAAAGAAGATTGGAAATGGAGATGATGGCTGGCAGCTAAAATCGAGTTTGTCAGCAGCTGGCTATTGAAGAGTGACTAATGGTTTTTTGCAAAACCTAGTAAGGATAAACGAGATGGATTTGCTTGTGGACAAATGTCAAAAAGTTTGCCAAAAAGAATTGTTTGAGCACTACTCGAAATATCATGAGGAGACACTGAGGGATCTTTCTACTCAAGTCAGAAAATTTGTGGTGAACCTGAAGATGGAAAATAAGATCAAAGGCATGCCTGTCAGATAATCAACTGCCAGTCTGATTGATGGGGAAAAAATGCTTGCTAGAATAATTTCAGGCTCTTTTTAAATTCTAGATAGAAATAGTTCTATTATTTAGCAAATAGAACTATAAAGTTGCATACATGCTGGGTACATGTATTTCCCAAGTTTATATAACTTTCTACGTAATGCAATTTTAAAATGGCTTTGAGCTAGACATTAAGAGTCCAGACTGGGGGGGAAAAATGCTTGCTTGATATTTTTGTGACAGGCTGTGACAGGCTATCATTCAGAACAAGTATATGACCACAACAGTTAGTGAGGCTTGCAGGTAGAAAATACAGTGCTTAACTACTCTGATAAAACTTGGCTGAAATTGCTTGTTGCTCTCTTAAAAGTGATTTTTTAAAAAAAGGTGTGAGGAAAAGTTGTGTGGACCTGCCTCTATCAACCACATCTCTTAAGCTCATATACCTTTCTCACACAGCATCTAACAAGATAGCTTTTGGGAGTTATGCAAATACAGTTATCCAAGTCACTATTCTTCAGTGAATAAACTAGTGAACTCTGCTCTTCACTCATACTTGTTTGGGAGTCTGCAGAAACACAGCGTTCCAGAAATGGTGATGGTTGGAAGGTTATCTTCCCTTTATTTCCCCCTTCCCTAGCACTTTAAAGGCAGCCTGAAGACTATACCTGGTTTCAAATTATAAAAGGAAAACACTGAGGAGACAAGTGTGGGCATGTCTATGTGCTTTAAGAAAGATTTGTGTTGTGTGGGAGAAAAGAAAGGAAGAATTTATATATAGGGAGTGGAGTGGAGTTATCAGCTTAACTGGCAAGTGATAGTATAGGGGAAATAGGCTTGGACTTCAACAAACCAACGGCAGACAAACTGAATGAAGAGACAAAGCCCAGCAGTTTCACTGCTTCAGCAGCAATGCTGAGAAGTTACAGCCAGCTGGCATCTGGTAAACTATCTTCCTTTTTTTACCTCAGCACAGACTAAGAAACTGCCATGCCAGTGCAGAACAGCAGCTGACAGCAACGAGCCAATCAGAAGGTGGTTAAATGATGGCTAAAGACTTTGGTGCAAGCTCAAGCAACAAAAATATACTATTTAGGAAATAAGAAACACATATATACTGTACAGACATAGATGTCAGTCTGGCTGTAGTATAAGATAACAAGGTAGAGGTAAAGATTCCCCTCGCATATATGTGCTAGTCGTTCCTGACTCTAGGGGGTGGTGGTCACCTCCGTTTCAAAGCCGAAGAGCCAGCACTGTCCGAAGACAACTCCATGGTCATGCCAAAGGCGCATGAAACACTGTTACCTTCCCACCAAAGCTGGTCCCTATTTTTCTACTTGCATTTTTTACATGCCTTCGAACTGCTAGGTTGGCAGAAGCTGGATCAAGTAATGGGAGCTCACCCCGTTATGCAGCACTAGGGATTCGAACCGCTGAACTGCCGACCTTTCGGTCGACAAGCTCAGGGTCTTAGCCACTGAGCCACTGTGTCCCTTATTAAGAGAACATAGCTTAGGAATAAGTGGTGAAGTAGAAAATGAGTTTGTTAATTTTTTAAAAACTAAAAGCCTCCCTGGGGAAACAAAGTGAAAATAAAAACAGCCTGTTTGTTGCTGGTTTATACCATCTCCCAGAAGAGTCTCCTCACTGAGATGAAGATTTACATGTGGTATGCATGCATATATACAGCCACCCAACTCAAATATGTGATTCTGGGTAAAAAAAAAGATAGAAAAACTGTAAATTGCACAAAATAATGTAATACATTAAAACATACTAAATAATAAAACAGTGAACAGGTTAGTTTAAAGGTTAGAATTATGCCTCTGACTTAGAATCATGGAATCCTCACTCAGGCTGAACAAGGTCTTCCAGGACTATCTACACAGGAATAAGAACCTCTGGATTTGGAGACCATAGAAGAATCAGTCCCAAGGGCTGTTGCAATTACTTTTTAAATATCTTGATTAAATCTCTTCCCTGCAACAAAAGCATTGCTAATGATAGTCACATCCCGCTCCTCTTCTTTGCATCATGTTCCCAATTCCTCTTCTCCTCTGTATTTCTTCAGGTTACAGAAGATCTCAGGAAATATTTAGTTTAAAATAGTAGTCCAATATTAATTTAAAATATTAGCCCAATATTGTCAATACTCTAGTGTTGCACACTAGTGTTGCACACTGCACTACACCCTTCTTTAACCACAGTTGATTGTTAAGCCAAACCAAACAAATCATGTGTAACCCAACTATTGACAGGCATAAGTTTCAGACTGTACAGTATTTATTTAATCTACCAGAGATTTATTTTTGAACCTTCTACTTGTTTTCTACCATTGAAATTTCTTTCCCAGTATTATTTCTGAACCATGTTCTGCACTATATAATATGGTGACCTCTGAAAATTTCATCTGTAGTTATTTTGACAATATATCCCACCTTTCCTCCCGAACTTCAAGGAGGCATACACAGCACTCTCTCCTCCAATTTTTCTCAACAAGAACTCTATAGGTTAAGCTCAGAGAATATGACTAACCCAGACAACTTTCATGGCTGAGAATGGACTTGAACACACACACGCAAACAAATCAAAGATTTAAATGACATTTATTCTTTGTTTGAAAAATTACGAATTGCAATAATCAATCACATACATCAAACTATTGTTGAAACATCAAAGCAGTTTCTTAATTAAACAAGCCAATTTTATGACAAACATCTGTAATTCCATAAATTAACAAGAATTGATTTTGCACAATTTTAGTGCAAATACAAAACCAGAACCATTAATGTAGTGCATAAATATTAAAGCCTTTGTAATAAAGGCAGGTAAGCATGCTTATCCCTGAATTAGTCTTTGCCAACTAGTGTTCAAACTGCTTGGAATGCGTAAGTTCCCAGAATGAAGTGGTTGGGGAAAATAACTATATGCAAAGGATGTCATGTGCCCTTAGTAATTTTTCTGCAATCCTCAGAAAGCAAAATAGAAATCTTAAATTTGCAGCCTTATAGTATTCATTAACTTAATAACTTTAAGTTATTTGCTTCAATCTTAAATCCATCCTCAGACTGAGAGGGTATTAAGGGACAAACATTTAAGAAACCCATTTTCTTGGGCTTCGTTCTATCATGTAGAACGAAACAAAAAAGCCAAACATTTTGACCCTGTCTGCTCTGATGGTATGAGTTACTTCATCTGCAACTTTAAAGTCTATTTGGGGGAAAAAATGACAACAAACAACAAACAAATCCTGTGTAGTCTATCCTTTATATTCCCATGCTACAAAGGAAAAGAAAGTAGACATCATTTCAACCTCCAGTTTTGAACACCTGGCCAATATAAGATATCAAAATTTATTTAGTTGCTAAGCCATTAGTCTTTAATGGGGAAAGTTACTTTTTTTGATCTTTAATTCAAAAAAAAAAACCTTTTCCTTTTAAAAATATGTGTTTTAATTTTGATACCAAACAATATCCAACTAATAAAACAGACAAGCATATATATTATTATTAGTTTATTAACTGCATGCAAGTATATATGTACCATTGGCCAATCTGATCATCTTTTGTCTTAAGCTAAGCCATAAACAAGCATTTCACTCATCCCAGGAACTTTCAACAACCAGAATTTTGTCTTTGCCTAACTGGTAATCAACAACTTACAAACAAATTAAACTGTTCAAGTTTGAAATTTAATTCAATATCCTGGCTAGTAAACAATTGTTTTGGTCAAGATAGAAAAAAATATGTTTAATTGGGGGCTTGTGGTTTAATCATGTCTGGAACAGACAAACAATCATAATTCTGTTCTGTAAACCAATACATTATCAACTGTAATATCTTGTCTCAGAAGTCTCTTTGAACTAGAAGAGAAATATATCTGTGTGTCACTTAACAAAGATATTTTGTAATGCTATCTAGAGTATAAACACAATTTAGACAGAATCAACTTTCAAAGTAGCATATCCAGTTAGTTTTACTGAATGTCATGACATTGCCTAGAATTAAATGAAAAGAGACACAAAATTGAACTATTTTTTATAAAGGGGCACAGTTTTAAGAAGATACCTATTCTTTCTATAAAGCCAGCAATCCATAACACTAGCAGAAACAGGAACATATTAGTATTTCTTCAATGGTAGATAAAAGGTGAGAAAACGTAAAACAAGATTCAGGTGTACAATCTGTATAATTTGCTACATACTGCAAATCTTTCTGATTATCAATAATAACAAAGAAAACAAATCCACAACCACAACCCTTTCTGGCATAACTTGTCTTATATAGACTATTTATCTCTCAGCTTCATTTGTCAAAATATGAACAACAAATATGATCAACAACGTTGATCAGAACTTTATGGACTTCAGTTGAGCAGTTTTAGAATTCTGTGTTAATATTTTTCCCAACTATAATTATTCAGTATACCTTTGCAATTATATTTTCAGGACAACTTAGTACATTCTCATAGAGAGCTATTTGCTCTGCCCTATAAATTGCCAGGTTGTATTAGTTTTATTCTCCATTATTTTGTATTTGGCACCTACCCTGTACACTTCAGAATACTAAGTAATAAAATAAACTGAAACTAGTTAACTAATAAAAGATCAATAAATAAGCAAATTATTTTACTCTTCAATATTAAATTTCACCAAAAAGCATAAAGGAACATTGGCATTTGCAAGCTAATGTATGTGAACTATTGTTTTTATGCATGCCTTCTTATTCATGAAAGTTAGGGCCTTGCTATGTACATCATCCACAGATACTGATGCTTGTGCAACTCTTTGGGTTATAAATTTCACAATTTTACTGCTTGTAATGTCCTTTTGCAATAGTACTTTCATATGTATGTTGGCCTGCAGACAAGAGGTAAAACAAGGTCTCGTGAATTTTCATCACCCACAGGTAGTCCTTGACTTACAACATAAATGAGACTGGATTTATGGTAGTAAGTCATGGTAGTTGTTAATCGGATGACCATGTGACAGTGCCCAATTTTACATCCTTCTTTGTGTCAGTTGTTAAATAAATGCCATAGTTATTAAGCAAATCTGCTTTCACCAATAGATGTTTTTGTCAGAAATCAGAAGTAAAAGCCGGAAACCAGCAAAAAATACCAAAAATCATGGTCACGTGACCACCAAATGCTGAAAACAGCCATAAATTCAAGCCAGTTGTCAAGAGCCCAAAATGTGATTATGTGACATATTTTGGAAATGGTGCAGCCATCAGAACTGCAAGTACAAGTTGTAAATAGCTCTTGGGAGGTCCATCATAATTTTGAACTTCACTAAGGACCACCTCTACACTTTTTTCTCCTTCAATGTATCTAGTCAAAAACAAAGAAGAAAACTATAAAGCTATCTGGGTTATTGGGTTACCAACATAAGATTAGTAATAGACATTTTCAATATATTTGCTATGCTGTTATCAACGAGAGGTAGTTTAAAATAAGGCATTTCACAGATAAGCCAGCCAGTCGTAAACTGGCTATTTTTTTTCTTCATTATAACTAGATAAGTGTATTAAGACATTAGAAAACTAGGAGTAAAATCTCATGTCCTAGTAAAAAACATATAAATCCACTAAAATCCTTATTCCATCATTCCATGCTTCATAACAAATGAGGCATTCCATATGATTGCATTTCCATTTATAGCTTGCACAAAAAATGTTTTAACAAAGATCTGATTTTAAGACGGGAAAGAAGCAATTTATAGTCAGAAGAACATTGAATGTATATTAATATGAGCAGGAAATGATCAAAAAATCTCCAGTAGCATAATTAACTATTAAATTAAGGTTTGTCTGGGCACACTCAGAATTGACAATATATGATGGAAACCTCAGCTGGCCTCAATGTGAAAATTATCAAATTGTGTCAGTTCAAAAGAATGGGTCCCAATAGCTGCCCAGCCATTTTCTGGACTGTGTGTGGTGATGTTCTCCCACAGAAGATAGCCATTCAACATGCCAGAGATATTGGATCCCTGTCAAAAAGAAGGGAAAAGTACAAATTTGTATTCAGGAGTCAATATTGTTTTCAGTATAATGATGAAGCACATCATAAGGCAAAAAATAAATCTTTCTAAACTAATTGGAAAATATTTGCCCACAAGGCAAATACTAGATCTTCCATTTTGAGGGAGATCTGCATTGCAAGCTCTCCATTGAAAATAAATTCACAAAATACGTACACTGGATTGAAACCAGAAAACAAATCATGGCCACATTCTATAACCAATGGTCTATAACCATTCCCACTGACCTTTATTTGCACCAGGCATATTTATCCATAATCTGGATACTTTACAGAAATGGAGTTCAACTCTCAGAATTCCCCAGCCAGCCTGACCCTTTCTGAGACCTCTGGAAGTTAGACTATTAGAACTGGGGAGTGGGAAGCTGACAGTTAGGGGAAATTGCTATTTCAGAGTTATTTCTAGATGAATTAATTCCTATCATTTCAATGTCACAGGAACAACAAGCTAAACTAAGTGGGGGATATCCACATGTTATTTCCTCTATTCACTTCATTCAGAGGAATAAATCAGAATATCACACACACAAACACACACATGTCCAAAAAGTAACCCTATGTTGTACAGTCCAGATTTTAGAAGTAATAGGAAAATACGTAACTATAATGCATCCCAAGGAATGCCTTATATATTAAAATCTGACTTCAGGAAGGGCAATTCTCTGAAAATATGTGGATAGACAGGTTTTAACCTGCTGGGGTTTCTTGTACTAATCTCTAAGAGGCGATTCTTGAACAAAGGAACTCTCTCGGCATGATACTACTGAATTGCAGCTTGTCAGGTAGTTGAATTTTAATACCTGTGGCTTAATGAGATAGCAGGCCTTTATTCCTCTTTAGGAGTTAATCAGCTTACCAGTATTTGGATAGCACTTCAATGCTTACCTTGAGAATCAGAGTGAGTGTATGCCATCTGTTTGCTCGCACACCAGATAACCCTTTCATCAAGATATCAACGCCAGCTACAAAAGAATAACATTTTAAAATGCTTTCTCTATTTATAAAGTGAATTGAAATTGTGTGCCATACAAACTTTGAATTTGAACAAAATTAAATAAAACAAAATTAAAAACATACAAGAATACAATATAATTAGTATATTATATTAAAATACATTATTATATTATAATATTAGTATAATATGTGTGTGTGTGTGTGTGCGTGTGTGTGTGTCTTTGGTTATTCGGGTCTTCTCCCACGTAAAATTGGAAGTGTCTTGGCGACGTTTCGACGAAGTCTCATTCGTCATCTTCAGGCTGGTGTTCTCAGCTTCGTGCTTCCAGGAGCAATGTCACGGTGGTTATGAACACATCTGACTACCAAACCAAATTAACCAACCTACTCCAAGACTCCATATACAAACCCCTAAACACAGACCACCCCACCACCTACCTGGAAAAAACCACCAGATCCAAAATAAAAGCCTCCCCCATCAGCGAAGAGATTCAGCAAAGAATCATTCCCAGAGAGAAATCATCCAGATGCCCTAAGCTTTATGGTCTCCCCAAGATACACAAAGAAGGAACCCCACTTAGACCCATAGTCAGCTCCATAGGCTCACCTTTACAAAACCTAGCCAAATTTCTCGCCAAACAACTACAGCCTTATGCAGAATCCATCACCTCATACGTAAAAAATTCATTCCAGTTCATAGACATCATAAAGCAACAAAACTTACAGCCCAGTGACCTACTCATGAGCTTCGATGTCATATCCCTCTTCACCCAAGTACCAATCAAAGAAGCCTTGACATCATTGCTCCTGGAAGCACGAAGCCGAGAACACCAGCCTGAAGATGACGAATGAGACTTTGTCGAAACGTCGCCAAGACACTTCCAATTTTACATGGGAGAAGACCCGAATAACCAAAGACCTACATACAAACACCCGCGAAAACCTGAGAAAATATATATATATGTATATATATATATATATATATATATATATATATATCAATTTTCTTAAAAAAAAACATATATATATATGTGTGTGTGTGTGTGTGTATATATATAATATTAGTATATTATATTCAAATATATTCAAATCGCGATGGGTCAGACACGATTTCGCAACTAACAACAACAACAAATTCAAATACAGCAATAAATTTCAAGATAAGCTAAGGATAAAAGATAGTTTTCAATACTGTAATTTATTTGGTGTTGTAATGTATGTGATATACACCACATTTTGAATGCATTTTGAGTTTTGAATATTAAAAAAAATGTTCCAACTTCTACCTTTTTTTTTATCTAACTTTTTATTAGTTTATCCAAGTATAAAATACAAAGCAAAAAACATGGAAAAGTAAGAGAGGGAGGGGAAAACAAGGGATATAGTATAATGGGAGGGGAAAAAAGAAGGCACCAACTTCTGACTCTCTTTAGAACAGAAAGAAACATTACAACCAAAATATTTTGCTTTTATACAGCAGTATGTACAACTTTTAAAAAAACTTTTTTTAAGGGACGCGGTGGCTCATTGGCTAAGATGCTGAGCTTGTCGATCGAAGGGTCAGCAATTCAGCGGTTCGAATCCCTAGTGCCGCATAATGGGGTGAGCTCCCGTTACTTGTCCCAGCTTCTGCCAACCTAGCAGTTTGAAAGCATGTAAAAATGCAAGTAGAAAAAATAGGAACCACCTTTGGTGGGAAGATAACAATGTTCCGTGCACCTTTGGCGTTTAGTCATGCCAGCCACATGACCACTGAGACATCTTCGGACAGCACTGGCCCTTCGGCTTTGAAACAGAGATGAGCACCATCCCCTAGAGTCAGGAACGACTAGCACATACGTGCGAGGGGAACCTTTACCTTTACCTTTTATACAACTTTAACCTTCCTAACATCTGGAGACACTAGGTTGCATAAGATTCTGAAATATGTAACATGAAAGATTTGCAGGGCAGTTATCAAGCCTCTGAGAATAAAGGGCAATCCACCTATCCAATACCCTCCCCCATCATGCTGCAAAAATTAAAAAGTAAGAACTCACCGAGATCTCTTGTGACTCGATATGTGCCATCAGGAAAAACCCAGAAGAAAATTCCTTGGGTAGATGAAACATATATGCCACCTTTGCTAATTCTTCCTGCAATGAATGCTCCTCCTTTATTTGATTCTATATAAATATCACAGGTTATTATGAAATTTACCCTGCAGGAATAAATGGAAGATGGTTAAATTTTGGACTGATTTTTTTTTTTTAGGAATGGATACTAATTGTCTTAATGTTTGAATAGTCTTTTCTCTTGCTTATTTTGAAATCAGAATTTGTAACAATAGAAGGGTGATCCAGTTCATAATTATGTCAGGGGAGTGATATTTTCTTCCCACGGGCCAGATGCGTCACACGCTGACCACACCCATGCCTGGTTCAGTGAAAAGGAAAAAAGTCCTGATACGTCACATGACGCCATCGTGACGACATGAGATTGACACCCCTGATCTAAAGTAATATTCTCAAAATAAAATAATGCTTTATTTGAGGCTAAAGGTTATTCCATATAAGACTTCCCAAATGAGAACTGCTTCATCTTGGATTATTTTTTAGCAAAGATGAAGTAAAACAGGTCTAGGACTTTTCGGCTCGAACTCTTGGCACTGCCTGTTTCTCCACCAGGGTTTCGCCTCCGTATTATTACACTTCGGCACTTTGGGCCACGACCCCTCCGTCCCAGTCCCTTCACCGTGGCCCATTCGTCACAGTACAGTTTGTGTCAGGCTTTTGGGCACATAGGACAGTTTGAAGCCAGCCAATCGGTGCAGGGGCTCGGGGGCTTTGGGAGTAGAGTGGGGGCTGCAATTCAGAGGGAGGCTCTGTCAGTTCGGAGTCTCCTGAAGCGCCCAAGAGCAGCGCGGGGGAGGGATCCAGCCACAAAAGATGTGGTGGAGAGGGGCAGTAGAGGTTCCCAGGGCCTCTCTCCCTGTGGAAGAGGGGGCTGGGAGGCAGCAACGGTATTTCTACCCCAACCAGGGCTGCCCTAGTTAGTAGTGCTTCGGGCTCTGAAACCCCTATCCCCACCCCGCCCTGGCCACCCCGCCCTGTCAGTTCGGAGCCTCCCTTGGTGGATGAAAGCAGCGCAGGGGGAGGAGGACTGTAGAGGACGAGGGATCCATCAGGTGGGGCTTTTGCAACCAGCTGGCAGGAATGGCTGGCCTGATATTTTGCTTTTTCTTCTGGTTTCTGAAGATCTTTTGTTTTTCCTTCTCCTGGTTTCTGAAGACCCACCTGTCCCAAGAGCCCTGCTCTCTTCTAACCCCTATCCCCACCACTTCATTACCTCTCTGCTTCTCCCAGGTTTCTGGGAGTACCTGGCATTTGTCAAAACAGATGTCTCACCTTTGATCAGAGCCTCCCCCTTCTGCCTAAGAACGCATCTCAGTTTTGATCTGTTCCCATCACACCAGGGGGCCAAATGGCCAAAGGAAAGAGATTAGACTGATAAGGCTAATGAGGAGTATTCTATCCTTTTTGCAGGAATACACAAATCTAATTAGGAAGCCAGGATGTTATTTTATGACGTTTCTGACTGTATAAAAAGGAGTTACACCTTCTCTGAAGTGTAGCCTCCATTTAAGTTTCTTGTTTGGCATTTATGAACTTAAAGTATTATTATTGGACCTTACAGATGGAAATGAAGAGTAGTGAGGAGCAACACTAATTCCAATCGCTTATCCTTTTCTCTTTCTCTGCTCACATTCCTTTCCCCAAACATCCCTGGGAGGGCTAGATCCCCCGGTCAGGAATTCCCTGGAATTCAACAGGGAAAATACACCTTCAAAACTGCCTGATATCTTATAAGATTTTTAAAAGTTTGTTTCCAACAAAGCCAACACTTCACAATACTTTAAGAGTTTTTAAAGTTTAATTTGGGATGCATTCAATACTATCTAGGACTATTGAAAATGTTATATTGAAAGTGATATATTATATATATTATACAATTACAGAAATACTGCACTAAAAATACCTCTGGAAATACATCTAAGAGCAACAGAGATGCAACTATCAGTCTCTTTAGGAGAACTGAATCTAAAAGGACAATCAACAATATTATGCAATGTTCCATTTCTCTGGCTACCATGCTTGTAGCTATAGTATATGAACCTTCATTTTATTTGCAGGTGCTTTTTCTTTTCTAGTTTGATATAGCTAAGGAAGAAACAATATCAAAGATGAGATCAAGGGAAAGAATACTGCAATTGGGAAGACAATAAGCAATGATCAGTATGTTCTTTATCATTTATTTGTAAACCATTCTGTAGATTCATTTTTAAAATCGAAGTTTATTTACAGCAATTTTGTTTCCAGAATTCAAGAGATCAAATAATTCATACTTTGAAATATAAGACATATCCTTGTAACAAGCCTACTTTCAAGAATACTACTGGTAGCTAGGATAATTTTTGTCATAGGAAATATGTTCAGTTTTCTTTTAGCAATGGCTTCTACTCATCAGCTTCTCATTACACTGAAGTAGGCACTAGGTGGCAATCTTAGATTAAACATTATGTAGCACAAGATTTACATAAAAATGACAACACCTCGGATTCAACAGAAATGGCATGTTATAGGTCTTATCTACAAAGGAGTTCCATCTGATGGCACCCAGGAGACCTTTTTCTGATGTGACAGTATAGATTGGCTACAACCGCATTGGCCCTTAGAAAGTCCCTGAAGCCATTGTCACAAGATCAGGCCTTGATTGGTTAAAAAAAAGTTATTTGTTTTAATTATTTTAGTTTATTTCTGTGAGTTTGTATTTGCTGTTTTAACTCATGAGATGCCAAAGTCATATAAGTGAAATGGGGAGCAGCTATGTAAAATGTATGAAATAAAACTAAAATAAAGAATAAGCTCAATAAAGCAACTTATCAAGAAAAGATTCTCTGCAACTGTACGTTCACTGCTATGCCCAAGTTTCATAATAAACTTTGGACTAAATTGAAAATGTACTACAATACATGTACTACATACCACTTATAGTCGCCTATAATGCTGATTGTGTTCGTTGCATCAAGAGCCCAGGTTACAGGTCTCTGAGTCACCACTTGTCGGAGTGTAAAGACATGGTCCCCTGGATCAGAAGCATTAATAAAATATTCAAACACTCCTGTTTGATCAGCAAAGTATGGTGCTTCACTGAAAGGTGGGTTGCCTATTTGAAGAACATAAATTTTATTATTTCAACTCCTCACAGTCATAGGTGTTCACATTATACAAAAGTAGAAATTTCTTAGTTCCAAAAAAAACTCCACATTGTAATTGTTTATCGTCATATGTACTGCAAAACTCATTTTTACTGTCTTAACTGGTTATCAAAGTTATCAAGCTAAATGAAAAAAAGACCACCAAGAACAGTCAACTGAAATCTGTATGTGATTGGGAACTCTAGTGGGCTCAGATCTCAGTATTCATGTTTTTTGTGATTTACACCAACTAAGATGCTTTCAAAACTAAAAGGCTGCAGAAAGAAGTTCAGTGAACAAATGCATGGACTGACCAATTTGCAGCAATAATCACCAAGCAGAGCTAAATAGTTATTTATCATGGATGGTTTAATTTGTCCAAACAAGGGATTAGATTTAAGGTTGTCAATAGATTCTCCCATTGTATTGATTTCTGTGTTTACCATTATACGTTTCTGTTCCTCTACTATAGGGAATGTTAGAGAATTTATACTGTCGATGAGGACCCTATCCTTGACAAAAATGACTAGTAGCCGAGGATCATCAAATAAAGAATTCCCTCAAAATAGCTTGATGTTGACTTACGGATGTTGAAATCATCTTTGTAAATGGACGGAAAAGGTTGAGAAGGAGGAGGTTCTGAGGAAGAACCTTTATGGCCAGTTGTTAGAGTTGTCAAAGTATAGATTTCATCCAAGCCCAAATTTAGCGCCAATATTTCTTCAGAGATCTGCATAGCAAGAAGGAGGACAAGTGACCAAGTAGTAGCAGTACATACAGGGAAGGCTTTCAGGGCATTGGAAAGGATTCATTTTTGGACCACTGGCAAGAATGAGAGACAATTTGGTCTAGCACTTAAGGTACCAAGCTAGAAACCAGGAGACAGTGAGTTCTAGTCCCACCTTACACATGAAAGCCAGCTGAGTGACTTTGGGCCAGTCCCTTTCTCTGCCCGATTTACCTCACAGGGTTGTTGTTGTTGTGGGCAAACTAAGAGGAAGAAGAATATATACAGATAACTCTAAAGAAATGAGTTTTAGCTGCAAACTATCATTCCAAGTGATTTACTACATTCCCAAATCAGCCATTTATTAGGAGAGAGTAAGGAGTTATACTAAATCGTTATACTAAACCAACTAAATTGTTGGTTTAATACACCACCTGGAGTCCACTGGAGTTGGGCACCTGTAATCAATTTAAAATGAATAGGGCTTATAGTTTTAACATTTAGAGTGCTCATATTTCTTTCTAAATTCTAGCTGCCTCATTAAAAGCAGAAATATGCTGCCTGCTATGACAAGATGCACGCATTTCAGATATGGGAACTTCATAATACCTTTCCTACTTAAACAGCATTACTCTTTTGTTACAGAATAACAAACAGTTTGGTTTCAGGAAAAATTTGTCCTGTAATTTACAACTCCTACATTGCAAAAACATATGGACTATACAACTTGACCAGGGTAAAGCAATAAACGCAATTTACATAGACTTTTGTAAAGCCTTTGATTCAGTGGTACACAACAAACTACTGTTAAAACTAAACTCTTACAGCATTTCCGGATCCTTGCATAAGTGGATAGCTGAGTTCCTGTCAAACAGGCAACAAGTAGTCAAAATAGGGAGCGCCCTATTAAATCCTGCACCAGTTAACAGCGGTATCCCCAAGGCAGCGTTTTAGGACCCACACTCTATACTTTACATAAATGACATTTGAGATCATATTATAAGCAACTGCGTCCTCTTCACTGATGAAGCTAAACTATTCAACACCACTGTCAATGCTGCTGCCCTACAAAGTGACTTTGACTATGTGTCAGAATGGTCAAACAATTGGCAACTCCAAATCTCAACCAACAAATGCTCCAACTTACACATTGGCCAAAAAAAACAGAACACCATATACAAGCTGGGCGTATATGATCTCATAGACGACCCTCACTCTGTCAAGGATTTAGGAGTACTCATCTCAAATAATCTAAGTGCCGGAGCTCACTGTAAAAGCATTGCCAAAAAAGCATTAAGAGTTGTAAACCTAATCTTGTGAAGCTTCTTCTCCGATAACATTGTACTGCAAACTAGGGCATACAAAACCTTTACTAGACCAATTCTTGAATACAGCTTGTCTGTCTGGAATCCGCACTGTATATCGGACATTAATACAATTGAGCGAGTCCAGAGATATTTCACGAGAAGAGTACTCCACTCCTCTGCTTGCAACAAAATACCTTATGCCACCAGGCTTGAAATTTTAGGCTTGGACAACCTAGAACTACAGCGCCTGTGGTCCAACCTAAGCGTAGTACACAAAGTTATCCGCTACAACGTACTACCTGTCAAAGACTACTTCAACTTCAACTGCAATAATACACAAGCACAAAATAGATAAACTCAAGGTAAACCGCTCCAAACTCGATTTCAGAAAATACAATTTCAGCAACAGAGTGGTCAATGGCTGGAATGCGCTACCTGACTCTGTTATTACATCCTCAACCCCCCATAACTTTAACCTTAAATGATCTACTGTTGACCTCACCCCATTCCTAAGAGGTCTGTAAGGGGCATGCATAAGCACACCAGCATGCCTTCCATCCCTGTCCTACTGTCCTCATTATTCGTACCCATTTCCTGTATTAATATTCATGTTATACTTACTTCTGTTATCTCGTACATGTTTGACAAACTAAATAAATAAATAAAATAAAATAGAAGCAACTTTGTAGAAGACGGCATGCAGGCAAATGCTCTTCCTTTGCTTACCTTTAGTTCCTCCAATAGACTCTTAAAGGCAATATCCATTAACTGTATCATAGTCATATTAACCCTTTAACTTATGGTGTACTCACATTTTTAGGGCCAAGTGACTGAAATAATGTAGAGTTGGCAGTAGAAAAATCAAGCTTGGAATACCACATCTGAAGAGATTTCAGCTTGCTCTGGAGGAGCAAAAGTTTACATATATTTTTTAATTTTATTTAATTTTATAGCCACCAACATAGATGGTTTGTAAATTAAAGGCATGAAGAAGACTAATATTATCTACTAGCCAGCATCAGGACTATTGTGACTCTAATTACTAGTTACTAAATAGAACATGAACAATAAGATACCACTTTGCTCATATCCTCTTTGTGGGCTCCCCACTGGTATCTTTTTAGCCACTGTGAGCCACTGGATATGATTAAATTGACCTTTAGTCTAGCTACCACAGTTCTACTGTAGTTGCTTAGACAGGAGGCAGTGGCACAGCAGCAGAAAATTAAAACAAAACAAAACTCTAAACTAGGAAGTCAAAATAACAATCATCTAAACACCTTTTTATATAGATGGATAAATATCAGACTATTGAAATTACATAACTTTCTTTAATTTTTCAATGTTGTAATTAATTATTTTATTTTTTTTTTGTAATAAGTTTTTTATTTTATTTGATAACACAAAAATTCCAATTTCAATTGAACAGTGTGTTGTCTGGGTACAAATCATTTTAGGAAATAATAATCATGGTATTTACAACAATACTTGTTGCATTAGTATCAATTGTATTAATATTAATAATATTAATAATATTTGTTTAACCATGTTTGTTTATGATGAATTGAATCTACTCCATATGAAATTGCATTCTCTAGTCTTGCCTCTCTCGATACAAAACTGATTCAAAGTCTTCAAAGTTGACAAATTTAATAGAATTAAATAGAATATTCTAGTCTATTAAATTAAATATTTAATAGAATATTCACAGTTTAGAATTGAACTATTCTTCCATATGTAGAAGATCATCTTTTTTGAATCCAAGCACAATATATCCAAAGTTCTTCCAGGATTGAACATTTCTACATTTTTGAAAGATAAGTATTAAGGATATCAATGTATTGTTAAATTAATTGCCTTTAAAAAGTTCTGATTCACCATGGCTATAATATATGACCAATAAGGAATTACATATTTACCAACATTCCTTGAAATTTATTACTAATGTAGCATATTAATAGACCCAAACAATTGTTTTTTTAAAAAAACTTTGAATGCTGGGAAAAAGTAGCAAACTGCATAGATAACAAAAATTTTAACAGTATTTATTGCTATTTAAAAACCTTTTCAGAATCTCAGAAATACTAAAAGCATTTCTAAAATTCTAAATTCTAAAAACAATTGATTAAGAGTATTATGAGCCCATGACTTTTAAAAAAATGTACTGCTACCCATTTTAAAATAAAAGAAAAAATTATACTATAATTATAACTACTATAATTGTCACGATAAATAATATTCAAGCTGAGCCCACAATGATATTTATTCAATATTGTTTCTATTCCAATGCATGACTGAGATTAATAAATAGGCCTCATAATACTATTTAAAATCAGAACAACAAAAACAATTATTATTTACTTCAAAATAAATTAAAATCTGGTTCATTTATCATCAATTCTGCTGCTGATAGTTCCACTTAAATATTTTAAAACCCATTAATAAGCTAATAATTATTTTTTAATGGAAGGAACAAATATCCAGAATTTCCCTGTTCAAATTAAGTCTTTCTTGGAAATCTGAGTTACACAGCAGAAATTAGTACTATAATCAGACCACAGGAGGCAAAACATTGCAGTACCATGAATCTGAACTGCACCACACTTATTTGTTCATGGACAACTTCTGACAACAGCCAATAAGACTGGGTGCATAGGAATGGAATTTGTCCCTCAATTAGTTTTATGCAACATTCAACTACATAGTCACTTCAAAAATGCCAATCATTCTAATTGCTATAGATAAACAAAACAAGCTATTGTCTTATCTTATTTTGATCATCAACTCTTTAAGGCACCTGACAGAGTGATTGAGGTACAGTTCAATTACTTACAAAGGATCCCTTCAAGTGGAAAACTGCCTTTTGGGGTGACACAACATAGGGAGGAAGTGGTGGCCTGATGCACTTTGAGTGGTTACGAGTCTAAAAATAAAGAATAAATTGCACAGATCAAACATCACCTCAAAATGTAATTCCTTTTATTTCCATCATCCAGACTGTACATGACATTGCTTATTTAGATAAAGAGTGTCACCCACATAAAAGCATAATTATCAAATTCTGGAAAATCATTATGTATGTATGTATTACTTTTTTTAAAGATAGGGTGAAAAGAAAAGGACAGAGAACAGAGAAATCCCAAGAATAGCTCAATGAGAACTGAGCTATGTTTGGTGACCACGAAATACTGACCATAGGAATAGGGGGCGAGGTTTCCCCACCCCATCTTTGTCTGTCTTTGTCTCTCTCCTAAGACAGCATTCTGAAGAGGGTGTAAGTCATAACACAATACACTGCAATAATAATTCTGCTTGCAACTTATGTCTAGGATATCCCCATCAACTGTGGTAGTGACTGGGAGTGAGGAGATCCCGGGAACTAGGTTATTCTATCTGATATGCCAAATCAGGAAGTGGAAAATACATCACTAACACACAACAGAAAAAAAAATACACACACACAAAACATAATCAGTAAAAACAGACCAGGTTTGCATTGCTGAATCCTTAGAGCATAATGCAAGACCTTAAGATCACAACTTGAAAATTGTTAAAGAATATAATGAGCCACAATCATAAGCTTCTTATTGTCTAGTCAGGATCTGAAAAAATTCCCGTTACAAAGATGTGGTTCAATATAAACAAATATAAAACAAATTTGTTTGTCTAAGACCTCTTCTCGAGGCCTGTCAGAACTGAGACTCAAAGAAGGCACTTCTCATTCACAACTTAGTCTTAGGGACTATGTTAGACCAACTGAAAAGACACTAATACAATGCTCCTCATAGAGAAGCATTTATTTTCAATATATATCAGCAGGTGGCAGCATTTGACTGATTTTGTGGGGGCTCAAAAACTAAACAGTGTTATTATTTGGATGGGAGAGTATCAGAGACTACTTGGGTTATAGACTATACTGAAAGTCGGGGGTGGGGGAGACACCTTGAAGAAACGCAACAGCAATTCATTTTCATATTGTTGCCATGAATACTCCATGGATGCATTAATGCAATTAACAGGAGCCAAGAGCAACTCAAAGACAGTATACTTCCATAGCATTTGTCCTGTTATGCTTCCATAAACTTTATAGTGTGTGAAATCAATTCTACATTAGACTTTGCCGAATAACACTACCATTGTTTCAATGATGATGGTCAGATTGCCTAGCCCATCAGTCAGAGCCACAAAGCTTCCACCTTTTTTCAGATGCCCATCTACTTTCAGGTAATACCAGCCTGGTTGGGTGAACTGTGTTGTATGTGCTGTGTTAAAACAAACAAACAAACAAACACTGAAACCTGCTTCAATGGGAAGAAAAAATAATAAGGTCAACACACAATCACATGAAGAAAGGAGATAGCTCAATTGTCCTACAAGTAAGCAATCATCTCGCTCTGATTGCAGTACCTATATATAGTTACAAGTCAAAGAAAGGTCCAGGAATAACTTCTTATAGGAATACAGATGGTTATGGATTTGATTCAGAAGAGCTCCTTCATAATGTGCAGGATCATGAATGCAATACCAGTCTGTGACTCAATAAAACTACTGTGGTTTAGACCAACAGTTCACAGCCTGTGCTCTCTAGCTATTCCGGATTCTATGGCCTATAAATCCCAGACAGATCAGATATTGTAAACTGGAAGGTTCCAGGCTAGACTCCAGTCCTAATTGTCAACCTTCTGAATTAAAAAGTATTTTGAATGATTAAGCAATAAAGTAAGAACAGCATTATGTTCTCATACAACTCAAACTTTTTTCATAAAATTATGAGCTTATTAAAATGTAAGCATTGAATCAGTACATCTAATGGTTTGAATTCCAAACCTGACTGAGTCAGAAATCTGTACATGGGAAACAGAATGAGTCTATGGCCTCAATTTTGATAGGACAAAATGTCTGAAATCATTTCAAAACAACAGTAGTCCTATGAAGCTACTCCATTGTGCAAAATCTTGCACACGTGTTGAAACAAAACTGTTTTACTCCATGCACATTCTCTTATAATCTCTAGTAAGAAGCTATGTATTATTCATTTAGAAAGATTCTGCTATACTCCAACAAGTATTATAATTCAAAACAATAGATATTCAATATGCTACTCAACAGCTCAACATGCATTTGATAATTGGAAAAGTTTATGTCTAACTTTTAAAATGTACCTGTGATCCATATAGGAGAATTCACAGAGTAATGTCCACTCCATGGTTCTTGTGCTGTCATTAAACCACACCTTCCAAAGGGTAATTCTTCATAATAACTAGCCACCAAATTCCAAGCAAGAGTGCTAAGAACAAGGAATAAGAAAAAGGAAGGAAATTATTAATTATATTCCACTATTCGTAAACCAAAATGTTCCAAATGATTTTACAGGAGATAGCAGCAGTCATTAATAAAATCTCAATAAATAAGTATATGAATAAATGGAGGTGGTTACCAAAGGTGAAAATACTGACCCAGATTAACCTTAGAGAGGTATTTATTTACCTGCCTGCCTTTCACTCTCTTCTGAAACTTTTCACTTGATGGTAATAGCGCAAAAAATCGAAAGGAAGGGGCTTCACAGATGTTTAGACAGTTAAGTGGCCAAGCAAACATCCACCTATTTAATTCATCCCAAGAGCTACTATATATTGATCAATCAAGCACAACGTAAGTATTTACCAAGTCATATATTAAGAAACACTCTTATGGGGGAATGTCTGCAGAATAAATGTTCTTGTTATGAATAATTCATCTTGGGGGGTTGGGGAATAGTTGGTCCAAGTTTCATGCACATAATTATTTCATTTGTTAAAAATATTGATCCAATTGTCACTGCCACATTACTGTCATGAAATACACTTTTATATCACCAGACATATCGATACATACGCAGTCATGTTCCCATTTACATAATTTTGATTCAGGATTCGAGCCCAGCAACCAGAACCCATTTCATTGTTGAAGGTACTGTAGTCCTCAGAAGACCAGAGTTTCTTTAGAGTTAATTGAGCAGCTTTCACTGTTTCTGTCCCTGGATAGTGAGCCCTAGACAGGGGAAAAAAGTATACGTTTTAACTCCAATATATATGCATTTGATTAAATAACATTCTAGAAAAGTATAGAAAGCATGGTGTCTTTTCTGATAATGGTATTTCCTCAAGGCTTCAATTTTTGATGGTTATATGGAAAATTGGGAATCTCAACTAGTCTTAAATAACTCATAGCTCTTTCAAGGGCATTTCAGCAATCTCTTTGCTCCCATCTATTCTCCTTAGCGTTTACTTTTACAGCAATGATAAATCTGTGGCATAGCAATAAAAGTGTTCATGCATGAATTCAGGAATAACATTTAAAGGCTACCATTTACAATGTGAATGCTCAGCATTTATCCAGCATTTTAAAAGTCAGAAATGTTTGAAAAAAAGGAAGAGTAAATCAGTACAATAAACCCTGGATTGCAGTTGGCAAGTTTTAGCCTTAGTTTTCTTTATGACTGTCTAATAAGATCAAAGGAAAGACAAAAATTTTAAAAAGGATTTCCAGGGTTTCACTATGTGGCAGCATTCTCTCATTATTACTGAGCAGAATTTAGAGACCTAAATGTCTCAGTGCTTTTGATTTATGTATCTTAAAACATGAGTCTAGATTCCTTTTGAAATGAGGAGATGCAAAATAACTCAAACTTCTATCTTCATTTAACAACTAATATATTCTGAAGTCTAACTCTTGGTACAGAAATCACTGCTAGGGACTGTCTTGTCAATCCAACTTAAATCCTTCCAATAAAACATAAGAGACTTAATATCTACCTCTTTAAAAGTTATGTTCAAAACTCTTTATAAATTGGGACCAGCAACATTAGAGATAACTGTGACTGGGGATTTCTATTGGTTCATTTTGATAAAAATCAGAGCAGAAGACCACTTTAGAATTTTCTTTGGTTTTTTTCCAACAAATACACAACAATTACTTTCATTTTCCAGCTACATTCCTCAACAAGACTGTTTACACTATGCAAGCAAAGATCATCAGTTTTCCTTTGTCAATCCAGCTGACAGCAGTCCTTTTTCTCTCTCAGGTTAGTAAAGCCATTTTTCTTTCATCATCTTCAGTCTTGTTAGTGGTCATCTGTGAAAGGCATCCCCTCCTCCTCCTCAACTTTGGCAGGTCTAGGCTGAATTTCCTCTCCTTTGCTTCAAGAGGATTTAAACTCACCTGAAACTAGCATATCAGAACCAAAAAAGCTTTAGCAGTGACACTGTCTAGCCCAGGGGTCTCCAGCCTTGGCAACTTTAAGACTTGTGAACTTAAAAAACTCCCAGAGCTTTGCTGGCTGAGGAATTCTGGGAGTTGAAGTCCACAAGTCTTAAAGTTGCCAAGGTTGGAAATCCCTGGTCTAACCCATGTTAGGTTTATCAGACATCCATGTGTTTTCCTAAAACCAAAAGCCAATTTTCAACAGCCAGAGCTGTCTTCCATCATCTTAGATGCCGGTCATTACACATCTCCATTAAGTTCTCTCCAAGATCTCTTTCCCAGAGCATCTGATGAGTTTTAATCTTTCACTTCTAATGTCAGCAGAATAGTTTTCTTTGGAAATCTTTTCTATAGGAAATTAAACCATCCCTATTCTTATCTAATAGCTAGAAGAGGCACTTGGTTGATTTTTATGTAGATATGTAAATAGCCAGCAGGAAACCAGAGCTGAATGCAAACTATTATAATAACCAAGTACGAAAAACAAGTGGAGCAACTTTTATTCACTGGAGAGCCACTGAGGTGCTACCTCAGCATATGTCTATGGAAATTCTCAGTCATACAGATCATGGTTGCCCCAAAGGTGCTTTTCAAATGGCAAATGGACTTTGTTTTTTTCTTGAAGATGTTTCACTTCTCATCCAAGTAGCTTCTTCAGGTCTGACTAAATGGTGGGGATTGGAAGGATTTATATTCTTTGCAATCATATGATAAATCCTTCCATTCCCCACTATTCAATAAGAACTGAAAAAGCTTCTTGGATGACAAGCAAAATGTCTTCAAACAAAAAACAAAGTCCGGTTGTCTTTTGGGACTACCTCAGAGTATCATCTGAGCTGAAAGTATACAATTGAAACTACATCTCCCGTAAGATCTAGGCAACATGGCCCACAATTGTTGATTACAGAAGATATAGTTTGAATATTTGGGAGACCCAAGGTTTCTCCATCTCTTCTACATGTCAACAAATCTGTTTCTATCTAAAATAAATAACCTGAATTGGGAAAACTCTTTCTACATTTCTCAACATACAACTATGACAAAGTTGTACAAATGCACCAACAAACAATCAAACTATTCGGGGAAGAGTTAATTTTGAGGGAAAATAGTAGGCAAAAAGAAGTTTCCAATTCTCTGTTCCAATCCCTTCTTCCAATATTATGCATACATTAAATCTCATGAATTCAGGTAATTGTTACTTAATCTCCATTCATTCAGTGATTTTGAAATTATGATGGTGCTGTATGAAGTTCCAGCTGTTGCAGCACCCCTGCAGTTATGTGAACAAAATTCAGGCACTTGGCAACCAGCTCGCACTTACGACGATCACAACATCTTCACAGTCCTTATTTTAAAGTCCTGCTATTTCCTGCTTAATAACCTACGGGCAACAAGAGCAACTGGGACTACCTGGATTGTCGTTGCTAAGCAATGTGAACTCATAATGTTGCACATTAAGACCACATCGCTTAGTGATGGCAATCCCAGTCCCAATTGTCATAGTAACTTCACACTGCCTGCGTAAGAGTCTGAAGGGAATAAGCAGCCTGGGTATTGCAGTGAAAAGAAGATGGAAAAAGAAAACGAAAGCATTTCCTTGAACTTTCCTATGCAAAATTGCCAGTTTGTGACAACTGCACTTTTGTCCCTATGGACAAAAGGACATGAAATCAAACAGAAATAAATACTTTTTTTAAAAAAGACTGTCAGGGATGTGGTCATATTTGCATATGTCATTTGACACTTTGAAAGCTCACGAGTCTAAAGATTGCAACTACTTAATATTCCAGAAAGATTTTCTTTCTTCTCCCAAAAGGTGCTACCTCTATCAGATGTGACCGCAAGGGGTTATGAGGAAAGAATCAGTTTTGTAAAGATGCCCTACCCAATAATACTGACTGCTTCATGGAGCTCAGAGTCAGTGAGCATGAAAAAGGATATTGGTTCCCAAAGGTCATCGCTGGCTATGATCTGCACTCGCTGAAGGTCTTGCTTATCCAAAGCGTACCTTAAAATCTTTTAAAATAAAGAGACAAGAAAAGTAGCATTTTACTCATTTTTATTTATTTATGTATTAAATTTGTATGCCATCCATATCTCTGCCAAGCAACATTTTTCCCATCAGTTGTAAGAAATAAATATTTAAAAAGCCAAAATGTGCAATTTATTTTGCTAATGTCTAGCAATAAAACACGTATCTCTCTCTATGACAAGTGCATAAATGTGAATAGCAGTAGCACTTAGACTTATATACCGCTTAACCGTGCTTTATGGCCCTCTCTAAGTGGTTTACAGAGTCAGCCTATTGCCCCCAACAATCTGGGTCCTCATTTTACCGACCTCAGAAAGATGGAAAGCTGAGTCAACCTTGAGCCAGTGAGACTCGAACTTGACACTCGAGCAGAATTAGCCTTCAATACTGCATTCTAACCACTGCACCACCAGAGCTCTTGAAGTTACAATAAACGCAACCATTTGTCTGCCAAAGCAGACAAATAGTTGCGTTCATTGTAACTTGTCTGCCAAAGCAGACAATTGCGGGTGGCTCAGCATTATGATTAACACCAGCTGTCTGCAATTACTGTAAATTCGAATCTCACCAGGGTCAAGATTGACTCAGCCTTCCATCCTTTCTAAGATAGGTAAATTGAGGACCCAGTTTGTGGGGGCAATAAAGCTGACTTTGTATAAATATACAAAAGTATGAAGGCTATTGCTTAATGCATTGTAAGCTGCCCTGAGTCTCCGGAGAAGGGCGGCATATAAATCAATTTTTTTTAAAAAAGGGGGGGGAGAATAGAGCAAGATGCCACTCTCTTCAGTAAATTGCTTCATTTCTAAAAGTTTTAAATGGACAAAGTTCATAATAGTTGCTTTGGATAGTGAGATGGATGGCATATAAATTAATTAAATAAATAAGAAAGCTCCATGGACAGGCTGGGCAAACAAAGAGGCAAGCCTCATTCTCCAAACAAAGATATATATCTCCTGCAGCAAAATTCTAAAAGTCTTTTGTAGGCAGACACCTGTCATTTCAGATGCCAGAATAAGAACATGTCGAAGAATAAACAAATCAGGACAAAATCCAATGTCTGCTCACACCACAGAATGTTCTTCCCCTTCCTCCCCACTTTGGTCCACCTGCCCCAATTTACCCCAGAAGTTTCTTCCAGCCCAGAGAACAGATGTCTATGGAGAGTCTCATTTATCCAGGTCACAGTGGTCTCAAAGGTGGTATTCATGAGGCAACTGGACTTTGTTGTTTTTCTTTGAAGACATTTTCCTTCTCATCCAAGAAGCTTCTTCAGACATCATCCAGTCAGAGCTGAAGAAGCTTCTTGGATGAGAAGCAAAACGTTTTCAAAGAAAAACAACAAAGCCCAGTTGCCTCCTGAAAAAGCACCTTTGGACCAGAGAACAGATGCTAATGATGCACAGGGTTGAGGATGGAGAAAGAGGAAGAGAAAATATTTTCTCTCTTCCACTGATGGAAGTACTGTAGCGCTGTCAATGAAACAATTTCCCCACCCATATTTAGCTAACAGTGTAACAACATCTTCAGTGAAATTGAATTTCAGATTACGAAAGAAATATCAATAAAAACTCACAGAGCACTCTTGCACACTTATTGACTGAAGACCATTAACCAACTTTGAATAGCCAATTCTCTGCAAAGCTATCAGATGACACCCAGAATAAAGCTCAAGACTTGAGATTATCTACAGGATTGCAATTTGAGCCAAATTTATAACATGCATATAGGCTATGACAAATGAATCGGAGACTTGATAAACACTGAAATACTGGACTCAAATAAGATACTGTAAAGATCAAGAAAAGGTATGCAACACTCTAAAAAATAGAACAGCTAAGATAACAGGGGAATAGGGGAATTCTAGAAAGTTTTTATACCCTACTGCATTTTGTAACTTTTAGAAAAGAAAATGTTTTCTAAATGGGGAGAAATATTTTTTCTACATAGTAAAATGATGCTATAAATCCAATCATTTATTTACGAAAAGTGACATTTTAAGATTTGATAAGATTTTCAATACGTGTGTGTGTGTGTTTTTGTGTGTGTGTGTGTGTGTGTGTGTGTGTGTGTGAGAGAGAGAGAGAGAGAGAGAATGAGAGTCCAATTATGTCTTCATTTCATCTTATGTGTTAAACAATTTTCTTTCTATGTTAGTAGTAACATGATATTGCACACCTAGTGCATAGCTTCAGGATAATGCTGGATTTGAACTCTACAATAACCTTATTCTCATTTTATACAGTACCTCAGTATTAAGTAATGACAAGCCTGATGGTAAAAAATTCAGCTATCAATGAGTTTTTGCTTACTTATTTCAGTGTTATTATTTTGAAGTTCTAAAGTGATGCTGCAACTGAGATTCAGCCATTTCTTCTTAGATATACATAATCAGTAGCAAATGGTGGTTTGATGAGAGCCAAGCAGTTATCTAGGGTACCAATTTTAACTTTTCTCAACTGCAGTATCATCAGAGGGCCGTATATTTGGGGGGATCAGAAGAAAGACAGGCACCCTGCCATTTATAAGTGATGACACCTGCCCCTTGAATGACGGGGGACAACTGTCAGCCAGAATAATTATTAACAGTCGTAAATGGCAATGATAGCAATGACACTTGGGAGTTTGATCACGAGAGAGGTGGTATCAGCTTCAGAAGCACTCTCATATCCAAAGTTTCTAAGTTTCTATTTCTATTCTTAAGAAACAATAGAAAATCAAACTGCAAAGCTTAGGTTCCACAACAATCTTCAGCCTTACTATAAATGCATAAGTATAAACTTTCATTTATAAATTTTCAAATTTTCAGGTATAAATTTTGTGGTTATTATTTAATAAAATGCCATCATTTCTCATAAAAATCATTTTTAATAGAAATCAAACACTGTTCCGTTTTTAATGTCTTAAATTTTTTCCACTGAAATGGCCCTTTGAGTGCATACAACTACTCTCTAATAGTTTAGCTTAGTCAATGAGTTAATTAATGCAACACATCTACACAACGTATTAGATAGCCATAAAATCAAAGCACGGAGAATATAGAGAATAAGATTAGATGATACAGTTTAGTAAATCAGACATGAAAATTATCACTGATAATCTCCAGGTAGTGTGTTCACTTTGGAAAGGTGACATTTAAAAGTATAATGTACAACACAGTCCTGCATCTCTGGCAGGGTGGATAAAATAGATGTTTTTTTTTTAAATTAAAAATCAGATTTTTAAAATTTAAATCATATTTTTTAATTTAAATCATATTTTTTATTTATTTTAATAAAATGCTTTTGGAGTAAACAATCTATCTAAAGATAGTTTTCTGTTTAAGATACATTAATAATTCAGTTTATTCAGCATAAAATGGAGCTTAGCTATGTAGCATGAGGCTATATATTCTGCAATATTTACATTTTTGGTAAACTCATTCAATGAATCCAAGCTCTGCAAGCAGAGGTAATATGCACTCTAAATAGGAAAGCTTCATTTTGTTTGCAAATAATAATATTAAAGATTTTAATTACCAGCAATAATGAGTTTAAAGACACCTGTCATTTCAGATCTATCATGGCAGCCCTGTTAGCAGGCATCCACTCACCTGCAGCCCGCCACATCCCTCACCTTGTTGTGTCACTGCCGCATCACCAGTCGTCCCATTAAAGTGAATGGGACTGTCGGTGAATCAACAGCGGGCCAGAGGAGGAGCCGCTGCGGGACAGAGATGATAGTTGCTCTTTAAAAGTTATGATTTAAATTGAGTTGATTTAAATCAAATCCACCCTGATCTCTGGCATTCAAAGCAACTATGATACAGATCAAAAATCAAAATGAATATATTAAAAATACCACCACAAATAGACTAAAACATAAAACAAAACAAAACAAAATGGGACATTTTCCCAAGAAGTGTATTCTTAAACTACAGTAAGACCGCCATCACTGAAAAGGTCCAAGCAATCACAAGAAACTTCCTCAGAGTTCCTATTCTCTTCTATTGGTTCCTTAATAAGATAGTCAATAGTGTTTTAACGTTCCACACAATCCTATATATATACAAGTATATCAACAGCTCTTAGACTTTATGCCACCAATTTTCAAAATTTCCCCTAAAGATCAACACATAGTGAAGGTACTGAGAATTCCCTATTGATATGAAGCCTTAGGTTCTTATGGTACCCATAGGAAAGGAAGTTGCTATTTAAGAAACATCCATGGAATATACTATATAAAACAAAAGTCACATAGTTACAGAAGATAGCAAATGATGTTGGTATCCTATTAAGCTACAACAAATACCGTAGTCAGCTGGAAGTAAAACTAGTGTCAGGTGCAGGACTGGAAACAAATGATACTGCAGCCCATGCATAAGAAAAGCAGGATAACCAAGCTTGTGTCCAAATTCTAATTAATACAAAGCTTTATATATATAATAGAGGAATAACTGTTCCTCTGTATTTCCACACTTACCCTACTATCTCAACCGCGTCATATAGATAAGGATCGACTAGCATTTGATTGGCAATGTTCCAAGTTCCATCCGCAGCAATGATGCCAAGGGTCTTTAAACCCACTCTGTCCAAAGTTTTGCGAAGTACCTTGTTAACAGATAATATTACTTGAAGAATAATTTTCACCAACTAAGGAACATGACATTAGCTTAAAGGAACAAATAAGGACAAGGTAATCGAGTTCTGAAACGAATTGTTAAAAAGCTAAAATAATATATGTTGTTGGCTTGCCTAGATTTCATAGTCCTTACTAGGAACTGTGCACTTTTTGGTGATAATCAGTTAATAAGAAACGTTACTTGTATAAGATTGGCTACTTAATACACAAATCATGGCTAAACAAAGAGGCAGTGATTCAAAACACATCTAAAGAAATTTAAGTGGCACATGAGACTGAAACCTTACTGATCTACTCCCCCAAATCTATTTTATAAGTAATCAACAGGGGAAAAAAGTATGCAGTATATGCACTACTTCAAAGGGTATTCAGATGGCATCAATACCAATGCCACCTAACCAGAGCCCATTCTTATTTCAGAATTTGAGCACTGACCATTTAATATGAATTTAATACCTAACCTGGCTATTAAGAAGCACACGTTGAACTCAAGAATTTGAGAATTCTTTTTAAGTATCTTGTTTTAAATTAAAAGATAAACTAAATTACTATCAGTGTTCTACACAGACATTCCCTAGAAATATTAAACCTTATTTTACTTACTATCTAATAAATTCCCATTTTAAGAAAGACAGTGCTTTTTCATAGACTGTATAAACTAGAACAAGTGATGATTGCTAAGAGGTTAATCTGCCTGAACAAAAAAAGCCTTGTTCCAAATCACTGTTGGACAGCAACCATCCCAGTTGGGAGGAGGGCTCAGGCACGGAATTAAGTCTGTTCCTTGGCTACATCTCCAAATGTACAGAGCCAGGAAGATGACCTTGAGAGAGATACACTAGATCCATTACTAAAGCAACAAGGAGAAATACATGGCTTAAATTTAAAACAGAAATACAGAAAGGCAGAAATACAGGTAGCAATAGCACTTATATACCGCTTTACAGTGCTCTACATCCCTCTCTAAGCGGTTTACAGAGTCAGCCTATTGCCCCCAACAATCTGGGTCCTCATTTTACCGACCTCAGAAGGATGGAAGCCTGAGTCAACCTTGAGCCTGGTGAGATTTGAACTGCCAAATTGCAGGCAGCCAGCAGGCAGCAGAAGTAGCCTGCAGTACTGCACTCTAACCACTGCACCACCACAGGTAGTCCTCACTTACCAACTACAATGGGCAAATTAGCCACTGGCAGCTCTGTTACAAAGCAGAGCAATTGTTAACCACAATGTCATGTGATGGCACCAAATTACAATGTCAGTGTTGGCTGCAGTCAATATGTGGATCACCACAGGTTGTAAAATGTGATGTCATACGACGGTAACTTGTGACTTCCTTCTAGCTTCCCCATTGACTTTGCATGTTGGAAGCTGGCTGTGAAGGCCACAAATGATGATCATGTAACTTAGGAACATCATAAAATGCATTCTGGTTGCCTAACAGCTGAATTGGGACTGCAGGGATGCTGTAATGCCCACAACTTTAAGGACCAGTAACGTCTCGTTTTTCTATACCCTTGCAAATTTGAACATCATTGAATAAATGATCAGGAAGCAAGGACTAGCTCTAGGTATAAGTGGCTCAGATACACGCCTCCATAATTCACATAGAAATTCACAAGGGAGGAGGCACAGCCCAATCACACTTACAAGATTTTGTTATTATAGTTTTTTTCTCAATAAAAGTAGACCACCTTCCTGTACAGTTGAATCTTGGTCTGATCTACTTGGTGGGATTACATCAGTATCCAGAATCTATCAAAATATCTTCTTCTTTTTTTGATCCATGTGCAAAATTGTAAAGATCCTATTATATATAACACTGAAAGGATAAATTTGTTATTTGTAAAAAATAATAAAGTTGGGATATAAATAAATACATGAATTACTGAAGTGGGCTGTTGATATATGTTATTTATTTTCCTATGACAAACAAAGCTTTTTTAAAAAAAAATGAAATTGAGATAATTTGGGGATAATTTGTTTTATCTATGGCACAAATATCCAGGGTCCCCATAGCCACAGCTGCCAACTGCTCCACAAGCATAAATCCAGGAGGACCGGCCCAGACTGTGAATCAACTCTGTCCAGGGAATAGAAAACTTGTAGTGAAGGTTACAACTGTGAGTTGACTGACAAGCACCTGGATTGTGATCCTATTACCAAGGGGACTGTATGCCAGCCAGAACTTCGAGGACTGATCATAAGTACCACTCATCTTCACCACTCTAACTTCAAGCTGCAGCTGAACAAGTGGGCAATAAGTGAGGACTAGCTGTATATAGAAATATAACTAAAGTTGCAAATTTACTTCAAAGTCACCTTCTCTAAAATAAAAGAAGAAAGAAGAATTTATTGTCAATTGTAGATGTACCTGTGGTGGGTCCTACAAGAAGTTTTTTTAAACCTGAGGTTCATATGAGCTCATGAAAGAAACATTTACATCACAACGAGCACCTTAAATTGCATTCGTAAAACAAACGGCAACTAGTATAGCTTGTTCAACACAGGTGACCTATGAAATACCATTGTACACACCTGCTGCCACATTCTGGGCCAGCTGCAATTTAAATTACTAAAAAATTAAACAGCAAATCTTTCCCACACATTTCAACTCACAGAGATCTCCCCTTAGGAATTAGGCAAGTGCCTATAGCCTTCAGGTCACTTGATATCAAATATTCATCTCTTTTACACATTCCATAGCCTTCCTTACATTTTAAATCAGCAGTAAACCTTATCTAAATTAGCCAAAACTTGATGAACCCTAGCAAGTTAGATATGTACACTAAACTGTATATTTTCAAAAGCAAATAATGAACTCCATAATAGAAACTAACAGACATATTTAAATGTATAAGTGTTGTATCTAATCAAAGTAGGAAATAATCAAAGTAGGAAATACTTCTTTTAAAACCTAATCATTTTTTCTAGATTAAGTTCTGCAACATCCTTCAAGCTAAGCAATCAATTAAGTAATACATGAATATTATAAAGAAATAAGTATTCTTTTTTAGATTCTAGATATTGTATCTACATTCTATATAAAAGTTCCTAGATTCATCAATCACTAAAGGCCCGAGCTCTATCCATGGCTAAGAGTGCTTAATGTCAACTTGGATAATATACCACCTAGATCAGGGTTGTCAAACTCCCAGCCCATGGGCCGAATGCGTCACACGTTGGCCACGCCCACCCCCAGTTTAGCAAAGGGGAAAAAAGTCCCGATATGTCACGTGACGCTGCCATGACGACATGAGTTTGACACCCCAGACCTAGATGCTTTTTCTGGAGAGGGACAACCCAGTTACAATTGTTTATGGATGCATAGCCTCATCCATAGATCATTCCAAAGTATTCAGTATAAAACTGTTCTTATACTTGGTCCACAAACTGCAGCTGTATGGTGGAGCAACTAAGATAGGTTAGTTCCTGCACTGGTTGCTAGTTAACTACTAAGCCCATATCATGTTTCTAGCTATGGTAGTCAAGATCCTAAACACCTTGGAATCAGAATACTACCTTTTGAGCCAGTAGGATAATGAGCAGACACTAACCAGTAAAGGCCCCAAAATTGAGAATATTTCAGCTCAAATGTCACACAAAATGAACAGCATTACATTTTACTTTCAATGTCCAGTCAGTATTATATGGATAGCACAAAATGGCTCAGATGTTATTAGTGAATAGGAGAGCATGCAAATGTAAAGCAACTAGGCACAAAGGCAAGCATATTTTTAGTACACATCAAGTCATGCAAATGGTTAGTTGTTTACCTGAAGTAACGTAACCCAACATTCTTGCTCTGCTGCATAATTTTGTTCCATGTTAAAGCAAGAACAAGACTCCTATTTGGTTAAATAAGTGAAGGATAGTTGTTGACATACCTTGATATATTTACTGTTAAAAGGTCGTTCATTCCAAATCTTCAAGGAAAAAAAAGGAACAAAGTTTAAAAGTGTTATAATGTTGCTTAAAAACTAGTAATAAAATCTAACTGCCAGCAAGACTAGAACAGGAATTACAAGAAAATTCCACTAAATCCAGTTCCCCAACCCCAAAGCATTGAATTGGAACCCTAACAATTAGGGAATGAAACATAAATGGAACAATTGAATATCTCAGCCACAGTGTTTCTTTAAGTCTGCATGACTAGGTCAGTGTTTCTCAACCCTGACAACTTTAAGAGAAGTGGACTTTTAACTCCCAGAATTCCTTAGACAGCATCTTGCTTGGGAATGCTTAGAGTTAAAATCCCTACTTCTTAAGGTCACCAAGGTCAGACAATACTTCCCTAGGTCATTCACAACACATTAAAAAAATATGTACTCTTTTAAGTTTAGCACTGAAGCCCTGTTCCAGTGAGACAAGGTCTTTCTATCAAGAATATTCTGCCAGTGAAGATCCTCTGTATCTTTGTGTAACATGTCTTTGTACTATTTTCCAAAATATAAATAACTACACTAAAGCATGCCAAATCACTTATTTCTTAGAAAATAATTGATATTGCTTCATTATTATTGGATCTTTCTTAAATACTGATTTTTGAATTTTATATATATTCTTCTCTGGGATGTAACTTTGTTCTCAAATCAAGAACTCAATCTTAAAATAAAAATCAAAACTGTCTGTTACCATAGACACTCATGCTGCATCATCTCTGACCTTGCTAAAGTCTTAAAAGCAAGGACACATTGTCTACAAAAATGTCAAATTAAATTCTACATTAAAGTCTCTAACACATTGTCTAGCTACAAAGAAAACTCCTGTGAGCGACTATAATCTTGCAATTTATTTTATCATTTATGATGGGGAAATAATTAGTGGATAGCCTCCTAGGCTATTATATATCCAGAGGCACCTTTCTTTAATTCAAAGATTAATTTTCAGATATTACACAAAATCCAAGTTTAGCATATAATGAACAAATTTAGACTAGTTTCAAGCTTATGCCATGTATCTATATACTGTATGTATGTATGTATGTATGTATGTATGTATGTATGTATGTATGTTTTTACAGGACTTATATCGCCACCTATCTCATGCAATTACTCTAGGCCGCTCACAACAATCCATGAAACCTAATTTAAAAACAAAGAATATCCCAATAAAGGAAAATATTTGTAGCTGAGGGTTGACATGAGGGATCCTTGGTGCTCTCTAAGCTTGCTTGATTTCTTGCAGACATTCCATTACCTAAACTAGGTAATATCATCAGTGATAGTTTGGATAATAAAATGTGTGCAAGAAACAAGCAAGCTCAGAAACAAGCAAGCATCAAGGACCCCTTAAAGAACACCCTTCTCCTCAGGTGCCAGACCAAACATTCTCCCAGCTCAACCCCAACCTAGCCCAAGCTTAGAGGAAGAGCCAGGTCTTCATGGCCTTCGGGAACAATAAGTCATTGGAACATCTTGCCTTCAGAAGTTGTAGGGTGCTTCATCACTGGAGGTTTTTAAGAAAAGACTGAACAGTCACCTATCTGAAATGGTATAGGGTCTCGGGGTTTGGACTAGAACAGCGGTCACCAACTGGTGGAATGTGGACCACTGGTGGTCTGCATGAAAATTTTGATGGTCCGCAGAAAAATTATTTGCATTTTTAATATTGCACTAAATTAGGGGTCCTCAAACTATGGCCCCTGAGCCAGATACGTGTAATGAATGTTTGTGTTGCTGCAGAGAGTCTCCCCCTTCGGGGTTTTCTTGTGTGGGTTGGAGGGGGGCAGAAATTCCGACTTGAAGTCTGCTTCAGCCTCCTGCTGCGGGGCTTTGGGCGAAGGCTGGATGGAAGTGCTGCTGGTGGCAAAGAGCCGGAGGGCTTCATTCCAATGGGACTGCATCATGGCCTTGAACCAGCTGATCATCTCAGCCCGCTGAGCCTCCAGCACCTGCCTTGCACTGCCGCAGTCTTCCCTCTGCTTGGAAAGCCTATGCTTATAATCCTGAGTGAGGTGCTTCTACTGAGCCTCCTTCTCGGTCAAATCCAATGTGAATTGAGCTGTTTTGCCAATTCTTTCTTGTGGTGGCTGCTTAGCTCCAACAACTATTTCCTGTTGGGGCCCTAAGGAGCCCAGGCGGGCAGGCGAGGAGTGGATGGGTGGGGAGGGGCAAGTAGAGGCCGGCGAGGTGCCCCTCGACGCGAGTGTCATTGAGTTGGCCATGCCCACCCAGTCACATGCCCACCTAGCCATGCCCATCCAGCTGGTCATTAGGCAGATCATATTAGTGGTCTGCAGGATTTTAAATTATGAATTTAGTGGTCCCTGAGGTCCAAAAGGTTGGGGACCTCTGGACTAGAAGACCTCCAAGGTCCCTTCCAGCTCTATTCTGATTGATTGAAGGCTGAAAGGGTAGCGATCCCTTGAATCTAGATGGAAGGCTACTCTAGAGGGCTGAGGTGAAGGTCCCATCATGTGAAAATATTTAAGGGAGGGGATCTTGAGTGCGCCCATCTTATCTAACCTATTAGGATGACCAAATACTGTACCATGGTTTTAACAGAAGGACATGAATTATCTGGCCATCTCCACTTGGAGAAATTATATGTTTTAAATCCAGTCTCTATGTAGACTAATTAAAAAAACCCAGAATTGCTTCAGATAATGAGGTGGGCAGAATATAAATTTAATAATGAAAAATCAAGCATTTGTGAAATTTTTAAAAAGCTACTTTGAATCAATCAATTGCATTCTACATTCTAAGCATTCAAGAAAGAACATGACTTACTGTCATGCAGATTCTTTCCTGCAATCAGTCCAAAGTAAGCTAAATTATTTTTTACTTATAGATGAAATGCATCTTAGTGTAAGTCCAAATTCACTTTACTAGTTCAATTGCCTTTTATATTAACTTTTATTTTAGCACCCCAATTATGTCTTTTGACCAAATCGCCCACAAATAAATTGCTTAATGCAGAAAGAATGGGATTAAAAAAGAAACACTTGGTAAACATACCTACATTATAAGCCATATGGTACAAGTTGTATTTAATTTTTTTACAAAAAACAGAATGTAACGAAAAACTCCTCTACTAACCCCAATGTAGTCAATGTCCAAATCATGATATTTTTTAGCTCCTATAATCCAGGAGATAATATAATATGCAGTGACATCCGGGTAGTCATAAGGCCAACTCATACCCCTCCCAATCCATCCTGGAAAAGCCCAGGGCAAGCCTGCAAGGGAATGCATAAAAAACATAAACACAAAGGAAAATTATGCTTAACACATCAATTTCACAGAGCTAAAATGTTTTTTTTTTAATGTCGATAATGTGGGGTGAAAAGTACTAAATGGTCAGAGTTATTGTAGAAAGAAATTAATTTGTTCACATGTTCTAGGACCCCTACAATAGTCACTAGATTCTACACATTTTTTACTTTCTTTTTCTACAATGCTAGTGTTATGGTTTGCATTATTAATAACAGGGTAATTCACTAAAATGGGAAGAATGAGCGGTAAAAATAACTGCTAGCAAGCGCTGGATGAAATAATCAACAGAATTAAGAACACGCTGATAAATAGGAGTGTGTTTTTCCGAAACCTCAGAGCCCTGATTACGTTTGTTGAAAACTGTCATGTTGTGCTTATGAAAACTGCTTCATAAAAAGGCATGTTATTGTTTTAAACATTACCTCTGCCTTTATTTATAAAAGCCCTGAAAACCATTGTTTCTCCCAGGTCATGTGATAATTTGAATGGCGGGATCCTTTAGAGAGGTCTGGTCTACATGGGAACATTTTGATTCTTCTGTATCACTATCGTTTTCTGTTAATTGTTGCCTTTTGTCTTTTTTTTTCAATATTGTGAACTGTACAGAGTAATTTTTGAATTGGGAAGCCTTATAAATTCTACAGACAAACAAACATGACATATGTAATAAGGCCCCACCTACTTTGTGATTCCTCATTCCTCTCATATGCCCCTTGGCCAATGAGTTGATTATAAGTCAGGGAAATGAAGATAAGCTAGAAACAGAGAAAGAATGAGAGGGGTCAGCTGGCAGGCAACATGCCTGAAAAGCGGGAATCAGACACATAGAAGTAATAAGCAAAAGACTGGTGATGAAAACAGTTGATTTAAGAAAAGAATCAGTGGATGGCAAATGAATGCATAGAATGTCATCCATTTGCCAGAAGAACAGGTACTGCTAATAAGTCTTGCTTGAGAGATAGAGGATCTTTCTGAGTAAATCAGAGGGAAATGCAAGAGGATAGGGAGGATATGAACAGAAAGCACAACAGCAGTAATAAAAGTTAATTCAGTTGATGCCGGATGTAATTCAATGATGAAGTTATTAAAAATATTTTTCTTTGTTAGATGATTACTTGTTGTGGGTAGACAATTTTAATTTCCTGGATTCCAAGCTAAATGTATTTAAGACTGGCATATCTATGTACGTATATTATTTCTTGATTTTTTATTATTTCAGGACTTCTTCCCATTTTTATATATTATAGTGTTTTCCAAAAAAGCTTCTGTGTGTATGGGTTATACAAGGAGTGCTTTTTTAATGGCCATTTGTTCAGTAGGTGTTCAAAATTATGGCAGTGCTGAACGAATGGTCCTCGAAGTTACATTCATTGCACCGGCCCACAGTCATGTGACCAAAAATGGACACCTGGCAGTTCACCCACATTTAGGATCACAGAGTGCACCTCAACTCCCTCCCCACCTAATTTTCCTCCACTGGCCTTTCGGCCACTTGTACTCCAGTGCCCCTCCACCAGGCACACCTCATAAGCAGCAGGAGGAAGAAAATGGCAAGGGGCAGCTGGGATGGAAGGTGCTGCAGAGGAGCTAGGTGATATATAAGCAAGATGGTGGGGACAGCACAGCAATGGAGGGCACAGTGGCTGGACAACAGGGATGGTGGAGTGCAAGGCAGCAAAGTGTAGGACAGTCAAAAGTTCAGAAATGGGGGAAGATGGGCGAGTGTGGGGAGCTGAAGTGCTCTATGAAATTATTTGGGCTGCCGAGCACACAAATTTTAGTCACATGACAGCAGGGTGGCGCAACTGCCATAATTTCAAGGACTGGATGTAAGTACCATTTTTTTAGTGCCTTCGTAATTGAAGTTTGCTGAACAAATGGTTCTTAAACAAGGATTAGCACCCCAAATTAGTTTGTTCTCACATACTATCAACTGCATTAATCGCATTTACCTGAAAAGCAGACCATTTTTATTTTTAATACCACTACTTTCAGAATGCAAATTTAAATTTAAAAAAAAAATACTTTAGGAGAGATAACAATAAATGTACTTAAAGGAGTATTGTTACTAACAAAAGCACTTTTTTTCCAGGCTCCTCCACAATCTTGAAAAAGAGATGGTGCTTTTAAGGAAAGTAAATCCTAAAGCAACAATATATTTATTTAAGCTTTCCCAGAAGGCGGAAAAAAGACTTGGTTGCTTTAAAACAACAAGGAACAAAAGCAGTGTGCGATTCATGCAAAGTTTCAAGCACTTCACAATCTTTTTCAAAACACACAGAGCTCTAATAACTACTTCAACATTAGGGTCATTCAACATTTAGGGTCCTTTTTCATTGTTAAAAGAAAATTGTTCTTCTCCCAAATCATTTGGAAGGAGCAGCATCTTCAGGCAGGGGAGCCTAAGGGAATCAAAGGAAGATTGTGATTTCATGATACCAGCCTAACCAGTGGTGGTATTCAAATTTTTTTATTACCAGTTCTGTGGGTGTGGCTTGGTGGGTGTGACAGGAGAAGGATATTGTAAAATCCCCATTTCCTCCCCACCCCACTAACCTGCTTTCCAGCTCTGTTCTCCTGTGCAGGGCAACAAAAGAAGACCCAGCCAATCAGCTGGGATTCTGGAGGCAGCAAATAAATGCTGCTACTTCCAAATGATTTGGGGGAAGAACAATTCTCTTTTAACAATGCAAAAGGACCCTAATGCTGAATGACCTTGTTATTTTAAAGTAACCAAGTCTTTTTTCCGCCTTCCGGGAAAGCCTAAATAAATATATTGTTGCTTTAGGATACAACCAGAGATGGTATTTTTCGGTTCTCCAAACTACTCAAAATTTCTGCTACCGATTCTTCAGAACTGTCAGAACTGGCTGACAGTTCTAAGCCTAACTATGTGTATTTTCTATATGCATTATGACAAACATACATGTGAAATTGTGACAGGGTTTGCCACAGTGCTGCTTTCAGTATTTTCACAAATGCAGCAAGACCTTGGAAGCACAATTATCACTGATTCCAGCGCTTATAATTTTTTATTTTATTAATTTTATTTATTATTAATTTTTTATGCTGCCTATCTCTCCTTAAAGGGAAGCCTAGTCTGAAAAGCCTAGTGCTATTGCAGAGGAAGAAGTAGATGGTATTATTCATCTAGGATGATAATAAAATAATAAAAAGTATTCAAAATTCAATCCACTACAGCACACTTAGGACTTACTCCCAGAAAACAGGCTCAGACTACACTTTTCAATGTTGTAGGATTACTTAATTAATGATACTTCTACTATTATCCTTCAGCAAATATCTCTTTAAAAAAATACAGACTCTTTCATTCTAAGCTTTACAATGACTGGGGAGAGATCTGATCAGAGGCAAATTCCAATCTGATGCAATAGGATTGATTCCCTAGAAAGCATATTCTGGCTTACTGCCTTCTCCAATTACTTGTTTTGAGCTGGAAGGGATAAGTGATGAGTAATGAGCCAAGCTTGGCTCTACTGTGTCAGTGGACAGAGCCACAATGCTCAAGGAGATATCAGAGGCAGGCTGAAGTATGTAGGCCAAACAGAAGAACCACAACTGAAGCAAGTCCTTACAGGTAGTCCTTGCTTAACAACCCTGTTTGGGACCAGAATTTTTGCTGCTAAGCAATGCAGTTGTTAGGGCAAACATCACATGACCGCACTGCTTAGCAGTTTCAGTAGCCCCAGTTGTACTTCTTAAGCCACTGTAGGACCTCAGGCTTCTTCTTCCCTGCTGGACTTGCCTCCACTTCAACTTTCCCATTCACCTATTTTCTCTATTTTTGCTCTTTAGGCCACCCTGCAGTCCACTATATATGCCAAGATTGCAGGTGTCTTAGAAACCTTGCAAGATCTCAGGAGGGCTACAAAAGATGATGTCATGCTGCCAGCAGTCCCTGGAAAGGGAGGAAGAAGACAGAAAAGTTCAGCTGAGGCAACAAGAATGGTGGAGCAAAGGGCAGCAAAGGCAGTGAAGCAAATGCTGCAGGACAGCAGGGGCAGTGATTGTAGGGTGGCAAGAGTGGTGGAGCCTAGGGCGATCAAAAGAAAGATGGGAAGAAAGATGGAATGCATCTCATGATCATAAATGCAGGTGGGAGGCCAAGTGCCTGAATGTTGACCACATGACCAAGAGGGCACTGCAATGGCCATAACTTCAAAGGCCAGACATAAGTATCATTCATTCAGTCTCATAATTCTGAATATGTTAAGAATATGTTTAACCTCATTAAGCAAAGACTACCTGTATTATTATATACAAAGCAACACAAAGCTAGACTTTTTGCTAAGAAACCAGTAAACACATGCAGTCCATGAATGTCAAGAAATATTGTGTATGGCAGGGGTCAGCAACCCGCGGCTCTGGAGCCACATGTGGCTCTTTCATCTCTCTGCTACGGCTCCCTGTCACCGGTCAGTTCCACAATTGATAGGGCTTTCAGTTAGGACCCGTAGAGGAAAAAAATGACACCTCACTAGGAGGAGACTCTGTGGTGGGGGAACCAGACTTCCGGTTAGCTCCAGAATTGAATGGGGGACTTCCGGTTAGGATCTTTGTGGCTCTTTGAGTGTTTAAGGTTGTCGATCCCTGATGTAGGGCATGCAATCTAGTCAGCAGATTCTCCAACAAATCACAGGGTTCAGGATGTATTGCAACATGGGTATTTGCACTGTAATAAGACTTTCAGAAAAATAGCAAAGTTCAACTTCTAGAGAACATTTTTATTTCAGAATGTGGTGTAGGTTGCTACCGCCATATTCACACATTACTTTGAACCAGCTTAATGGCCAAGAGTACAAGACTGATGCTCATGGCTACTTCTCCGTTCCAAATAACGTCCCTATGTTCCCTGATTAGATAAGTGGCAAGCAATATACAGGGGTTATTTCCCAGCCAGGAACAGGAAATAGAAGAGGCTAAGTCCTGGAACATGAGATGATTGCTGCAAGCATGTGATGAAAGCCTCAAACCCCTTTTTAACCTGTTTCTGTTCCTTACGTTTTGCCAGCCAGGATACAAAGACAGCAACTAGGAATTTGGCTTAGTCTGAAATCCAGATGAGTACAAAATAACATTATTTATAACATAAACTAGATATTTTACTTGGCATTAAGAGATTATAATTAAAAATGAATCACCAAGCTGTTTTCAAATTATACTATCAAGATACCAAAGCATCATATCTCAAAGGCCTCCAGTTCTTACCAATCAATTTAATGGAAGGATTTCTCTTTTTAGCTTCTTTCATCAGCCACCATTCATAGCCACGGAAATAATTTTCATCATTTTCATAATGCATGTGGGAGGGTTCAGTGCCATCTAGGAATGGAAAATAAAAATCATCTTTGTATTTCATTAAATGCAAGACCTTCAATTATTTTTACTCCAGCGTATTTCCCAAAAACATATGAAAGTACATATGCGTAATGAAACTGAATATGAAAACATTATTCTATTTTAGCCCACAAGATAATGTCAAGGGCAGAAGCATTAATACAGGTAATTGTCTATATCACATTCATCTTTATAATCTTCATTATAAAAACATAATTGTATGACTAGCTAGTAATAACAGATTGCAAAGCTTTTGCTCAATAGAAAACAATTATGTGCCAAGAACAGTCACTCCTATATTTTAGACATAAGTTTCAAAATGGAACTTTAAAAATGGAACTGTAAGCATGATACCAAATTTCAGACTAGATTTAGTTTTCTTCGGTAAACAATCACTATGAGCAGTTGTATACCCTGCCTATCAACCATCCAGATCCTTAAATAGTTCTTCAATTATCTACATTGGCAGATACTAAGTCTTTAATAAAATTGCTTTACCACAGGCTAAACTTGTTTTTCCATTTTCTATGTGCCTGAAATAAACTTGTTATATAAGGAGCAACCTCACAATTCTAACAGTTGGCACCAGATTTACTTGCTGATTTTTTAAACAAAGTGGCCCTATTTTGTTCAATTAGTACAGTTAATACAATCATATGGAGGGAAGTAGAGAAAATGCATGTTATATCATGCAAAACTTACTTGCAGGTTTGCAAGTATCACTTAGAATTAAGGATCTATCAATACATTATCCAATATTAACCTAGCACATATTGGAATATTACAGGATCTCCCATGCACTTCTTCTTCTTCTTGTGCCATATCCGTCATCGGACGTTGGCAATCATGTTGGCAATCCTATTTTTGTCAACAGTCGTATGAAAAAGTGCTGCTGAGTTTTGTCCAAATCATTCCCTTACATTTTGAATCCATGGTGTTCTTCTGCCTGGACCTCATTTGCCTTCAATCTTTCCCTGGAGGATTAAGTGAAGGATGCCATATTTTTCTGGGTGTCGCATCACATTTCCAAAATATTCTAACTTTCGCTTTTTAATGGCTTTGATGATTTCCCTTTGCTTTCCCAGTAGTAGTTTTGGGTTTATCATGCTTCTAGCGGACTGGGAGATTCTTAGCACCCCTGCCCTCTTTAAGGGCCCCCCGTACTTGGGGTCATTGTTAGGTTTTGCCACAATTAACATGATTTTCTTGGGAAATATATAGTGTAGTAGTCATTCCTTTGCTTTCTACACTGCTGTACACACCCTGTTCAAGTGGCTGCCACAACACCATATGCTGTCCTTCTGAAGTCATTCTGACCAATGAGGTCTCCGCCTTTAGTCAATACTGATGAGCCAGCTACCACTCACCAGATCTGTTGGTGCATGGGCAGTATTTTATTCCCTCTAACCCACCATTATAGCATAAAAGCTATACTGGGTAGGAGCCCCCAATCTGCCACACAGGGACGCGCTCTGTGGGGATTCCCCTAAGAATTTCCATGCACACCGTCTAGAACAGTGGTCACCAACTGGTGGTCCGCGGACCACTGGTGGTCTGCGAGAAAATTTTGGTGGTCCGCAGGCACACCCGGGTGGAGGAGTTGCTCCGGGATGAGCAATGACCAGTCCTGTGACTAGAGCTCTGGCCAGGCAGCTCATAGTGGAGCTGTAAATCTCCGCCATAGAGGGAGTGCAACTTGCAACTTTGCAGCACAGCCCTCGCTGGCGGGAATGAGGTAATGGTGTAAGGGGGGTGGGAGAAAGAGAGAGAAAGAAAGAAGGGGAGAAAGAGAGATGAGAGAGAGAAAGAGAAAGAGGGGGAAGAAAATGAGAGAGAGAGAAAGGGAAAGAGAGAGAAAGAGAAAGAGAGGGGGGAGAAAGAAAGCGAGAGAGAGAAAGAAAAAGAGAGATGAGAGAGAGAAAGTGGGAGAGATATGAGAAAGAAAGAGGGTGAGAGAGAGAAAGAGAGAGAATGAAACAGAAGCAGAGTGAGAGAGAATCAGAATGAGAGAGTAGGAGAGAGAGAAAGAGAAAGAATGAAACAGAATCAGAGTGAGAGAGAATCAGAATGAGAGGGGGGGAGAGGGGGGAGAGAGAGAAAGAGAGAATAAGAGAGAAAGAGTGGGAGAGAGAATGAGTGGGAGAGAAAGGGGAGAGAGAGGGGGGGGAGAGAGGGGGAGAGAGAAAAAGAGAAAGGAGGGAGAGTGCCTGAAGGACTCCATCCTATCACTGGGAGTCCAGGTGCTTCAACAAGCAGCGTGCTGGATTCGTATTAGTGGTCCACAGGATTTAAAATTATGAACTCGGTGGTCCCTGAGGTCCAAAACGTTGGGGACCCCTGTTCTAGAATATATGCAAGAAAGGAATGGAGGAGTGTGTTATAAAAAAACATTCGTTTGCAGAAGAATACATATCAGCACTATTACCCCAAGGGCTCTCATTCGCTGATGGTACAAACCTTTCCTGAAAACCCAAATTTAAATACCTGTAGTCTGTGCATCACCACCAATCTCTACTTTGAGGAGCTGTAAGGAGGCACCAAAATTTGGCTTGAAACAAAAGAATGAAAAAGAAGTGTTAATGTTTATGTTTGGTAAACAACATTCCGCTGTTATCACACTCATGTTAATAGGCTTCCTCCTAATTAACATGAACTCCTCATGATTCTAAAAAGAATAATTACACTATTTCCTCCCTCCCTACATTTTATGAAAATGATAACACTCTACATTGGCTTTCCTTCCTTCCTTCCTTCCTTCCTTCCTTCCTTCCTTCCTTCCTTCCTTCCTTCCTTTTCATCAGGTCAACTTTCTTAAAATGTTCCATTCATTCCTCAAAACATTATATTGTTTCAGATGGTTCAGACAAGTATATCAACCCACTAAGTAGGATTCATACATCATGGCAGTGGTGAAATCCAAATTTTTTTACTACCAGTTCTTTGGGCGTAGCTTGGTGGGCGTGGTGTGGCTTGGTGGGCGTGGCAGAAGGGTACTGCAAAATCTCCATTCCCACCCCACTCCAGGGGAAGGATACTGCAAAATCTCCAATCCCACCGCACTCCAGGGGAAGAATACTGCAAAAGCCCCATTCCCTCCCCACTCATAGGGGAAGGATATTGCAAAATCTCCATTCCCACCCCACTTTGGGGCCAGCCAGAGGTGATATTTGCCAGTTCTCCCAACTACTCAAAATTTCCACTACCGGTTCTCCGAACTGCTCAAAATTTTCCACTACCAGTTCTCCAGAACCTGTCAGAACCTGCTGGATTTCACCCTTGCATCATGGTGAATAAATTCACATAGAATGCTAAGATCTAACTATGACTTACAAATCCCAATACCCAAGTCCATATTTCTACTGCAAAACTCCAGAAGACTCTTACATGGAAGCAAAGAGTGAGCATTCATAATTTTGCTGCCTTCTAGGATATTGCCTGAATTTCTGTAGTTCACAAATGGCATGTCAACATACTATGGCTCCATACAGTGGTGGTGAACCAAGACATATATGTCAAAGATGACATGCCACAGTATTTTGGTGGACACACCAGCATTTACCAGCATCCAACATCAACTGTTCTCAAAAGAATGTCCCATCCTATTGTGAAAGTTGGAGACTGCAGAGGTCACACAAGAATGGGTGTGCTTTCCTGTGCTCTCTAGAAGTTGTGCAAGAGGGTCATACTCTTCCACCACCGCAGACCCTCCACTTTTTGAGTGACTGACAGCAGTGGCACCAGGACTGAAGACAAGGTCTGTGTATCTACTTCAGTTCTAGCACTGGCACTGTTGCTGAATGCCGCTGTTTAGAGTGGTTCAGATGGGAGGAAGATAGAGAAATGATTATCTTTTGGTCATGTGTGTGTGTATGTGCATGTGTGTATTCGTGTGTGTGCTTGTGCATGTGTGTGTGTGACATGCCAGCAAAGTCAAGTTAGGCATTTTCCAGAATTTTGATATGCCAAGCCAAAAGGTTTGCTATCACTGGTTTAAGTACAATGCGAATCCAATCTCTGCTTCTATTCACATTTTCTTTCTGGATTACTTCAGAAAGTTCAAACAGACTATGTTTGATTTTTCCACAGGTAGTCCCTGCTTAATGACAGTCAAGTCATTGGGACTGGAATTCTGATTGCTAACCAATGTGGTTGTAATGCACAACATAATGTGAGTAAAATTGCATCGGTGCCCATAGCACCCTATGAGTAATTTGCAGCTTGGGGGTGGTTGCCGCTGAGTGGGGGAGATTTAACTTTACAAGAAAGGTTGCAAATGCTGTTCACTTGACACTGAGGGCCATTGTAACCATCATTAAGTGGAAGCCAGTTGCCAAGTGCCCATGTCATAATCATGTAACTACAGTGGTGAGATGTTGAGTTAGAAGACCAGTCGTACCACTTGTTCAGCACCACTACAAGTTCAAAGAGTCACTGAACTGTGGTTGGTAAGCGAGGACTATCTGTATATCATCCAATACTATTGGAGAAAAACAAGAACTAGCCCTAAAGGAACTTCCAAGTAAAAAGCCATAAGATTAAGAAAAAAGACAGCCAATATATAAAGGGGACAAACCAGGAAACTGATATGAATTATGTACTTGCATTATTTAATGTAATGGTACAAGAATGCAAGTTTACATAATTTCTGAGATTGTTACAGGATCATGTGGGTATAATAGACATTATTGGCTATACACCAGATGTATCCTTCAGATAACCAATTTTAGATCATATGAGAGCTCACTGCCAAGCAACACCAAAATTATTAAAGAAATTCTGAAAACATTTTATAAAACTTGTTGGAAGAAAACCAGTTCTACCTTCTCCAGTCATTAGTATTTTTTTTCTCAAGTGCTTCCAAAAATATATTTCATTGCTCAACCAGATTGTATACCCACCATATTATTTTCATTCAAGGCAAGTAGTGATATGTAAAGTATAGAAGAGGAATACATTTGTAATGGAAAGAAATTAAAGAGAAAGAGAAAGGGAAAGAAAATCTACATTCTCTGTAATTTTATCATTTTACCAAGCATCTTCATACTTTCCATTAGTAATCCTTTTCATTTTGTTCCAAACAGCTTCCACATCCTCTTTATGTCTAGTTTCATTTGTTTTCTATTGGGAGATTAATCTACCTGCTAATAGCTTTGGAATTGAGTATATCTAGTTTAATGAAAAGAAGGGCTAGGTGGTGACATGATAGCAGTGTTCTATTATCTCAGGGATTGCCACAAAGAAGAGGAAGTCAAGCTATTCTCCAAAACACCTGAAGGCAAGACAAGAAGCAATGGATGGAAACTAATCAAGTTCTAAGAACTAATTAGTTCTAAGCAACCTAAAACTAAGGAAAAATTTCCTGACAGTTAGAACAATTAATCAGTGGAACAACTTGCCTTTGGAAGTTGTGAATGCTCCAACACTGGAAGTTTTTAAGAAGAGATTGGATAATCATTTGTCTGAAGTGGTGTAGGGTTTCCTGCCTAAGCAGGAGGTTGGACTACAAGACCTCCAAGGTCCCTTCCAACTCTGTTATTCTATTCTGTTCTAGCTTTTTGATAAGGTACTTGTGTTTTCTCTTCTTTCAGTCATTCAATTTTCATTCTAATTTCTTTTGTTTACAATTTCTTCAATGTCCACTTGCTCCCATTATCACCTCTTGATATAGCAAAAGGTGCTCTGGCCCATATTCAGAACATCTCAAGAGTCTTGAATCTTTCACTAATTCTCTCAAACTTTCATCACAATCATGCTTTTAGATTTATATTCATTTTTTTGGTACATGTATATATGAAGGGATTTGCTTGAAGTATTTTAAACATATTTTTATAAGCAGATTTATAAGCAAATTCTTATCCTTCTCATTCATTATTGGGTCTCTGAATCATTCTGGTAGTTAAGATTGTGGGCTAAAAGAGTAACTCAATGGCATTTCCTCTCCCTCCCTCTCCCCCACTCTCTCCCTCAGAAAACAATTAAAGTTCTACTTAAAGTCAATCCAATAAGGCAATAATTACCTTAAAAAGATAATCTAAAATCTGAGATCGATAAGGCTCTGGGTAATTCACTAAAAGACGTGAGGTAGCCTAGAAAAAAAATTAGGAAGAAAAATGTTTGGAATTAATACTTATACATAATGATACTACTGATCAGAAGTATTAGATAATCATTTTCCATGCCCATTTTCTCATGTTTCGTTCATTATTCCTGTCTTCAAAAAATCTTGTCCTAGCCCCGTGATGGTGAACCTATGGCACGCATGCCATAGCCCTCTCTGTAGGCATGCATGCCATTGCCAGCTGCTCTTCTGGTTTCCAGAGCGCACATGCGTGCTGGCCAGCTGTTCTTTGAGGGTGCCAGAGCACTGGAAAACAGCATGAAAACGGCCCAAAAAATGGTCCGGAAAACGGCCAAAAAACAGGCGTGTGCATGCCAGCCAGCTGGTCTTCGGGTTTCCAGCACATACACATGCATGTGCATGCACGCACTCAGCGCCGAAAAGATTCACCATCACTGTCCTAGCCTCTACATATGTTTTCTGCAAAAACTGAATTTAACAGATAGCTAGCCAACCATGCTGATCTCAAAATACCATGTAGGATCAAATGTGGAGATCAACAGAAAATCCCTTATAAATTTGACAAGGAATTCAGAAAAAAAATTAGCCAAAGAAAGCAGTAACAAATTACTTCCAATTTCTTGTCAAAGAAAATCAAAAGGATTTGTCCAAGAAATAATAAATAATTAGAAATAAGGTTTCAACTTGAGTGTGCCTTTATTTTACCTAATAAAATCTTATTTTTACCCCACTTGTCTTATCAGTTTCCATTATCTTCCTATATTTTACTGCTCACAATGAAATATATCCCTGCATGTCCATTGTTGACATTGATCACTTCTTTCTCCTGCCTCCAAATTCTTACCTGAAAACACCCCTTTTCTCTATTTGGTTATTTTAGAAAACCAGTGTACAAAGCTTCATCCATTGAAATCCAAATGGCAAAAATTCAAATCCAGCTTCTAAAAAAAAAAGACATTTCCTTGCCCATTTCTCTCTCTCCTCTGCCCCCACTGAACAAAACTGGAGAATATATCTTACCTTTAAGCACATAATGCAACACACTGCCCAATTATGTCTGTTTCTTTATATCCCCTACCTGATGTAATAGCTTCCCAACTTGGGATAATAAAATTTGCCTGTTAGGTATTATAAGTTCTGTAAGGAAACCCTGTTCATCCTCATTGGAAAAATAAAATATAAAAAATGTTATGCAAGTTACAGCAACTTTTCCTGGAAGCTACTTATTATTATTTGTGTACAGTATTATATGCATCAAACACAGGAACAATAAATTGAGTTAATATGTGCATATAATATACGAATTAAAATTAAGTAACAAACACGCTCAGATCCCCTTAGAGGCGTTTCCTGTAAGAAGAATCTGATCAAACTTGACAGCTCAGATCTTTTTTTTTTTACAGGAAACGCCTCTGAGTTCAGAACGGGTTCTCTATTTTGCCTACTTTGCATCTGAGCGCGGTTGTTACTGTACTTTGTCCCCAAGGTAAGCAGAGGATACGGGACATCAGCAGTGCTTCCAACTAGGAAGCGACCCGAGCTTCGGGTTCTCACATTCGCAGGATTTTTCCTGGGACCATTTCCGTCAGGCTGTGAAAAGCCTCTGCAAACACCACCCACCCACCCGCAACGGATTGTCCGACCCGCTCCCAGCCCGCCCGGGGTCTCCGTTCACCCACCCCGCCGCCGCTAACGGCTCCGATGCCATCCAACTGCCGCCCCAGCCCGACGGCATCATCCAGCGAGTAATCGTCGCTCCACCAAGCAGTCGCTCTGCAGCCCAGCAGCCACAGCAAAGACCAAAGCCGCATCCTTGGCAGGTCGAAGGAACCGCCGCGCTCAGGACGACCACGGACAGCCCACCGACCGCATCCCCTCTCTCGGAGGAAATCTGCGGGAGGCGTCTGAAGCCTCGCTCCTTATCGAAAGCACGGTCATGTGACACGCGATCACGTGACCAGGCGGGCAAAACTGGCGGCGCGGAAAGAAAAGGGAACTAAGTCTTTTGAGCGGCGGGGCGGCTCTGTTTCGCGCCTCCCACCCCCGCCCCACGCCTTGGCGATGACGTAACCTCCAGGTCACGTGCGGGGACTGGATTGTTATTAAGGAAAAGGGCTTGCAGATCGGGGCCCTTGCGCTTTTTCAACCATTGCGTATCGTCGGCGCTGCAACGCCCCTGAGGAGTTGAAAGATTAATGTGCTTTGCGGTGATTTTAACAGGAAATGAGAACCGTGTTCCTTGTAATAAAGTGGGGAAAGCATGCAGAGCGTGGCTTCTCCCCTCTAACACCACTGGAGGATTTTACTTCCTTGGGTGGAACGACGTGGAGTGGGGAGTCGGTCCTGTGTGTGTTCTTCCCTAAACAGTTTGGACCAGGGGTCTCCAACCTTGGCATCTTTAAGACTTGTGGACTTTGAAGTCCACAAGTCTTAAAGTTGCCAAGGTTGGAGACTCATGCTTTGGACAACTCTTTGCCCTCTTTCTCTCCCTCTTCCTCCCTCCTTCCTTCCCTCTCTCCACCAAATGTGGTCCTATTCCTGTTTGGGGAGGGTTTTGCTGCTGATGGACAGTCTTCAGCCCTGTGTTTTTTTCCCCACATTTGTACTAGAACAGGGGTCTGCAACCTTAAACACTCAAAGAGCCATTTGGACCAGTTTCCCACAGAAAAGGAAACACCGGGAGCCACAAAATCATTCCTGTGCCTGACTTTTTCTTGAGCGGCCACAAAACTAGCATATGTAGTTCAATTAAATGTTTTGTTTTCTTCTGAAACTTTTCTCTTTTGGATTTATCCATGGTTGGCCTACCAGGGGTTGAAAAGCTCAATATATCGCGTGCTGGTGGGTGTTGCACATTGGCGGTTGTGACGCATATTTGAATGATGGAGCCGCAGCAGAGGGGTGAAAGAGCCACATGCGGCTCCAAAGCCACAGATTGCTGACCCCTGTACTAGAACAAGTATGAAACTTTAAGGAAAAGTTCCATCCCATCTGCTCAGTCGTTTTATTGCAGGTTAATTGTTTTGAAGCTTTGGATATTCTAAGGTAATGTTAGACCAGTTTATCCACCTATGGTATATGTGTTTTGTTTTTTTAAAATGCAGATGTGTACAGTCATCAGGTGTATACATTCATTAAGAGTCAGCAAAATGGGTGGCATTGAACTTTAATAATAAATAAAGAAAATATATAGTGTCAGTAAGTCATACAGTAAATTCAGAAATCTGGTTGCCTTGAACACATCACCAAACGGATTCTGTCTTGGGAAAGAAGATTTTGAAATACCTGGTATTGAAGTATTATAAGATAACCAACCTATAAGCACTCACAGGAATCTTAATTCAGATATTCTGTTGTTAGTTTAGTTATCCTGGTTAGGCCCAATATAAGAGACTGTAGACTTACTTGTAATAATAATGTTTATTTCTCTTCTTTCTCAGGAACACATTTGGACAGCTATCAATCTGAGAGGAGCGAAAGCTTATATACAGGAGAGGCGGGGCTAATGGTAAGTAGTAACCAATGGTAAGAGACACAATGACATCACACAATGACATATACACAAGCACATATATTTACAGATAGCAGGTTAGGTATTTTCAACTGTAACAAATCCCCCTCTAAAATACCTAACTAATGATGGGTTATTAAGATTATATATGTACATTAAGTTTGGAAGTCAAATATACATGTTGTTTGGTTGCTAATGGCTTAGTGAGGATATCAGCAATTTGTTCATTAGTATCGCAGTGAACAGCTTTAATGAATCCTATACTTGACAGTTCCTCACATGTTTATATTTGATATCGATATGTCGAGATCGTTGGCCTATTGCTTCGGAAGCTGATATATCTATCACTGCCTTATTATCCTCACTGATGATAATTGGATAAATAGGTTCATCCCACACATTAGATAACAAATCATCGAACCAAATTAAATTATTGACCGCTTTGGATAAGCAAACGTACTCGGCTTCTGCTGTAGAGGTGGCAATTAAGTTCTGTTTGCCAGTGTACCAGTGCATCGCACAACCATTTATAAGAAAAACATATCCAGAAGTGCTTTTTCTGCTTTTTGAATCAGTAGCCCAATCTGCATCGGCGTAGCAGGTCAAAGTTGGTTTTTCAGAAATGAATGGTTCTAGGTATAGACATACATTAATGCTAGATTTCAGATATCTCAAAATTCTCTTGATTCCTTCCCAATGGTATAAGTTAGGATTGCTTACATGTCTCGACAACAAATTTACGGCAAGGGTGATATCAGACCTAGTCCAATTAGATATGTATAATAAGGACCCAATAATTGATCGATATAAAGTGTTATCTTTGAATGGCTCATATTCATTGTACACATTTCTATAAAAATCAGTGGACATGGGAGTTTCACAAATTTTTGAGTTAACCATATTACATTTTTGTATGAGTTTTATAATCTTGTCTTTCTGAGGTAATTTGAATCCTTTATCTGTTTTGTCAATTTGGACTCCTAAATACTTATTTACCTTTCCTAATATTTTTAAGTTGAAATTTTTGCCTAATTGTTCAGCGAAATTATCACATTTAACCTTGTCACTTCCAAAATATAATATATCATCAACATAAATCAAAACATATTCAATAGAATCATTATTTCTTTTTGTGAAAAAACAAAAATCAGATGAAGTAGCCACAAAGCCTATATCGTTAAGTATCTTTGATAAACACTCATACCACCGTTTGCCAGACTGTTTTAGTCCATAAAGGCTCTTATTCAATAGCCAAATTTCTCCCTTTTTTGTATCCTTTCCTGGGGGTGCTTTTACATAAATTTCTTTATCGAGATCAGCATGCAGATAGGCTGTCTGTACATCAAATTGATATACTTCCAGATTTAAAATGGAAGCTAATACTAATGCTGTTTTCACACTTTCTGATCTAACGGTTGGGGAGTATGTGTCTTCATAGTCATCCGGAAACCTTTGGGCAAAACCCTGAGCCACTAACCTGGCTTTGTATAAGAATTTACCATCCTCTAGCTCTTTGATTTTATAGCTCCACCTAGTGCCAATGGGGGACTTCTCAGTGGGTAGATCTGTTGGTGTATATACATTTAGTTCTTTCAAACTGTCCATCTCTTTTTTCATTGCTTCTTCCCACTTACTTTTTTCTTCTAGAGGTAAGTTAAGTATGTCATCATATGTGTTGGGAGTCAGGTGTTTAGCTTGAATAGACAGTACATAATCATCTAATCTTTTAGGGATTGTGCCCCTATTGGATCTAATGGGCCTATTCTGGGGATGTTCATCGCTATGCATATATTTAGCTTCTTTTTCAGTTAATTGATCTACCTTCAAAGTGGGATGTCCTTTCTTCCATTCATCATTAATTATTTTTGGGCATTTGATTCTGTTCGTGGTTGTGGTTTTGGGGTTGGTATCTGATGTATGATGTTCTGTGTGCGTGTGTGTAATGTTTTTTGATTCTGGATATATTTCGTTGAGATGTAATTTTGACCAGTTCATGTGTTCATGAAACACGGCAGATCTGGATACAACGAAATGGTTATTTTTATCAATGAAGCAATATCCCTTGGTTCCTGATTCGTACCCCATAAATATTAGTCTTTTGGATACTTTCTCTCCTTTGCGCCTTAATTGTGAGGGGACATATACATCAGCCGATACACCAAATACGTGTAGGTGCCCAATTTTTGGTTTCCTTCCATACATGAGTTCGTATGGAGTCTTGTTGATTGTACTGGACCATAAGCGATTTATAGTGTAATTGGAATAAGTAAGGGCCTCAGCCCAGAAAGATTGGCTTAAGCCAGCATCGTCTAACACACATTTAACCATGGTTTGTAGCAAACCATTCTTTCTTTCAGATACTCCATTTTGAAATGGGGAAAATGGACAAGATTTAAAGTGCAATATTCCTTGTGATTTTAGCCAATTTGAAAATTTGTTGGATAGGAACTCCGACCCCCTGTCAGTCATTATTTGTTTAATTTTAATATTGTGCTGTGTTTCTACCATTTTAAAAAACTCCTTAAATTTTTTGAAAACCTCACTTTTGTGGTTAAGGGTGTATACAAAACCGAATCTACTATAGTCATCGACTATGGTTAGAAAGTATCTTTTTTTATATTTAATTGAAGGTTTTAATGGGCCTACTACATCCATATGGATTAATTGAAAAATTGATTGTGTGGTGCGAGTGGCTTTTTTGGGTTTGGGTTTGTTTTTAAGTTTGGATGAATTGCACACAGAGCATTCTAAATAATTTTTACAGTTCTTTATTTTTAAATCTTCAGAACACTCTAACATTTTTCGTATGACGGGAAAACTTGTGTGTCCTAGCTTTCTGTGGAGTAAGTGACTACAATTATTGTGTATAGGTTTTCCATTGTTTAAGTTTTCAGACATATTGGTATCAGTGGTTGATGCATTATCATTATTACTTTCATCATGACTATCTGAATTTGGCCTTTCATTTCTTAATTGATAGTTTGCGTAGATTAATTCGCTATCTTGTGGCAGTAGGTATGTTAGTCCGTCATTTGTGAATAGTTTACCTATGTTTCTGTTGTTTTTTGTCATAAATACCTTTCCACCTCTGAAAGTGGTCTCTACTTCATTCTCTATACTTAATTTTAGAGTTGCCAATATATTATTTGGGATTTCGGGTACAAATAGTACCCCCTCTATTTTTCCTATACCCTTTATATGTGTGTCTCCTATTCCTCTCAGTAGGACTTTATTTTGGTTTGCTACTTTAATGTAATATTTCTTTTCAGTGAAGTTGCTTAATATTTCTCTATTGTGAGTTGTATGACATGTGGCTCCAGAATCGATGAGCCAAGTGTTGAGTGAATCAGATATTAAAGTATCATTGTTTCTTATTCCATATAGTGATCCTTTCTTATTTTCTCTAGGGTTATTTCTGTACATTTGTCTTTCTCTAGAATGTGGTGATTCTCTCCGTTTATACCTGTAGTCTGGGGAAGTTCTGTCTAAGAAGTGTATTCTCCTATCCTTGTGTTGGTATGAGTCACTGTATCCTGCGTTCTTGGGGCAGTCTCTTCTTTGATGTCTTTCAGATCCACATATGGAACATTCATGTGGGTACCTATCTCTGACCCTAAAATCAGTTCTTCTTTGATTTCTACCTTCCCTTTGTTGTGTATATCGCTCTCTTCTAAGTCTATCTTCAGTAATAAGCTTATTGGTAAGATTTTCTAAGGTAATTTGTTCTATACTTAGGTTATCTATTAAGGTAATATAGTTATCCCAGCTGTGATCTAATGAGTTAATTATAATGCTTTTCATGGTGTTGTCAGAAATGGTTTCCCCCCTTTGGATAAGGTCTGCTCTTACTGCGTTTAGATTCAAGATATGTTCACTCATGGGGGTATCATGTTTTAGTTTGGCAGAATAGAATTCCCTAGAAATTTTAGTGGTGGTGGCTACACTTTTACTATAGAATAAATTGAATAATTTTTGGTATGTTTCAAATACAGTTAAATTATGCTCTATACTGGGGAGTATACTTGGGGAAATAGAGGCAATTAATATATAATATGCTTTGTGATGGAGGCAGTCTATTTCATAGGTCCAAGGCTTATCTGGTGGGTCATCAATAAAAAATAAAACATTCTCTTTCAAATATGTAATCTGTAAACACTGGTTCCATTCCATTAAGTTGCTTCCATCTAATCGTAACTTTATAAAGTCTGAAGGTATTGTCCCTGAGTGTTGTGAAGTGTTATTCATGTTTAGTAGCTGTCCATGATTTAAGAACTTAGCATACTCGCAATAAGGCCTGGGTATGGTAGATGTATGTCTGTATTTACTTATCTCTATGTTGCGCTGACTTGTATCTATGTTTTCTTCTTTTTTCTTTGCAGGCTCGTTCTGCTCATGCTCAGTCCTCATTCCTCTCCAGCAGTCGGCGAGGGAGGTTCCTGTGTCTGCAGCTCCCGGGGTGAAGTCCCAGACGGCCTTCTGTTGTTCGGTTTTGTTTCCGGAGGGCCTCTGGTGACTGAAGGATGCCTGGGGTGCTGCTCTGTTCGTCGGAGAGTCTTCGAAGTCGTGAGGATCGAGGGAGAAGACACCGGAGGCTTGTCGGCCATTTTCTCTGAGGTCGTCAGTAAGTGAAGCTCGAGGCGGGCCGCCATTGCCGATGGAGCCGGGTTGCTCAGGGAGTCGCTCTTCGGTAGGCGAGTATGATTGCCAGCGCGTCTTTTTTCGGGTTGCTAGGTCTTTTTTTAGACAGTCTATTTCTTTTTGGCTTTTGGTAGATGGTAGTTTAAAATTTTCTATTTCATTTTCTGGTTGTTCGTTTGCTATTGTTAGTTTAGTCCCGAGTGCTGCAGTCAGCACCTGTATAGCATTGTCTATTTCTACTTCAGTAGGTTGAGCTTTGTTTTGTTTAAATAATTGTTTTTTATTTGTTTTGGGACTCGGGTAGTCATCTTCTTGGTAGGTTTTGTTTTTTATTTCGTAGTTTGAGGTTTGGAATTCTTTTAGTAATTGGTCGGGCATTTTAGAGCTTTTAGGTGGGTAAGATGGCTGCCATGAAAAAGGCGGGAAGCTGTCGCCATCTTCGGTGTCGTTTTTGAAGTCAGGGGTTGAGTTTCTTACCTTGCAGTTTTCTTGTTTGTTATTTTCGTTATCTGCTGCTGTTCCGTGGTCGTTTATCATGCTGCGGATTTTCACTAGCAGATTTGATTCAACTGTAGTTGTTTCTATTAATTCTAGTATTTTTCTTTTTACCTCATCTTCTTTGTTTGGTGTTGAGAAAGTTTGTTCTGCTCCAGCTAGTGGTTGTTTGTTTTGTGTTAGCAGTTCATTTTCTTGTAATTGCGTTTGTTTCTTCATGTTTTCAAGTGGTGTATATTTGTCAGGAGTCAGTTGAGCTGCCATTCTTTTCGTTATGTATCTGGTGGCAGGTCTTCTTTTGTCGTTTTGTGAGTCTTGCATCTTTATGTTCGGTTGGGCCTACCAAACCATCCTCTTGCTACCAATTTGTTGCTAGTTTAGTTATCCTGGTTAGGCCCAATATAAGAGATTGTAGACTTTCTTGTAATAATAATGTTTATTTCTCTTCTTTCTCAGGAACACATTTGGACAGCTATCAATCTGAGAGGGGCGAAAGCTTATATACAGGAGAGGCGGGGCTAATGATAAGTAGTAACCAATGGTAAGAGACACAATGACATCACACAATGACATATACACAAGCACATATATTTACAGATAGCAGATTAGGTATTTTCAACTGTAACACATTCATTAGAATGTGTTTTAAGTGTATAGTGCTTTACTAAAATAATGCTTTAAAATATGTATAATTATGCATGCATTTTTTTTCTTTCAGTGTGCAGGAATAGTCTGGATTCTTTTAGGATAATGTATTGTGACTTGAATGTTTGCTTAGGGTCAGGAACCTTCTCAGGATGTACAATAGATGCTTACTATGGTCTCCACTTTGAGCAATTCCCATTGATTATTTGGTTCTGTAGTTCTGTTTCCAAACCCTCTTTAACCCCATCCTCTAAAATATTTCCTTTTTAAATTTGACAGACCTATTTTGTCTCTATTTTACTATAATAGTAATACTTCACTCAGATTAGTGCACATACTGAGATCTCATTATCATGTTTTCAGCTTCATAGTGCTGAGTCACTTATTTTATTTTTATTTATTTATTTATTCCATCAAGTATGTATTAGGTAAATATATAAGTATAAAACATGATAATGAATACATGAAATGGATAGGAATAAAAAGGAACATTAGGACAGGGATGGTAGGACGTTGGTGCGCTTATACACGCCCCTTACAGACCAGTGGTGGGTTGCCCCCGGTTCCGACCAGTTCTATAGAACTGGTAGTAAAACCGGCGGGAGGCTCCGCCCACTGATCCCAACATCATCAGAACGCTTCTGCGCATGCGCTGAAGAGCGAGCGAAGCCCTGTTGCGAACCGGTAGTAAAGGTAGGTAGAACCCACCCCTGTTACAGACCTCTTAGGAATGGGGTGAGGTTGACAGTGGACAGTCTTAGGTTAAACTTTTGGGGGTTCGAGGAATAAACCACAGAGTCAGATAGTGCATTCCAGGCATTGACCACTCTGTTGTGTGCTCATGTATTGTTGTGGTTGAAGTGACAGGTAGGACATTATAGCAGATAATTTTATGTACTACGCTTAGGTCAGACTAAAGGCAGCATAGTTCTAAATTATCTAAGCCCAAAATTTCAAGTCTGGTGGCATAAGGTATTCTGTTGCGAGCAGAGGAGTGAAGGACTGTTCTCGTGAAATATCTCTGGACATTATCAATTGTATTAATGTCCGATATGCAGTGTGGGTTCCAGACAGATGAGCTGTATTTGAGAATTGGTCTAGCAAAAGTTTTGTATGCTCTGGTTAGCAATATAGTATTTCCAGAGAAGAATCTCACCAACCATTTTGAGTTAGTTTGTCTTGCACAGCTCCAGAGATCACAGAGCAATGATAACTTTAACCTTATCCTGAGTAAGACACAATACAAATCACAGAAGTTTAACATTTTATTCTGTTTGATGATTGGGAATGCCTTAATCCTGTGATAAATAACCCATTATCTGGCTATGGTTATGTAGTGGTTACATCTCATTGCTGTAGAAGCCATGGACATATTAGAATAGTCTTCCCAAAAGGTCTATTTTTTTTTTTTATTGAAAAAGTTTTCAAATACAAGTTTTCCCCCTTTCCCCCCCCCATCCCTAACCCGCCCTTTCCACCCAACCCCCCCTGTGACTTCTTCACAACAATAGGCTATTTCATAACTAGTTACATACATAATATCTTTCCTTTCCCTTAGTCCCTTCTCGGAATACTGACCCTTAACATATTAATCTTATAACTCCCATTTTTACAATAATCTGCCCTTTTTCTCCTCCCCTAAACTTATAGTGTATTATTACAATTTAACCTTTAATCTTTTATATATATTAATATAACATTTTAAAGCGGCCTTCTCCCTACATCCAAATTTAACATTTATTCAATTCTGTCCAATTCCTCCACTCCTCTAAATATATGACTTAAAATCATACAATACAGTTCTAAATATAATCCACTGCCCTTACTAAGATATACACATATCTATATATGCATCCCATTTTATAAAAAAAAAAAAAAAAGGACAATAACTTTAAATTTATAATCCATGTAATATCTTCTTTGGTGTCTTTCCACTGGATTGTAAAATCCTCCACTCCCCTAAATATATGACTTAAAGATCCTTTTTCTTAAACTAATCAATCAGTAAACTAACCTATTTCAACCCTTCAGTTCCTACAAAATCATGCAATACAATTCTAAATATAATCCACTGCCCACATTACTAAGATATACACATATCTATATATGCATTCCATTTTGTAAAAAGAAAAAAGACAATAACTTTAAATTTATAATCCATATAATATCTTCTGTGATGTCTTTCCACTGGATTGTTAAATCCATCACCCATAATAGGGTAAAATAACATGCTGGTGCAACAGTTTGTTCAAAATCTTCAATCGTCTTCTGCCCCCATCAGTAGTAGATATCCTCGCATCTGTATAAAAGTAAAAACAACCACCCGAGTGACATTATAATTATGATTATATCCATATGGTTATAGTTGTGGTATTCATCAGGATTGTTAATTCCCATCATCCTACTGAGTAACATCCAGATCTTCTGCATGCCCCGGCGTAACTCTCCTGCCTTATAACTCAAAATAATTATAATATATTTACCAAAAAAAAAAAATAATTCCAGAATAGATGATTCAAATCCAACAAAGTAAGGCTCTTTTCACATCCCAAAATCACGGCATTGCAGAGATCTGCCACAATCCTCAGGATAGTATCAAACAATTGTTCGCCTCCACTATCTTTTCAAATATTCATTCGTTTTTTAAAGTCCCTGGCTTCACTGTTGCATGGTTTAGAAATTGCTGTTTCTATGAGATCTATTTCTTTTCTTTTTCTTTTGCGGGTTGAATTTCCATCCTCGTTTCTTGCCTACCAATTGTATGTCTGCTGGTTGATTTTCATTCTGCTTTATGGGTTGTTCTTGTTGGGTTAGTTTTATCATCTCATCTTTCTTCTCCGTCACTTGTATGTCAACTGATTGATTTGCGCACTTGTCTGTGACTTGATGGTTCATCAGCTTGGTGTCGAATGACACTACTCTCTTGTTTATAGACAGACCAGCTGGGGTATCCAGGGGATCCAAAGACAATTTATCTGCAACAGTCTCTGTAATTTGATATTTTCCTTTTGTTTCCAACTCCTTTTGCTTATCCTGTATTATGCCTAAAGGTGTTAAGTTCATTTTTAAAATTTTTTGATAAAAATCTTCCGCTTTTTCAACAGTGTGCAATTGATATCTTACTCCTTGATATCTCAATATTAAACCAACTGGGGTGTCCCACCTGAATAGGATATTTCTTTTTTTTAATTCAGTCACTAGAAAGCCAAATTTCTTCCTCTCCATTAACATCTTGGGCGGGAGCTCCTTAAAAATCCAAATCTTTCTTCCATGGAATTGCAAAGTGGAATTAAAAGAGTTCTGCACAATATTATTCCTAATTTCTTTATCTGTAAAATAGATCACCACGTCTCTAGGCAATTGCCTTTGCTTTGCCAACCAGGAGTTTATTCTGTAAATTCTATCAATCCTGCAATACACTTCATCAGGTTGAACCTTTAAAATCCCAGCCAGAATTTCAGAAGATATTTTCCTTAGATCATCTCTATTATTTTCCTGCAAACCTCTCAGTCTAATTGCATATTCTGTAAAATTATATTGAATCATTAAAACTTCTCTTTCAATCCTCTGTTGTACATTTTCTTCATTACCAATCTTTTGGTCAGTCTCCATTTTAGATTTGTCTTCTGAGCTATTATCCTGAGTGTTTATCAAGTCCTTTTTAATTTTTTGAGTCATATCATCCAAATTCTCCTCAATTTCCTTCATTTTAGACTCTAATAATTTAGTCTTTGCATCCACCCGAATCAGAAAGTCTGATAAACCATTAGCAGATTTTAAAATCTTTTGATTCAAAAAGTCAAACTTTGATTTCACCAATTCACCAATTTCTTTAATTTCCTGCTTAAATTTTTCAAGTTGCTGGTTCACAATCTCATCCCTTCTTACAATCTCTTCAAGGAGAAATTCTAATATATTAAAATCAGGTTGCTGACACTGGAGAGTTAGAATTTGTTGGTGCAGTTTCTTAAGGGGGGAAGTTCCCCCCCCCGTTTGTCCAGCTGTGTAAGTCCCGATGCCATTTCCCACACAGACAAGATTTAGCAAAAAAGAGAGAAGAAATAGAAAACGAAAGGACTTTCCCTTAAAAAAAAAAAAAAAAAAAAAACTTCTTTTCAATCAACAGCACAGGAGCGAGGTTTTATCTACAAATGTAGCCAGTGATATTTATTCCGCTACATTGTAGTAATAAGAAACGGAAGGACTTTCCCTTTCAGCCTCTCTTCAATCCGCAACTTTCAGCCCTTCTCCAGCCACGGCAGACGCCATTTTAAAAGGCTCTTTTTCCCTCTTTCCTCTCCTCTTTTCTCTTAAATAATTTTTTGAAGGGTAAAATACTTGCGGTTCAGTATTAAGGGTCCAGCTCGTCTTTTCTTTAATTGTGCTGTTAAATTTGCAGGCTTGCTCTTGACGCCTGGCTCTGCATAGGCAGAGGTCTCCCAAAGCCCGGAGCAGCGGCAGGGGATATGGGGCTTCTCATCCGCTCCGTCCCAAAAGTAAAAAAAAAACTTTGGGATTCTGCAGAGAGTTCTACCCACCCCTGCCGGCTCTATCTCCGTTTCCTCTTGGAAACGGAGTTTTTTCGAGCCACCATTCCGCTGTGAAGGCGGCTCTAACAGGCAGTGGAAGCAGACGATCCCTAAGGAACGTCTGGCGGTGGCCAGCAGCAAACCGGAAGCCCTTCCCAAAAGGTCTATTGATCAAATTGGACTTCAAGAAGACTTGTGCAGGTTGGTGGTTAATCCCACTAATAATCTGTTGATGCCCTGAAATAGGAGACTTGCTAAGGCTACTCACATAATCACTTCTAATTTCTGTCATGCTTCACAAATGACTCCTTGAGGTACAAACTCTGGGAGCTGAAAAAGCAAATTAGATGGCTAAGAGCAGGTGGTAGATGACTCAGGAACTACAGCATAAAATCTACTTGAGAGCATACATTGTGGTGATACATGCAGCAGAGAAGCAATATATACTGCATTGGCAAATTCAGCGCTTGCTGGGCTCTTCAGGTTGTCTTCCTTTTCAACCTCCAACACTTAATCATAGAACTTCTAGACTTTTGAGGTTTTGTTGGATTTTTGCTTTGTTGTTTTGGGGTTTGGTTTAGTTTGTTTTCTTCCTGATTAAATCTCAAGCTTATTCAAGCTTGCATAAATGCCAACATTAATGTAGAGTCAATTATGTTCTATTGGTATCTAATAATGACTCCTGCATGATTAGAATGTATAAATTTCCACGTGTGATACCTGTAAATGTGGACAAACCAGTTATTTTCTTAATTCTTGGTTTGTAATTTCTAGCCAGGGGTTATTAAAAGTGTTATAGTCTGTATCATCAGTACTACTCTCTGGAATGCGAAATACCTCATTACTTGAAAGAGATAAGAATTTTAGAATGCATCCTGATGAATTATATTTAGAGAATGACAGATGGAAAATAGAAGAAATCCCAAAAAAGGGGGAAAAGAACAGGTTCTGTAAGATAAAAACATTGATTTATACAGTACAAATAATGTCAGTAATTGTATTAGTATACAGCAGAAACATTCAAATAATAGTAATATAATACAATAATAGTAATATAAGTAGTCCCCACTTATAACTGCCCTGTTTAGCGACCATTCAAAATTAGTGCTGAAAAAATAACTTACGACTGGTCCTCACACTTACAGGATGAAAGCGTGATAGTCCTATAGTCACAGGATGGAAATTTATGTGTTTTACAACCAACAGGTGTTTACAACCATCACAGCATCTCATATTCACGGTCTATGGAGAATCTCAGTCATGCAGGTCATGGTTGTCCCATAGGTGCTTTTTCAGGAGGCAACTGGGCTTTCTTGTTTTTCTTTGAAGATGTTTCGTTTCTCATCCAAGAAGATTCTTCAGCTCTCTCTGGATGGTGGGAAATAGAAGGATTTCTATTCCTTGCAGACGGCTGGTCATTTGCATTCTTATAGAGAGTCATTGAGGCTGCTTGGAGGTTTATCTGTGTCCTCAGGGTCACCTGAGTAGAGCAAATGGGTGTGGCGCCTTCTTGCCTGCAAGATGTTTTCTGTCCCGTGTCCCTTCACTGTTGAAGACAGGCGCAGACTATTGGAGATGAGTCTGATTGTCTGCATCTCAAACCGAAGTGCAAATGGTTCCTGTAGTCTGCAATTTTTCTGGAAATCCAGTCACATTCCTGCACCATTCGAAGGATGTTCATCCCAAAGTGCACGGCTCAATGTCTATGGAGAATCTCAGTCATCCAGGTCATGGTTGTCCCAAAGATGCTTTTTCAGGAGGCAACTGGACATTTTGCTCTGCTCTGCTCTGCTCTGCTTTGTTTTTAAGATGTTTAACTTTTCAACCAAGAAGCTTCACAGAGCTGAAGAAGCTTCTTGGATGAGAAATGAAACTCTTCAAAGAAAAACAAGAAAGTCCGGTTGCCTCCTGAAAAAGCACTTTGTATTCACAGGGACTTGTATTCACAGGATCTCCATCCTTGGCACACTTCTGACAGCCAGCTTCTGACAAGCAGAGTCAATGGAGAAGCCAACAGCAAAATCACAAGACACCGTCGCATTATGCCTCACATAATGAGCTGAGTGATTCATTTAACAACTACAGAGGAAGTAAGCCTGTAAGGCCATCACAATTACCTGATGTCTTGCTTAATAACCATGACACTTAGCAATGGAATTGCCAATCCCAATTGTCACCATTAAATGAGGCTACCTGTAGTAATAGAAGTATATGTAGGTTAGGATGCAGGTATATGTATATCATGTTTATACTTTTGATTATGCGAAATCTGAAGTCTTCCCATCCCTTTTAAGACCTATAGAGAAACCATCTGGTTCAGGGTGCTAATGGGTGTTGATCAGTCTTTCCACCTCCGAGCCATTCTTAGTTGAATTAAAAATGTATCTGAGATTATTTTGGTTATTTGGAGATAATATGAATGCAGTCATATTTATGAGTTTGAAGCCCAAACTATGTAGAGAACCATCAGCAATTCAATAGATATCCTTTCTGGCTAATAGCTAAGCACAGTTTTCTGTGCACAATCTTCTAAGCACAATGGTTTTCTCTTATTTCCTTCTCAAGCCAGCCAAGAACAGAGCGCCATGTTTCATGCCTTCCACTGCACTGGGATGCACGTAAAAATTACTTTTTTTCATCACACATGTAAAAAAGATAGTAAGTTATTAGCAGAATCCTCTTTTCTATTCCATTGTTTCCATGTATCTGTTCTAAATATTTGTTTAATTGCTTAGTAATAAATTCCCAGTGGAAATTTATTGTGAAACTATGTGAAAGAAAATGAATTATTTAAAAAATAATGAATAAATACCTGAAAATTTTCCAAAGTGTTCCCAGGCACAGAAGAGGTCTTCCCCTCTTCTGGTGTACCTGTTGTGGTCCGCCAGCAGCCTGTGGACCTGGCAGCGGAGTCAAACAATGAGGAGGCTGGGGAGGACAATTGGCCAGTCCTGCAGTCAGGGGAAGGCTCAGACGAGGGATCTGTGTCGGAGGCAAAGATGGGGCCAGGCCATCTGGGAGCGATGTGCGGACTCCTGAGACTCCAGAGGTGTACAGCAGAGAGGCAGAGGAACAGGAGGAGCCTGTTCCTAGTGCGTGCATGCAAAGAGCTGCCAGAAGGCAAGAGCAGCTGAAGCAAAAAGGATGACTCAGGAGTAAGGCCAGAAGATGATTGGCCACTCCCATAAGGTTTAAAAGAGCAGCAACGAGCCGTTGGGTTCTTTGTAGAAAAGCAACATTGATTCCAGTGCTTTTTGTCAGCGTCTCTTGAACTTTTTGGGGTGGGGGGGTTGCCAAAAAAAAAAAAGCCTTTGGCAGATTGCCAAAGACATCAAAGATTGGTAATAAGGCCTACGGACTGGTTATGAAGAATTTGTTTTGGACTAAGCTGAGAATGAATTAATTTTCAGCTGTTTTAATAAAATAAGTTTGTTCAGGACTGAATTGTGTTTGGTAATTACTACATGGGCCTCGGTCACAACCAGTGGTGGGTTCCGCTGGGTTCCGCCAAGCCAGTAGCAGTGACGATATGATGTCACCGAACCGGTTCTGCCCTCCCTGCCCCCCCCCCTGTGTTATTCTTACCTTTTATTTGGCCCCACCCCCAATCTATTGCTGCCTCCTGAGTCCCAGCTGATTGGCTAGAAGGAAAAAAAAACTGTTTTAACTCTTGCTTCAAAGGGCCACCCTAGAGCTGATCAGTGTTAAAAGGCAATGTGGTGGTAGACCGGTGCCTCCAAAAACAAATGAGTAGACTGGTGCCTGCAAAAATAAATGGGTAGATCAGTGCCTCCAAAAACAAATGAGTAGACCGGTGCCTGCAAAAATAAATGTGTAGACCAGTGCCTCCAAAAATAAAGGAGTAGACCGGTACAGCTCTGCAAGCAGTTAAAAGCCTGGTAGACCAGTACCTCTTCTAAATCCTAAAGAATTGTCACATGACCATCAAGCCACGCCCACAGAACCAGTAGTAAAAAAATTTAGAACCCACCCCTGGTCACAACTACCAGCACATCTGCACTGGGTTTATTTTTCTAATTATGTCAGCATATTACTGCAGTGGGATCTCAAAAGGTAAAAGACAGACCAAATAATTCTCACAAATGAGAAAATAGATCAGTCCTCAGAACAGGTCAATGATACAGGTTTTTGGTTTTGTTTTAAATGCATTTGTTGCCTTAAAAAGGGCATTTCTCCTCAGGTACAAGGTATGGAGTAAAATTGCTTCCACCTCACTGTTACGACTGTTCTTTCATATCTCCAAAGAACCTCTGTACTGAAGACATTATATTTACTGCCAATTTGTTTCCAGCATTAAATATAAAAAGGTAGCAAATATGGGTCCAAATTGTTGGACCAAATGGCTGCTTCTATATGATCCTACCACCCACCACTGATCACTGATATATTTTGAGGAGGATACCCTAAATTTGCTGTAGGGTCTCGTGTTGCAATATGGTTACAAGCTGTTTCTACTAGCTGAGGTCGCTCTACTGATTTGAGGGGATTAATCTTTTTAGATTTTCTATTTTTTAAAAAAACATTTTTAAACTGATATATAATTTATTATTTTAATTTTGTTTTTAATTTTTCTGTTTTTAACTCTCCTATTATTGTAAATTGCCATTTAATGATAAATAAAATCAAAGTAATTAATTTTAATTATTTAAAATTAAATAATTTAGTTAAAAAAAGGTATACAACAGTATGGCTATCCAAAGCAAAATAGTCAATACGTTTGATCTTTCTTTGGCCTGAAGTTACACTGACCTTGTGTCAAAGGCTGAAAGATAATTGCTTCTTATCTAGAAAGATTAATTATTTATGCTTTGTAACATGCAGGTTATAAAAGATGAACCAGACAGATTTATGTGGCAAAATGTCACTTTTGTTTCCTCATTTTAATTGTTCCTAATGTCTAGGCCTAGATTTTTAACCCTACCTAGTATCACTTTAATTGGACAACAATCTTGAGCAATCTTCCTTAGAAGAATGCTCCATTGAGCAAAAGTAAGACCTATTCCCTAGCCAAAATCTAGAGAATGAGCTGAATAAAGTCTAGACTTGCTTATTATCACAACTAAAATAAATGGCATTTGTTTCCAAAGTAAGCTTGTTTTGGATAAGGAGGTTGCAAATTGTTTGCCCTAGTCCTGTGACACATAGTTATTCCAAATATATTGCATGTATTACTGGGAGGAAGGCAGGGTTCAAGTAAGTTTAATCATATATGTCAACTATGACATGTATCAGATAAAGGCCATTTATTTTGCTCTCTGTATGAGTAAGAGAAATCCACTACTATGTCTGGTGCCTCAGCACTTGTATGTCAATGAGAAAGAGACATGTGCAGTGAACCCAAAGCAAACTACACAGAATTATTTTTTCTTGGATTTGGTTCATTGAAGCAACATCAAGGGGGGAGCTGCAGGTGGTGCTGTGCTGGCAAAAGTTATATTCTAAAGAAATTTAGAATATCACACAGTAGGATCTGTTTTAGGTTGAGTGAGGCAAATTGCCTTAATGTCATAAAAGGCAGTAAATTTACCAGTTAATTTTATTTTTACAGTGTTTCTACTCTCAGTTAGAAGTAGTCGTGAAATTTTCTGATTCCAATGAAAAAAATATGTCTGGCCTTCAATAGTACAATGTATTGAATTTCTGTTCTAAGGCTCTGAGCTTTCAGTTTCCATATCTACACTGCTAGCAACACGTGATTTTATTTTATAGTAGACAACCCATGACCCCATTGGGTCATTGTTTCAGAGATGTTTCCTTACCAGAATGCCTTCAACAATGACAGAACTTCTAATATTCTGCCTTCACTGGAAAAGCTGAGACGTATTTAAAGACGTACCTTGACCTTGAAAATAGCCCATGTTGAATTGTATAGTATAGTCAAATACCAGCATGGAAAATTTGTTATGGCACTTCGTATTATGTCATAAACTGTTTTATGATTATTTTTATGTCCTAAAATGTTTTATAAAATTTGCCAAATTTCAATTCCATCGAAGTCATGGATTCCAGATTTTGGATGCACTTTGCAAGTTAGCCTATTAGGTACCTAATCAAGGTACCTTGGTTCAAAAATTGTTGCAATGTGATGCACCGTTTCACCCAGGGGTGAAATTCAGCTGGTTCTATCTGGATCGCGTGATACGGTAGGGCCTACTGTGCAAAGCTCCGCCCACCCACACAGATGTCATGCAGTCCCTTTTTTGCAACGATTTTCAGCCTCTGCGCATGTACAGAAGGCATGTGCACATTTGCGAACCAGTAGGGAAGGTAAGTTGATTTCACTCCTGGTTTCACCCAATTAAAGGTGACAGGAAGAAAAGTTATATTGTTTATGGTAATTAATAGATAACCACCTTGGCTTGGCAAAATGAGACAATTTCCAATGCTGTTGTACCACTTCCGAGCAATATTTTTCTAGAAGTCTCATTTGCAGCCCTATTGGTCCATAGGAGAAAAATATTCAAGATTTAGAGATGAGTGATACTTTTATCAGGATCCATAAAAAAGGATGTGCAAGATGTTGAGCCTCCAGAATTCTTCATTAGGCAAGACGGTACAAGAAAATTTGGACCAGATTTTTAAACCAGTTTAAGCCAGTTAAGTTCCAAGTCATTGCCAAAATGATCATTGTGAACTGAATGCAGAATATGAGATGTTAATATATAATTATGTTCAGTCTTCAAGAACAAAGAATATGATTGTTCCCTTTCCTAACTTTCAGGTCACAAAGTCAGTTCACACAGTTACAATTATGAATCATCAAGTCTTAGGCAATCTAAATAAGAAAGGAAGCATTCTGCATTCTGCTGAAAGCTACAGAAATAAGTTGTTTGTCGGAAATTTGACCTTTGAAAGACAGATCTTAATCTGGGTTTCATGTCGTCATGGAGAAAATCTATCTACTGTATGTGATACCCAGGAGTCAAAAACAATGTGATGGCACATAAATCTGAAGCATAAATTTGAAGATGCAGCACCCAAATTTCCGAACTCTTCCCAAATTCCTTCCTATTCCTTGTAGAAACTAATTCCTACTTTTTAACTCCACAAATTTACATATTTACAAAATTCCAAGTTAAAATCCCTTTTTGTTGTTTTAATGGGATACATAAGAACATTGGATCAGATATTTGGATGGGTTCCTTTCTCCTGATCTTCAAGAATTGGTGATGACTTGGCTATTTTGTTATATTGTTTTTACTCTGTTTTTAAGAATTATTTGCCATCCAGAATTATATATTTGAAATTGGCAGTCATATAAATTCTATAAATAGCACTTAGATTTATATACCGCTTCATATTGCTTTACAGCTCTTTCTAATTGGTTTACAGAGTCAGCATATTGCCCCCAACAATCTGGGCCCTCATTTTACAGACCTCAGAAGGATGGAAGGCTGAGTCAACTTTGAGCCCGTGAGAATCAAACTGCTGGCAATCAGCAGAATTAGCCTGCAATACTGCATTCTAACCACAGTGCCACAATGTTGGGTTTTTGGGGGAACTTTGCACATAATTGTTTATACTGTACTTGGCTTAAATTTTTGCATGTTATATATTGTTTTGATCCAAATTATCAATATGGGGAGTATTGTGCCACCCAGCATCTGGGTAATTGGAGAAGCCCTTAACCTCTGTAAATAAAATAATCAGTACTAATATCTTTTCCACTGGTTTTGTAAGAGCTGAGAACATAAAAAGCTGGAAGGATTTTTTTAAATGTAATTGTTAGGAAAAGCCTACAAAATGTTGAATGTCTTGAGAGAATGAGGGATGGAATGGAGTATAATAAATAGGAATGTTTCAGACAACAGCATATTTCATTGTGGACTTGACCTAATAATAGCTCTAAGCAGACTCTGATTTTTACAAACCTTTTTTTCCCAGATATAAACTTTGATGCTTTGCATTGTCTAAAAGAAGTGCTTCTTTTTGGTTTCTGTGAATTGGGTGGAATTGTGCTAATTTTTTTGAAGCAGAACTGAGCTGTTTCCACGTTAGTCATTACATTAGTCATTACATTAGTCATTCCACATTAGTCATTTACCACACTGTGGTAAAATAGTAGTATTCTCATTCCTTAAAATGCTCTCAGGCTTACTTACAAATGGCTAGGGCCTTTAACAATGAGCATTATTGAGTAAGCGCATCTGTCTGTGTTGGATTGCAATTAAAGAAGTCACTGTGCCAGGTAATAACCTATTTGAGAAATACTTACATTAAAAGATATCAGGCTGAACTTGATACTAAACCAGGTTTGAACAGCAACAACACAAATTTTTGAATAAAGAGTAGATGAGAAACCCTGGGGATAGGTGGGAAAAAAATTGAATGTTTTAAAATCCTAGAGTGTTAATGTAATCTGCTATGCATCAGAGCATTTAACAAACTTACTTTACCTTGGCAAACAAAGGATTGAGGAGTTTGGAGAAGTAGTAGGTTTGAAGATAAATAGAGAAAAAACTAAAGTTATATTTAAAAACCTTACACAGAAACAAAAAGAACAACTGTCAAAAAAAGTGGACTTTTAAATAGTCAAGAAAGTTAAATATTTGGGAATATACTTAACAGCAAGATGTGCAATGATAAAAGAAGATAATTATATAAAATTACTTAATCAAATAAAACTGAATCTGGAAAAATGAAAAAACTTCCATCTATCAATGTTAGGAAGAATTGCTACTTTGAAAATGAATATTTTACCAAAACTGCTCTACCTGTTCCAAATAGTACCTATAAAAATTAAGAAATTCTTTGATGATCTGAATACACTGATTTTGAAATTTATTTGGCAAGGAAAAAAAGCTAGAATTACACTGAAAATGTTACAAGAATCCAAAGAAAATGGGGGATTCGGATTACCAGATTGGCTTTTATATTATCAAGCATGTGTTCTAACATGGCTAAAAGAATGGATAACCCTTAGATGCAAAAGATTACTATATTTAGAAGGACCCAGTGGTGAAATCCAATTTTTTTTACTACCGGTTCTGTGGGCGTGGCTTGGTGGACTTGGTGTGGTTTGGTGGGCGTGGCTTGGTGGGTGTGGCAAGGAAAGGATACTGCAAAATCTCCATTCCCACCTCACTCTAGGGGAAGGATACTGCGAAATCTCCATTCCCTCCCTACTCCTGGGGGAAGGATATTGCAAAAATTCCATTCCCACCCCACTCTGGGGCCAGCCAGAGGTGGTATTTGCTGGTTCTCTGAACTACTCAAAATTTCCACTACTGGTTCTCCAAACTGCTAAAAATTTCCGCTACCTGGATGAAGCGTCGTATCTAGATCCGTTCCAGTCGGGCTTCAGGCCTGGGTACAGCACGGAAACGGCATTGGTCGCGTTGGTTGATGATCTCTGGAGGGCTCGGAACAGGGGTTGTTCCTCTGTCCTGGTCCTGTTAGACCTCTCAGCGGCTTTTGATACCATCGACCATGGTATCATGCTGCACTGGCTGGAAGGGTTGGGGGTGGGAGGCACCGTTTTATGGTGGTTCTCCTCCTTTCTCTCTGACCGGTCGCAGTCTGTGTTGACAGGGGGGCAGAGATTGACCCCGAGGCCCCTTATATGTGGGGTGCCGCAGGGATCGGTTCTCTCGCCCCTTTTGTTCAACATTTATGTAAAGCCGCTGGGCGAGATCATCCGTGGTTTCGGGATGAAGTACTATCTGTACGCTGACGACACCCAGCTGTACATCTCCACCCCGGACCACCCCAACGATGCCCTTGAAGTGATGTCCCAGTGCCTGGAGGCCGTACGGATCTGGATGGGGAGAAACGGGCTCAGGCTCAACCCATCCAAGACCGAGTGGCTGTGGTTTCCGACGCCCCGATATAGTCAGCTGGTGCCATCGCTGGCTATTGGGGGCGAATCATTGGCCCCCACGGAAAGGGCTCGTAACTTGGGCGTCCTCCTGGATTCACGGCTGTCTTTAGAAGAGCACTTGACGGCCGTGACCGGGAGGATTTTTCATCAGGTTCGCCTGATTCGCCAGTTGCGTCCCTTTCTAGATCGGGACTCATTACGCACAGTCACTCATGCCCTCATCACCTCTCGTCTGGACTATTGTAACGCTCTCTATATGGGGCTCCCCTTGAGGTGCACCCGGAGGCTCCAACTGGCGCAGAGTGCGGCCGCGCGGGTGGTTAGGGGAGCAACGTGGAGCTCCCATGTAACACCTCTCCTGCGCGAGCTGCACTGGCTCCCGGTGGTCTTCCGGGTGCGCTTCAAGGTTCTGGTTACCACCTTTAAAGCGCTCCATGGCTTAGGACCTGGTTACTTACGGGACCGCCTACTACCATCAACAGCCTCCCACCGACCAGTACGCTCCCACAGAGAGGGGCTCTTCCAGGTGCCGTCGGCCAAACAATGTCGGCTGTCGGCCCCTAGGGGGAGAGCCTTTTCTGTGGGGGCACTGACGATCTGGAATGAGCTCCCCCCAGAGATAGGGAGGATTCCGGATCTGCGCACCTTCCGCCGCGAGCTGAAGACGCTTTTATTTCATCAAGCTGGCCTTGCCTAAATCTTCTCCCTTTTAAGTGTAAATTTTAAATTTTTAATGTATTTTAAAATATGAGTATTTTAAATTATGGGTATCAATTCAGCCAAATTTATTTAATTCATTTTATTCGATTTTAAATTTTGTATATCTATGTGTTTTATTTCATGGCTGTGCACTGCCCTGAGTCCTTCGGGAGTAGGGCAGTATAGAAATTCAATAAAATAAATAAATAAATAAATAAATAAATAAATAAATAAATAAATAAATAAATAAATAAATAAATACTGTTCTCCAGAACCTGTCAGAATCTGCTGGATTTCACCCCTGACATGACCTACAGCTTGAATGGCATACATTTTTATGGGTATGAGAAGAATAAAAGCCACAGTTATTTCCAAAGTCACTATGTAAGGAATTCATTATTGTCTGTGTGGGAGAAAAAATAAAGCTAAAATACTTGAGAATTTCTCATACTTGAGAATCCCAGGATGGCTCTCAATGATGGAAGCATTTATCCATCCAAATCTGGTGAAATTTGAGAAAATTTTGACTTATAAAGATATTTTGAATACTGAAGGGAAATTAAAATCTAAACAAGAGCTTGAAGACCAGGGTATTGAATTATCATGGTGGCCTCAATTGCAAATATAATCTACATATGAGAAAGATGCGAAAATATATGACTTTTATAAAGAACAGACAATCTTCGATCAGATATTGTTGAATTCCAATGAAAAACTGATTTAAGAAACTATATAACTTCCTATTAAATTTGAAAATAGAAGATGAACAAATAAAAGAAACAATGATACAGTGGGCAAAAAACTTTGGATATAATATAGAATTAGACAAATGACAAAATATATGGGGAAAAAATTTTAAATTAACAATGGCAACTTCTTATAAAGAAAACTTACATAAAATGTTTCATAGGTGGCATTTACCACCTGCTAGATTAGCCAAAATGTTTAAAAACATGTCTAGTAAATGTTGGAAATGTAACCAAAAATCTGGCACATATTATCACCTATGGTGGACTTGTGCTAAAGCAAAAAATAATTTGAGAAAAAATATGGTTAGATGAGGTTAGAAAAGATGTCAGGTAAACATGTAGATCTTAAACCTGAACTTTTTCTTTTAGGTATAGTACCAGAAAAAATTGATAAAGTGTATATTTAATATTGCATGTATTAACAGCAGCGAGGATTTTATTTTCACAGCATTGGAAAAATGAAGAAATACCGCTAGATGAAGAGATAATTAAGAAGATATTGGACTGTGCAGAAATGGACAGGCTTAAACAGAAAGAAGATATAGAATACTACCAAACAAGGAATTTATTTTATCAATGGCTGGAAAAAAGGGGTAAGATTAGGAATATAATTTGTATTGATAAGCAAACAAAATAACCCAGACAAAACAATGTTTATTAATTTAATGCAATAGTAGAAAATTAATAAAACTTTATTTTTTACAAAAAGGATTTCATGTTTTATTATTGCACAAGAACATCCTCCACATTAGAGGATGTAGATAAAGAGCTTTTAATTGTAAATTAACTTTGATAAAACTGTATATTATGCTACAAGAAAGGTCTTCAAACTTCAAAGCTATGCTGGCTGGAGAATTCTGGGAGTTGAAGTCCACAAGTCTTAAAGCTGCCAAGTTTGAAGACCTCTATGCTACAATATGTATTGCTGCTTTACTTTTAATATGTGAGAAAAAAAAATGGATGAGGGTAACTCTATATAGTAAAATCACAAATCTCAGATCTCCTGAGCAAAAATGGAAATTTTGTTAAAGAGTGTGGGGGTGGGGATAGGGGAGCTAGATGTCTCCTCCCTAGATGGCTTCCCCTTTTTTTTGCCTGCCCACAACAGTTTCCTGTTCTCTGTGAGAATCAAATTTAATCAGAAGCCTCAAACATGAAAAGAAACAGAACCACATTTCTCAAATTGTACTGTGCAGCATGGTTTCCTGAAATTTTGGAACAAGAAGATTAATCTGCATACAAGGTGAGAGATACAATAGTTAATTATAGTTCAAAAGGTAAGGAAAATTATTCGCTCCTGACCATTATAGTATCAGTTATTATTATTGCCTTAATTGGAACGGTGACTTTTAAATATAATTACGTTAGTCATATTTCACTGATGATTCAGAATCCACATCAGAGTTTTGCGTTGTTAAGAGATCTTGCTACCAACTATAAAATAATATACTGTAACATAAGGAGCTGATGGAGCCTTTTTTTTTTCCTTTCTTTTTCTTTTTTGAGCCAGGAGTCAAGCAGGCAGGTGGTCTTTCATCAAATTCTCTAAAGCAGGTGTGAGAAAATTTTCATGGTTCATAGGTTTGAGGCTACAGTTGTGACCTACTGTATGTAGTTGCGGTCATCTGGCTTGGAAGCAGTTTTTCAATAGCTTAGTTTGGTTTCTTTTAAATAATAAACCCGTTACACCTATTTTAAAACTGCATGTGAGTTACCATATGTCTCCCAGCAGACAAGAATGGGAAATGGAAGATGCACCAAGCCAAATTTGGATGCTCTAGAAGAAATCTAGAAATCAGGACATCCTGATCAGGACTACCTTAATCAGACATCAGGAAATCCTAGGGCTGTAGGCATTGGAAAAGAACCCAGAGGGAAACAGTAACAAGCCATTTCAAAGACCCAGGATTTGAGCCAAGCTCTAAGAGACTTGACTTTCTTGTTTAAAGTTAAAAATGGCCCCAAAACAGCCCAGAATTTGCAACTCTCTGTTCTGAAATCATTCCTGAGTTTTCATGTAAGACCGCCGAGAATTTGACAAATAATAACTTCACATTTATATAGGATTTCTAGAATCTCTAAATCTTAGCCATTTTTATTTTTAAATATGTATACTTAATGCATACAATGTATTTATTTAAATTAGTTTCCATTAACTCCAAATACACATTCAAACATCACAGATATTCTGGTTTAAAGTAATGGCACAGTTGTTTAAGATTCCAGTCAGAGATCTTTCCCAAGTCTCTTTGTAGATGCCCTGGGTTGATCCTGGGATTGTCATCACGCAAGTCTTGTATTCTGATATTGATTTTCAGTCCATAAAATTAGTCTCACCAAGTTGGAAGAAACCTCAGAGCTTAGGAAGGAGGAAGGCAGTGACAAAATATGTGACATGATGTTCCAAAGCAAACTTCCCTTTACCTGCACAAATATGTTTGTGCCATGACTTCACAATGCATGTTTCATCATTTTGGTTTCCTCCTAATTAGGAATGGATACATGGTGTTGCAGTGGTTAGAGTGCAGTACCGCAGGCTACTTCTGTTGATTTCCAGCAGTCTGCAATTTGGCAGTTCGAATCTCACCGCGCTCAAGGTTGACTCAGCCTCAGGAATTGGTCCTAAATTTTTTTACTACTGGTTCTGTGGGCGTGGCTTATTTTGTGGGCGTGGCTTGGGGGGTAATGTGACTGGGTGGGCATGGCCAACTTTTTTTTTTTACTTTTAAAAGCATTTTTTCTACAACCTTAGGAGGTTGCAGGAAAAAAATGCTTTTAGAAGCCTCTGATGATCAGGCAACTCAGCTGGGATCGCCAAAGGCTTTTAAAGGCAATTTTTTTCTTACAACCTCTTTGGCCGAAGAGGTTGTGGAAAAAATGCTTTTAGAAGCCTCTGACGATCAGGCAACTCAGCTGGGATCGCCAGACGCTTTTAAAGGCATTTTTTTTTCTACAACCTCTTTGGCTGAAGAGGTTGTAGAAAAAATGCTTTTAAAAGCCTCTGACAATCCCAGCTGAGCCGCTCGATCATCAGAGGCTTTTTTTTTTTTTAACTTTTAAAAGCATTTTTTCGGCCGAAGAGGTTGTAGAAAAAATGCTTTTAAAAGTAAAAAAAAAAAGCCTCTGATGAGGTGGGTGGGGTAAGCGAGCGGCAACCGAGCCAGGGACCGGTTCAGGGGCATGGCCAGCCAATGTTATTACTGGTTCTCCAAACTACTACAAATTTTTGCTACCGGTTCTTGCGAACTGATGCAAACCAGGAGCAAACCACCACTGCTCAGCCTTCCATCTTTCCAAGGTCGGTAAAATGAGGACCCAGATTGTTGTGGGCAATATGCTGCTTAGAGAGGGCTGTAAAGCACTGTGAAGTGATATATAAGTCTAAATGCTATTGCTATTGCTATATCTATGGAGGTCCCCCACTGTGCTCAATGCTCAGAATCTATCAAAATATTTCATCCACTATTTGTAGACCTCCAGTGAAGAGGAATTACCTTTTCACATAACTTTATTTATTTATTAATTATTTATTTCAATATGTATAGTCATTCTCTTGTTATGATACCAAGAAACCAAAAAAATGTCTAACATTAACGAAATAGTCTGAAAAATTCCTTCTAGGGATTTATCTCAATCACAGCCAGAATTTTTCAAGTTCTCAAGGGCTCTTGCAAAAAGAGTTATATCAAAGGCTGGAATACGTGATGTTTTGGTTCTGCATTTTGCAGCCTTTGTGGGTTATAGAATAACTTAAATACAAGCAGATTCTTTCTTAGGTTCATAGATTCATAGATATACAGGTAGTCCTCGCTTAGCGGCCATAGTTCAGCAACCATTCAAAATTACAATGGTGCTGAACAAAAGGACTTACAACTTCTGCTGAAGTTCTGGCCATTGCAGCACTCCCATAGTCACCTGATTGCGATATGGGTGCTTGGCAACCCATTCGGACACACAACTGGTTGCCAAGAAGCCCGTGATCATGTGATCGCCATTTGCAATCTTCCTGCTGGCTTCCCCAGAAAATCAATGTGGAAGCTAGCACTGAAGGCTGCAAGCTGTTGGCACCTGCTAAGAGGACTCTTTGTGGTTTCTGGGGACTGGCCAAAAAAGGTCTGTGCTGAAATCAAAGCAAGATTTTGGCTCGGAGCATTTGAAACACAGGGCATTTGCAACCAACCTCTCCCTCCCAAACCAGAGGGAGACTTCTTCTCTCTAGGGGCAGGCTCCAAATACCCTGTGCTGTAAACTCTCCATGCTGCAAACACGCTGTGTAAAAATCTTGCTTGGATTTTGGATGGAGCTTTCCAGACAGCCCCTTTGAGAGCAAAAGGGTTGCCTGCTGGAGGGATTCAGCTCCTCATGGGACTGAGTCCCTCTAGCAGGAAACTCTTTGGCTCCATTCATTTAGTGACCCAAAAGATCACTTAACAACCTCAACCAGGATGACATCAAATGACATCTTGTTTAATGACTGCTTTGGTCAATGACTGAAGATTCAGATCTTGATTGTAGTCATAAGTGAAAGACTACTTGTATCAAGTGATATGCAATAATTTCTAAAGATTACTAAGATGAGTAAACAAGAAAACAAGACCATAAACACAACTAAATTGACTAGTCAAGTTCCGAAACTGTTCTATATAGACTTGACAAGACATTGTGTGAAGTACTGTATGTTGCTTTCCAGAAAATCAGGATGTGACTGACAGGCTACAAAAACTCTTCAGCCCTATAGACTGGTTGGTTATGTTGCCACAGATATAGAGTATTTAGATTTCAGCAAATCTTTTGACAAAGTTTTTCATAGCATCCTTATTTAAAAAATGATAACAATGTGGATTTGACAACTCAACTATTAGATGGATTCACAACTGGCTCGAGGATTGTACTAAAAGGGTGGTTATAAATGGCATCAAATCTACCTGGAGAGGCACCTCAAGCAAAGTGCTATAGTGTTCTGTCCTGGGTTCAATATGGTTCAATGTTTTTGTAAATGATATGGATTTGAGGGAATGCTTACCCAATTTGCTGATGATACAGAGTTAGGAGGATTGGTTAATAATTGGCAGGACAGGGGGAGAAACAATGAGCAGAAACAAATATAATGAAATGTAATACATAGAAATATAAAATCATGCATCTAGGTAAAAACAACAAAAGAAACATATACAGAACAAGGAAAATCTTCCCTTGCACATGCGAGAAGGATTTGGTTGCACTATTAGATCACAAACTCAACTTGTATCTACAGAGTAATGAAGCTGTGAAGGCCAGCAACACCTTGAAGATCAAGAATGACACACAATTCAGATTGTGGAAAATATTTATTTCAGTCTGCCCTGCCTTAGTCAGACATCACAGAGTATTGTGTTCTTTTCTGCACACCCCTGTTTTAAAGGGGGCATTGATAACCTGGAGTAAGTCAAGAGAAGGCCTACCATGAGGACTAGAAATCTACAAGGAGCAGTTAAAAGACTAGGTATGTTTAGAAAAGAAGATTGAGAGGAAACATGATAGCTGTCTTCAAACAATTGAAGGACTATCAAAATGTAGAAGATTTGAGCTTATTCTCACTTCTTCTAGAAGATAAGGCTAGAATGAATGGGATAAAACTTCAAGGAAGTAGATGAAGATTAGATATTAGGAAGAACTTCTTGATAGTCATAGCTATCAATCAGTGGAATAGTTTAACTCATGGAATAGTTTCTTTACTGGATGTTTTCAAATAAAGGATATATAGTCATCTATCAGGGATGGTGTAGTGAATCCTGCACTAGCTTGGGATAGGTTGGACTTGATGACCTCTTGAGTCACCTCCAATTTAACGGTTTGATGATTTGTAAGGGGGGGTAGCAAAAAAGTAAACTATGCTTATATTAAGTGGAATTAATGTTACTAGGCTGAAAATTATTAGAAGCCAAATCAAGCAGTAAATCTCCATAATAGTACTGTGTTAATATTTCAAGGTTGCTTCCAGATAACATTAATTGATGCCACCCTAGCAAAGACAACTTTTTTCAACAAATTCACAATATTCAGCTGTTTGGAAATGACCATTTTTCTCCAGCTTGTACATTTGTTTCAGAATATGCCAATTCTGGAGTGACAAATGCTTACACATTGATGTCTACAAACCCTTCACACCTTCCTTCCTCGCCCTTCTGAACACATTCTTTTAGTTCCTGTATATGAAATGCAGCAACAATTAATAGAATCATTGTATCCCTTGAGTTGGAAAAGAACATTTAGGCCATCGTCCAAAACATTGCTTAGTGCAGAAGTCAAAATTAAAACAATAGCACATTTATTATAGAGATAGTTGAGACAAACAGTTATTCTTCCGCCATCAGAAACTTTAGCTCAAGGAAGAAGAACCTGCAGTCTATGGGACTATTTTGCTTGTATGTCTTCTCCCATTTGACTCAATGCAGCTAAAAAACGTTTCATTGCTATTCTGATTCTTCTTATATGTGGTTCTGAGTACTGCCAAAGCATAGGAGAATATATAATACTAGCGGGGTTTTTTTCCTCTCAGAGATTTTTCTTGCCTTTTTGTGTAGCCAATCCTTTATGTAGTTCAATAGTCAATCCAGCTTTTTGTTCACTTAATACATTATTTTTAAAAAGGAAAGAAATAGATTTGAAGCCATCTGCCAGGTTGGGATGGAGGGGAGGACATATTATTATTTCATCACTTTAAAAAAATGCTTTGAAATTTTGTGAAAGTTCTCTTTCTCAAAGTAGCTCAATAACCTATTGGCTGTTTTCTTTTTATCTTGCAGGCAAAGTGATGGAATTTTTAATTGAACAGTTATAATCCAAAGAACAGGAATCTCTGATCGTCTCTCTTGCTTTCCACCTATGAAAGCCATGAAAAATACATAATCGTCTGTGCTTTTCCTTCCCAGTTGACTCAGCCAGTATTAACAATGAACATTAGCTATAATCTTAACTGCAGCTTTTATGACAAACTAGATACAAAATTGTTTCCTTTTTTCTACAGCATCCTGATGATTATCAGCATTCCTGCTAATCTATTATCACTTTACATTTCCTACTGTCAAATCCAGAAAAAAAATGAGCTGGGCATCTATCTCTTCTGTTTATCATTAGCCGACCTATTATACACAATGACGCTACCATTATGGATTTATTATGCTCAAAACGGGGATGACTGGACCTTCTCTCTACAGCTTTGTAGGTTATCTGCTTTTCTTCAATATCTAAATTATTACACCAGCTCAGGATTTCTTACCTGCATCTCCTTGGATAGGTACTTAGCCATAGTTCATCCTTTGAGGTTCCAGTCTTTGCGATCAAGAAGATTTGCCCTGCTGATGTCCTTTTTAGTTTGGGCTTTTGAAATAATGTCAAACTTTCAGATTTTATGGAGAACAAACTTCTACTACGAAGTTGCAAATAAAACCAGGCATGTTTCATGCTATGACACATATCCTCTACAAAAATGGCAAGCTTACTTCAATTATTACCGCATCTGTGTGGGGTATGCATTCCCATTAGCTGTCATGATCTTCTGTTACCTCAAAATATATCAGGCTGTGAAGCATAATCAAGCAACTCAAGACTGCGACAAGAAGAAAATCAATCATTTATTACTAGGCATCATCATAACCTTTTTTCTTTGCTTTACTCCATATCACATTGTCCTACTTCTACGCAGTATCTTGGAACCAGGTAAATGCTTTTATGTTGAGTCTCTATTTGTACCTTATAGAATTGCAACAGCCTTGACAAGCATAAATTGTATAGCCGACCCAATTCTTTACTGTTTTGTGAATGAAACTGGAAGAGCAGATATCTGGAACATATTCAAATGCGGTTTTTTTGTCAGCCGGACAGAAACACAGCCATCTGGTGTTTCACAAAACAGAACCATAAAGGTTTCAGAATCTGCAGAATTCATGTAATCCAAGAGTAAATGGCTTGCGGTCTTCCAAGTGTTGCTGAACTACAATGGGAGATATGATTCACCAACATATGGAGTATCAAGCGGTTTCTGTCCTCGATATATCTTCAATGATGCACTCTGCCAAAATAAAATGCCAGGAAAGTTTTATTTGCCCTGACATCAACCAAGAGCCAGGTCCATCTTCAAATCAACACAGAGACTGCTTATGAGGATTCACAGCACATTTTAAAATTATTGAGTTCTCCTGCAATTTTTGTTTTCTTTGTTTTTCTCTCAGGAAGAAGGAATCTGAATCAGAAGAAAGCCCCATTCTATCACCCTTTGCGGCTTTCATTAAAAACAATTGCATAAATAGTAAACCCAGGCAATATCTTTGGAATGGACTTATGGTTTGCATTTTTTATGCTGTGAAACGAAATTATTTGGTTTTCAGAAAGGCTGGTTTATATCTTGTCCTACATCATTGTGTAAAAAAAATATGTAATTAAATTGAAAGATATTACAGTATTCAACTATTTTGAGGTATATATATATATATATATATATATATATATATATATATATATATATATATATATATATATATATATATATATATATATTGTCTATGTAAGTTTTCACGGGTATATATGTGTGTACAGTTAATATTTCGGGTTTCTTCCCGTGTAATTGTGAACATATCCCTAAAAGGGTAGAAGTGACGTTTCGACAGAATCTCATCTGCCATCATCAGGCTTATATGAAGGGTCTTTTGCTGTAACTGCCGTTACTATTTCAAATCTGGTGCTGGTAGTCTGGGATGGCCATCTGGGATGCTATTACAAGAGTGAGTTGGAGAAGATAGGGACTGCTCACTAATTCTTACTTTTTGAGATCTATACATGCAAGATCAACAGACAGCTAGAGGGGGGCTCAGAAAAATGGGGGGGGTACTGTAGATTGCAAAAAATACAATATATAATTATGTTCAAAAATTATAATTAATACATCCCTAACTCCAGAAACTCTACAGCACTCAAATCCCCAAGTCCTTTTTTCAGCCAATTTTTGATTACCATTTTCTAGAAAAAAATAGGGGTTATATTTGTCAAAGAGAGCAAGTTGTTCCAAAGAAAGGGACCCTCGCAAAAATTGTTTGTTTTAGGTCCCCCCCACCCCTCTGTCGCATTGCACCTCCATTGTGGAGTCCTTCAGCAGGCTTTCTATGTGCCCCTGGATTGGAATTTATGGGATAGATGATCTCAAAGATACCCTGGCTCTGAGTCATATAAGTTATATAGATAATAACCAGCACTTTGAATGTATCAATAGAGAGTGCAAATGTGACTGTCCAGTAAGAATACAGGGCTCCTATACAGACAAGAAGCTAGGAAGAGGACAGAAACAAGATGAGGAATGCCTCCAGTACTGGCAGCAGAAAATTCATAAATGGTTGGGTCTCAGTTCTTTCGTCCACAGAGTTATCACTCCATACAATTAGTATGCTGGCACTACTAGAACCATTTTCATCTTTCCCTCCTCCCTTCACATGTCACCTGTAGCAAGATTCTCCAGCTTATTTCTCCTCTGACACTAATCACTGTTTTTAAAGTCTGGCAAAGTTGCCATGGCCAAATATGAGTAGGATAAAGAGTGGGTGTCTGAGAAGGGTACCCGAAGGAGGACAATTTTCAAGTTGCTCAAGTGATAAGTTACTCAAGTACACAGGTTCCCCAAGTGACAAGTTGTACAAATGGAGGTGTAGCAATGTTCCACACCAGTAATTTATCACTTCAACTATTTCTGAACTCAGTTCTACTGGTGTTCTGTAAGCCAAAGTGACAGGAAGAACAGTAAATCTATCTACCAATCTTCACTGATAAACCTCTGCCTCAAGTTATCTCATCTGAAAGATCACTGTGGTGGATGAATCTCCCAGCTATCATCCAATCTGTTATTCTGTCAGTTGAGATATTCTTGGCCAAAGGTTAATCAGTCATCTAGCAGACTGCTAGATAGGTTTACTATTCTTTTTCATCATTTGGACTAGGAGGACTGACCAACAAACCTCTTGTCAATTTCATCCCAGTTCCCAAATATCTCAAATATTGGGAGAAATGCTGGCAGAAAGTGGCTCTAACAGTTAAGAGGTATCCCTTGGAGTATACAAAATTGTGTTAGAATAGGCAGAATGATGCTGCCTTTCTGCATTGATACAAAGGGTCAATCATGTGAAAGCAACTGTCATATTATCCATGTATATAGACTGAAATTCTTGAATTATCCTGTGGCACATATAGGAACTAGCCTGCCAGAGTTCCAAAACATGAGTGCGTCATGGTTCCAAATAATGGGCCTAATCAATTCCAGATTCTGAGGATGTGGCTTTTCTCAAAGATCCATTTTATTGGGTACGAGGTAACAATAAAATTGATTTATTGTTTATATTAACATTTACTTCATGAAAGATGTTGGTGGAAAAAGTTTGAAATGTTGCTAAGTATGTTCTCATCTTAAATAACATTTGTGGGATAGTAGGCTGATTAAGAGGTAACAAAATCCATTTTCAGTTTTGAAGCCTTGGAAGGCATTCAACAGCACATAAATCTGTCTGTTGGCAGTGAAGAAATTGTCCTAGGGAAATTACAGATGCTCCCCTAGAATGCCGATGTTGACACTGTTCAGAGAGATCAAAAGAACAATTTGTTGTGTCTGAAGTAAGTAATTAATTAGAAGGGGATTGCCTCTTTTATATCAAAAGAGTACGGAACCATAATTCTTTGCCTTGTCAGGGAATGAGGATTAATCAATACAAACATTTGTCTGTTGCACAATTTGGTCAGTTTGTTTTACTATAATGGCTTGTCCTTTATCAGAGTGCATGTCAGGAATAGGTGATTTAGCCGGAGTTTCTCCATAGGCCTTAACGGAATTGGTAGGTCTGACTTTGTATTTTTCTAACACTTCCAAGTACCAGTAGAACAGATTCCTGTTCCTCTTCCTAAAAATTTGGAGAGATGCTGCCAAGGTGGGGGGTTTATTATTATTATTATTATTATTATTATTATTATTATTATTATCTGCTTGTATGGAATCTATTCATCCCCCCTATCCAAACAGCTGCCCAAGTGACCACCAGACAACAATGCCGCAACCAGCAAGACCAACCTGCAAGCGATCTAACCACAAAACTCAAAACCGAGCTCCTCGCAGACCTCTGGTTCTGAGACAACCAACACACCTTGACAAAAAGAGATGACCTAGCGTGGAAGGGGATGATACTCTACGTCCCAGTATCCTTACACATCCTAATCCTCCAGGGGAGTCACGACATCAAACCGGCAGACCATTTCAGGTTCTAAAGACTTTGCACTTAGCACAGAGGCCATTCTGGTGGCAATTCTCTTAATTATTCATTTAAGGTAGTCATAAATAACTTCAAATAAATGTCTGCCTAACTGAGGCAACAAATACATACATTAAATTAATGTCTAAATTGCCCTGGAAAAACTTGGCTTCCATTCATTAAACACAGCATGACTGTCCTAAATTTAGTTCAGTTCAATTTAGAATAAATAAGCTAGTTGTTATATGGCTCCCAGGTTACGTTTATGATCTACCTGAGTTTTCCAAGTATGGGTGACTAGAGAAGACAGGACCAACAGTCCTAGTCAACAGCCAGGAAATAATTAGGGAAGCACACAAATCATTTTCAACTGAACACTCAGTTGAGTGTTCAGGTTCTTTGTAGTACAAAAACCCCCATTGAATTTAAAGTAACAGCTAGTTATCCTAGAAACAACTGCTAAAAAGCAGTCTATTTCTTTTTTAAAGAAAACAGTGACATTTAAATTTAGTGATCGTAGCAACATGAATTAAACACAGGATTTCTATTTTATATTTATTGATTATACTTCTAAGTAATACTTATATAATAAATATACATAAATAATTATATTTCTTTATATTGATATAAATTTATATTACTACCAAGTAATATATCAAGTGACTGAATGACAAACTTTCTGTACTATATCACTTGTGTCTATAAACTCTCTCCTCCATTTTTTTTTTTTTTTTTTTTTTTTTGTTCTGCAATGTAGCTCAAAAAGCTTTTGTGCATTTCTTTCACTAGAGGGCAGCTTAATATTTGGATATAAAATGAGATTATGAAAATATTACTACGGAAAATGGAGCAGCGGAATCTCTTGATTGCAGTAGTTAAACTATTTTTTCCTGAGGAGGTATATCCATCAAGCCTCAAATATACTTAAAGAAAGAAATAAACATTATTAACTTTTATGAATCCACAGGACTTTATCATTACAGTAAAAGAGGCATGTAGGTCTTGGATCTTCAGGAAACTGTCATTTATATTTCAATGCGTTGTTATTATAGTTCAGTTTTCATGAATGTGAAGTGATGCTATGAAGACTTTCTATCTTAATTGACAAAGGAACACAGCTAATTTCATTCTTATACATCTTGATAGGAAGATGGTGGGGGATCACCATGCTGCTCAAATACCAAGAACAAAAAGTCTTGTGTCAACACTGTAAAAATAACAACAGTTTGTATCATTCTATTATTATCATTCCATCTAGAATTACTGATGGAGTGACTTACTAGTGGTCATGGCTGAAAGCAGAGTTCCAGACTGCACTTGGACCAAATATTCACAGTATTTATTTGGCTTCTGTAAAGATTACAACAAACTCAGGGGACAAAATATAAACATTCAAACAAATAGGACAGGTAGACTCCAACCGAGAGTTAGGACTGAAGAAAGAACCATTGCAACCAGCCTGACCTTCATAGAACACCTGTATATTGCACAGGTCAGAAAGGGGGCTGGGAAAATATCTACAGACCCCTCTCATCCTCGACATAAACATTTCAGCTTCTCCTCTTGGGATGCCGCTATAGGACTTTGCATGCCAAAACAATTAGACACAGGGACAATTTCTTCCCTCATGCCATCATTCTACTGAACACCTAATTCTCACAGTAGTGTGGTTTTACTATTATTATTTTTTCTTCTTATTATATTCTTTCCTCCCCCCCTCCTTTATTGGTATTATGATGATGATTACTCTTGCTTTGCATGTACACTAACAGTTTCTACACCGGAGTCAAACTCCTTGTGTTTCTAATCACATTTGGCCAAATAAAGTATTCTATTATTTATTTTCATAAGTAGCCTTCCATTGCTGTGACTCCATGTCTTGCATCCTTTGGAAATCCCAGTTCCGATTGCACCAAGAATTTCTACTAACATATGCAATGCAAAAATCCCCCTAGGTATCTTTCATGTAGGGCTAAACATCCATTTTGTAGCAAAAGATTGCATGTGCTTTGGGAGGAAAAGATATGACAGGGATTCATCAAAGGAGTTAACCTGAAATGGAGGGCTGGGTTTTTTCTTGGTGTCTCAAATCAACTCATGGATTAAACTATTTTAACTCTTACTATCAAGATTTATATCTTAGAATAACAGACTTGGAAGGGACCTTTTAGGTCATCTAGTCCAGTGGCCACCACTAGTGGTCCATGAGAAAATTTTGGTGGTCCGCAGAAAAAATTATTTGCATTTTTTATATTGCACTAAATGCAATTTTTAAAAATCTTTTTTAAAAATTCATATTAGTGATCCACGGGATTTAAAATTATTAATTTAGTGGTCCCTGAGGTCCCTGAGGTTGGTGACCCCTGATCTAGTCCAACTCCTTCCTCAAGCAGGAGACCCTACACCATTTCCGATCAGTGGCTGTCCAGTCTCTTCTTGAAAATCTCCAGTGATGGAGCACCCACAACTTCTGAAGGGAAGCTGTTCCATTGGTTGATTGTTCTCACTGTTAGAAAATGTATCTTTATTTCTAGGTTGAATCTCTCCTTGATCAGTTCCCATTCATTGTTCCTTGTCTGGCCTTCAGGTGTTTTGGAAATTAGGTTGTCCTCCTCATCTCTGTGGCATTGTATTTGAGAATAAAATGAAAAAATTATTCCATCAACTTGCCATTTAATTTCAGAAGCACAAACTTGTGGGAGTATGGAGTCATATACAGCCTGTGGAATGGTCATCCTTCCTCCATTGTCTTAATGCTCCTTTATTTAGACTTCCAGTTTTATAATAATGTGTGTAACTAGTCATCCATTTTAAATGCCTTTTAAGATGTGATTCCTCAAATGATAGAGTAATTATGAGGCTTGATTGAAGAAAAAGATGGTTAGCACTACCAACCAGCCAAAAGGTAGAAAATGTACCTACTTAATATTCCATGCCATGCTTCCGTAGAAGGAAATATAACCTTGTGACCACTCAGCCTAGCAATGCAAATCCAATTAATGTTAAGAAGAATAAATTAAAGCATTTTTTTACCAGAGAGCAGCTTAGCATCATGCTAGGAAAAGTATTATATTATTTGTCAGCCTAATTAGACCTCATACTTCTAACAGGCATAAGATCCATAAATGGGACCTTTGACATACAACATTGATCTAGGGTTTAGATAAGTCTCTTTCAAAGTTCAAACCATGCAGAGTTTTTCTCTGCTTAGAAGTGCAAGATTCAGAAAAGTAATTACAGCTCTAGTCCTGATAATATTGATTTAATAGAGCATATAAAAGCACATTTTAGTACCATGAGTTGGGATATCTATCATGGAAGAGATATAGACACACCAGTCGAGAAGCTAAGGAGGAACTACTGTGTATTGTTTTCCTTAAACAAGAAGATTAAAACAGTAGGAAATCATTGCATCTATCTGCATATATAATAAACATCAGTGCCACATACTGGCTAAAGTATGTAATTTCATTATTCAGGTAGTAATTTTTAAAAGCCCTTTAGTATCACAGGATGTCTGGCTTAAATCTGACTCCTATAAACCAAAAAATATTCCATTTAGAATATATATACTGTATATATAGCTGGTAGCAAAGGTAAGTAAAACCCACCACTGGTGTGATGGCAAAAAATGTAGGAACCCCTGATCCAGAGGTGAAATGCTCCCAGTTCAGACTGGTTCAGCTGAACCAATAGCCATGGTGGCCAGTAGTTCACAGAACGGGTAGCGATGGTGGCGCAAAACTCCACCCATCTGCCCAGTCGTCGTTACTTCCTGGTTTTAACCAGGAAGTAACTTGTTTTTTACCCTCTGCGCATGCGCACAAGGGTTTGCACATGCGCAGAGGGTCCGTGTGCACATGTGACACACACGCGAGCAAAGCAATCACTTCCAAACTGGTTGGACAGGTAAGTAGATTTCACCCCTACCCTGATCTAAGGATTTCATGAGCACTACTGCACTTGCAAGCACCACTTCTTGACTCCTGACCCAGGAAGAACTTAGGGAAGGGCAGGCCTGCTCTTCTTTGAATTTGAATATCCTAATTCCACAAGACTTTAGGGGCAGTCCTATCTAGCCAATTACTTTCTGGTCTTGTAAGGACAAATGTGTTTAGTTCTGAATAAACTTTAAAGAGTTTAAATCTGGATTTGCACACCAAAAATTATTTAACTGAACCACAATGGGCAGAATTTCTGGAAGGAGGTAACCAAGCATTGAGCTTTATCCTAAATTTACACTGCTAAACGTGAAGCTTGGTGTAATTTCTGGAATTACAGAAACAGAATAGGAAAACTACATTGTCTGACATTGTGCTCTTTCAAGAATCTTTGAGCTTTAAGTCTATTTTTAAATCTTATGTGAATAGATCAACAAAATAGCATATTTGACTATAAATGTTGGGAGACAAAGAAATGTACCAACTACAATTGCAGAAGCTAAACTTCTCACATAAATAATTCTCCTCAATAGCTTTTACTGGTAATGAAAAAAGTGGCACATTTTTTTTAACGCATGCACTACATATGATTTAGCCTCTAATGTCTCGTAGTTATTTTGTGAATGAATCAATCACTGTGAGATTGTTGTCTCCAGGGAAACTTTCAAAATAAATGGTAATATCATGAAAATAAATGATCATTTATCTTTCAGTATTCGCACATGTGCACCACATTTAAATAAGGGCAATTGGTCCAATGGAATGTAGCAGGGGCTTGTCTGCTTCAGCACATCTGTCATACTAATGGATGTATTTTGTCATTTTCATAAGGCTGAATGCGGGAAGTGAGGGGGAGAGATGAAGAACAAGCAACTCTTGCTGTGATCTACATCCTTTCATGGACAATAATACTTCCTTCCTGACTTGCTTGACAGATCTGTCCTATTTTACAGGCAGCCCTCTTAACTCAAACAGCTATTTATTATCAACAGCAGCTACATAATAGGCTATAGGAACCACATACTTCAAAAAGCTTGCCTACATAGACAACAGGCTATTGTAGGATCTAATAATGTCAGGGTCAACATTGAAGTTTCACTTGTCCACGTTCCAATAAAAATACTGCAAACTTTCAGTAGTTGGCACAAATTTGACATCAGAATGGAACAGCAGAGTATAGTGAACAGGGATCATTGGGGGCCAGGATCTGAATCGCGTGGGTTCCACTTACCTTTACTACCGGTTCGCAGTGGGAGTGCGCGCATGCGCAGATCACCTATGATGACATCGTGGCAGGTGGGCAGAGCCTCCTGCTGGTTTTACTACTGGTTCTATAGAACCAGACCGAACCGGGACCAACCCACCATCATTCATCTGAATGATGAAAGCAGCCCTGCCCTTATCAGGATTCTGCGCCTATGCATAAAAGGTTTTTAGCTCCTACAAATGCTACTGATCCAAAAGAACACGTTGACCTTAGGGGGTTATTCTCAAAGAAAGGAATTTGCATCAGAAGATCCAATGTGTAATTACGGACTTCCAAGAAATTAAAATGTCATTTATATTATATGTTATGATAGATAGATAGATAGATAGATAGATAGATAGATAGATAGATAGATAGATAGATAGATGATAGATAGATAGACAGACGTATGACATATGGAACTACAGGATGAACTTGAAATGTTAGCTATTAAATGAATCTCTTGTTTGACATATTGGAAACGAACGGTATCAGCTGCTCAAAGGATATAGATATCCATAGGATGACCAGATATGGAAAACCTGTTGAGTTTATCTGGGTAAAAATTAAAAGATGGGAATTATGTATTATGTGTTATGTTTCAGACTATCAAGCCTGGCAGAATAGTAGAATGGTACTTTAATAATTCAGATTATTAAAAGTTTTGCAGTGATAAGATACTACTCTGATATTTGATGGAAGCCCAACTCTGCTTAAATGAAATATCTAAGAAGTTCTTGACTTGTTCTGTTGACAGTTTCATCTTCCCCAAAACAGAAGAATGCATCTTAATCTGATCACTGGGAATAGGATAAGATGGCTGAGGAGATGAAACCAGTAAAAACCGTGTATGAAATTGAACATATCATCTTGGGATTTATGATACTGAGGAAGGAGAAAGTTGAGTACAATGTCAACTTTCTCTTAGCTGATACCAGAAGAGGAAGTTATGCAGCAATGATGCAAAGATATAGATCTTTTACAAGTAAATTTACTGCAAAAACCAATAAAGGCATTTCAGTGGCAGCTAAAAAGAAATCAAACTCTGAAATTCTTGTGTCTCTTTCTCCTGCTGCATGGCATAACAGTCTCAAGGCTTTCTTTTCCTTTTTCCTTTTTTTAAAATATAAAAATATTTTTTAAACTCTATCAAACCGAAATAGTTATTGTAAAAGCACTAAGAACAACCCAATTGGGATTTCCAGCCAAGCAAGTGACTGAGAATTCAGGCACCCATAGAGAAAAAGGGAGAGACTGCATTTGAAGTAGATAAGCAAGTCTGGTAATGATGTAATTCTTTGAGGAAAGCGGCTTCAGTTACACCTGGAAAGTTTACAAACCATCTTCTGTAATGATTTGCCACAACTTAATTGATACATTCTGCAATCCCCACAAAATGTTGTATTGCTTCATTTGTGGATCAATAACCTCTGAGAAGAAAAATTGTGTGTGTGTGTGTGTACATATATATCTACACATACACCTTCATGCACAACATCCCCAAGTGTTATTGTATTGAAAAATTGCACTCATACATTTGAGAAAGAGTGATCTAGTATAGCATTCTGTTTCCAAAAGTACCAAATGCATGGCACGAAAGTAATACATTTAGAAACACACTACCTCTGAATATATTCTGTTTAATTATCATGGTATATGACAGTGATGGCTAACCTTTTCTGGACCGAGTGCCCAAAGTGTGCGTGTGTGGGCAAAGCCCCAAAATGCAATCCATGACCGGCCCCCGTGCATGTGCCCCACCCCCTACGCATGCACCCATGGCCCCCTGCATGCACCCCGCCTCCCATGCATGCATGTGTGGCCCCCACACATGTGCCCCACCCCCACATACATGCGCAGCAGAGACCCAAAGACCAGAGAGGGCTTTGCATGCCACCTCTGGCATGCATGCCATAGGTTCGCCACCACGGATATATGAGATGGGTGTCCCATCTGACTCTATTTTTCCTTTCTGAATTCTTATTTTGTTCAGATGTGATGTTCTTCTTGCATGATCCTCTACTATCTTCCCAAAAGACAGTCTTCTTATCTACATATAGAGCTTTCAATATCAGAGAATAATACAGGACTGCATATCAGTTTACAAAGACTTCTCTATTTAAAGTGTTATTTTTGTCTGAAGGTGTCCTCTCTCTGAAGTCTGATTTAAGGTGATCATTAATGGTTTGCACTTGGATAGCAAATTAAATAGGCTCTTGGGTCATTTGATCAAAGTTTCCCTATTATAGAAATATATAAGATATTTCTAATTAATAGCAAACAATTGTCTAAATTTGTGTGTGTGTGTGTGTGTGTGTGTGTGTGTGTGTGTGTGTATATATATATATATATCCATAAAAATCAAGGTCATTTTTTACTTTCTTTTTGTGATGAATTTCCTTTTTCTGATAATATATCCAAAATCACCCTAGAAAATAGATATTATTATCAAGAATATATAAAATCTAACACGTTCATTTTTCAAAATAGTATTGTATCGTTATATCTTAATCATTCTTTTTCTCTTTCAAAATTAAACTTTAGATAAAATGACTGAATCCTTATTTCTTCCGTGGCTGCTTCAGATTGATTTCCTATCATCTGAAGTAGAAATTCAATTGTTCTCTTGTGATCCCATTTTCCCCATTATGCTAGCAAAGCTTAGATTTTCAGGTTATCCATTTTGCCTGAAAGGTCAATAACGTTCTCTAGAGAAAGTGTGAAATGATTATATGGTTTCTTGCGGTGCTCTTATTGCAAAATATATGGTCTCTGGTATCTGTGATTAGTTCCACTGTCCATATCTTACAATCAGAATGATACAACTCTGCTGAGAAGAATTTATAAATCTGATTTAGTACCTTATTGGATAGACAAAGACAAGAAGATAGTAAAAAAAAGAATAATGCATAATATATAGAATCCCCAAAGTCATGATGAGAAGCATATGGCTATGGCTCCAGTGGTGGGTTGCCCCTGGTTCGGACCGGTTCTCAAGAAGTAGTAAAACCGGCGGGAGGCTCTGCCCACTGCCCCGGATGTCATCATCGGCGATCTGCACATGATCCCATTGCGAACCGGTAGTAAAGGTAAGTAGAACCCAACTGTATGGATACTATCTCTGACATGCGCGTAATACACACTGAGAGTAATCATTAAAACACAATGGGAAAAAACACTGACATCTCTACTCTAACCCTCACCCACAAAGTTAACATTCTGTTTTAAGGTTTTTCCAAACAATGCACCGTGTACATCATGGGTGTCAAATTTGCGTCATCATGGTGTTATCATGTGACATATCACAACTTTTTTCCCCTTCGCTAAACCGGGTGTGGGCATTGCTAGCACGTGACGCATCCGGGCCACGGGCTGCAAGTTTAACAGCCCTGCTGTACATGGATTTTGAAAACACAGCATGAACATGGATTCCTTCTGATCTAAGGAAAATATATTTATGTAATTTGCAATGGTCTCCTTCAGAACAATAGCAAACAGGGTTTTTTTTCCTATTATTTCAACAGCAAACAGTTTTCTGGTCCTGGATCAGTCAAGGTTCAGTCTTTCAACAAGGCATAATATAATGCCATGCAATAATCAGATATTTTATGTACTAATCTAAACCTATATATTGAAAACAGAATATTGATCTCCATTAAAAAAAAAATGACTAGACTATCAGTACTTATAGGGAGGCTTTTTTTGCATAGCTATAGCAGAAGCATGGCAGTCAAAATAGATAGAGTTTAGTAATAAACATAAGCATCTATAACTCTAGAATGTTTTAAAATAATATGGAAAGGGGGGTTCTGTACGAGCTCCTATTGGGACCAGAGCTATCCATTTCATTTCAGGCTTGTTCCTTATACCAAGACTTTTAGTCCAAGACTTTAGAGATTAAAGAAGAACTGCTTTAAACAACAACAATATAACTTGATTGACATCTAAGATGCTGGCAGCAACCCATATCAACCATCAGCACCAGTCAATGATATTTGTGATATATTTTTAAACGTTCAGTTGACTGAGATTCATGTTTAATGTATAAATGAGATAATAATATAACTTTATCACAATCATAGTGGCTAAAATGATTACTCCCAGTCTATTTTAATTGTACACTTTCCTACACGTGAAATTAGTCCAGTTGATCATCAAAATTGTCAAGAAATCTTCTTCAATCCATAGATGTCATTTAGATACAGTTCCTGAAAAAGTGTCTCATTCCCCAAGATGACACCAGAGTCTTTTGAAGTATACCAACTTAACTGCAATTAATGAAAATCTGAACACATGGGGCAACTCTCACATTGTAGGTCAGTTAATAATATAGATAATTTATTAACATAAATTTTGAATGTAAATTCCTTTTCCAAAGAATTATATTATTATATTAATGGTAGGATAGACCTGAATATAATACATCAATGAATATCTTATTAATATAGCATATCAGATAGATATAGATTCGATCAGGAGTCCCCAACCCCTGGTCCATGGACTGGCACTGGTTCGCAGCATGCCAGAAACTGCGCCACGCAAACAAGCAAATCCCCATCTATAGGATACAGGCAGCACGCAAAACCACACACCCTCTCCAGGTGGACCAACCTCTCTCCATGGAACCTGTCACTGGTGCCCAAAAGTTTGGCGGCCACTGGATTAGATAGCTAGATGTGAATAGATAGATAGATAGATAGATAGATAGATAGATAGATAGATAGATACAGAATGAGATTGAGAGACTTCTGTGGAAACCTAGATGCTACTTTATGTTGAGTAAAATCTTTAATTCATCTAATAACATCTGCATTTATTGCCAAAGACTCTCCAGGGCAGGGGTGAAATCCAGCAGGTTCTGACAGGTTCTAGAGAACCAGTAGCAGAAATTTTGAGTAGTTTGGAGAATCAGCAAATACCACTTCTGGCTGGCCCCAGAGTGGGGTGGGAATTGAGATTTTGCAATATCCTTTTCCTGCCATGCCCACCAAGCCACGCTCACCAAGCCACACCACACCATGCCCACCAAGCCATGCCCACAGAACCAGTAGTAAAAACAAATTGGATTTCACCACTGCTCCAGGGGTTTGTACAAAAGTGCAGCAGATGGTCAACCTTGTGTAAATTCAGAAGCTAAGCAAGATCAGACTTGGTTAGTAACTGAATGGTATTCCTCTAAGGGATAGACCATGAATTAAAGTAGAATAATGAACCAACATTCAAAGCAATGTTAAATTGCAAACAATGCGATATTTTTCCAAGAAAACTGCATAGACATGTCTGAGAAATCATTCAGAGTCAAGCTTAGGCCATAAAAAGCTTTGGTTTATTCATTTGCTAGTCCTCTTCGATTTATATCAGAGACATATCTTTCAGTCATTCTATGTTGATATTTAGGTAGATAACCTGGGGCATTATATATTTACTCAAAAATCTTTCCAATTTTGGTGACATTATAAGATATTTTTAATTTTTATTTGTGTTTTAAACTTCCATATAATAGGATTGTCCTATGATCTGTACCACATGTATAAATATTTTGTTCATTTTCATATACAGTATATACATTATTTTAAATCAGGATCCATGCACCCATCATTTCCTAAATCATTCTGCCAACTTTGGGAAGGGAACAAATGGATCCATCCAGGCATTCACTAGGGGCGACATTATAGCAGTGTTCCAATATCTCAAGGGCTGCCACAAAGAAGAGGGAGTCAAGCCATTCTAGTTGCAGCTGAATTATAGGAATGTTCCTGAGGAATGTATGTTGCATTTCTCGAAGGAAGTATTCCCCCAAATATTATTAGAATAATTAGTCAAGCAGAAAATCTACCATTCTTCTATTTATCTTCAGTCAAAAAAGACTAATATATTGGGTATGTGTATCTTCTCCTAAAATCCTTGGTACCTGAAAAACTAGGATTTTAAAAGTGGAAAATTGGATTGATTTCTACCTCAGTCTATGTGTGCCTGCTAGACTGGAGGAAGACATAATAACATTATAATGCAATCAGTGTCTTATAGTCTTTCAGACTAGGCTGTCATGAAGGATAGAAGATTAACAATTCATAATCCTATCCATCTCAGAATATTTTACCCTACTGTATACACTCCATCGCCCTCTGTTCAATGAATGGTCAAATCATAAATAAAAGCATTAAAATTCTATTATACTATCACCTTATCTAAGTTAGAGGGTAAAGCTGAATTGTGGAGTTTTGTTACACATGATAAATAGAATAGGAAGAGGAGACGGGGGGGAGGGAGGGAGAGAGGGAGAGATCTCCCCATAATATCTTCCTAAATAAGGCCAGTTTAAAAGAGACAATGCCAAAAATAACAATATTTTCCACATATAATCTGACTATAAGATTATTTCAGTGAATAATGACTCTTATTGGAGTGCAAGACCTGTGAGGCCAAAACAAAATATAAAATTTGTATTATGGAATTCGGCTTTGTTCTTCCACATTACTTTGCTGTTATACTCATGATTTTCCACATCATTATACCAATAATGTATAGTTCCTTCCAATCTACAAGATATAATTTTTAAATTAATCAGTAAAGCAATAGATTTCAATGAACTTGATACTAAAAACAGAAGGTAAATAAGCATTCATTTTTAGCAACCAGTAGTATAGGATCCATAAAAATGATTAGTGGACAAATAAGAACAATTCATAAAGGTATCTGAACAATGTGAGTTGTTTTGTTGCTGCCTGAGGCAATAACCCCAAACAATTTATAGTCTCAGTTTTCGGTTTGGTATTTCAATGCTTTATGTTTCAGCATTAAAAATGAAGTGTGTTATTTATATTATTTTCCACTTCTGTAAAAATATTTGATTCTAGAGAACTTATTATTCTCCCCTTATTCATTCAAATATTGATTGAAACATAAAGTTTCCTTAAAATGTAGAATATCTTTCACTGGGGATCTGCTACTGAAGAATCAGAATTGGCCCCCTCTGTTTGTAAACAGACATATGACAAGGCATAACACAGATTTGATCTAAGTTAGGTAGATCCTTTCAAGGGTGGGCTGCTGGAGGTTCGCAGGGGTTTGGGAGAACCTCTAGCTAAGATTTTGTGCAGTTCGAAGAACCCCTGAATCCCACTCCTGGCTGGCCCCGCCCTGCCCCACCCTGCCCACCCCGCCCTTCCCCTCCCAGGTGTCCCCATGTGGCCTGTTTTGGATGCAGATAAGTGCAGGATGCACACAGAGGCTCAGGGAGAGTGAAAAATGGGCCTATTGGAAGTTTGGGAAGGCCAGAAATGGGGCCGTTTCTAGCCTCCAGAGAGCCTAGGAGCCTGGGGTGGCTGTTTTTGCCCTCCTGGAGGCTTGAAGAAAGCCTCCGGAGCCCAGGGAGGGCAAAAACACCCTCCTGCCATGGTGCAGGAGGCCGACTAGGCCACGCCTACCATGGCCATGCCCACCCAGCAACCGGGTAGAGAACCCCTTGCTAAAATTTTTGAAGCCCACCCCTGGGTCCTTTTGAGGTAAAGCTTTGCCATGTTACCTGGGAAGTCTTGAGGTGATGGAACAAGTCCTCAGGGTTATGAACCTAACCACAAGCATATTAGTTCCATCTCTCCCTCAGCTAGTAAAGGCCTTCCAGAAGATGACGTGTGGTTTGTTCTAAATAGTGGGGAATCCATCCTTGAGGCAGAAGATGATCCCACCTGCTTTGAAGGAGATAGTGTTATACGAAGCATGATCCTTGTCCCATTGCTCTCAAACATTCTGCTGGTTATTGTCAACTTCTACCACCAATCAAATTGTTTTGATTTTCAGCTTTTAAGAAAACTAACACAGAGCTGCTTTTTTACATTAAATTTTAGTCTGAACAAATTACAGGTAGTCCTTGACTTACAATAGTTCATTTAGTGACCATTCAAAGTTACAACGGCTCTGAAAAAAGTGACTTATGACCATTTTTCACACTTACAACTGTTACAGCATCCCTATGGTCACATGATCTAAATTCAGATGCTTGGTAACTGGTTCATATTTATGACGGCTGCAGTATCCTGGGGTCATGTGTTCAACTTTTGCGATCTTCTGACAAGCAAAGTCAATGGGGAAGCTAGATTCACTTAACAACCATAATATTAACTTAACAAATGCAATGATTCACTTAACAACTGTGGCAAGAAAAGTTGTAAAATCGTGCAAACTCACTTAACAAATGTTTCAACATAAATTTTGGGTTCAATTGTGGTCATAACTTGAGAACTACAGTACCTGTATATGGAAGTGAGGGTAAATTAAAAAGAAAACATGTAACGATCCAACAAACAGCTTTTTAACTGGCTGTTTTTTTAAAAAAAGAAATCCTATTGTATAGGAAAATCAAATTATTCTCATGTAGTCCTGAATAAGTCTAAGTTTTCAGCATGACCAATTTTCTCCTGAAAATCTTTTGGGATTCTAAATTTGTTGGATTCTATACTGACAATAGAGGGACGCGGTGGCTCAGTGGCTAAAATGCTGAGGTTGTAGATTGAAAGGTTGGCAGTTCAGCAGTTCAAATTCCTAGTGCCGCACAACAGGGTGAGCTCTCATTACTTGTCCCAGCTTTTGCCAACCTAGCAGTTCAAAAGCATGTAAAAAAGCAAGTAGAAAAATAGGGACCACCTTTGGTGGGAAGGTAACAGGATTCCGTGTACCTTTGGCATTTAGTCATGCCGGCCACATGACCACAGAGACATCTTCGGACAGCGCTGGCTCTTTGGCTTTGAAACAGAGATGAGCACTGCCCCCTAGAGTCAAGAACAACTAGCATATATGTGCGAGGGGAACCTTTACCTTTACCTTATACTGACAATTAGGGAGAATTTCATTGTCCCAGGACAAAACAAAAACCAGATATGGATAAAGAAAGGGGGGGGTTGAATTATACAAAAATTATGTCAAAATAGTTTTAGTTGTTCTCATCACAAGTTCTTGAAAGTGGTTCCTCATGAAAGGTTATAAATGGTGTTTGTTTTGTGCCAGCATATTTCTCTCAATTCTGCAAAACTCTGTGACATATGATCTTGCTCTGCTGTGGTGCTTCTGCTACCACTGTATTATTATATTGGCTTCAAATAATAACTTTTGAAACAATTAAGTACCGGTAGTGTTGAAGGGGTCATTCCCAAGAGATATCAAGCTTGCCAAGCAGTAGACTTCTTGGCACTTCCTCCAAGCCAGTGTGAGGAGTCTTTTCTAGGAGAGGACAAAGTTTGTTTCCTACTCCATCCTCTTCCCAAAATAGATCAGAATCAACACTGGCAGAAATGGTAGTGAAAAGAAAGGTACTTTTTAAAACGGTTTTAAAAATTAAGATTTCAATTTATGTCTTGAATATTTGCATTTTTAAATTGGAGTAGGACACTTCCAATTTCTCTTGGCTCCAGATGGGAAGCTTTGAAGGCTTGTTCTATCATCTTTTCCTATGCTTTGCTTTGCCCAACAATTTTAAATCAAAACCTTTTCCAAATATGCATTAAAATACATATTTACATGAGAAGCATAACATATAGTAGATAGTTTATTACTTATTACTTACTCTTACCACCACATAAAAAATCCACCCAAAAATAAAACACAGGATCTAATTCTTGGGTAAAATAAATAAAAGAAAACACAGTAATAAAATGCATATATTGATATACAAAGAATTAACGTTCAGATAACTACATCACCTTTATAGGATAATCTAATCTATTCGATGTATCAGGTTCTTAGCTTAATTGCATTACTATAAAATATAAACAGTACATAGTAGAGCCCAGGAAGAAATAGGACAAACTGTGATTCAGATCCCAGTGGGCAGTTCTTTAAAGTAGGAATCATAAGTACCTAAACTGGGAGGAGGGGTTGTCATATAGTTGACAATTGAACAAAACATGAGCAATATCTTCAATGGCTGGGATACAATATACACGTCCTCTCATGATATGGCAAATGTTGGAAGCACCCATATTTGGCCATAGAATCCAACAACTCCAATCTTGCTCAAGAATAGATCCTTCTTGAGAATTGTGTAAAACTTATTGAGTGGTATTTCTCAAATTGGAAAATAGTTTTGTTCTTAGCCAACCAACTTAAAGATCCATTTCTTGCCAATAACTCCATGTCACTTTGAACATAACTTATAATACCTCAAAAAGCTGTACCTTGCCCCTGAAAATGACAAATTACCCTTTGTAATAAAAATGTGCAGAGCAAAGCAAACCTTGAAGATTAGGTTTTAGTAGTGTTCCAATTGTGTTTCTGAAGAGCCAGAAATTCTGGTGATGAGGGATTATCTGGTGTCTGGATTTATTCTCTATACACACAATTTCCGAAATCAATTTGTGCATTTAAAAGGATCCGCACCAAACATCACCTTTTAAAGATGGTTTAAATCTAGTTACAGCTTGGGACTAATGTTTATTTTCTTTTTGTATCTCATTCATAATATTATTTTTTGTTATTTGAAGGCATATTTTATCTAAACTTTCTGACTTCATTATTGTACCCCTTCTTCCCATCTACTCTTTATATCATTTTACTTGATCACAATTTGTTTCTTTGTTTATCTGTCAAATTTACAGGCTGACCAAAATGAGTCTGGCTGGCATTAAAAGTCGGGAAAAAACAGCACTATCCATGCAATTGTGTGTGTGTGTGTGTGTGTGTGTGTGTGTGTCTGTCTGTCTGTCTGTCTGTCTGTGTTGGAGTTTCCCCTCAATGCTAGTTGTGTTTTATATATATAAAAACACAACTAGCATTGAGGGGAAACTCCAAAACATCACATACCTCAATATTTAGGACTGTGTTGTTGTCTAGCAGTTCTTTAGATTTTTGCATTGCTGACTTTTCTATGTTCTTTTTTTTTCTTTTCCCTTTTTAATGCACATCTGGAGCTAAGAAAAAAATTATCCCTGGCTGTTGGTAAGTTTTATTTTAAATTTTAATATTTTGTGGTTTCATTGGAGTTTGTATTTTAAGGGTCTTTAATTACAAAATGTGCTATTGTAACTGGGCTTTTTTTTTTTTTTTTTTTTTTTTGCTTTTACGTGTGTGTGCCTTTTACAATTTTTAGTTTCTACCCAGGATGGGGTACAAATGCTATAAACATATTCTTGCATTATATTTTAAAGAGAGAAACTCAAAATATTTCTTTGTTAGCTCAGCAAATACCATGTTGACCAAAGGAGATATTCATGCACTGGATATTACCTATCTGCCATCAAAGCTTGTATTCTATCTTTTAAAAAATACAAGGATTTATTTCATCTCATTCAAATATTTACCCAACAATCCTGGGTTCATAGCAGAACTGAGTTACTGGCACCATCGCCAAATATACAATATCAAGAAATTCAGGCACAGCAGAAAGTGAATGTTCTCAATCCAAATAGCTTTCCTGGAAGATTACACTTAAATTTTCAGAAACAATTGATCTCACCTGCTTCATAGATGAAGGGAAAGCTGGATGCACATACAGTATTTGCTGAATACCTGGATCTGCACAAAATCCATCCTTCAGAAGCATTGGAATTCAGATGAAGATAAAGGGCTCAAAAATAGAAACAGTTCAAAACTGACTGAGAAAGCACTGTTTGACTTTTTCAATAGACTTTCTATTGAATAATTATCTAACAAGATAAAAACAATACAAATATTGGATAATATATAAAGAAAATTGAAGGGAATAATGAATAAGAAAACAGAAATAGTAATAAATTGTAAAGCAGTAGCTCCCAATCCTTAGAAAAGCATTTATATTTTACCCCAAGATTGCATCATAATTCTATCTTTCCATAGGTGACGCTTTCTAATACTCAAATTCATCAATCACAAGTTTTCTCTCTCTCTCTACCCTCCCTCCCTCCCTCCCTTGAGAAAGGAGGATAACTTTATTTTCTCAGTTGTACATCAGAGGTGGGTTTCAGCAAGTTCTGACCATTTTTGGAGATCCAGTAGTGGAGAATTTGAGTAGTTCGGAGACCAGTAAATACCATTTCTGACTGGCCCCGCCCCCATCTATTCTCTGCCTCCCGTGTCCCAGCTGATCGGGAGGAAATGGAGATTTTGCAGTAACCTTCCTCTGGAGTGGGGAGGGAATGGAGATTTTACAGTAACCTTCTCCTGGAGTGGGGTGGAAATGGAGATTTTACTGTATCCTTCCCCTGCCACACCCAGCAAGCCACACCCACCAAGCCATGCCATGCCCACCAAGCTACACCCACAGAACCGGTTCTAAAAAAATTTGAATCCCACCACTGTTGTACATGTCATAGTTTATTCCAACCTTTAGCTGTTAAGTACATGGCCTATGATCCAGATATTACCTTTTGGGGGGAGGCGGCCAAAAGAATCGGTAGGAGAAAGAGAGCATGGGAAATAGTTGCTTTTCTTATTGCATGCCTAATTCTGTGTTTTTATGCAAACATATGCTGATTTGTTTTTGTTTTTTTCAATTTCCCTTACAGGACTATTAGGTATATGTAAAGATCTCAAAGAAAGGAGGAGTCCTATGTAATATAGTTGATATCTGCCATGGAATTTCAGATAGCTGAAGATGAAACAGCAGCAGGCTTGTAGAAAAAACAGCTTCTAGATGCTGCCAAGCCATGGATGGAATATTTATATGTTAGTTACATATTATCATTTACTGGAATAAAATGCAGACACCAGCATTCTCTAGCCCTGTCCACTATAGGATGCTCTCTGCTCCTCAAGCAGGTAAGTCTGAAACAGAAAAGAAAGCTAGAATATATATATTGAGTGACTAGGAGGTTGTGCTCTTGACCATATGCTCCCAAATTAAGAGGAAATTTATCTATACAAGCAAAGATACTGAATGGGATCACTTTTTAATGGATAGTTCCCAGACTGTTAAAGATTGAGGAGGTCAGGAGGTACATAGCCAGCTGCAAGCTTCTTCATTAGCAATAAAAAGATTTGTTAGTTTGCAGGAAGGTAGTTAGAAAGAAGACACAGAAGCATCTGTGCCATTGTCCCTTGGGATATATTGCTGTTCATTTGCCAGAATTTTTACAATCCTATCCCTTCCTTCTCAACAACATTTGCTAAAGGGATCACGGGAGAATTATGCTGGGAAAAGAATGACTTCTGTTTCAGCTAGATGCCAAATTGGTTTTAAAAATGGCTCCCCTCGTAGCCCCATGTTATGACAGAACTGTGCATTACACACAATGGACAAAATAAAATTTCCCAGCTAACTTTCATCACTGGTAGCTTCTCTTATGTGTGATTTGGAGAAGAATAAGATGAGCACTGAAAGAATCATTTACATTTTCAAATACATACTTTGAATATTTCATTCTTCATCTTAAAAACCAAGGCTTTTTTCCACCTTAAAATTTAGAGCAAAGTTATAAAAGGAAACGAATGAGAGTAAATACTGTATTCAGATCTACTACTATTTTAATGGTTTTGAATCTAATTGCTTTGGTATAAGAATTCCACCTATTTTTTTAGTCTTTTTTTTTTCAAAAGAAATTTTTATCAGCTGTGGTTTGATCTGAAATGTCAGTTACTATGGCAACCACATTTACTTCTTTGAATGCTTAATTTTAGGCAATTCAAAAAAAGTTCATCTTTCCTGTCAAGAAGTAATCTAATCCTGAATATAACTATAGCGTCAGAGTTTTGGATTTATATGTATTTCAAGTTTTACTTGATTCTATCACTTTACAATAGAAATAAAATTAACCCTTTGCTTTTTCTCTTGTATAAACTCATTCAAAAACTCAACAATTAGAGGCAGAAAAGGGAATGTCTTGCTCAATTATCGCATATTATTTTAAAACATCATTATTTTTCATTGTAACATCACTATCTGGAGAATGTTTATTGTGAAATTAAAGACTTTGTCTTTAATAATTAAGTTTTAAATGTATACAATTCTATGTATACATTTTCTTAAAAGTAAATCTAGCTGAAATCAGTTGAGCTTACTAGTTGAGTAAATATAAGGCTGCTACTTGAAGTGTTTTATTTTCTAAATGGCAAAAATGTCAAATGACCTCATAATACTCAGCTGAGAATACAAAAAGATAAATTCTGAATACAAGACTAACTTTTTTAAAAAGTTGCATACCAGTTCCTGTTTGCTATTTTTATAGCAGGATTGTGTTAAATTGGTAATTGGAAAGAAAGCTTATCAAGGAAGAAGTCACAAATAAAATGTGTGTTTTTCAATACAGGTTTTCCGCGATTGTTGTCCTTTATCTCAGATTTGCAACCTAAAAAGATATGAAGAATCTCTTCGGGATGAGGTCAAAGACAGAATCCTATTTCCTAAAGTAACCAAGCAAAAGGGCCATCTTTTCACCACAGAGCACATTTTATAGGCAGAAAGCCCCAAGTTTAGAGAAACATACACACACAAAAAGAGTTGATTTGGTCCAGCAATTATGGCACTGGTCTACAACTGAGGACCCCCAAGTTCTGATGCCAACTTAGGAACAAAGCCAGCTGGGTGACCTTGGGCCAGTTCCTCTCTTTCAACCCTAGGAAGGAAACAATGGCAAACCTCTGCTAGATAATGCATCAAGAAAAAAATCATGACTTGTCCCATGTAGTTGCCAGGTGTCCAACCTCTCTTAAAGGCACACTTATACACAAAAATAACAGTTAATGTCAAAGAAACCTGCTCAAGACTTTGGAAAACAATTGTCAGAGTAAATAAACTATACCGAACAATATGAGCCAGTAGTTCAATTCATCAATTTATTTATTTATTTTATTTATTTCTTTAAATTTATATACCGCCCTTCTTCCTGAGGACTCAGGGCGGTGTACAGCCAGAATTAAAAAACATGAAATACAAATATTAAAAACAATTAAAATATATATAAATTTGGCCCAAAATTAAAAATACAAACCAATTAAAACATTTAAAATTTCTTCTTAAGCCAGCCCGGCTTGCTGGAAAAAGTGGGTTTTAAGGGCACGGCGGAAGGCGCTAAAGTCTTGGATTCTCCTTATCTCTGGGGGCAACTGATTCTAAAGGGTAGGTGCCCCCACAGAGAAGGCCCTCCCCCTGGGGGTCACCAGCCTGCATTGATTGGTTGATGGCACCCTGAGGAGGCCCTCTCTGTGGGAGCGCACGGGACGATGGGAGGTCGTTGGTAGCAGCAGGCGGTCTCGAAGATAGCTAGGCCCGATGCCATGGAGCGCTTTAAAGGTGATAACCAGCACCTTGAAGCGCACCCGGAAGACCACTGGGAGCCAGTGCAGCTCGCGCAGGAGCGACAATGATAGTAATTTGAAACTGAGCTTCAGTAGACTGAAGAGGCAGAAAATCAGTCCAATCCCTAGTACTTGAAACTTTAAAAAAAAGACATGTGACAAAGTGGGAATCATCTTTAACTGAGATCCCAAAGGATCACTGCCAGTTGGAGGTCTGGTCTGTGTCATGGTGAAGTATTAGTTAAAACAATTTCATATTATGCATTATTTTTATAGTGCCATTAATGCACTTTTTTTTTTTCTCTACAGCTTTTGCAGAAAAGGATATAGCATTTAGAAAACTCTAAAGTAGCAGTCCCCAACCTTTCTGACATTAGAGACCAGTTTCATGGAAGATCATTTTTCCATGGATCGGGACGAGATGGTTTCGCATGCAACCTAGATCCCACACATGTGCAGATGAAGCTTCGCTTGCTCACCCACCACTTGTGCAGTCCAGTCCCTAAACAGGCCACAGACTCGTACTGGTCCATGCCCTGGGACTGGGGACCCCTGCTCTAAACAATTGAAACTGATTCTTCACTATCAACTGTCCATTGTGAATAAAAATAGGACAAGAGATTGGAAATCTGCAATTATGCACCTCTAGCAAGGAAGCATTCAAACTCTTATGCCTTCCAGTCCAAATATTTAAGAGCTGGTATTTTGCTGTTGAAAATATTTATCTGTGGAAACATGCTAAAATGGGTGCCTACAGCAATTATTAAATGTTATTCTAATTTGAGAAGTATAAGATTAGCAGGCAAGAATCTTTTACAATCTATGACAATAAACACACAATGTAATTTAATCAGCAGCAAATCACATATTGCATCCAATCAAAAAAAAAACATGTTTCTAAGGAGGGAAATTGACACAGCAGGAGTTGTGCATTTGCTCTAATTTTATATATCCATTTGATTTGAAGATTGCAAATTATTCCCCCAGGAAAATCAAACACTCCAATTAAAGCACTAACAGTCAAACTGTCCCAGAATGCAAAAGGTATATGTGTCAACTAGCAATGTTAATAGTCTTAATTACCTACTCCCTGCCCTCTGTCCCCACAATACTTTTTTAGTTTCAGAGTCACTTATTACTGGGTTGTGCATAGGCAATTTAACTCACCTTGAAGCCAGATTAAATAGTTAGGGAGAAAAATAGCCTGTATTATCCTGCATTGGCACGCAAATTGCTCAGATTGAAGTCTGCATCAGCTGGAAACTCTTTATAACATAAACTCTTTAAATCTATTTTAGTGAGTCATCAGGAATTGACCAAGAAAATAAGCCATATGCTATATTACAACAGTAAGACCATTAACATTATATCACTTTAACACTTTGTACATAGTTTAGTATGATTATACCAGAATGATTTTGACATTCTATCTCGTTTAATAATTCAGCATCTGAAAATAAGAAAAATTGTGTTGTCCAGATATAAGAAAAAGGGGGAAATTATGTGGTCCAACCACAAGCTTTATTTGATTATGCTAAGTTCTGTAACAAAGCTACATTTCTGTAATTGAACATAATTACAAAGCTCTTAAAATTAGAAACCTTGTCTTCTTAGCAAAGACAGAAATGTCCTCATCTTAATGCAAATGCATTTCCACTAAAATCTTTTTTTATTGTGTATAAAAGGGGTGGGGTTGCAATGAACCTCACTGCTATCTTTCACTAATGTCAAATAAAAATCCCAACAGACTAGACTAGACTAGACTAGACTAGACTAGACTAGACTAGACTACAGTACAGTACAGTACAGTACAGTACAATGCAATACAATACAACACAACACAACACAACACAACACAACACAACACAATACCGAGTTGGAAGGGACCTTGGAGGTCTTCTTGTCCAACTCACTGCTCAGGCAGGAAACCCTATACCATTTCAGACAAATGTTTGTCCAATCTTTTCTTAAAAACTTCCAGTGTTGGAGTATTTATAACTTCTGGAGACAAGTTGTTCCATTGCTTAATTGTTCTAACTATCAGGAAATTTCTTCTTAGTTTGAGATTCCTTCTCCCCTTGATTACTGTATTTTTCAGACTATAAAACACTCCAGTCTATAAGACGCACCTAGCTTTTGAGGAGGAAAACAAGGGGAAAAAATCTGCCTCTGTCTCCCAGCAATTTGCCTCCTTGCAGCAAACAGCAAACAGCCTGGTAAGTTTCAGCACAGCCTGGCTACACGAGCAGCTGATTGGTGGTTGGATCTGCCTCTCGGAATACCGCCTATCAGCTGTTTCAGGCTATGGGGGGTCACCATCACCCATCACCACCATCACTGCCTACCGCTGCTGCCACCTATCGCTACCTCCGTGTGCCCCATTTTCAGCCTCTGCGCACCCCATTTTCAGCCTCTGCGCACCCCATTTTCAGCCTCTGCGCACCCCATTTTTGGCCTCTGTGCGCCTCATTTTTGGTCCATTCCAGGTGGCAGGGATAGGTGGCAGCAGCTATAGTTTAAGCTATAACTATTATAGCTTAATAGTTTCATTAAGAAAAAATATTTTTTAATGTAAAGTATTGCTCTCTAATGTGAGAGGAATACAATTTAATAATTGTATGTACTGCTTTGTTTATCAGGGATTCAGATCATGTTTAGCTCCAGGTAGCTTGTCTCTCAATCATTGCTGGTTGCAGCTATGTCAAAAATTACAAGAAGATAAATGAGCAGATTAATGCATCATCATTGAGTGTATGTGTTCAATGTGCATTGATGTAATTCATGAAAATCAATACTTTTTATTGATTTTATTATAAGAGCTATAATGCCTTGTTCTATTTATATTCCGCTTAGGGGCACGAAGAATATTTTTCTGCAAAGGAACTTTGCAGGAAATAAAAATTCTTTTGTAAATGTTTTCAAAAAATAATTCTAAATGATTTGGTCTGTGTTTTGTGGATGTACTTTGATCAGACTTTACTCTAAATAAAGTATTCAAGTAAAATAAAGCAAACTAGAGAAAGATTTTTTGATACAGATAAATGGACCATTTTTATTTATTTCTTTGGGGAGGGGATAAATTTGATCTTATTGTATTGTTTAAATCTAAGATGAGAAAGGTACCAAGGATAGCTCGAAACAGTTTCCACACTAACAGCGATAAAAGTATTTTTTTGAAATTCTAAATCAGATAGTTTACATTCTTATCATGAAAAGTTATGCATTCAATCAGGTTTCATTTCATATTAATCACTTGTTAATAGCAAGATATTTTGTTAACATAGCTAAAATTGTTTCCTACTTTATTTGATATGTTTAATAGTTTTAACAGATGTATCAGTCCTATGGTGCCTATTAGCATTTAGAGTGAAAAGTTATCACATTTGGTAATATGTCATGAATCTGTAATTAAACAGTTGGTAGAGAGCTTCTAGAAACAAAAGTAATTGTCATTCCACATGAATGGAATGACAATTACTGGGGGGAGGGAGGGAGGAGGAGGGAGGGAGGAGGAGGAGGGAACAAAGAGGCTCAGCGGAGAGAGAGTCTTCCAATCCTTGTGACAGTTGGGAGACGCAGAGGTCGGGAGAGGGGGGGGCTAGGAGGGCGCTGCCGCTTCGTTCAAGCGGTGGCACCCTCCTGCCCCCTCAGCTCATCCTGCTCCCCTGACGGCGACAGAGTGCGGAGCCCTGGACTCCGACTGGTGTACTTAAACGCCAGGTCCGTGGTGAACAAGACACTCCTCGTCCGAGATCTTATAGACGAGGAGGACGCGGACCTGGCTTGTATCACTGAGACCTGGCTGGGGCCGGAGGGCGGTGTCCCTCTTGTGGATTTGTGTCCCCCAGGTTTCCGGATACTACACCAGCCACGACTCCAGGGGAGGGGTGGAGGAGTGGCGGTAGTTATTAAGGAAAGTCTTAGGCCTAGGGAGGTCACTGTTCCTCAGGTTGGCGGGTGTGAATCCCTCCTTTTGAAATGGGACCCTGGAGTTCAGTCTGGGCTGTTGATCACGTACCTCTCCCCCAGCTGCGTGGCCTCAGCCCTGCCCGCACTACTAGATGTCTTAGCCGAATTGACGGTGGAACTCCCCAACCTTTTGGTGGTGGGAGATTTCAATTTGCCATCGGCCGGTGAGTCATCTGAGTTGGTGCGGGAGTTCATGACCTCCATGACGGCCATGGACCTGACTCAGATTGTACAGGGCCCAACTCATATTGGAGGACACACACTCGACCTTATCTTTCTCTCTGGACAGTGGATAAATGATCGTGGGGAGGGGACTCTATCTATTGACCCTCTGTCATGGACTGATCATTCCCTCCTTAGACTCGACTTTTCCTCCGCCATCCCCCGTCGCAGGGGTGCGGAACCAGTAAGATGGTTCCGCCCCAGGCGCCTGATGGAACCCGAAAGTTTCCTGATGGAGCTTGGGTCATTTCCCACCTCCTTAGCCCACGATTCATCTGAGACCCTTGTCACGGCCTGGGAACAGGCTGCGGTGGGGGCCTTGGATCGAATCGCGCCTTTGCGGCCTCTGATCCGACGCAGATCCCGGGCAGCTCCTTGGTTTACCGCGGAGCTCAGGGAAATGAAGCGTCGGAAAAGACGCCTGGAGGGTGGTTGGAGATCCTCCCGATCCGAGTCCGACCGAACACAACTAAGAACCCATATTAGGTCTTATCTTGTGGCGATGGAAGTGGCGAAACGTAACTATTTCGCCACTCTCATTGCATCTGCAGAAAATCGCCCAGCAGCCCTGTTTAGAGTGACCCGCTCCTTCCTTAATCAGGGAGCGAGGGAGGACCCCTTACAGGGCCGTGCTGAGGACTTTGCACAGTTTCTGCAAGATAAAATCACTCAGATTCGGACCGGGTTGGACTCCGACTGGACAGAGTCCGTTGAGGTGACAGGGCCTAGTCTCGGTGGAGACATCTGGGTTGAGTTTGAGCCTGTTTCATTGGATGACGTGGACAGGATTATGGGTAGGCTGGGGTCTTCCACATGTTTACTGGACCCTTGTCCCTCCTGGCTTGTTTTGGCAGCCAGGGAGGTGACTGGAGACTGGATCCAGGCTATTGTCAACGCTTCATTAAAGGAAGGGGTCTTTCCCGCTGCGCTTAAAGAGGCGGTGGTTCGACCCCTCCTTAAGAAGCCTAACCTGGATCCTGACGTACTTAACAACTACCGTCCAGTCTCCAACCTTCGCTTTTTAGCGAAGGTTGTTGAGTCCGTGGTGGCACAGCAACTCCCTCAATTCCTGGAGGAAACTGACTACCTGGATCCTTACCAATCTGGTTTCAGGCGTGGCCACAGCACGGAAACGGCATTGGTCGCCCTAGTAAATGATCTCTGGCGGGCCAGGGATGGGGGTTGCTCCTCCATCCTGGTCCTTCTTGACCTCTCAGCAGCGTTCGATACCATCGACCATGGTATCCTGCTGCAGCGGCTCAGGGGGATGGGGTTAGGAGGCACCGTTTTACGGTGGTTCTCCTCCTATCTCTCGGGCTGCCTGCAGTCTGTTTGGGCAGGGGGTCAGGGATCCTCCCGGAGGCCTCTCACTTGTGGGGTGCCTCAGGGCTCGGTTCTCTCTCCTCTGCTCTTTAACATCTATATGAAACCGCTGGGTGAGATCATCCGTGGTTTTGGGGTGAGGTATCATCAATATGCTGATGATACCCAGCTCTACATCTCCACCCCTGACCACCCTAGGGATGCCCTTTCCGTGATGTCCCACTGCCTGGAAGCGGTGCGGGTTTGGATGGGGAGGAACAGGCTTAGACTCAACCCTTCCAAGACTGAGTGGCTGTGGATGCCGGCATCCCGGGATCTGGAGGTTCCACCCTTAATGATCGGAGGTGAAACCCTTGCTCCCTCCGATAGGGTCCGCAACTTGGGTGTCCTCCTGGATTCTCGGCTGTCTTTAGATGACCATCTGACAGCCGTAACCAGGGGGGCCTTCGCACAGGTCCGTCTTGTGCACCAGTTGCGCCCGTTCCTAGACCGGGATGCCCTCGCCACGGTCACTCACGCCCTTGTTACCTCTAGGTTGGACTACTGTAACACCCTCTACATGGGGCTGCCCTTGGGATGTGTCCGGAGGCTTCAGCTAGTCCAAAATGCAGCCGCGCGGGTAGTTACGGGGGCGTCTAGATACTCCCGTGTAACACCTCTCCTGCGTGAGCTGCATTGGCTACCGGTGGCACTGCGGATACGTTTCAAGGTGCTGGTGCTCACCTATAAAGCCCTTCATGGCTTAGGCCCAGGGTACTTGCAGGACCATCTCCAGCCGTTCTCCCATCGTCCTGTGCGCTCTCACAGAGTCGGCCTCCTCAGGGTGCCGTCGGCCAAACAGTGTCGGCTGACGACCCCCAGGGGGAGGGCGTTCTCTGTGGGAGCCCCGACCCTCTGGAATGGATTGCCCACTGAGCTCAGGACAGCCCCCGACCTTCTTTCCTTCCGTCGTGAGCTGAAGACGTGGCTCTTCCGCCAACTAAACTGATCCGTTTGGGGGTACACTGGTATAATTTTAAATTGTTTTTTAATTGGGTTACTTATTTTAATTTGGTATTGTATTGTGATTTGTATTGAAGTTGTCATTTTGTAAGCCGCCTTGAGTCCCTAGGGAGAAAGGCGGCATATAAATCGCAATAAATAAATAAATAAAATAAATAAATAAATATAGATGTTAAAATAAAGACTAGTGGTAACATTAAAGATCAGGTAGATTAAAGCCATCATCTTTACTTAGCAGAAAATCATGATTACATAAAAGAATTCTTCTAGGCCCACATAGATTGTATGGGGCATTCTTAGAAAATAAAATGATGAATGACCAGCAAAATGTAACAGATTTCAATACTAAAAATCTAAGATATATTTAACATAGCGTTACTAGTTTTTAAAAAACTGCCTTATAAAACTATATCATCAAGTATATAAAATAAAAAGATATTATGTAAATACTACATGAAAATATCACTGTTATAAAATATCATAAAATATATACCTAAAATATCATAAAATATATACCTAAGAAAGATATGTTTCCTCATTTTGATTAGTTGAAAATATTGTCTGTTCTTACACATTTCTCAGAGCCCAGTTCTTCATGTCTGGAGTAATATTATCTTTCCAATTCCTCAGTATAATAAATTTGTTATACTGATTAAGGAAGCTTGTTTTTTTTATCTCATTGCAAACAAAAGACATGATGTGGCTTTTGAAAAACTGTTTCTGTAAACAGTTTACAGTAAATTAGAAAAAGAGCATGGTATTTTCTTTGCTGTCACTTTAAAATATAACATATTGACTGTGTATGTATTTTTAACTAAAAGTCAGGAGTGAGAAAAATCCCAGTTTTAGGGTATCCTAGTTCATCTGTCGGGCTATTAATTATCAGGTAAGTTTTCTACAGTAGAATGACACTGCATTAAAGCAGTGCAAAAAAGCAACACCTTTGTTACAGGAATAATAGCTAAAATTTAGGACTTAGGAAACTGCAGGACCAGCACCGATCAATCATAGCTGATCAGCAACTCTGTTGAGTAGTCTTAGAATTATTTTGCTAGAAAGCACAGATGGGGAGCTGGATGGCATGAACAACTAAATTCTTTTTTTAAAAAATCAGCTAACTACAAAGCTATATATTAGTGTAATTCTAGTATTTGTTTTTCAGGTTTAAATTTTGACGCGAAACAGTAATTGTACATCCTTAGTACTATACTTGATCATTCAAAAGTCACGGCTGGGTTATTAGAAGATTTTGCTTATTTTAAAAAATCAGTATTAAATGTTGGAAATGTGTTTATCAAAATCATTTTTTCACTGCCAGTAAGATGATCTTTCACTGCAATGAAAATTATGCTGAAATGCAATTATGGTCATACTTCTTGTGCTAAGTGAAAAGCTCTCTAATATAATATTCCTTCTCTCTCTCCCTCCCTCCCCCCCAAAAAATCAAAGGAAAATATTTTAACATCTAGGAAGAAAAATAATCAGAAATGAGAAAGAGGGTTGGCATGGTAAAACTCTTGATAATTGTAATTGAATATTAATTACTGTGTTTGTTATTATATTAAGCCAGCAGAAACATGCACATGAGGAAACTGGTTAAAGTGCAGCATTGCAGGAGAACTCTGCCCACAGCCTGGAGTTTATTCCTAACAAGGCTTAAGGTTGACTCAGCCTTCTATCCTTCTGAGGTTTGTAAAATAAGAACCCCGATTATTGGGGGCAATATGCAAATAATGCTTCTACATTGTAAACTATCCAGAGACTGCTGTAAAGCGCTATGGGCCGATATATATGCCTAAATGCTCTTGCTATCATTTAAGAATAAGAATAAGAATAATTTTATTTCTATACCGCCCTACTCCTGAAGGACTCAGGGCGGTGTACAGCCTATTAAAAACACAAGACAACATCAATTAAAATAGTTTAAAATTATTAAATAAATTCGGCTCAATTTAAAACCCAATTTAAAATTGTTATATTGATAGACCAGCCTGGCGGAACAACAGGGTCTTGAGTGCACAACGAAACACCCGGAGGTCGGAGATCTTACGTATTTCCGGGGGCAGTTCGTTCCACAGGGCTGGGGCTCCCACAGAGAAAGCCCTCCCTCTGGGTGTCGCCAGCTGACATAACTTGGCTGATGGCACCCTAAGGAGACCCTCTCTGTGGGAGCGAACTGGCTGGTGGGAGGCTATTGGTGGCAGAAGTCGGTCTCAAAGGTACCCGGGTCCTGTGCCATGGAGCGCTTTAAAGGTGGTGACCAACACCTTGAATTGCACCCGGAAGACCACTGGGAGCCAGTGCAGCTCGCGCAGGAGGGGTGTCACGTGGGCACAATGGGTTGCGCCCATAACCACCCGCACAGCCGCATTCTGGACCAGCTGGAGCCTCTGAGTGCTTTTCAAGGGGAGCCCCATGTAGAGAGCATTACAATAGTCCAGTCGGGAGGTGACAAGGGCGTGAGTGACCGTGCGCAAGGCGTCCCGGTCCAGAAAGGGCTGCAACTGGCGAATCAGGCAAACCTGATAAAAGGCCCCCCCTGGCCACGGCTGTCATATGCTCTTCTAAGGACAGCCGTGCATCCAGGAGGACACCCAGATTGTGAGCCCTCTCCGTGGGGGGCAAGGATTCACCCCCAATAGTCAGCGATGGCACCTGCTGACTATATTGGGACGCCGGGAGCCACAGCCACTCAGTCTTGGAGGGGTTGAGTCTGAGCCTGTTCCTCCCCATCCAGACCCGCACGGCCTCCAGGCAGCGAGACATCACATCAAGGGCATCGTTGGGGTGGTCTGGGGTGGAGATGTACAGCTGAGTATCATCAGCGTACAGATGACACTTCACCCCAAAACCACGGATGATCTCACCCAGCGGCTTCACATAAATGTTGAACAGAAGGGGCGAGAGGACCGACCCTTGTGGCACTCCCCATGCGAGACGCCTTGAGGTCGATCTCTGCCCCCCTGCAAACACAAACTGCGAGCAGTTGGAGAGGAAGGAGGAGAACCACCGCAAAATGGTGCCCCCTATTCCTAACCCCCTCAACCGCTGCAGCATGATACCATGGTCGATGGTATCAAAAGCCGCTGAGAGGTCTAATAGGACTAGGACAGAGGAGCAACTCCTGTCCCAAGCCCTCCAGAGATCATCCACCAACGCAACCAATGCCATTTCTGTGCTGTACCCCTGCCTGAAGCCCGACTGGCACGGGTCCAGATAGATAGCTTCATCAGATGTCGGGGAAGCTGTCGTGCCACCACCCTCTCAACAACCTTTGCCACAAAACGAAGGTTGGAGACCGGATGGTAGTTGGCTAATTCAGCCGGGTCCAGGGAAGGCTTCTTGAGGAGGGGCCTCACTACCGCCTCTTTCAAGGCGGCAGGAAAGGCACCCTCACTCAGAGAAGCAGTTATAATCCCCTGGAGCCAGCCTCGTGTAACCTCCCAGGAGGCCAGTACCAACCAGGAGGGACACAGGTCCAATAAACATGTGGCAGTAGATTTCGTATCTAAGCAGATCTGGAATTTACAAACAAAGCTCTGATGATAATCAATAAAAGTGGGAGAATATGACACCTTTTCCAATTAGGCGACCTACAGATGCGATCAATTACAAGTCCCATTACTCAGCAAACAACATATTTGGAAAGTTAATGACAACAGTAACTGATTTTCCTTGAAGACTTTTCACTTCTCATCCAAGAAGCTTCTTCAGTTCAGTTCTTCAGACCAGATGACCTGGAGACTGAGAATCTCCATAGAAGTAATTGTGATCCATTTTCCATGTAGGTTGCCAATATGAGAAACACCCTGTCATTGTTGCACAACCTATACAGGTTAAACCCAAAGTTGCAGTTACCCATCCTGGTTTAAATAATCTCTCATTTATTATAGAGTCTTATGCAGAGTTTGTTTCCTCAAATAAGGGCTTACAGTGGTGTGGTTAAAACAATAAAACTCGTGAGATGGTAAATTTGACAAAATTCTCTCTAAAGAATTCTGGCTGCAAGGTTACATTTTAAATGGCTTTCAGGCTGCTATTGTAGTACAGAAATTGGACTTTTAAGGCTTACAGGCATGCTAAATAATTAAAAGCCATCAATACCATTTACTAATGACTATCTGTAACAGAGTGAAGAAAGAAAGATTTGGATACTTCCACTTAGGGTAAGAACATATTATTGTTCTTATGAACCCTTTATTCCCATTTTCAACATTCCAAATTTTTACCCAAAAATTTCTCTCCAAGCAAATTTTCAGAGTCTCTGTTGTAAACATACACACATACACATTTAGAAAGAAACATTGGGCAAGGATTGACATTTGGAAGATTTAAATATCTCATTTGAAAGTTCCCCAATATGGACTTGAAGTTCCCAAACTCACTTCTAAATAAAGAGGATGTTGTTGCTACAAAATTAGCGTAAGTATTTTTGCTGTTTCAGACGGCAGCTTAACCATACAAAGAACGTTAACTCAAGGAATTTCCACACCAACCAATATTTTCATCCCACAAACCTCAAACAATTCACAGGCAATCTAAAAACCACAAAGTCATTGTTGTCTGGCCTTTCATTCTTCTCCAAGGAAGGAAGCAAGCATTAACCTGGTGCTTTGCATGCCAGCTCTTCCACTGTTGAAGAGAAAAGTGCTTAGGGCTGCCATATAACTCCAGGTGAGTAATAACTGGAAGGAAACAGTTTTCTTCTTACTGTCAGTGCATGGTTGTTGAGTTTTATCAATTTTACCACTGCTGTTAGCAATAGCAGTAGCACTTAGACTGATGTACTACCCCATAGTGTTTTACAGCACTCTCTAAGCGGTTTGCAGAGTCAGCCTATTGCTCCCAACAATCTAGGTCCACGTTTTACCGACCTCGGAAGGATGGAAGGCTGAGTCAACCTTCAGCTGGTCAGGATCGAAGGAATCAAACTCCTGGCAATGTGAGCAGAGTTAGTCTGAAATACTGCACTCTAGCCACTATGCCTTCATGGCTCTTCAGTAGCTTAGGCTACTGAAGTAGATCTGCAAAGCAACCAAACTAACATTTCCCTTATAAGATCTGGATTTTGGAAGCCAAAGAAGGGGTAGAATAAGAATGTAGTCTTTTTCAGAAGGACTTTACCTGGCAGCCATTTCAAATGCATTGGAACTGACCTGCTGAGATCATAGACAAAGCTGCCTGCAAACAATGCATAATCCTCCTGTGGAAGTGCTCTAAAATACATTCACTCTTTAGGTTGGATGAACAAGCTGAGGCAGCAGGTTGTATGCAGCTCTTGGGATTCTTTTTTAAAATTGTCAGGCTCCACCTCCAGGCACAATTTCTGAAAATTAGCAATGCTGATTCTTGTGACTGTTTATAAGAATGAGCCTAAATGAACCTCTGAGGGGTCCTTAGTGCTCTCTGAGCTTGGTTGTTTTCTTGCAGACATTTAATTACCCAGACTAGGTCTGTTTTTTGGTATGCTTGCCTCTTTTCTCTTCCCATACACCCAGTTATAGGAATCTGATGGGAAAGTTTTGCTTCTCATTGAGACAGGATCAGGGGTGGGTTCCACTTATCTTTACTACCAATTCGCAATGAGTGCTTCTGCGCATGCGCAGATTGTCCATGATGACATCCAAGTGGGTGGGCGGAGCCTCCTTCCACCATTACTATCAGTTCGCAAGAACCAGACTGAACTGGGAGCAACCCACCACTGGACAGGATGTAGTGAAAAGTTGTACAGGTAGTCTTTGACTTACAACAGTTCATTTAATGACTGTCTGAGGGTACAAGGGCACTGAAAATAAGTAAATTATGATCATTTTTCACCTTTGTAACTATTGCAGCATTCCAATGATCACATGATCAAAATTCAGATGCTTGGCAACTGATTCATATTTATGACAGTTGCAGTGTTCTGGGATCATGTGATTGTCATTTGCAACTTTCTTACAAACAATTCACTTAACAACTGCCTGTAGTGATTTGCTTAACAGCTGTGACAGAAAAGGAAGTAAAATGGAGTAGAACTCACTTAACAACTGCCTTGCCTAGCAACAGAAATGTTGGGCTCAATTGTGGTTGTATGTCCAGGACTACTCGTATACAGATGATTGGTTTAAACTTCTAGCTTTAACCTGTCGCAATGCAAAAGAAAGTTAGGAGAGGAAGAAACATTTAAACACAATACATATCTGGACATCCATCGATATGCTAATTTGGAGATAACATAGCATAAGTAGCTAGTCTTGTTATTTTATATTATTTGATTTAAAACATTGGTTTCTTGAATGATAGAAAATTCTAGGAGGGAGGGAGGGAGGGAGGGAGGGAGGGAGGGAGGGAGGGAGGGAAGGAAGGAAGGAAGGAAGGAAGGAAAGAAAGAAAGAAAGAAAGAAAGAAAGAAAGAAAGAAAGAAAGAAAGAAAGAAAGAAAGAAAGAAAGAAAATAGATTCTACACTCTCTATAATTTTGGGTTGCAAATTGGTTGGAAAGACAGAGAAGACTCAAGGTTCTTCCTAGCATTCAATTATAAGTGACAAATTATATATACCAAGTCTATCTTTGAAATGGCCAAGTATTCTCTATCTACGGGAATCCCCTTTTTATTAACTGTTAATTGTTAACTCTTCAATCTTTTTTTTAATATCTCAGATTCTTTTATTTGAAGTGTGCACCATTGCTATAAATTCACATAAGGGCTGTCATCCCAGACTGAAAACTAAATTGCACTTCCATGATGTAATATACAACATTGAACTTGTTGTTCAGACATGTCCAATTAACATAAAGAATAGCTCCTAAAAATAAAATAATAATCACTTAGATGTGGTAGAATACTGTGTTACACATAAAAATGTGACACTTTGAAGATCAATTGTCCTAATTTTCAAATAGATTTCAGCATCCATATTGGCAAGCTCAGTATAATTATTTTTAAAAAGAAAATACCGAATTAAATAGCTCAAAAGAGAGCAATCTGTTGCAGACTTTTGTTCCTACATTCAAAGAGTGATTAATCTTCATATAGAAAGGCCGGTCTAAAATTGTATAATTTATGACATTGTTTGATTCTTCTGCTTTGTAAACATTAGACTCCGTTTCAGATCCGGGAAATAGCTCCAATATAATGTAATTTGAGAATACAACAATCTTATTTTTAAAAAAATAATAGAAAGGATGTGATAGTATGGATCCCATGGACTTTGTGTTTCCATTTTATCTGCTTTAGAAAAATTGTTGGAAGAACATGTAGGAATGTTGTGAAAAATTTAGTCCTTTGGGGTCTTTTTGTAAGGGAATTCTGATTTAGTGCTGGTATAAATTTTAAAGACAGGGAAGGTACCTGATTTACAAGTCTTGTTTTATTTGTTTTTTTAATAGATGGTTATAATGGAACATGCCAGGGTCTGAGAACAGTAATCAAAGGAACTATAAAACTGCCATGGAAGCTGCATTGGATCTATACATCTACTCTGAAGCTCTATGAACAAAAGAAAAACTTATTTAGTTGTGAACTGGAGCACATTTTTCAAAAGGAAGGCGAATTCTTGAATAACAATAACTGCTAGAATAAGTTCTAACACTAAAACATTTACATCATGTTGTCTGGAGATATTCTAACCAAATGAGGTATGGCCTTATACTGTATGTTGTAGATGACTCCTGTTTTTCTTCTTGGGCTATGGTGTAAAGATTATAACTGCTCCTGCAGGACAGACAGGCTGAAGACCAGAAGAGTGCATTTATGAACACTAAGAAGTATTCAAAAGATACAAGGAAAGCTCCATAATCTTACAGTCTCAACATACTTTCAACTGGGAAACTGTGAGCATCCTAGACTAAACTAAATCCAAAACTTCAACAATTCCAGGAAGTCTAGAACTCCTACATATTCTTCCAACAATTTTTCTACAAGTACCAGTAGATGCATTCAGACAAATCAACCAACAATAAATATATAGAGATAGACCACATTTATAACCATTCAAAGAAATAATAAAAACAGTAATCCTAACAGTAGAAAAGAAAAAGACCAGAACACATCTTCTCCAGCATCTAACATCCAGATAAGCAGGAATTAATACCAGACAAACAACCAAGAATAAATCAATATCCTAATCAAGGAATTACCAATGATAAAATCACTCCACATGAACACCACCAGGGATGGTGGTATGTAAACAGGGCGCAAACTCCACACTCATGTGCACCTATGATGTTACCTAATTAGATAATGAAATATCTGGAAATGTACAACTAAGCTAGGGAGTGCTAAGAACGTTACAGTTCAACTCTTTTTTTCTTGGCTTTAATTTATATGCCGCCCTTCTCCGGAGACTCAGGGCAGCTTACAATATGTTAAGCAATAGCCTTCATACTTTTGTATATTTATACAAAGTCAGCTTATTGCCCCCACCATCTGGGTCCTTATTTCACCTACCTCGAAAGGATGGAAGGCTGAGTCAACCTTGAGCCTGGTGAGATTTGAACTTGCAGTAATTGCAAGCAGCAGATGTTAATAACAGTGCTTTAGTCCACTGTACTACAGGCTCTTGTAGTACTCTTAGCTATAAATATTATATTATAAATAACTCTTAGTTATAAATATTCTATTGGAATATTTTACTATATGTATCTATCTTAATTTAAACGTCAGTACATTTAGATCTCTTACTTTTACTTACACTTCCTACTTCTTTATCTTGAGTTCACCTACAGGTAGTCCTCAACTGATGAGCACAGTCAGGACCAGAATTTCCATTGCTAATATATACATTATGAATTAGGTAACCCAGTTATCCATAATGTGAATATTTTGACACAGAAGTCAAGAAATATTTTTGCCTGAGACACAAAATAGTAAGTATCGTTCTGAATAAGTGGTACCGATCTAGAAAAACTGCTGACCTGAACCATTGTAGATGTCTGTGATCATTTTTGAAAGGGATTTAATTAAAATATTTACATAGTAATAATGAATGAACTGGTCACCATCAACAAGATATTATTCATTTAGTTGACCACTACAGAGCTAAGTAGACATTGCCTAATTGAAGAAGTTAAATAAGAACCAAATAAAAGTGTGTGTTGGGTGGGGAGGAGAGATTATAAATATTTTTTTGTTCAGCAGCTTAAGCTAGAGAGGAAAATGCTACAGTATTGATAAGTGCTTACAGTAGCAAATCAGGTCATGTTAAAACCCAGGCATGAAATAAACTGCATTATTAATGGCAATGTCTTTCTCTTGTTCTTTCCCTGCTGTGATGGGTTGGCTTAAAGAAAACCTTATGAAAATATTAGGAAATTGTGACAAATTGCTGTTCAGACCCACAACATTCTCTTTGGATAACAAGATGGAGTCACAGACTTTCTTCTATGTCATGTCCTAAAGTTCATCCATCATCAACACAAATTGGAATTTTCAGCACAAACAACCCAGCCAAAGTAAAGTATTTTAGGTCCTATTACTTACTCAATAAGAAAAGTTTAAAGCAAATACAGATGCAATTTGCAACTATTTAAAGTTCCTATCTTAATTAAGTGTGTGCAACTGGGCCTCCCCAGAGCTCCTCTACAAATTTGGAAACCTATCATGTAACTTTATACAGTCCACCCATTTTTATGAAGAAGAGAGATCAGTCAATTTATGAACAGTGGGTGACTTTCCTTCATAATTTTAATGGGCATCTGGTCGTGGACATAATATGCCTAGGCAAATGAGCTTTATTAATCTCTGTCTCTGACAGAAAGCCACTTGAAGAGATTAGAAGCATTTGAAATGTGGATTCACAGGTAGCTGTTACGTATAAATTGGGTTGACAAAATCAGAAATGAAGAGGTGATAAGGCTCCTGGGAAAGACAAGAGAAATCATCACAACCATAAAAAAGCAAAAGTTAGAATATTTTGGACATGTGATGTGACACCCAGAAAAATACGGCATACTTCACTTAATCCTCCAAGGAAAGATTGAAGGCAGAAGTCCAGGCAGAAGAGGCCCAGGCAGAAGAAGAACATTGTGGCTTCAAAATCTAAAGGACTGGTTTGGACAAAACTCAAAAGCACTTTTTCATGGGGCTGTTGATAAAAATAGGATCGCCAACATGATCATCAACATCCGATGATGAATATGGCACAAGAAGAAGAAGAATCTTTTATGCTATCCGCAATTTTTGATTTTCAAAAACTCCATGGAAACTGACCTCTATACTTAAAACCTGTTAGACTTGGTGGACATTTTTTGTATATTTTAGAAGGCATTATGGTCAAACTTCAGTTATTGTGGATTTAAATAAACCCTGTGAACAGATCTGACCCTACTGATTTTTATTTATCTATTTTTATGAATTTTATTGAAAAAATATTAAATTTGGAGACTGCCCATCTCACTGATAGAGTGACTGTTTTTTCCTTTTAGTAGCCAGTAATTTTACCTATTAGTATGTGTGTGTTATTTGGTACAACTTTTTACTTTTTTCACATTTCTAATTTCTTTCACCACCCAAAGATCACTCTCAGCATTTTGACTGTAAACAGATTCAATAGTTTATTCCTAATTTACATTTTTGATCACATCTAATCTACATTTGTAAATAGATATTAGTATCCATGCTGTTTTATGGAAGTATGTGGTCTTCCAGTATTTTCTAGTATGTTAGATTTTATACCATTCTTAATAAAAAACAACCCTCATTGACCATCACTGCCCTCCCCTGATTTCTCTATTAAAAAGAGTCAAAAATTTTCCCTACATCTAACAAACTATATCATGTATGCATTGAGACCCTGATTACGCCTGTTTAATTGGTGTTACATGAACATCAGAGTGCATTTGTGAGAATGCTACTGAAGTAGTCCGGGAATAATGAGAGGCACAAGCAAGCAAGTGACAACAGCTCTTTAATATACAGTGAGACTTCAGTGAAAACTCAGGGGCTGCAGTCCTCCTTATATACAATCCAGGAGGGACTGTCAGCCAATCAGAAACGTAGGCAGGTTTGAAACTCCTGCTTAAAAGTATCAATACATAACACCCCTCCCTTCCCAGAAGGCACTAATACTCAAAATTAACATATGTACAGACAAAATCTCGCAGGTGCTTAGGACGAGTTCTCGCCCTAGTTGACCTGCGCAGTTCAGAGTCTGGTGGGGCGTCGAGCTGGTCGGAGGGACTCTTTGTCTCTCCCGGCTCCGCCAATGGAACCTCCTGGATTTTGTCCGGGGCGTGGTTATCCCCGGCTGGGAGTGGCGACTCGCTGGGGCGGCGCTGGAACCAGGGCTTGTCAGCTAAGTATTCTCGCGACCCCGGGCTTGAGTTAGCTGTTTTGGAGAAGTGGTCAGAGTTAGGCTCGGAGATGTCTAAGTTAATGTTCGCCTCGCCTACCACCCTTTTCCTAAGTTGGTCTATGTGGCGCTTCCAGAGTCTATCTACCCCAACGTCCACCGTGTACAATTTTGGGCCTGTTATTCCCACTATGGTTCCTGCAACCCATAGAGGACCGCTGGCATAATTGCGAGCGAACACCGGGGACCCGACCTGAAACTGCCTTAAACCACAGGTCTCTCCCTTAAAGTTTTCGTGCGAGTAGTTAGGGTGAAGCCTGTCTAACATGCACCGGAGCTTCCTCCCCATGAGGAGCTCTGCTGGGCTTCTCCCTGTTGCTGTGCATGGTGATGCATGCTGAACCGCTAGGAATTGATCTATCCTGGCCTGCCAGTCCCCATTGTCTAATCTGGACAGTGCTTCCTTAGCTGTCCTGACAAAACGTTCAGCCAATCCGTTGGAAGCCGGGTGAAATGGAGCTGATAGGGCATGGCGGATTCCCAGGCCGGCCAAGTAACTTTCAAAAAGGGTTGCTGTAAATTGAGGCCCGTTGTCCGATACCAAGGTATCCGGCAGGCCGTGGGTAACAAACAACTTCCTTAGGACCTTGATAACGGCTTCGGCCATTGTAGATGGCATTAATATAATTTTGAGCCATTTTGAGTAGGCATCCACAACTATTAAAAACGTTTGGCCATGGAACGGGCCGGCAAAATCAATGTGGATCCTCCCCCATGGGCCTTTTGGTTTCTCCCACTCTCAGATGGGCGCTACTGGGGAATCGGGGCGAGACTCCTGGCAGGGTCTGCACTTCCCCACCCACTCAGAAATGACCTGGTCCATGTTGGGCCACCAGACATAGCTGCGGGCTAAACACTTCATCCTAACAATGCCCGGGTGCCCTTTGTGCAGCAACTCCAAAACCCTATTCCGTAGTTTCGTTGGAATTACCACTCTGTCACCCCATAGCAAGCACCCCCCTTGCATAAACAGTTCATTTCGTTTGTTGGCAAAACCTTGGTACTCCTCTCCGACCACCTTGTCCGGCCACCCTTTCAGAACCCAACCCATAACAGTCCGGATAACTGGGTCTCTATTTGATGCTTTCGCCACCTCGCCGGAGGAGATGGGGCCCAAAGTTAACGTGTCCAACAAAAGGACGGAGGCTTCCGGCGTTGGGTTGTCCAGCAGGTCGGGAAGGGGGCAACGGCTAAGGGCATCCGCATGACCCAGGGTCCGCCCAGGTCGATGGACGAGCTGGTACGAGTAGGCCGACAAAAAAATCGCCCATCTAGTCAAACGGGGGGAGAGGGCAGCGGGGGTTGGCCTGTCGCCTGCTAGCAGTCCTAGCAACGGTCTATGGTCAGTCACAAGTTCGAATTTTCGGCCATAGAGGTATTCGTGGAACTTCTTAACCCCCGCAATCGCAGCCAGAGCCTCTCTGTCCAACTGGCTATAGTTTCGTTCTGTGCTGGACAGGGTACGGGAATAGAAAGCAATGGGCGCCTCTAGGCCGTTCGGCAGTCTATGGCCTAGGACGGCACCAACTCCTACGGGGGAGGCGTCACAGACTAAGACGAGCGGCTGCTCTGCATTGTACTGTATCAGGAAGCTGTCCTCAGATAGGAGTCTTTTCACTGCCTCAAAAGCGGCTGCTTGCGGTTTCCCCCAGACCCATGGTACGTTCTTTCCCAAAAGCTTGTGAAGGGGATCTGCAACCGTGGCTTTATCTTTTAGGAACATAGAGTAGAAATTGAGCAGTCCAAGGAAGGCTTGGAGCTCTGCTTTGGATTTGGGGGCTGGTGCGCTCTTAATAGCTCTCACCTTGCTCTCGGTAGGGTGGATGCCTGTGCCGTCCACCCGGTACCCCAAGAATTCCACAGAGGGAACAGCTATCCTACACTTGTTCCTTTTGAGTCTTAGTCCCGCTTCTCTGAACCTAGACAGGACGTTCCGTACCCTGTCCCCCAGCTGGTGTTCATCCTGAGCGCTGACTAAGACGTCATCGAAATAGGGCACCACTCCCGGGAGTCCTTGCAACAGGCGCTCCATGGTGCTTTGAAATAAGCCGGGTGCGACGCTCACCCCAAACTGGAGCCTGGTGCATTTAAATGCACCCCTATGAGTTACGATCGTTTGTGCCTCTGCCGTGGCGTCGTCGACTGGTAACTGTTGGTAGGCTTGGGCCAGGTCTAATTTGGCAAAAAATTTTCCGGGCCCCAGGGAGTGTAGTAGATGGTGCACGATCGGCACCGGATAGGTGCTCGGCTGCAAAGCCTTGTTGATCGTGCACTTGTAGTCGGCGCAAATTCTTATTGAGCCGTCGGATTTAACTGGGGTCACTATGGGGGTCTCCCACTTAGCATGGTCAACGGGAACCAACACCCCTTGCTTAATCAGCTTGTCTAATTCCGCATCGATCTTCGGTTTCAATGCGAACGGTACTCGTCTGGCCTTCAGTCTTACTTGGGCTACGTTGGGGTCTAAGTTTAGTGAAATAGGGGTCCCCACATACTTGCCCAACGTGTCCCCGAAGACGTCCTGGAACTCGGACAGGAGGCTGTCTTTCAGGGTTGATCTGGACATCAGGTGGACGCCGGTGAAGCTCATGCCAAGGGCTCGGAACCACCCCATGCCCAGGAGGCTAGGAAGCTGCTTCGTGACGATAGTCAGCGGCAAGTCTCTTTCGTAGTCTCCGTAGGTGACCCGGAACGTGCCCATGCCTTCGAGGGGGACTCGGCTCCCCTGGTAGTCTAGGATGCGTAGTCTCTGTTTGGAGAGTTGATCCTTCCGGAACGACGGCAGGAGGGTCTTTAGGGTCATCCACGACATTATGGAGAGAGCTGATCCGGTGTCGATCTCCATCGAGCACGGCTTTCCGTTGATCTCGACCACCGTGCTGACCTTGTCTTCGATCGCCGTGCTGGCCTGGTCGATGTGTATGCTGCGGCCATCTCGCGGTTCAAATTCGCGCCGTTTTTTCGCGCCGCCTTCTCTCGTTGGCTGCTTCTGGCGCGCTGATTCCGGTTGGCTGTGGCGCTCACGTGGTTTGTGTCTTCTGGGCAGAATGGCTCTGCAGACTCGCGCCAAGTGCCCTTTTTTCTCGCAGCGCCTGCAAATAGCCTCTCTGTATTTGCAGGACAGTCTATCATGGTGCCCGCCACAGCTGGGACAGCTTCGCCGGGGGCTGCCAGTGTCTTTTCTCTGGTGCTCCATTCGGAAGACGTCCTCATCCGACTCGGACTCCGAGCTGGATCCGGCGTCTTCTCTGTGCACCGGGGCAGACTTGGGGCTGTCTTTGCTGGTCAGCGGACACTGCAGCGTTTCAGCGGCCTTTGTGGAGGCCTCATGAGCCCTAGCCTTGTCTAGGGCTCCGGCAAGCGTCAAATCAGGCTTGGCGAGCAGACGCCGTTGCAGCCTAATGTCCCGAACACCACAGATCAGTTGCTCAAGCAACGCATCGTCCAAATCTCTGTAGTCGCAATGGGTTGCAGCTTTTCTCAGGCTGGCCATGTACGTGCTGACCGGCTCTCCCTCTCGTTGAACGCGCTGCCTCAGTTGGTATCGCTGCACGAACTTGGAGGGGACGGGAGCGTAGTGAGCCCGGAGAGTTGCCATCAGGGTGTCCCAGGAGACTGTTTGAACTGGCGTTGGCTCACACAGTGACTCGGCCATCTCGAACACGTCCGGTCCGCAGTGGCTTAGGAATAGGGCTCTCTTTCGATTAGCCGAGAGGCCCTGCATGTCGCTGGCTTCTAGCGAGCATTCAAACCTCGTTAGGTACGAGACCCATTTTTCACGGGTCGGATCGAAAGGCTTGGGTGGAACATAGGCAGACATGTTCGGTATGCCTCCTGTGGTTCGCCTCGTCGCCTAGCTGAAGCTCGTGGTCTCACTGGTTGGCTTCTTGTAGCCTCGATCCCATCCTCGTCGCCAATGAAGTAGTCCGGGAATAACGAGAGGCACAAGCAAGCAAGTGACAACAGCTCTTTAATATACAGTGAGACTTCAGCAAAAACTCAGGGGCTGCAGTCCTCCTTATATACAATCCAGGAGGGACTGTCAGCCAATCAGAAACGTAGGCAGGTATGAAACTCCCGCTTAAAAGTATCAATACATAACAGCTACCTTGCAGGGGTGTCCACAAGGAAGTTCAAAAAAGTCAGGATGTGGGTATGACATCTGCAAAATGTGTAAAGGGGGAGGGGACAGAACTTCTTAAAATTACATCTGCCATGACTTTATGACCATCTTCAATTGATATCCCTGCAACATATGCTGAGAAAGCACAGCATTTATGAGGTTGCTACCTGAATATCCAACTGTTCCTTTTCATCAGCTTACCTGGGTTGTAATATTATGAGAGAGAACAATATTTCTATTCATTTCCGCACATGCCACACTTAATTTTATGCCCTTCTACTTTTGTTCCTCAGAGAATTGCTGTAACATCTGGATCATTTCCTGTTCACCAAGCCACAACCTTTTAGTGATATTGATGACACATGGATATTAAAGTTCAAAAGGTAAACAGAAGGGATCTAACTATGGAAACATTTGAGAGAAGAAAAACAACAGGGAAGATTATTATCTTCCAGGAAGTCTTGGTTGTAGTTTTATCCCTTATTGAAAAATGTTACATTATAATTATTTTTAAAGGATAATAGCAGAAGCCACTGAGATGCTAACAAGTGTTTTTAGGATTTAGAATCCATGTTTTTTATTCTGAAAATGCTTTTTGTCAAGCATCATGGAAGAAAAAAATACAAAATAAGAGAAAACATAAAGTGTTTCTGAAAGAAAAAGCAGTTGTTAGTATTTGTTCAGGGGGGAGACTGTTTATATGCCCAATTATCTCTACTGTTGTGCTTTGATAAACTTCAGCTAATATCAATCCCCGCATCAAGATCTCTGCTTTATTCAGTAAAATGTGACTTATGAATATCAGTTCAATCTTCTGGGTTTGGAAAAAAATCAACACTCATTCAAGTCATAAATATGATGATAACAATGGTAACCTCATCTTCAAATGTTGAAATTAGGTTTAAGACAGTGGTGAAATCCAAATGTTTTTACTACCAGTTCTGTGGGTGTGGCTTGTGGGGTGCGGTGTGGCTTGGGGGGGCGTGGCTTGGTGGGTATGGCAGGGTAAGGATACTGCAAAATCTCCATTCCCTCCCCACTCCTGGGGCCAGCCAGAGGTGGTATTTGCCAGTTGTCTGAACTACTCAAAATTTCTGCTACCAGTTCTCCAAACTGCTCAAAAATTCCGCTACCAGTTCTCCAGAACCTGTCAGAACCTGCTGGATTTCACCCCTGATTTAAGAACATTTTTATCCTGAAGTAGGGTTTATCCCCTCTTAAAATTTAAACAATCATCCTTAGCCAACAGCAGAGACAAGTTCAGTAGCTTTTAGGGAAGAGTGTTCAGGTTGATCCTCCTAAACTCCAGATATTACTTTATACTGAAAAGAAGAAGAGGGGTTCATCTAAATTAGTATACTCATGTGGCATGGTAAAAAAAAACACCATTCCATTAACCGTGCATGAAATATGTTCAGGAACAACTACTTTACCTTAGGGAATAAAACATCTTGCACCAGCTTTACATCAGATGTGAACATAATCCCCATTTATACCAAACCATGAATTTATCCAGTTGGGCTTGGATGAATAATGAACATACAGAAGTAAAGTTGCATATAAACATCAACATTGGAATATATTTCAAAATGAGCCATGTATCTACATCTGTCTTGTTCTACATACTGAAGTTCACTTCCATGTCATGTTCTTCCCTTACTAGGTGGGAACATACATTTTCTCCTTGACCTTGGGAGTTTGTAAAGGATGGGCTGAAAGCTGGTATATACTGTATGAATTGCATATTTTGTTAGGCATCATTCAGAGACAGAGAGATATCACTGACATGTGGCAGAGTGTGTGTTACATGTAGGGCAATCTTATTTCAACAATTTTATCCTGGCATTTGAAGAAAAAAAGGCCTTTCTGTGCTTTAGCTGTATAGAATGTGAAAATGATGCTCCCTTTAAAATGTAAGCAACATTTTTATTTCATGCTGCAAATTCCAGGATACCACAGGGCTGTAAATCAGACTGGCACACACTTCAATACATCCCAGAAGCACAACATTACTAAAAAAAAAAAAAAGTTTCTGTCATACCCATGAAGCCACCAGAAGTCAGGTTTAATTTAACCAAGTTTTTAGCTTTATTTTCCTAAAATGTTACACAATGTTCCAAGTTTGAAAGATCAGGCATTTAAAATTAAAATATCAGTTTCATATGAGCAAATTAGATTAGTCTGTACTCTCTGTACCATACAAAATTGCATGTTAAACTGATTCCCAGTCTCTGCTTATGCAGGCCAACTGGGCAGCATTAGCAGCTATCTTAGTTCTCTAAATCCACAGATTTCAAGTATTGTAAAGAAGGGTTGCCTTTTTTTTAAGTGTGCATCGGAAATGACATCACTCTGCATTTTTAATATATGAATTTATACAGCATCACTCTTTTATCTGACACATTCTGAACCACATGGCTTCAGGTTGCTTGCCCAAAAATGTCAATCCAACAGCCAATCATCTCATTTTGGCCACAAAGGTTTCTGTATCTGGCCTCCTATGTGATACATCACAACGTCTTCACTCAACAGAAATATGAATCTTTTTCATGTTTTCCTTTAAACTGAAAGCCATGCACTGTGGTGAACACAAGTAGGTCAATCCATTTTCATATACAATGGCACCAGGACTAAATTCTCACCTAAGGCAAATATAGCTTGTGTGCATGTCTATGTGTGTGGGAAAGATTTTCATCATAATTCAAATTATGACAGTATTTTTTTAAAAAAAAAAAAAAACCTTCCATGGCAAACACAAGCTATAGAATGTGATGGTTCTCATGTCCTACTTTTGGGGGCCTATTAAGCATCTGGTTTGTAAAGGCAGAAACTGTATTTTGGACTAACTGGGCTTCTGGATTCATACAGAGAATATAATAAACTGCCAAATGTTAGTAGCTGCTGGGAATAGGCAGCCATTTCTCCTAGTCTTCAGCTGCATGCTAAATTCATTATTTTCTATACCTGGAACAGAGGACATTATATTCCATCTCTTCTCCCTTTTTCTGCACACTCTCCTGCATAGAATTGACACCTATGATTATCAGATTAAGAGTTACACAAAATGGAATTTAAATTATGTGTAGTGTGTAGCTGTAGAGTCATTTAAAAGTATTTCTTCTCCCGTTAGCAGCATTGTGGTTTTCATACAATTTTCTTCTTTGCTCCAAATGTTCTTTCTCAGTGTGAGCTAAGATGCAGAACAGCATGAGCCTTCTTTGGGGGAATTGACAGTGGAAACTCTCTTTCATTATTTATTAGCTGCAGCTTTCCTTAACCTTCAACCTTTGATATCATGGAACATACTGTCCAATACCCACATACTGAAAGTTCATTTTAGCTTCAGAGAATGGGACTTATTTTAACCAGTCAAGTGGATGATACATTTTAAAAAGTGTCTTCTGTTACGTCTTTTCCCCCAAGATGATGAAGATGGTACCTATGTGTCTCTCTCAGTTCATCTTTTATTTTTCTGATAATCATTGTGCAAACTTGGAAATTCCCAAGGCAATTGGTAAACTCCATAGTTGAAGAAGGATTTGATTCTGGGTCTACATCTTCACGGTTTTATGGATTAGACAGGAATAGCAAAGAAAGAAGGAGTTAAAGATTTCTTTAACTATAGACTGGTGCAAATAACTGAGATGCTTGAAATGACAGCATTACAAATACACTCTCCATAAATTATGTTGGGCTGATCATATGAAAGCAGGAAAATTAAAAAGTGCAGCAATGGCTTTGGCATCCTTTAAAAACATTACAAATAGTATTTGGGGAACTCTATAGTATTTACAGATGTTCTCTGAATGGTAGCTGAAGGATGCTAATGTATGTCAATCTGCATGTGTATTCCAAGCAAATTTCCATTCAAACATTCACCAAGAACTAATTTCTTTTTCTCTTTCCTCATCTCACAGACACACAAAGAGAGGGAGGGAGGGAGAGGGGGAGAGAGTGGGGGGGAGGGAGAGATCCAAGCATTATAATTCTAATTAATCAACTCTCTCCTACATTTTCATTTAACATCTGTTTTGAAATCTGAAACGATTTGTGCTTTCCACATGGAAAGAACAACAAATGCATAAGTGATAGTGTTTTCTTATTTGGTATAACACTAAAAGTGAATTTGCTCAGTTGCTGTGGAGAGAAGGATCAAATAAGAAAAAAAACTTTAAACTTTAAAGAAAGTTATTTAAAAAATAGGTGATTAAAGACTTCACAATATGAAGTTATTAATCGCACTTAAAGCTCTAAGCACTTAAAATAGTTACTCAAACATTACCACCAGTTTCCTTTTTACTATCCTGGAATTTTGGACATCTTTCTCTTACATTAAGCTTAACCACCAATAGGGACACAAAGCCCTGAGGTTTGTAAGTTGCCCCACCCTTTACTATACATCGTATATGACATGTCTATTTTAATGAATTTCTGCTACAGAGAATAGCAAACTGTTGACATCATGCAAGGTTTAACTTTCTATTTTTAGTGTATTACAGTGTTAAAACTGAAGCTCCTTCAGGAATAGAAAGTATGATCGTAATTTTTTTAAAAAAAGAACTTCACTGAATATTGACCCAAGCACAGGTTTATATTTTCCTTCCTAACACTCTGCAGTTGCTTAAATTTTGAAGTTTCCCCCCCACCCAGCATAGTATTAGTTTACTGTATAAGATGAATTTCTTCCAAAGGCAGAAGTTTTTCATCATCTTTCCCTTTTTTCATTTTTCATGACAAGTATTCACAATGAGCTGTTTTTACGTTTTCTTTTCTTGTTTCTGAAAAAGACATTCTGTTGTCTTTACTGATAACATCCCAGCATCCAGATACTTTTCTTGTGCATAAAAACATTTTAATTTGGGAAGCAGGGATCTCTGAAGGCTCATTGATTTTTCAAAACATAAAATGAGGGAACCCTCATACTTGAATCTTATGCCAAAACAGAAACGCTGCCTTAAAAGTTGACAGTTCAGCCTCTTATTTTACTTTTCAATCAAAAGTATTCAACAGTGAGAGAAAGAACTTGCAATCCACTGGAAAGACTCATGCTGGCTCCATTGCCTCCTTTCCCAAATGATCTTCTAATGTGTCTGTCTTTGCTCTCACACATTCCTACCATGCTGTTCACCTTTCCAGTTGCATTACCATCTTCCTTTGGAATTTCCCCCCCTTGTACGCATACAGTGTAGGCTGACACTGTCAATACTCCACCTTCAGATGCCATTCTCCAGTGTATTATCTCTGATTTCTTTTGGCAGAGCAAGCTTCGGTCATTATGGCACAGTGAAATATTCTAGGATGCTATGCAATTCAAACTGAACTAGGTCTGTATAAGGCACGTGTCTTGATACATACATTTATAGATCATGTACATATATAAAAGACTAACACTGGCTCATTAGAGTCAAAGAATGATCTACATTTAATTCCTGTCTTCAAGTAATGATTTATTTTCGTGTTCCCTTTCTTTGGTTTCAGTGGGGAGCATGCCATTCTCCAGGTCCATGTGTTGTTCAATACAATTGGTAAGAATGGCAGTACTGGAGTGTGCCGAGTGACACACCTTCTCCAAGTCGTCATCCTCCTCCTCTTTCTTCACCTCCTCATCCAAGGAGTAATGCCGTAAGGACTCATAGATTTTCCGCACGTCTTCCGGGATACTTTTTTTCAGGTCTTTGTTTTTCCTTTTGGTCAGCTTGGATGAAGAACCAAACTTGTTGATGATGTTGTCCTCAGATGCCCCCTGCCCATGTTTGCTCAATTGCTCTGATCCTTTAAGGCGCAGATTGTTAGGCTTGTTGTTGATGCTTTCCTGAGATGAAGCCTTGAAATGGCTGTTGCCCAAGGCAGCAAAGACACAACGTTTCTCTGGAGACAGCATATCCAGGGAGTGGGCTCTCTGGTCCAGACCTAAACGCCTGCGTTCCATGCTCCGAATGGTGGCTGCCCTCTGAAGTTTGTCATGGATCTCCACACTGAGCCGCCGCCGTGTTTCCCTGAACTCTGCTGTCACGTTGGCTTTCCATTCTGCCGCATGGGCTTTTATTTCACCAACCTGTCATGGAAAGCCAAAAATAACAGAGGAAGATTCAGAATAAATTCAAAAAATAGTATTAGTTAAACAGATGTTTATAAAAAGGATTATCCCCTGAAATTTAGATGGTCCCACCCCTGTTGACATTTCATGGACCTTTTTCCAGACACTGGGCCAGCCTGTCAGATGAGCTTCATGTGTGTATTGGTGGGGACTATCATTGTGTTGACTTTGGTTGTATTATATATTCTCTGCTCGTTTTAGTCCTGTTGATTATTTTTCATTTTAATCCTATATTAGTTGCTCGGAGTTGCAAGTGGGCAATCATCTAAACTGATTAAGTAAATAAGCAAACAAATGTTCCTCCAATTGCAAATGGAATTAATGAACAATTAGTAGGATCAGGCATTCATTTGTTTTCAAAGGCTGAGTATTTTTATTTGTTATTCAGTTTTCCAAATACACACTAATTTCCTATATAATAAACAAATATTTATATATTACATTAATAGCATGTAAAGTAATGGGGAATTAAAAAAATAAAAATAAAAGCACCTAAATTAAACTAAAAACCTCCTCCTTCACCAACTAAATTGAATTTAATTTTGGGTCTGTGTGTGACTGTGTGTGTATCTATTAATATTCAATATATCTGGACTATGAATATTTAGACTCAGGTTCTAATCTCTTAGTGACAAAAGCTGACTTTGGGCCAGTCACTCTCCTTCATCTCTAGAGTGGGATGTCAAACATCTAAGTTTGATTTGAGTTCGTACTATTCGTATTTATACATAAATACATTTACATACACACAAACAAACATATATTTTTATTAGGATTCAAATAAATATAGGCCATACAGAATTATATTGTTCATCTTGGCTCTCCTTTAATACAAAGCTTGAAAGTCTAAGAATTAATTTTGTAAAGCCAATTTACAAGAATATCAGCATTTTTCCATAAGCATATAATCACTTTTTCACAAGAGTCCATGCTCAATATATGTTAAATTCTTTACACTGAAACCAGTGTAATTTAACAAATATAAACAGTTTTAATCTTTAAGTGACTTAAAAGAACTTGGTTCACCATAATAATAATAACTAGCCAACAAAGAATTGCAAGCACATAACCGATAACAAATGTACTCTCAATTTTATTACATCACTAACATAAAAAGGATCAGACCCAATTGTTTTAAGAAGATTCTCTATAGTCTCCAAGAGACTCTAAAGAGAATTTTTGCTGCATTTTAGGTCATAGCAAATATATTTAACACTCCTCAAAACCCGAGGTCACAAATATATTTAACACTCCTCAGAACCCGAGGCCATTGATTGGGCAATATAGAGGCATTAAATTCTCTTTTTTAAATTTCTTCTATATTCTGCAAATTTAGTTTTTGATTTTTTTTTTACATTGGCAATATAAAATCATGGGTTTTGAATCAACAAAGATAATATGTTACAGACACAATTCTCCTAAAGTTTCAGAGTGTGTAAGGGCATGAGAGTCAAACAATGAATATAACAAGTCTTCTAACTCTTAAGCATTTTCATTCAGCCTTTCTTTGTGAAATATAGTCCTTTTGTAAAATCTCAAAAATTTAAATATATCATTACTTAATAGCTGATTGAGAGTTATAGCTGCATGATTAGTTGGTTGTTTTTAAAAAAAAAAAATTAGCAGCTTTTAAAAAGCAAGAATTACTCCAATGTAGCAAATTCTCATGAGATGAAAAAAATATGAATTTCTAACTTAATTGAATTCAATTAGAATTTGTCTACCCAATAAATGACAATTTCTGAATTCAGCTTTTACTATTCAAAATTAGAGATGACCTTCAGCCCATAATCTTTTTTATAAAGTTTAATAAACAACTAATTATTTTAATGTTGTTTTAAAATTTATTTGGATTATTTTATTTTATTTTTTAAAATATTGGATATTTTTTCACAAATTTGTTATGTGCTGTATTGAGTACTGAAAGAGTAAACTTCAAACCCGAAAGCTATTATAACATGACACAAAACACCCTGCAATATAAGCTACTTGTCAATAGTTACCTCCTCTTTAGTCTTCTTTGAAATAACCCGCAGCCAGTCTCCAATCATGCTGAGGACAGCAGCAAAATATGCAAGGCCAACAAGGATCCAAAACCATACCAAGGGTTTGTACCACTCCCGGTAAGGGATTTCTGCATTTCCTCCTAAGATGGTAAGACAACGATGATGACAATGATGATGGCAACAACTACAACCACAAGAAAACATTTAGATGTGTAGATGCAAAACCTATCTTAAAAGTGAAACTACACTTTTTCATTTCCATGTTCCCAATCCACATTATTTTCAATATTTGAGCAAGACTATTGGCTAACTCACCTCAGTATGCATGTTCACAATATGTTCATACAATCCTGACAGCACATAAAGATATTTAGCAAATTGATTTATAATTTGTTTATTGATAAGAGATAAGAAATGGGGAGAGGAGACATTTCACTGAACTATCAGAGAAGGTGAAAAGTTATGGAAGTTGTTTGCACTTGTCTTGAGGGAAGAGGCAGTCATTTCTTTGTATGTCTTTTTTTCTTTATTTTTTTCTTTTTAATTCTGTTTTATATTTGTAAATTTAATAAAATTATTACAAAAAAGAAATAATAAATGATTAGAATAAGTTCACTGTTTTAACACTCGTGTTTATGACAAAAGCTTTTTGCTCACGAATATACAGTATAATCAGATACAAGTTTTCAGCTATCAATATATTCATGTTATTTATAGCTAAACATTAAGACTCATTAATCTGCAAACGAAATTCCACCTTTTTTGTGATAATTTTCATTTTTTTTATAGAATACAAGATAGTTATCAACACAATGTTTTGCAGCATGTGTTCTCTCTAAAGCCATGTCCCCCCAAAAATGCTATTTGCAGTACAGTCCTATGTATGTTTTAAGGACAGTAAGTTTTACTCACTGGAAAGGCGTGCCTTACAGTGTTGCATCTATTCACCAGGGAGCAAAAATGGGCCCAACTGCTAAGGTAAAGGTAAAGGTTCCCCTTGCACATATGATCTAGTTGTTCCTGACTCTAGGGGGCGGTGCTCATCTCCATTTCAAAGCTGAAGAGCAACACTGTCCGAAGTTGTCTCCATGGTCATGTGGCCAGCATGACTAAATGCCACAGGCACATGGAACGCTGATACCTTCCCACCAAAGGTGGTCCTTATTTTTCTACTTCACATTTTTTACATGCTTTCAAACTGCTAGGTTGGCAGAAGCTGGGACAAGTAACGGGAGCTCACCCCATTACTCACTCCGTTACTCCCTAGGGATTTGAACCGCTGAACTGCTGACCTTTCGATCAACAAGCTCAGCATCTTAGCCACTGAGCCACTGTGTCCCCTCCAGGCCCAACAGCTACATAAACATAAAAAAATTCCCTTCTCACTCTTATGGGTGGCATATGTCTTCCTAAATTTTGGGTCCTCTACCAGAGGCCTGGGAGTTTTGAGGTTCTGCACAGTATTTTAGCTGCTCCTAGCAATACATTCTTCTGGACAGAGAGTTCTGATGCTGTTCCTGGAGCCTCTCTCCAAGTTCAGATGTCACAGATCCCAAGTGACCTTACCACCCTGGGATCACCTTGGCCCTTTTCACATCATCTCAATTACTCCTTCAGATACTTCTCCAGCTTCTCATACTTCTTCCTAATGTTGCTGTCACTTAGCACCACTATATCCATTCTACTCTATATCAACTCCAGATTCTTGTCAAGAGAACCTGGAATTTATTTTTATGTGAGTGAGCGAGTGAGTGAGTGAGTGAGTGTATACTGTTAATGTCTCTTATTTAAATACAGCCAACACAGGGAACACAATTTTATTGTTATAATGTTGTTTAGTCTTCCATCTTCTACTTCCCTGACCTTCTGCATTTTTACAGTCTGTTAGCAATTTGAAACACTGCAATGAATCTTTTAAGGTGCATTCTAAGTAGCCTGCATATGAGCATGCTTATAATGATTTAAGATTCACATAGAAATCCAAGCATAGAAAGGTTGGCAAAGACTCAAATATTGCTTCTGGTTTCAATTATCTTTCAACAGATGTATTGTTATGGCTTTACAGCTGTCAAGGTATAACAAAGGGCAAGCAGCTGTGCCCTTGTTTTTATGAGCTGATGATGTTCTTCTGATCATGTATCACAGGTCCCAGGGGAGAATCACTAAAGAGTTAACTGTGATCTGTTGCACAGAATAAGCAGACATTATAAAATAAATGCTACTACTTTCCAGCTAAACCAGTGCAATATTTTTGTGTTTGATTGTCATTTTTCTTCCCTGCTGCCCACAAATTAACAGGACAAATTCCTTTCCAAATTGATAAACATAAAGAAGTTTACTCTGGTATAAATTTGCAAATGTCAATGATCTACTGCAGGAGTATATAGCCAAGGCTCAAAAGCCACATCTAATCCCTGAAAGCTTTAGAGGAGATCCTTCAAAATCTACCGTCATAGTATACATAGCAGTTAAGACAATCATACAATCATACAATATTTGCCTGGGGAACAATCAAGATAGCTAATTATTTTAGTTACACTTAAATGTAAATGAAATGAAATCAAATTTAGTTTTTCTACTGCTCTCTCCCACTGTGCCATCAAGATAGTCAAGTGTTTTTAAAGGAAAGACGGAACTATTCTTCATGATGTTTCTGATCACTATTTTAATCATTAATTTCATCAGTGCTTAAATTATTTTGCCATGGGCCAGTATTATTCTGTATGTCAGACAGCAGAGTAACTTTCACAATTTTCAGACCACCATAAATACATGGGTACCACATTAATTCTATTTCTCCTTCAGAATCCTACAAATGAGATGTTGTGCAGGGTAGGAGATGCAGATTTCTTCCTGGTTATCTAAATAAAAGTGTATAGCATCTTGTTGGGAAAGTGGAAAGGAGTTCCTTCAAAGTCCATAGCTTTAAACAGCAACACTGCAAATGAAAAATAATTCCACTACAGAGCTTGCTTATTTTATGGTTTTCGTAATTGATTGCCTTCACTCCTGTCACAAGCAGTTACCTTGACTCCAGTCACATTTAGCCCAGACATTCACTTAAATTCATTGCCTTGACTGTCCATAGTAGACAAAGAGAAAGGGGAAAGGAAATGCCTATAAATATCTCATGTGGAATAATTCAGGTAATAAGTTGGATCTTCTAAAGCAGATTGTAAAAAGATATATTTGTGAGCAATATAAAAAATTTGATAAATTTGAGCGATCAGCACGGATGTGTCAAGAAACACATTTTGTCAGATCAATCTTTTCTCAGTTTTCGATTGGATTTCTAGAGCAGGACACTCCCTAAATGAGGAGGGGGTTGCTGCGGTCAACCATGAGACTCTGCAGGCATCAAAAGAGACTATCCATAGAAACCACATGAGAGACCTTGTTGGTGCAGCTGGGCCCAAGAGGCCAATGCCTGATAGATCCTGTTAGTTTTTAGAGTTTGGGCACTTTCTCAAGCATCTTGTTTGTGGTTCACTCAAGACTCTAATTACAGACTTAATAAAAGGGCATCCAGAATAAAGGTGCTAGATTTGATTGTACTGAAGTGGCATTTGCTGGAAAGTGGCATTCGTGGCAGGAAACTGGATTATAAGCAGTAATCAATGCTTCAAAGGGGTGTCTCCTTCCACTGTAAAGGAAGCTGTGGTTTGCTCCTGCTCAAGAAGCCTTCTCCCATTTTATTTTAGACAATTTTACCTGGCTATACTTGTGGATAAGGGATGTGGTGGCTAAATGGCTAAGTGAGCTTGTTGATCAAAAAGTCGGCAGTTCAGCGGTTCGAATCCCTAATGCTGCAAAACGGGGTTAGCTCCCGTTACTTCTCCTAGCTTCTGCCAGCCTAACAGTTCAAAAGCACGTAAAAAATGCAAGTAGAAAAATAGGGACCCGCTATGGTGGAAAGGTAACAGCATTCCATGCGCCCTTGGCGTTTAGTCATGCCAGCCACATGACCACAGAGACGTCTTCAGACAGCGCTGTTTCTTCAGCTTTGAAACAGAGATGAGCACTGTCCTCTAGAGTCGGGAACGACTAGCACATATGTGCGAGGGGAACCTTTACCTTTACCTTATACTTGTGGATGACTTATGGAGAGACTAGATCAAGAAAGCACAACTTTCTGGTTCTTCTTAATCTCTTAACAGTTTTTAATGCCATTGACCATGGTTGTCTTCTCCAAGAGACTGGAGCAGGGGAATACTGTTCCATCTGCCTAGACACCTCCACTCAATGGAATGCCTCAGGGAGCTTTCTTCTCTTTATTCTTTCTAATTTCAAGATAAGGTACCTGTCAGCCTGAAGTTCAATATAATCAATATGCCGATGATATCCACTTATACATTCTGTTCTCAAGCTGAAAAGTGATAGATGGTAAAAGTACAATCCAATGCTTAGAAGCTGTCAGGGTTTGGACTGAGAGGAATAGGCTCTGACTGGGCTTCTCCAAAACTAAGTGGCTTTGGGTTTGTGAACCTAACCATTTCAGGAAAATTTCATCTTTGTTTCTGAACAGAATTGTACTCTCCTGCTCCAAGGCAGCACACAATTTGCAGGCTCTCTAGACTCATAGCTGTGCTTTGCTGAGCAGGTGGCAACTGTGGCTAGAAGGGCTTCTGTTCAAGTACCGTTGCAACCATTCCTAGAGTAGCAACCCTAGATGAATAGTCATTCATGCATTTGTTAACATCCTCTCCTCAAGGGTGTCCCTGAAGATCATTTAGAAGCTTTAGTTGATATAAAATATTGCAGGCCATGCAACTTATTTGGTATTTGTGAGCCAATTTAAATCTGTAGTTACAGAAATGGCTAAATATCTATGTGAACTAATTGTTATTGCTTGAAGATGTAATTTTTTGCTCACTGGGGACAATTACAAATCAACAGAATAAAGAACATCCTTACAAAGCCTGCACAACTATGGGTTCTGATTGTGGCCTGTGATCATTTACTGCTCCCAAGCAATGTGCCAGAGATTTGGAAGCCCAACTAGATCAATCTGCCCAACCCAGGAATGTATTCCCGAATAATCAAGTCAGGTTTCAAGCCAACAAGATACTTTAAATCAAACAACTGTCTCTAAACTACAAAGAGAACTAACATTAGCATGTTTTATTATCCTCACAACAGCTATTCTCAAGGGAAAATATAAAAAAAATCTCTGACAAGTTAAAATCATGCCCTTATGGAGAAGGATTTCTGGAACCCATATATCTTGTTATATTATGCTTTCTATCATCTCTTCTATTGTACCTTCTATGAGGTCATTTAACTTTCTACCAGGAAAGCAACCAGACAGTTAGTATTTATTTTAATGTACAGTTACTTTTATTAGACTGCCATGATTTTGTTTCCTTGAATATGTCAATATTTGGTTATCTGTAAAACTAGACATTCCTTTGTCAACCTCTATGACCCAGATATAATTTTATGACAATTTTATTTTGTTTGAAATAGAAATTGTGTAATTGTTTTCATTACTAGTTAGTTAACTTGCAGAATTCTGTTGCAGAATTCTGGCCAGTAACCAATTCTCTAATATTTGGTTGGAAGAAGTAGGTGGAAAAATAAGAATAGTGATATCTTCCCTTACCATGTTCTGCCATTCATTTTGCTCCTTGGATTTCCCATAGCTACATAAACAGATCTAGATGAATGTTGATAGTCTATGGGTGCCATGAATGACTGACTTTAGTCCAATATTTCATCTTATAGTCCCTCTTTATACTATTCAATAAAGCCTCTTTCATTTCAGCCACATCCTGAGCTACAAGTAAAAATCAGTTGCATGAGTTTGCATAGAACCCTTCTCCTGTCAGAGGTGATAGATCACCTATTCAACAGGATCACTGAACATGGTCTCATAATTATGACAAAAGTATAAAGCTATCCAAGTCCAAACTCTTCTGTGACATTTGAAAAAAGAATGTCCATCTTGCAACTTTCTCAATTATCAGGTCAATTATAACTTTATGCAAGAAAAATCAGTGGGAATCTTTAGATCTTAGCTCACACTGAGCAAGGAAGGCAGTATACCTGTCCACATTCCTATTTTATGTTTCAAATAGGACTGCTAGTGATTAGCATCAAATATCAATAGCTACAGGGCCTTAGATGGAGACTGATATGGAACCATCAATTATTTGTTGATGATTAGGACCAGGGGTGAAATGCTCCCAGTTCGGACAGGATGGCCCGATCCCAATAGCAATGGTGGCGGGTGGTTCGGAGAACCACTAGCAAAAATCCCTGTGCGCGCCCCCCCCCCATGTCCAGCTGAGCCACGCAATCATCAGAGGCTTTTTTTTTTACTTTTAAAAGCATTTCGGCCGAAGAGGTTATAGAAAAAAAAATGCTTTTAAAAGCCTCTGACGATCCCAGCTGAGTTGCCTGATCTTCAGAGGCTTCTAAAAGCATTTTTTTCTGCAATCTCTTAAGGTTGTAGAAAAAATGCTTTTAAAAGTTGAAAAAAAAAGTTGGCCATGCCCACCATCATATTACCACCACCCCCATCAAGCCACGCCCACAGAACCGGTAGTAACAAATTTTAGATCTCACCCCTGATTAGGACATATCAGCTAACTCAACCACCTGTTGAGTTAACTGACATGCCCTAATAAATCAATTGGGATTGACACTTGGTACATATACTGGAGCAGGGCACTGGTGATTTAATCTACAATTAGTGGCATTGCAAGAGAGCCTATATCATATTCTTTTGGCAAAGCCTCTCCTCTGTAACTTTGGGAGGAGTAAATGAGCAATTTTAGCAGTCACAGGCCATTGAACTTTACACATGCACAACTGTAAATCTCTTCCAGTATTCCATCCTTAGAGATTGGTTTTCCAACTGAACACAATTTTTGTCTGTCTATCTGTCTGTCTGCTGTCTTTATTATTGCATATAGGAAACAAGTCATATACACAGAAATGTGTTTCTTACAGTACACAAAAATCAACTCCTTTATATAGGTGTTTACGCCAAAGTTTATGTTCTCCTGCCTTTCCTAGTCCATGGAAATTGGCCTTTATTTTGATGGTCTTAAAAGGCACCTTATCTTTATTGAGCAAATAGCATTCTTTAACATGAGACTTCCTGGTTCTTATGTTACCAGCCTTATTTCTTACAGAAGATATGGACATTTGCTTCTGAAAAGTCCTTTTACTGTTAATATTTGGAATCTCACTCATAATGAGTAATCTAGCCAGTATTTACTAGCATTTCACTGGGAAGAAAGGGACAACTTGTATGTGTATAATTCCCCCAGTACAACAGTCAAAATACCAAGGGTATTTGTTAATTTTTCTCATTATTTCCCACCTTCAGTGTTGGGACAGTAACTGAATGGACAGTTTGTGGCACTCATGGGCAACCAAGTGAAAGAAATGGAAACTGAATGGCAATAGAAATAAGAGGATTAGAATAACCTCTGACTCGAAATTGAATCATATCACATTCTGTCCAATATGTTGTTTTCAGTACAGAAACCCGCAATAGCACAAATGTAATTCCCCTTCCCAATGGTGAAATCTAAAATTTGTTACTATTACTTGCCTGATCGGCAGGCAACTCAGCTGGTATCGTCAGAGCTTGGATCGTCAGAGCTTGGCTCATCAGAAGCTTAAATGCTAAAGAAAAAAAGCCTTTGATGATCGCGCGGCTCAGTTGGGCATGGGGGGGCGGGGGCAGGGATTTTTGCTACCGGTTCTCCGAACTTCCCGCCACCATCGCTACCTACTCACCCGAGCCGTTCCAAACCGGGAGCATTTCACCCCTGCCCCTTCCCCTATCACTTTTTTCCTTCTTCTTTTGAAAATAATTTCAAAACAATTATATGCTTTCAGTTTCCAGTTTGAAAGCATACAGCTTCACTTAATTGACAAAAGCACATGTTTATGGGTTAATATTGTAGTTTTCATGCCTACAAATTTAACATGCTATTTGTAAGGCAGGCTGGTAAGATTTGTCTCTTGATAAATGGGACATACAGTAGTTCACTACAATTAATCAAGCAATCAATCAATTGATGGAATGTCTCACCTGCCACAAAATCCCCAAAACCAACTGTGGTCAGAGTGACGACGACAAAATAAAAAGAGTCCAGGGCTGACCATTCTTCAATATATTTGAAACTGACAGCTGGAATGGTGACAAAAACAACACATCCAGCCAGGATGAAAAGAATGGTAGAGATCACACGAATCTTTGTCTGACTCACTTGTTTCTTCTGCAAAAAGAAAATGATCATCATTTGTGGGTTTCAGGGCACTGGTTTCAGAAACTGACACAAAATAAATTGCTGCCTGGCAATGTATTAAAAACCATCCATTCATTACGAATTGCAAACGGACTGTAAACATGAGAAATATGCAATACTGTACAAGTTTTAATCTCACAACTGTGTATATGAAATCACAGTATTTCCCCCACTGTCAAACTTCCTAGTAGTAGTAGGTTTGCAATACTCCAAAGAGAAGAATGAGTGGCTGCTAAACCTTAACTTTTACAAAAACATGACAATTGCTCTTGAAGAAAAAATAGAAGCAGAAGCAGAAAAAGAATAATGGAAATGGAAGTATATTTTGTATGTGTGTATACTTGAATCAAAGTATGACAAAATGATTAGTCATTCATGATTTCATGCTTCAGAAAAGAATGAGCTTTCATACAGTAGGCATGCATCATTTACTCTGCATTGCAGAAATGTGCACTTTAGATCCAAAAAAGGGCAGCACAATTCACCTGGATGGGACCTACAGAAAAAAAATATAGTCTGGCTCATCAAGGCATGGGGACAATATGCTTTTCTTTACTGAAATACTTTACATCATATAAGGGCCAGTATCCCCCACAGTGCCTGAACAGAAATCCAGTTCCTACACATGAGACATAATGGCACATCTGCATCTCTGCAAAAGGTCACACAGTCTGCAAAGTTTTATGAAGCTGCTTCAAAAGGGTACTTCACAGCTACATTCATCAAACCATTTATTCAACCACACCTCTGAAATCTACACCAAATGAACAGCCAACCTCACATCAAGAAGGGGTCCATGCTCATCCCTAAAGGCACAACACCACAGCCATCCTATAGCTCCATTATCAATTGCAGGTTGATGATTTTATTATTCACCAAGGGAGTTGCTGCCCTTGAATGATTAAATAATATAGTTATCCTCAACAGTATAGAAGTTTATCCTGCACAGTATAGTATTAGTATTAGCCATCAATATATTAGCATAAAACTAAAGGATTTTTTTTCTTGCTCAGTGTGGGATTCGCTCTTCTTTTCTGTGCATGCAGTACTTCCAATTATAGCAGGACTGGTTTCAGATAAAGTGCATTGGGAAAGATCAACTTTAAAATCAGCTTTCCCTAACTTGATATATTCCAGATATGTTGGAAGTCCAATTCCCACTATTCACAATCAGCTGTTGCCATGCTGGCTGAGCTGTTACAGAACATTGATGAAATGAAGTGTCATATTATATTGTTGTTCTCTTCCTGTCCCCTTTCACAAATACAAACATAGAAACATACATCCATGCATAGAGAAGATGCTTCAAATATGAAATATTCAATTGAGGAGATCTGAACAAGTGAAACAAGTGCAGGATCCAATCTGGGTTGGTGACTGGGACCAGAGATTTAGTCTTCTGAGCTTTCAGGTTCATGCTGGAGCTCATTCTCAGGGAATTTCTCTCTAACAGAATGAATAGTCTAAATATGAATGTAAACTCAAGGGCTGCGAGCCTGATGTGTCACATGCTGGCCCTGCCCCCGCTCGGTTTAGCGAAGAGGGGGAAAGTCCCAATACATCACATGATGATGCCGTGGCGATGCGAGTTTGACACCCCTCTGATAGAGAGAAGTTCCCTGAGAATGGGCTCCAACACAAGTCCAAAAGCTCAGAAGACCTCTGGTCCCAATCACCAACCCAAAATGGACTTCAACTCCACACTGGTTTCTGGGGAATTCTGCAAGTTGAACTCCACACATCTTCAGCTTGCCAAAGCTGGGGAACACTGCTTAGACTGTACAGTTTAGGGAAAGCTAAATAGAGATTATATAGTAATAAAAGGTTTTTTGATTGATTCCTATCTTTCCTGCCTTTTCCTCTCATAAACACTTGGCTGTTCATACAAAACTGCAGATGAAATAAATATTTTTTTCAGGGGTCATATAATTTCAGATTGGAGGTAGAATAAAGGTAAACTGTGGTCATTTGCATGACTGAAGACTATTTCAGATAACATCTTCCTGTACAAAAAAAATCTGCATTCAAAGAGAACGATATTAAACTAGTTTTACACCTTAGAATGCTACTGTCATTTTGAGGGTATCGAAAGAAAGAAAAATCCAGAAGTTGGATGATTCCCATCTGCTGATTGAAGCACTTTAAAGAGCAGTTTTCAATTCCACTGCAATTAATATGAACTGAGATGGCTCTAGATTAAATCATCAAACATACACAGACAAACTGTTCAGGGATAACAAGTTGCACAGAATAAATTAATTCCTTTCCTGATCTAAATCTCAGCTTCTTCTGTAAAGTTATCAAACAATATCAAACAGAAGATACGAAGTTAATTACAAAGAGAATCATCCCTTAGGAGTCAAGAAATATGCCAAAGAAAGAAGTAGGAAATGACAAAGGAGATTTTTAATAGCATGTATATATTAGATTTAATTTAAAGTTACCTGGCAGCCTATTGGGCTTGTCAGAGATACTTGGAAGGAATGCTCTCTGGCAAAACATAGAACTGCCTATGTTCTATTGCAACTCACACATTCATTATTTTTTCTTCTGAAAGTCCCTCAGCACTATCTAGCTAAGAATTCTGTAACTTTTACAATAATGCTTTTCCTAAATGGTAAAAATACATCTATGAGACAGGTGGCATCACTGGGTCCCATTAAGCCACATTTTTCAGAAGCGCAGATGCTTTGCCATTAAGATTCAGAACTAAAAGAGAAAAAAGGGGGAAAAATAAACATCTCAGTCTTACTCGAAAGACCTTTTCGACTCGTGCAATGCCCTTCCCAAAGATGGTTCCAAGCTGGTCACCTATGCCAGCTAGCAGAAAGCCAAAAAGCGGGATCCCAAAGATGGCATACAAAATACAGAAAATTTTTCCGCCTTCTGTGCTTGGGGCAATATTTCCATAACCTGTTGAGAAAAAAGAAGTTGGTTGTCTTCTGAAGATTGTGAGGAGGAACACCTCTCACAGTTACTACTATTGAGCAACGTATCACATATACTGTACTGTGCATTTTGTTTTTCTTGCCTAAATGTAGAACCTTACTTTTTTCACCATTGAATTTCATTTTGTTAGATAGCGCCCAATGTTCAAATCTGTCAAGATCCTTCTGTATCTTAAACCTATCTTCTGGAGTGTTGGCTATTCCTTCCAGTTGGTGTCATCTGCAAATTTTTTTTTTTATTTGATTTATATGCCGCCCTTCTCCGGAGACTCAGGGCGGCTTACAATGCTTTAAGCAATAGCCTTCATACTTTTGTATATTTATACAAAGTCAGCTTATTGCCTCCACAACTGGGTCCTCAATTTACCCACCTTAGAAAGGATGGAAGGCTGAGTCGACCTTGAGCCTGGGGAGAATTGAACTCGCAGTAATTGCAGGCAGTTGGATGTTAAATGCTGCCTTAGGAGGCATTAGCCTCCTACGCCACTCAGGCTCCTTGATGAGTTCCCCATCTATCCCTTGTCCAAATCATATAATCTAACTAAAAGAGATGCCAACTTTTAGCTGAGGAATTTGGAGAGTTTAAATACACCTATGTTAAAAATGCCAATTTTGAAAAACACTGCTATAACCCTGTGACCAACTAAAAAAAACAGAAAAAAATGCATTGCTATCTATTTCTGTGTGACTTCATAATGCATTGCTGTTCATTTCTATGACTTCAGAACACACTGCTCAGGCCATTGTTGTTGTTTTAAGTAAAACCTCAACTATCTAAAACTAACTTAATCCTGTCTTAGGACACAGTATCATGGAAATTCAAGCATCGGCTTGTCATGTGATACTACAGTAGAAGCCAAGATTAAACATGGGATGAGGCCTGTATATTAACTGCTTCATATTCCCCCCCTTATTCAGGCCAGGAATTTGACTATTACAATTATAAGTGTACATGCTTTAATTAATTATTTGTTTTGCCAACAATTTAAGTGAAATATATTATGAGCATGATATTAATCCTTGTACTTGCTTTTATTTCATTTTCGTATATTTTCAGTTTATCTTTACTGATAAGCTTTTAAACACATTTAAGATGCATAATGTAGCTATACGCTCCAGAAGACTAAATGAAGGGAGAAAGGGGGATTATCGACTATGTCCCTGCTGACAAAATAAAGCAGATTGGGATTTGTGTGCCTGTGGTCTATGGTTAATGAGCTATATGGCAAAATTTCTAGCACTTCATAATGATATACTTACAACGATGGATTCATAAATGTTTAATATCACTTGGATCTTCAACAGAAGATGGAACTTAGCTTGCTATAAAGTAATAGTAATGGCTGGTAGCTTTTTAAAAATTCACATTCAATAAACAAAACTAAAACAAAATATTCACAGCAAATTGTGAACAGGCTAAACAGGAGGTACAAGTTGAACTGTTAAATATGAGACAATACATATCTTTACATTCAAGATTTGGATTTAATGTTTGGTTGCGTTCTTTAAAAACTTTAAGCTGTAATCAATATTTTATAACTTAAAATGCATACTGCAATCTGTAAAGAATCCCCTAGCCAGCTATTATTAAAGATCGGTTGCCTATGTTTGGTTTGGAAATATAAGCACTAAACATGCAAATGCTGTAAAAATATCCAGAAATTATTTTGCAGTTATAACATCCATCATTATTCTCTAGTAGCATTTGAGGAGGTGGGGGGGGAGAGTAACAGAGATGTATATAAAAATTAGACTTGCTATATTTGGGTTTCAAAAATCTAGATGACCAAGTAGCTCAGGGGTCTCCAACCTGGGTAACTTTAAGCCTGGAGGACTTCAACTGCCAGAATGCCCCAGCCAGCTCATCAAAGGAAGACCCAAATTTGCAACCAGGACAAACAGGACTGCTGCACAGATAATTCAGTAAGCTTTGCTACAATACAGGTTGAAGTCATTTATTTCTAAATTCCTCTATAATTATAATATGTGAATAACTTTGCTGCTACCCTGGGTGCAGCTGGTTGATCACTGTAGGGAACCAGATGTTCAGTTTGATAGACCTTTGCTCCAACCCAGCTGGGTGCTCCTTACATTTATTTGCTTAGTAAGCCTGCAGCTCCAGATCTGGAATGTTTATTCATCATTAAATCTGTCAGTTGGGAGAATGCCTCTCCTGCATTTGAAACGCAGTCCCCATTCACTGGTAGGTTTGCCTTTGCTCTTGTTGTCAACTCACTTGAAAGAGGGGTGTGCCTGCATGCATCCTTTTTTCAGAGACATTTTTTTCCCACCACTTAAGTATAGCTATTCTAAAATTGCAAAAATCTGCCAGTGAACAAGGTTCTAATTCAACTGGTGAGGAACACCCAAAAAAAACCTATTATCGCATGAAAAGGCTAAACAGCATCATGCAACAGCAGCCCTTCTGTATCTCAAATGAACCACAGTTCGGTTCTAATTCAGAACAATCACTTGCTAGTCTTAAATAGTGGGACTGAATTATAAAAAGCTATTTCACCAGAAAATACTAGCATTTTTTTCCAGTTTGATAAACAGAGCAAGCAGAAGTCAGCTTTGGCTTTGTAAAAAAAAAAATGCTGCTTTCTATTATTTCCAAAGGTAAACTAGGCAATATGGCATGTGTGTGTGTGTGTTAAGTGTGTACTTATGCACAAAAGAGAATGAAGGCTTGCAGTAACCTCTGTTGACTGTTCTGATTCCATTTGAAGAAATACAGCAAAGGTAACAACTAAGGCAGCTGACAGTCAAATAAACCTACTTTAAACCTTTTTGTTTTCATTGTCAGCTGAGTCACTCCCATTATTCTTTCAAGACATGTGTTGTGTTATGCCATGTCCTTGGGAATCTCCTTACTTTGCCCTCTTTGGCTACTGTCTATTATTCAATGTTGGTTGATACATCTGTTAAAATATTCTATAGTTTTCTTCCTGATTAATTCATTTTGGGGGGGGGGTGCCTTTTATTGATTGATTTAGACTCTATGGTTGGGCTCCATACTTCAGACCTCTGAAAGTAGTAGTTGATAGGCTATATACAGTAAAGCCCATTTTCCCCATATCTGATCATACCAAGACAGAATCATTCAGAAATATAAATTATAAATATGCATAAATAGATACCTATAGTAGTAATGACAGTTCCTGCAAAGAAAAAGGCACTTCCAAGGTCCCAATGGCTGCTGCTATTAGAAGAATCTCCAACGGGGTTGACTCCTGCACTGGTAGCATTCATAACCCGCTACAAAAAAAGAAAAGAAGCAAATTGAGAGCAGAATATATTGTAACTGAACAAAATATCTTGTCTTCCAAATGCAAGATTGATGGTGCTTGCTGCCAATTCTTTTCTCTAAAGTTCCAGGCAATAAAAAAATTATCCATTGTCTACTGCTTGGCCTCTCTGATACAAGATGTCCCACACAATTTCTACATGCAAAGCCGTATTCCTCTATCACTGAGTCAAAGCTTCTCCCAGAGTCCATTGGAGTTGTATAGCTGTAACTCTTTTAAGTATAAAATAAAATAGATCCCTTCAAACACCATGGGTTCCCAGTAATACACTAATTTACATGGACACATCTCAAGAAGATGCAAGATGCTGCATTTTGCAAGATACAGAAGCCAAAGAAAATAATTTACCGGTGTAAGTATTTAAGATGCATACTATCTTGTGTATCTCCTTATGTCAACTTTTCTATTTAAACCTTCTCTTATATGGTGACCTTCACCATTGTTAAGATTATAAACTCTAATATACTTCCATGCGGGAAGCAATTTTTGGAATCTGTAATTTGTAAATCACTTCTAACAAAGTGGGCAAAACCATTTCTTCATGCATGGCAAATTCTGTATCTTTTGAAACATTCATTCCCCACAATACATCACACATTACTTTTTTACCAGCATTTGCACCATGATACAAAAATGAATTCTGCTCTAACGTTTCAGCTTTTATATGCAACACAGAATTATTTGCTCCATTTTCTCTCTCAGCTACTTTGATACTTTGATTTTCACTCCTCAGTTTGTCATGTGATCTAACATTTACTGCAAATAGTTCAATCTTGGTATACAACACAGCTCCATGAAAATGCATGTGCATTTATATCCTCAATCAACACACATCTACAATTGCTACAAGCATCTTATATTATATAAAAGCGTAAGATATCATACTTTTATCTATAACTACAATAAAGAAAATATCACATATTCTTATCTTACTCTCTGTTCAGCATTTCCAACACATTTAATTTAATTATCACACTTCCTTTCTATCATATAACATTCTTATTACATTCAACATAATTGTTATGTATTGATACTTTTAAGCGGGAGTTTCAAACCTGCATACGTTTCTGATTGGCTGACAGTCCCTCCTGGATTGTATATAAGGAGGACTGCAGCCCCTGAGTTTTTGCTGAAGTCTCACTGTATATTAAAGAGCTGTTGTCACTTGCTTGCTTGTGCCTCTCGTTATTCCCGAACCACTTCATTGGCGACGAAGGTGGGATTGAGGGCTACAAGAAGCCAACCAGTGAGACCACGAGCTTCAGCTAGGCGACGAGGCGAACCACAGGAGGCATACTGAACATGTCTGCCTACGTTCCGCCCAAGCCTTTCGATCCGACCCGCGAAAAATGGGTCTCGTACCTAACAAGGTTTGAATGCTCGCTAGAAGCCAGCGACATGCAGGGCCTCTCGGCTAATCGGAAGAGAGCCCTATTTCTAAGCCACTGCGGACCGGACGTGTTCGAGATGGCCGAGTCACTGTGTGAGCCAACGCCGGTTCAAACAGTCTCCTGGGACACCCTGATGGCAACTCTCCGGGGTCACTACGCTCCCGTCCCCTCCAAGTTCGTGCAGCGATACCAACTGAGGCAGCGCGTTCAACGAGAGGGAGAGCCGGTCAGCGCGTACATGGCCAGCCTGAGAAAAGCCGCAACCCATTGCGACTACAGAGATTTGGACGATGCGTTGCTTGAGCAACTGATCTGTGGTGTTTGGGACATTAGGCTGCAATGGCGCCTGCTCGCCAAGCCTGATTTGACGCTTGCCGGAGCCCTAGACGAGGCTAGGGCTCATGAAGCCTCCACAAAGGCCGCTGAAACGCTGCAGCGTCCGCTGACCAGCAAAGACAGCCCCAAGTCTGCCCCGGTGCACAGAGAAGACGCCGGATCCAGCTTGGAGTCCGAGTCGGATGAGGACGTCTTCCGAACGGAGCACCAGAGAAAAGACACTGGCAGCCCCCGGCGAAGCTGTCCCAGCTGTGGCGGGCACCATGATAGACTGTCCTGCAAATACAGAGAGGCTATTTGCAGGCGCTGCGAGAAAAAAGGGCACTTGGCGCGAGTCTACAGAGCCATTCTGCCCAGAAGACACAAACCACGTGAGCGCCGCAGCCAACCGGAATCAGCGCGCCAGAGGCAGCCAACGAGAGAAGGCGGCGCGAAAAAACGGCGCAAATTTGAACCGCAAGATGGCCGCAGCATACACATCGACCAGGCCAGCACGGTGGTCGAAGACAAGGTCAGCACGGTGGTCGAGATCAACGGGAAGCCGTGCTCGATGGAGATCGACACCGGATCAGCTCTCTCCATAATGTCGTGGACGACCCTAAAGACCATCCTGCCATCATTCCGGAAGGATCAACTCTCCAAACAGAGGCTACGCATCCTACACTACCAGGGGAACCGAGTCCCCCTCGAAGGCGTGGGCACGTTCCGGGTCACCTACGGAGACTACGAAAGAGACCTGCCGCTGACCATCGTCACAAAACAGCTTCCTAGCCTCCTGGGCATGGGGTGGTTCCGAGCCTTGGGCATGGGTTTCACCGGCATCCACCTGATGTCCAGATCAACACTGAAAGACAGCCTCCTGTCCGAGTTCCAGGACGTCTTCGGGGACACGTTGGGCAAGTATGTGGGGACCCCTATTTCACTTAACTTAGACCCCAACGTAGCCCAAGTGAGACTGAAGGCCAGACGAGTACCGTTCGCATTGAAACCGAAGATCGATGCGGAATTAGACAAGCTGATTAAGCAAGGGGTGTTGGTTCCCGTTGATCATGCTAAGTGGGAGACCCCCATAGTGACCCCAGTTAAATCCGACGGCTCAATAAGAATTTTCGCCGACTACAAGTGCACGATCAACAAGGCTTTGCAGCCGAGCGCCTATCCGGTGCCGATCATGCACCATCTACTACACTCCCTGGGGCCCGGGAAAATTTTTGCCAAATTAGACCTGGCCCAAGCCTATCAACAGTTACCAGTCAACGACGCCACGGCAGAGGCCCAAACGATTGTGACTCATAGGGGTGCATTTAAATGCACCAGGCTTCAGTTTGGGGTGAGCGTCGCACCCGGCTTATTTCAAAGCACCATGGAGCGCCTCTTGCAAGGACTCCCAGGAGTGGTGCCCTATTTCGATGACGTTTTAGTCAGCGCCCAGGACGAACGCCAGCTAGGAGACAGAGTAAGGAACGTCCTGTCCAGGTTCAGAGAAGCGGGACTGAGACTTAAAAGAAACAAGTGCATGATTGCTGTCCCCTCTGTGGAATTTCTGGGGTACAGGGTGGACGGCACAGGCATCCACCCTACCGAAAGCAAGGTGAGGGCTATTAAGAGCGCACCTGCCCCCAAATCCAAAGCGGAGCTCCAAGCCTTCCTTGGACTGCTCAATTTTTACTCCATGTTTCTAAAGGACAAAGCCACGGTTGCAGATCCCCTACACAAGCTTCTAGGAAAGAACGTACCATGGGTCTGGGGGAAACCACAGGCAGCCGCTTTTGAGGCAGTGAAAAGACTCCTGTCTGAGGACAGCTTCCTGATTCAGTACAATACAGAGCTGCCGCTTGTTTTAGTTTGTGACGCCTCCCCCGTAGGAGTTGGTGCCGTCCTAGGCCATAGACTGCCGAACGGCCTAGAGGTGCCCATTGCTTTCTATTCCCGTACCCTGTCCAGCACAGAACGAAACTATAGCCAGTTGGACAGAGAGGCTCTGGCTGCGATTGCGGGGGTTAAGAAGTTCCACGAATACCTCTATGGCCGAAAATTCGAACATGTGACTGACCATAGACCGTTGCTAGGACTGCTAGCAGGCGACAGGCCAACCCCCGCTGCCCTCTCCCCCTGTTTGACTAGATGGGCGATTTTTTTGTCGGCCTACTCGTACCAGCTCATCCATCGACCTGGGCGGACCCTGGGTCATGCGGATGCCCTTAGCCGTTGCCCCCTTCCCGACCTGCTGGACAACCCAACGCCGGAAGCCTCCGTCCTTTTGTTGGACACGTTAACTTTGGGCCCCATCTCCTCCGGCGAGGTGGCGAAAGCATCAAATAGAGACCCAGTTATCCGGACTGTTATGGGTTGGGTTCTGAAAGGGTGGCCGGACAAGGTGGTCGGAGAGGAGTACCAAGGGTTTGCCAACAAACGAAATGAACTGTTTATGCAAGGGGGGTGCTTGCTATGGGGTGACAGAGTGGTAATTCCAACGAAACTACGGAATAGGGTTTTGGAGTTGCTGCACGAAGGGCACCCGGGCATTGTTAGGATGAAGTGTTTAGCCCGCAGCTATGTCTGGTGGCCCAACATGGACCAGGTCATTTCTGAGTGGATGGGGAAGTGCAGACCCTGCCAGGAGTCTCGCCCCGATCCCCCAGTAGCGCCCATCCGAGAGTGGGAGAAACCAAAAGGCCCATGGGGGAGGATCCACATTGATTTTGCCGGCCCGTTCCATGGCCAAACGTTTTTAATAGTTGTGGATGCCTACTCAAAATGGCTCGAAATTGTATTAATGCCATCTACAACGGCCGAAGCCATTATCAAGGTCCTAAGGAAGTTGTTTGTTACCCACGGCCTGCCGGATACCTTGGTATCGGACAACAGGCCTCAATTTACAGCAACCCTTTTTGAAAGTTACTTGGCCGGCCTGGGAATCCGCCATGCCCTATCAGCTCCATTTCACCCGGCTTCCAACGGATTGGCTGAATGTTTTGTCAGGACAGCCAAGGAAGCACTGTCCAGATTAGACAATGGGGACTGGCAGGCCAGGATAGATCAATTCCTAGCGGTTCAGCATGCATCACCATGCACAGCAACAGGGAGAAGCCCAGCAGAGCTCCTCATGGGGAGGAAGCTCCGGTGCGTGTCAGACAGGCTTCACCCTAACTACTCGCACGAAAACTTTAAGGGAGAGACCTGTGGGTTAAGGCAGTTTCAGGTCGGGTCCCCGGTGTTCGCTCGAAATTATGCCAGCGGTCCCCTATGGGTAGCAGGAACCATAGTGGGAATAACAGGCCCAAAATCGTACACGGTGGATGTGGGGGTAGATAGACTCTGGAAGCGCCACATAGACCAACTTAGGAAAAGGGTGGTAGGCGAGGCGAACATTAACTTAGACATCTCCGAGCCTAACTCTGACCAATTCTCCAAAACAGCCAACTCAAGTCCGGGGTCGCCAGAATACTTAGCTGACAAGCCCTGGTTCCAGCACCGCCCCAGCGAGTCACCACTCCCAGCCGGGGATAACCACGCCCCGGACAAAATCCAGGAGGTTCCATTGGCGGAGCCAGGAGAGACAAAGAGTCCCTCCGACCAGCTCGACGCCCCACCAGACTCTGAACTGCGCAGGTCAACTAGGGCGAGAACTCGTCCTAAGCACCTGCGAGATTTTGTCTGTACATATGTTAATTTTTGAGTATTAGTGCCTTCTGGGAAGGGAGGGGTGTTATGTATTGATACTTTTAAGCGGGAGTTTCAAACCTGCATACGTTTCTGATTGGCTGACAGTCCCTCCTGGATTGTATATAAGGAGGACTGCAGCCCCTGAGTTTTTGCTGAAGTCTCACTGTATATTAAAGAGCTGTTGTCACTTGCTTGCTTGTGCCTCTCGTTATTCCCGAACCACTTCAATAATCATGCAAAACATTCCATAATTCAAAACTCTTTGCTTTCTTATCTATTTTTCTAAATTGACAAGCTTACAATAAACTTTTTCCCTCATATTCATACATTACTCAGTAACCTGAAGAACAGAAATCTGGTTTGCACACTCTTTGCATAGCACAAAGTGTTGCACTTTTCAAATTTTGCTCACTGCTACTTCTCATCCCTTGCAAGCATAATTCTGCCAACTTTCCCATGATACATAACAAATCAATATAATTTTGCATTCATTCTTGCTTCCTTCTCATGTATATAGGAAGACAATCCAGATACTCTAGAGACTACCTTGCAAGTCAACATATTGTTGACTGCTTCCCAACTACAAGTATATGTAATATTATAAGGTGTATTCAGAATTCAAGAAACAGGAATCTGGTATTCCCAAGAGATTTATTTTCCCATTTGAATGTAGAAATGCAACAGATTAATAAGTCTTGAATCACATGCATGCCAGTTATATATTCTCTTTGAGTGCTAATTTGAATGAGTGTCCATATTGTCAAAATGGAGGATGAAACATGGAAATTCACCTCTTTTTTAAATGACTAGCATGCATTGCACGCACAAAACAAGACAGGGCTTCACTCACACACACTTGTGCCCCCCCTCTACCAATTTTGACATTGTTGGCCTCCTCTCTGGATGTCCCTGCTATCCAGGCTTTTTTCCCTTGGGCCTCTGATTTCTAAGCCATTTTCTTCTGCATAGTCCTCAGTAATCTAGAAAACTCAAATTCTCCAAAAGTTTTTTTTTTGTCCCAAGCAAAGGAAACAATGCATGAAAGAAGACAACGTATGCAGAAAAAAAACCTTCTTCCTTTGTGGCCAATTAATTGCCCACATTATTTCTGTTGGTGTGAAAACAAGTAAACAAGTGGTGATCTGTTAAAGCTGTGCACAATTTAATGGCATTCTGCATTTAGTTATCATCAAGTGACATTTATGAGACTACTTGGCTGGTATAAAAATTTGGTTCACAAATCCGTAACAGAAAATGCTGCCAACAGAAGTTCTTTCATTGTCTTCAAATTTAGTTCCACGTGCACTATATTTCATTAATCTAGACAAGAGTTTATGATTGCTATTGAAATTTGTAAAAAAAAAAAATGAATCAAGAACTATACTATTCCTAATTATCTTTCAAAAGGTTATGTCACAGACATTTCGGGTTGCACCTCAACTTTCCTACCCACATTAGCAATGCAATTTATTTTTTATCTTGTTTTTCTTTTGGCCAGGAGCTGACATAAAGCTCTTCTCCCAGGTCAAGAACTCTGCGCTTTTACCTTTTCTTGCCAAATGTTTTTTATATTCGTTTCATGAATGGATTCTCATGCATGAAATGAACAAGGGGTCCATGTAGCAATTGTGGTGCCATGTTAAAATGAAATGGCAATGGCACACAACTAACTATAACAGTTAACAGAGTTGGAAGGGATCTAGGAGGTCATCTAGTCCAATTCCCTGCTCACACAGGAGACCTATACTAGGGATTCGAACCATCAAACTGCCGATCTTTCTGATCGACAAGCTCAGCATCTTAGCCACTGAGCCACCTAGCCAGGCTGAGTGAGACAGGCTGAGACATAAAGTGACCCACTCAGCAAGGATAAAATAATCCCACCAGAAAAGAGAGCACATTAGTGGTTTTATTAAAGGCTTCTAATAAGTGCATGTGTTGGGCAGGATATTAGCAACAGACGATCAAAACTCCAAGTTGACTGTAGGAAGTAAATGAACTAAGAGAATCAAAAGATTTGTCCGGGAAAAAGTAGGCCCTTGGAAAAATGATTTACCTACATACTCTGCTAATGTTTCAGTAGCTATTGTTCCAGGTTACTGAAAGAAACTGTCACTGCAGCACATCAAAACTGAAAATAATACCAAAATGTATGTTTATCTAGGAAACATTTGCATTTATATAAAGTGAGGTACTGAAGTTTTCAGATACTGGAGGGAAACACAAGATTGTCCTATGTAGAATCTTCTCACTTTTATCTCAAGAAAAGATTGGACTGCCATTTGTCAGAAATGGTGCAGCGTCTCCTGCCTGGGCAGGGGGTTGGACTAGATGACCTACAAGGTCCCTTCCAACCAGGGGTGGGTTCTAATTACCTTTACTACCGGTTCGCAACGGGATTGTGCGCGTGCGCACGCGCAGAAGCTTCTGCGCATGTACAGATCGCTTCTGATGATGTCAGGGTCACTGGGCGGAGCCTCCCGCCGGTTTTACTACTGGTTCTATAGAACCGGTCCGAACCGGAGGCAATCCACCACTGCTTCCAACTCTATTAATCTGTTAAAATATGTTAAGAATACACAAACTGTGGCATACATAGCCACGCCTCTGCCCAGTTAGAGTATGCATCGACCACTACCAAAAAGGTTTGCCCCTGGACCGGGCCAGCAAGGTAAATATGGATTCGGGACCATGGGCTTCTGGGGGTCTCCCATTCTGTAGGGGTGGCTGTGGGGGGTGCTGGCCAGGACTGCTGACAGCTCTGGCAACCCTCTACCCACTTTGTGACAGCCTGATCTAACTTAGGCCACCACACATAGCCAAAGCCTTCATCCGGGCTATGCCAGGATGCCCTTCATGCAAAGATTTTAATATGGGGGTGCGTAAGTTAGGGGGGACCATTATTCTGTTGCCCCACAATAAGCAACCCTTCAAGACGGACAGCTCATGCAGTCTCACCTTGTATGGCAGGAATTCCTCCGGCAGATGTCCCTGTGGCCACCCCCTGCGCACCCAGTCAAGAACCTGCGCTATGGTGCAGTCTCGTTTGGAATATTTGACAATATTGGCCGCGGTGACCAAGGTAGGAAATTCGTCCATCAAGAACACAGTTGAGGCAGGAGCCGGGTCTTCCACAGCTAAAGGAAGAGGGCATCGGCTGAGGCCGTCCGCGTTGGAGAGCTCTCTGCCAGGCCGATAGACCAGCTGATAATTGTAAGCCGCAAGGAAGATGGACCATCTAGATAGACGAGGGGACATGATCTGGGGTGTTTGCTTGTTGCCAGCTAACAACCCCAGCAGGGGCTTGTGGTCAGTTATCAATTGGAAAAAACGGCCATACACATAGTCGTGAAACCACTTGACAGCAGCAACAGCCGCCAGGGCCTCTTTGTCCAATTGACTATAATTTCTCTCGGCCGAGGATAAGGTCCGAGAAAAATAAGCAATTGGAGCCTCAGTTCCATTTGGCAGTAGGTGGCTCAGGACAGCCCCTATGCCATATGGAGAGGCATCATAAGCCAAAGTTAAGGGGATACTGTCGCTGTATTGGACCAGTACTACATCTGAGGTAAGGAGACCTTTGACAGCAGTGAAAGCCGAGGCCTGGGCCCTGCCCCATACCCAGGGAGCCTTACAGTCTAATAACCTGTGAAGTGGTTCCGCCACAGATGCCTTATGTGGCAGGAACACACTGTAAAAATTGAGTAAGCCTAGAAAAACCTGCAATTCAGCTTTGCACGTCAGAGTAGGGGCTTTTTTAATGGCCTCCACCTTTGATGGGGTAGGGTGCAGACCTTTAGCATCTATCAGAAACCCTAAGAACTCAACCCTAGGAACCCCAATTGTACACTTAGATTTTTTGAGCTTAAGGCCCGTTTGCTGAAACTGGATGAGAACTTGTCATAAGCGGCTAATAAGGGCAACTTGGCTGGTAGCCGAGATTAAAATGTCATCGAAGTAAGGGATGACTCCTGGTATTCCATGTAATAGCTGTTCCATAAGAGCCTGAAATAACCCAGGAGCCACACTGATTCCAAATTGTAAGCGACGGCACTTAAAGGCACCCCTGTGTGTGACAATAGTCTGGGCAGCAGCTGTGGCATCATCTACAGGGAGCTGCTGATATGCCTGTGCCATATCCATCTTGGCAAAAATAGACTCCTGACCCAAAGAGTGGAGGAGGTGCTGGACCACGGGGACTGGATAAGGGTGTGCTTGCAGTGCATGGTTCAGTGTGCATTTGAAATCACCACAGATGCGCACGGAACCATCTGGTTTGGTGGGAATGACAATGGGTGTCTCCCACTTAGAATGATATGTGGGCTCAAGCACCCCCTGCGCAATCAGCTTATCCAGTTCCTTGTCCACTTTAGGACGTAGTGCAAAAGGCACCCGTCGAGGCTTAAGCCGGATAGGGGACACTTGGGGATCAATGTTGAGGGATATAGGGTTTCCCACATATTTACCCAGGGAGTCATCAAAGACTTCAGCAAATTCAGTAGTCAAGGCCTCAAAATCGTTAGTGGTGGTAGCATGAATGCCTGTGATGTTGAGGCCCAAGGCCTTGAACCAATCAAGCCCTAGCAAATTGGGGAGGTTCCCCCTTACAACTAGTAATGGGAGGTGCCCTGAGAACACGCCTTTCTCCACTAAAAATTTGGCACACCCCAGAATGGGAATATTGTTCCCTTGATAGTCACGAAGCCTGGTGTTGCAGGCAGTTAGGTGACCCCTGGAGAAGCTAGGGACTATTGTTTGTAGTGTGTTCCAGGCAACAATGGTCTTGGAGGAGCCCATGTCCACCTCCATCTTGCAGAGCACCCCTTCTATTCTGAAAGTTAGAAAAAGTTTTTGTTGGGGCTTGTAGATGAATGGCTGATCGACACTGCAGGGTTGGTGTCCTCTCTGGTGATGGTGAAACAATCCTCTCTGGTGGCTTGGTGGCCCCTTTGGAAGCATCTGGCTAAGCGAGGGGTCCTGTGGGCTGGAGCAACAGACTTTAGCCAGGTGACCCCTTTTGCCACATTGTCGGCAGACTGCGGTCTTAAAACGGCACAATGAGTGAGGATGGTTTTCGCCGGAGCCGAGGCAAGGTGCTTGTTGTTGTTTTCGTTCTGTTTGCCGTTTGCTTGTTGGGGATGATTTGAGGCGACTCACAACCTCTTCCTCGTCTGTGAGGTCATCGGAAAAGACATCATCATAGTGAACTGACCGGGCAGTTGCAAGCGCGGATGGAGCCTTGTGCATCTCAGCTGCAGATTTTTCTGACATCTCATATGTGCACGCCTCATCCAAAGTGGATTGGAGGCAGATGTCATTTTTTGCTAAAAGGCGACGTTGTAGTCTTGTGTCCCTCACACCACACACCAGCTGCTCAAGGAGGGAATCATCTAGGTTTGGGAACTCACAATCTATTGCAGCGGCCCTGAGGGAAACCATGTAAGAGTTAATGGACTCCCCTTCCTTCTGGACCCTCTGGTGGAATGTAAATCGCCGGGACATGTGAGAGGGAGCAGGCGCATAGTGTGCCTTTAGTTTGCCTATCAGAGTGGTCCAGGGCACTGTAGAGACAGGTTGTGGAGCCATCAGAGCTTTAACTTTATTCTTTTAAACTTTTGTTTTCCTTAGGCAGACAGAACCTGGTGCAATTGCAAATGTTGCTATGCCCATTACAAAGAGACCCTAATTTTAAAAATCCATATTGATATAAATTGCAAAGTGATTGATTCTTTAAATCCTATTCATTCCACACATTTCTCCCAGATGGCCAATTTGGGGGTCATTTTATATGTAGAATCTCTGCTTCTTATCTATTTTTAGCAGCTACTCTCATTTGCCTCTTTACTTGTCTAAAATCCATTCCAGAAACTTACACTTTCTGACATTTTACTTTTCCAAAAACAGTTCCCATGAGGGTCCCTAAAATGCCGTAGGACAAAAGTGAATTCCCCTGAGCTGAAGCTTGTTTAGAATACCTGGCTTTTACAATGAAACAGCCTGCCTTTTCATTAGCAAAATGGTCATTCTTTAACAGACTGATGTGAAAGGACAGGATAAAATGCCCCATGCTTGGCCCAAAGCAGAATCACAATACTGTATACAGCTCAGGTTACAATAATGCAAGGGGAGTGGGGGGACCAGGAACAATTATCTGGAAAGGTCATTGGCTTATTTAGCTGGATATGATCAAGCTGAGACTCGTTAGACATTTGTTCTGGCTTTCATTGGATTCCAGCCTTGAGCAGGGGGCTTACTCAGTGGCCTAAATAGCCTTTTCCAATTGTACAACTTTAAGATGTTAGGTAAAGGTAAAAGTTCCCCTTGCACATATGTGCTAGTCGTTCCCGACTCTATGGGGTGGTGCTCATCTCCATTTCAAAGCCGAAGAGCCAGTGATGTCCGAAGATGTTCTCCATGGTCATGTGACCGGCATGACTAAATGCTAAAGGCGCATGGAATGCTGTTACCTTCCCACCAAAGGTGGTCCCTATTTTTCTACTTGCATTTTTAATGTGCTTTCAACTGCTAGGTTGACAGAAGCTGGGACAAGTAACGGGAGCTCACCCCGTTACGCAGCACTATGGATTCGAACCGCTGAACTGCCGACCTTTCGATCGACAAGCTCAAAGCACGGTAGCCACTGAACCACCATGTCCCTTTTGTCTTGGATGTCTTGGATATCCACATTAAGGATACATCCTTCTCTATTTGTCATTTTTAGTCAAAGTTTCTATCTCCCGAGTTAGTATAGACAGGCAATTCTTATGGGTAATGACTGTTATGCCCAAGACATCTGAACCCATAGGGACATCGGCATAAGCCAATACTTTAATAGCAATAGTAGTAGCATTTTCTAATCTAGAAACTCTCAATTGCTATATAAGAAACATTTTAAGATTACTATATCTCCAAAACTTCCTGGAGATGTCCATTTCATAGCCTTATTGGTTAGGAATAGACAACATGGATGTCTTATTTGCTTTTAATTAAGGCTGGAACAATCTCTAGGCAGTCTCACTTTACCATATCTCCCAACCTCTTCCTATTTTCTGGGCCTTTCTAACATCCTCCACTGTCTCAATTCTCTATGATCTCTTTCCATGTTTCAGTTATTTTGTTACTTTCCATCTTCTCTTTCATTCAAAGGAAAAACTGAAGAGGTATGCCCATGTAAGCCTTTTTAAACTCTCAAAGAATGACAAAAGGTCAAACAACCATCTATCTAAATGTCTTCTTTCACAAAATTCAAAATCGGTATTTTAAATTATTCTCAGTTTTCATTCTCTTTCTTCTTTTCTTTCTTTTTGTCTCTCTCCCCCCACCCACCCCCGTGTGTGTGTGTGTGTGTGTGTGTGTGTGTGTGTGAGAGAGAGAGAGAGAGAGAGAGAGAATGAGAGGAGGGGGGAGGGAAGGAGGGGGACAGAGAGATATTGCTTTTCTTCTCTCATCTTCATCTCTTCCTTCTCAATATTTGTGAATAATATCTCCTGTCTTCTGGTGCAACTTCCAGAAGATGTTATAGAGTTTGGGACAATGTCACTAAAATCGTTTTTATTAATTTTTATAATGATCCAAAAATAAACTCAGGCTCATTAACAATGATAATTATTTCTAACAGTGACTAACAGCAGAAATGCCTCTAACTGAGGCTCTTTTGCAGACTCTGAATGGCTTGGGGTAGAATGTTCATGCCAGACCTCTGCTTTATTTCAAGGATTATATTCGCCCTTTGTCTGGAAGGAAAAATAAGCATATATAAACTGAATATATGTTCAATTTAAATTGAACATTTCCCTTTTAAACTGAATGTACAACTGACTTAAGAAAAACATTTTATAGACTGCCTTTAACAGAAAATGTAAAACATGTATTGCAGGCAAATGTAATGTACATTACTCAGTATGAAGTCATTTTCCATGCTTTATTTCCTACTATAACCATCATTAAAGGTAACTAAAATGCTGACGTATAATAATTGCACTTAAGCTATTGTAAAGGTTATGTCATATTCCTCTTTTGGCAGCAAACTCAGATCTGAGCAATTTCTCTCAGAAGACCAAATGCCACTCAGAGGACCAATTAAATAACAATCCAGACTGCAGCATTGTTTAGTATAGATTAGAAACAAGTAAACAAACATTGGCAGTATTTCTTCACAATTTAAAATAGGATAAAATATACACATATATATTGTTTATGAAATATATACAAGGTATATGTTTTTCATTCTTCTTTCCTCTCTACATAAAACACTCATTTTAATTAATATGTCTTTGTTTTCATCGACATGTATTTGAGATTTTTTGTGTGTTTTTGTTTTGTCAATTGTACTGGCCTAATGTGCACTAACTGTAAGCAACTTTAATTCAGAAATTAAAGTCCTCGTAGCAAGATGATGAAATATATTTTATACGATCTGAATGTTACTGTCAGATCATAATTGCCTTAGATTGCTTCCAATGTGCTGAATTCAGATCCAGAGATTAAACTGGAAGTTTATTATTTTATTTTATAAATTATATATTTTATAAATTATATATTTTATAAATTATTATAATTATTTTAATTATTTTAATTTTTAATTATTGTTGTGTCTTGTGTTTTTAAACTGGCTGTACACCGCCCTGAGTCCTTCGGGAGAAGGGCGGTATAGAAATAAAAGTATTATTATTATTATTATTATTATTATTATTATTATTATTATTATTATTATTATTATTATTATTATTATTATTATTATTATTTGAATCTCTATAGACTTTTTAATTCCAATTTAAGAGCCACCTAAAAAGATAGCTGCAAATTTAGGAATCATGTATTGGTAGACACATTAAGCTAGTTACATTCAGAGTTGGTACTCTGACCTATTAGCTTCAGAGCCTCAAAAGCAGCAGTGTTCTTTGATTAGTAATGTATGGTCATTCTGCTAACCGTTTTTTTTTTCTTTTTTTTTAGCTTCAAATTTGCATCCATAAAAGTGAAATAGCTCATGAAACTGTATGTATATATTAATTTATTTATTCCATTATTCAGCTGCCTATCTCACAGAATGTAACTCTGGGTGACTTACATTTAGAAACTCCTAGTCAAATGATATGTTTCAATTAATTCTTAAGTGAAAAGAAGCTGACACAACCTGTATCAATTATTTCTGCAAATATGCAAACGTATTATTTAGGTGCCGTTGTTTACAGATTCAGAATTAAAAAACAACAAACATGACAGGTGAGAAATTTGGACACCTTTAAGCAGGGGTGTCAAACTCACGCTGTCATGGTGGCGTCATGTGACATATTGGGAGTTTTTTTCCCCTTTGCTAAATCGGGTGTGGGCGTGGCCAGCATGTGATGTATTCATCCCGCTTTACAGTAATAAGAAATAACAGTTTCCCAACATTTCCTGTAATCTTTCTACTTTTGGTTCTGGATCATTTTCTCCATCTGCAGAACTTTTCCCCCTATTTACATAATTTTTCTGACACAAAAACATTCTTAGGCTTTTCTGTGTGTTTGCGATCTTCCCATAGACATTCAGCACTGTTCAAATCTAGGGACTATGAAGGCCATTCCATAGTATTTATTTTTTCCTATCTGTAAGCACTTTATTGTTAATTTGGAGGTATGTTTCATATTAGTGCCTTGCTGAAAAAACATTTTGACCAGAGATTGCTATTTTTTTGCATACAGGTATAAAACCAAAGGTTTTTAGATTTTATAATTTTCCTAATAAAGCAGTTCAACAGAGCAATCAGGTGGAGTTTCCTTGCATGTACAGTATATCGTCAAGAAAAACCTAGAGAGCCATCTGCAAGAATATATGAACCTAGCTTCCTTCATTGATCTGGGAATTGGACTTAATGGCCTAAATAGTCCTTTCAACTCAATGATTCTTGGACAACAGTATAGCTTCACCCTATTGTACTATTCACATTGCAGTCAGCCTTATATAATTTTCAGTATTCTTTTTCTCAGCCATACCATTCCCACTATTTCTTTTTAACTCATCAGATGTATAGTTGCTCACTCCAAAAATTTGCTCTATCTATCACTGCAGGGGACATAAGAGTCTGCCAGTTGATGAAGAGGGAAAGTTCTATCCTGCATGCTTTTCTCCCTCTCAGGACATCCTAATGCAGATAATTTTCCAAGCCATAATTGCTAATTTCATAAAGTTAAGTGATAAACAGAACAATACAATATCTGCTGCAATTAGAATGTGAACAAGAGGCACTATTAGTGTGGGAGAAGCAGAAAGTAAAAAAGAAACCATGTGGATTTAGCATCCAAGAAAGTTTTCTGATTGTCTTTCCCATAGTCTCTCTCTCTTTGCCAAACCCAAGTGCAGCTCCTAACAAGTTGCACAGGGCTTGAAAGGAATCTTCAATCTCAAATGGTTAGATAAACAACATTTACTGGAGACATCAGCCCTTCTCTTAAAATCAAAAACAGAGACTTTGGAGCTCCTTCTCATAGCAACAAAACAGAAGAGGGAAAAAAAACATGCAGCACAGGAAAAAATTTTTTTTACTATACCTCATTTAGATTTATTAAAAGTAAATTTCCCAATATGTGGTATCCATTCTGATGTTCTCACCTTAATCAATGCCTCCAACTCCTGCTGGGATACACAGTTGTTCTCTTGGAGGAATTCTGCTTTATCATTGGCAATTCTGGTTTTCTGACTGCTTTCTTCTGGCTGTTCCAAAGCACGAAACACAAGACCTCCTGTGACCAGATAGGCCACTACCACAAAGAAAATGGCTACCACTGTTTTCCACTTCATGACTGTCTGCAAACCCTGTGAGGGGGTTTCCATAGTGGCAATCACAGTTGCCCGAGGAGACGAAATAGAGAGTCGTGGTGCTGGCTTGGGTATATTAGTCTTATTGGTCACAGGCACACAACCTGAGGGCACAGTTGCCGGCACAATCACTGAAACAGAAAACAAAATTGTTGTGTTAAATCTGTATATGGTATCCTGGCTTTTTCTGTAGCTGAATCACAATAATGGTTCAATAATTTCCCACACTGCCTTATCCAAACCTGAGATGTTTGCTAGCCTAACTAAAGACTGAACATGCCAATTCCTATGTATAAAAAATTGATTGTGTCACAAAGTTATAACCTTTTTATATTTTCAGCTGCTGTGATATAAACATAGTTATTGCTAATGATAATAGCTTTTCAAGTTCATGGAAAATTCTCCATGTTAATTCCTACACAATATGAAGCAGACTAGGTGGCTTCAGTACCTCCATAATAAATCCTTGGTATGGATAATGCATATGGTCTGGCATTACAGAATTAACAAACATTTTCTGAGGAAACTTTAACTGGATGCAAGATTTTCAAATGGGAATTGGACTAGAGAAACTACACCCGCACATACATACTGCTTCTCTGATTGAAATTCTACCTCCTGGGAAGTGGCAATTAATCACCAAAGATGGGGAGTGACCATAGCTCAAACTGTTTTCCCACAAATTAAGAGACGATTTTCTAATTAACTGTTAGCTGAAAAATAATGCAAAGTGCCTGTATAGCCATGTTGTTTCTATCACAGACTTGGAATAAATGCCCTAGATCTGAATCCAAAATTCTTAACACTGCCCTCAAGAACTACAATAGGTACAATAGTTAAAAATAAGCAAAAATATTTGCATGGAGCTGCCCTGTCAAGTTCAGCCTGCCCAAAGTGAAAATATAGGAGGACTGATATTTTAAGCACTATGCAAAAAGAATCTTTATAAATACTAGTACTACTGTAGATGGTTCTTCAACTAAAAGTAAATAAGAGATACAACAGCAGAGGTCTACAAAATCTTTTAACTATTCTGAGTATAAAACAACCCATTTCAAGCTCAAAATCCTTTCAAAATCATCAAAACAGCCCATTCCACACAAAAAACAGCTGTAATGGACCTTCCAATCCCAAAATGAGGTGTTTTGAATTTGAAATGACATGAATTTGAAAAAAAAAATATATCCCTATTTAGGTTTATGAGGCTTAGTTTTGCCTCTGCCTATTTCTCTATTTTCAGAAAGACTGAAATAACATGCAAAGATACAGGGAGGATAACATGATGGGGAATAAGGAGCAACCTAGTTCTCTCACTGAATGGAGATTCTACTGTTTGTTTCAGTTGGAAAAATGAATTTCATTTTTCCAACTGAAAATGATCCAAATTAATGAAAATTAAAACATTTTTCTCAGTATATTAGAATAGAAACTATGATTACCTGCAGTCTGAATAATGATATTCCTTCAGAACTAGGAATAAAACAGTCTCAAAAGTCTAAGTTTAATTTTGTACATGTTAGATCACATTCCTAATCCATGGCAGATTACAGCTCATTCACCAATGATCCTACCTCTCAGTAACTATTCCTCAGTTACTTGTAATAAAAGAAAATAGTACTCATTATTCTTGAATTCCATTTAAGTCTTTTTATCTTGAAAATAAACAGATGAACTCAGCTTTGGTATTTATTTATATACAGGAACAGCAGGCCTGTCTTCCTCATACAGTAGTGATTACTAAGCATATCATGTGAGATGAACTGTGGTAATAACCGGTATAAAACAAACGCTTCCAATCAGTAAAAAAAATATTCCAAACAATCTATCTTTATTCACAAAAGTATAAATTATATAACCAATCTTACAACAGGTAAATGAGTTAGACTGAAAGATACTTCCATTGCTAAATTTTGTGGCTTTTTGGAGATATGAAATAAATAATTTAAAACATTATTCAAACATATTACTTAGACTTCACCCATTACTAATAAGTAGTACTCAGTAAAATATCCTGATTGTGTAAGTAATACTGTATCAACATTTACAAATTTTGGGCATATCATAGCAAAACCTGAAGTAAGGAACACTTTTTGATCATAGAAAATTGCAACCAACTGTAAGCAACGAGTAGGCCCAATAAGAATGGAAGCAGACAACAAATTCTGCCCTTGGAATCTTCGGGTTGGGCTCTAAAAAGACTTCTACTACTCAGTGTCAACAATATTGAACTAAATGAACTACTCAATCTAAAGCAATTCCCTAGATTCTACATATCAGTAACATCAAGAAGCAGAATCTTCTCCACTGGAGGTTCACTATTGGGTATGCTTGGGTAGATTAGCAAGTAACCAAGTATCTAAATTAAGCTGGAGGTCTTGGGAGAGGGCTAACCATCATAAATAGCAAATTCTGTCTCCACAAAGTGCTTATTATAAGATCTACACACAGTTCACATGGGCACAGCTGCATGCCCAAAGAACTTTCTAGAGATGTTATAATGCAGGTTAATGTTTTTCCTATTTTCCAGAATGTATTATTCTGTTATGGTCACTATTTTTTTTCTTTTTTCTTAGCTTTATGAAGATATGCCAAGATAATGAAGCATTCCAGACCAAATTTGTCTTCATGGAAAAGAGTTACCACATACACAGTTGTCTTCAATATGAGCCCTGTAGACCAGAGGTGGGTTTCAGCAGTTTCTGACCAAATTGGAAAAACAAAAATGCGTACAGAGGTTGAGGGCTACAAAGTGGGAAATCCTAAGAAATTGATTTGCTGGCCAGTTCTGGAGAAGCTAGGAAGCTGCTTGTCCAATTTGGGATTATTTCTATTGTTAGGGAAAATGTTCTAAATTGGTTAAATGGGGTTACAGCAGAGATGGGTTTCAGCAGGTTCTGACCAGTTCTGGAGAACCGGTAGTGGAAATTTTGAGTAGTTCGGAGAACTGGCAGTAAAAATTCTGACTGGCCCTGCCCCCAACTATTCTCTGCCTCCCGAGTCATAGCTGATAGGGAGGAAATGGGGATATTGCAGTAACCTTCCCCTGGATTGGGGAGGGAATGGAGATTTTACAGTATCCTTCCCCTGCCACACCCACCAAGCCATGTCATGCCCACCAAGCCACACCCACAGAACCGGTAGTAAAAATTTTTAAAACCCACCATTGCTGTAGACTGACTGTAGGATCCCAGGAAAGGACTTCTTTATTTTATTAATTTATCTAAATTATTGGCCACCCAATTCCCATGAACTCATGTTTAAGGAACTTCCAAGGGCTAATACCTAGACACCTATGTGATTCTTTCCTCTTCTAATTCAGATTATTGCATGGCCCTAACCAGCACACAGAACTTGTGCTTTCCACTTTTTCTGAATCCAAAAAATAGATTTTCATTAGCCTCGTTTCTAGAAAATGTTTCTTAAGAATCTGCTTTTCCAGTACAGTTTTCTTTTCCAGTACAGCTTTGGAGTTTGCTTGTTAAGCCTTAGTGAAATAGGTTTTAAGCTCTCTCATTAAACATGGTAACAAATCTCAGTTTATGCAACACACACTTTAAATTGGCAGATTGTCATGCCTCTAAGGAGATTTTGCCAGGTGTTATGCCACAGATGATGACACTGGGGAGAGGTATGTTCCTGTTTGTTTAGAGAGAATGCTGTATTGAAACATTAAGGAGCTAGAAACAAGCCACTTGAAATGTCAGTTTCTGTAGCCTTATCAGGTTAGTTCATTTTAATTTGGGTGTTTTAGGAATTACTTATCTACATAAAGTAAGTAAAATAATACATTCATAAAAATAATCATATATTAAAACAATAAAAAGCTGCTGCTAAAGACAGAGATATTAAAACTAAAATGTCAGCTGGACTTAAAGGTCATTAAATACTGGTCCCAGTGAAAAATATGGAACTATAACTGATCAGGCCAATTCTGTGGATGGGACACTTTCACGAAAGCCATGCAATACAGTAGTGAGTTACAACAACAAAGGTATAATAGAATCAGAATTGTGTGCTAGGGCAATTAAATCCAACCCCCTGTTCAGTGCAGGCCTCTAAGCATCAGGTGACTTGCCCAGCTTCTGTTTGAAAATTTCAGCAGCCTCTGGGAACAAAAGGGAGTCAAACCAGCAAGATGGTGAATGCAGCTTTACGATGCCAGCCTGTATGTACATCGGTGCATGGATATACAAAGGAGGTGGGGCCTGCACTGCAAAACTTGCCATCTTGCCCCCACCTTGCACATATATCCAGAAAAGGAGGAATTTATCAGCTCTGTTAATCACTGGTTCCACTGTTAAAATTACTTTTGCGGTTAGGAAGTGTTTTTTGACAAAAAAAAAAATCCTGTAACTTGACCTTTTTCCATATTATTATTGTTTATTGGTTCAATTTATATGCCGCCCTTTTCAGGAGACTCAGGGCGGCTTACAATGCGTTAAGCAATAGCCTTCATACTTTTGTATATACCTGCTTAGTAGGGCTTTTGGCCCTCCCCTAAGCGGTGTTCTTTTTTATACAAAGTCAGTTTATTGCCCCCACAAACCGGGTCCTCATTTTACCTACCTAGGATGGAAGGCTGAGTCAACCTTGAGCCTGATGAGATTTGAACTTGCAATAATTGCAGGCAGCTGGTGTTATCTTAACAGTGCTTTAATCTGCTGCGCCACCAAGGCTCTTTTTTATCTTCTTTATGACACCACACATAACTTACTTTCTTTTAAGTGATATCCCTTCATACACCTCAAAATATGTCTTATACCTCCCTCTACTATTTCCACTCAAAGTTAACTATTCTTTTTCTTCAGTCTCCCCACCACTACCAACTTTCCAGCCCCCTGATCACCTGAATTTAAGTTAAACTTGCAATGACCCAACCCAAGAGTAGTAACTAGAACTACAACAGTTCTCAAAGTGAGGTCTGATCAAAGCAGACTATGGCAGAAGTATTATTTTCCTTATTTTTGGAAACTATGCATCTATTGATGGAGCCTAAAATTGGTGGCACAATGTGTTATGTCCTTATAAGGACATCCGCCCGGATTGGCTGCCAGCCACCGGGCGGGAAAGTTTGAATCCCTGTCAGGGGGCGGTGCGTCTGCCGGAGCGAATATAAGGAGAGCTCCGGCAGCGCACGGCAGTCTTGCTACTGTTGCTGTTTAATAAAGTTACTTATGTAACGAGCTGGTCACGTCTTCCATTCCTGCGCCGATCTAACACTGGCGACGAAGGACTAGAGAGAAGAGACGAACCTCGTGACACCAAGCCAACAAGACCAAGACTCCGGCACCTGGAACCACAGTAGGCATTTTCAAAGGCATGGCATCCGCTGAAGTCACTTTGCCAGCCCTTGCTCCTTTCTGCCCAGGGAAGGACAAGTGGAAATCCTACGTGGTCAAATTTCGGCAATACCTGAGAGGCAACAACATCAGGGACGCCAACGATGACCGAAAGAAGGGCATCTTCCTGGCCAACTGCGGCTCCGAAGTCCTCGACATGGCAATCGATCTCGTAGCACCACGAGACATCGAGGAAGTGCCATGGGCAGACCTGCTGCAGATCCTGGAAGACCACTATGCCCCAACGGGAACACCAGTGGCGAACCGTTTCACCTTCCATCAGAGGGATCAGAAGGAAGGTGAGACCATCAAAGAATTCGTGGCCGCCCTACGCCAGATCGCAGCCAGCTGTGAGTTTGACCACGTGGACAACGCCATCGCTGACCGCGTGGTTTTCGGCATGAGGGACAGGGGCCTCCAAAAGAAATTCCTGAGCAGAAAGAAACTCGTGCTCAAAGATGTGGTGGAGGAAGCCACCGCATCCGAAATCTCGGAGAAAGCAGCCGCCGCAGTAAGCAGAGCAAAGGGAATCCACAAGATTCGCTCCACAGCGCAATCGTCAACAGAGGATTCCACAGCTGGATCCGAATCAGAGGGAGAATCCACCGTCCACAAGGTATCCAGACCCCCAAGGCGGGAAACCGCCCAACGGAACTACAAGGGGGAGCGCTGCGCCAGCTGCAGAGGGGACCATGCCAGAGCAACCTGCAAGTGGAGAGATGCGACCTGCCGATGCTGCAACAGAAGGGGTCACATCGCCGAAGCTTGCAGAGCTGAGGAACCAGCCCCAGAGCCCTCCAGCCACCGTCCCCGCGAGAATCGGAAGGATTACCAGAGATCATCCAAACGGTCCTCTGGCCCTCCCAGACGCAGAGACGACGAATTTCCCCGGAGCGGAGCGGTCCACCAGACGACCATCGCACACACGACCTCAGACAATGCCACCAAGTTCCACGTGACCATCCACGTGGAGGGAGCACCCTACAAAATGGAGGTAGACTCGGGCTCGGTCTACTCCATCATGGACTGGCAGCAGTTGAAGCGCCTGCAACCCAGCATCACCAAGCGAGAGCTGAAGCCACTACACTCCAAGCTCGTCGACTTTGGGGGAAACCCCATCGGAGTGTTAGGAAGAGCCGACATCCGAGTCACCTACAAGCAGTTCGAAGGCAAGCTCCCCATCACCGTCGTAAAGGACAGCCGACCGAACCTGCTAGGAGTGGAGTGGTTCAAGCCGCTGGGGCTTTCAATCGAAGGCATCAACCAAATTGGCAGGGACGAACTCGACAACCTCATCGAAGAGTTCAAGGAAGTCTTCGATGGTAAGCTGGGGAAATTTGTGGTGAGGCCAATCTCTTTCAATCTGGACAAGGGAATCACCCCAATTAGGCTCAAGCCCCGCCGAGTTCCGTTTGCCCTGCGGCCCAAAGTAGACGAGCAGCTGGATAAGCTGATCGCCCAGGGCGTCCTGGAACCGATCGATCATGCTTCATGGGAGACCCCCATTGTGACCCCACTGAAGCATGATGGGTCTGTGCGCATCTGCGCCGACTACCGTTGTACCATCAACAAGGCGTTGGCACAGAGCGCATACCCAGTCCCAGTGGTGCAACACCTGCTGCATTCCCTGGGATCTGGATCAATCTTCGCGAAACTGGACCTGGCCCAGGCTTACCAGCAACTGCCAGTAGATGAAAAAACGGCGGAGGCTCAAACAATTGTCACGCACAGGGGGGCATTCAAATGTAACCGCCTCCAATTTGGAGTCAGCGCTGCCCCCGGCATCTTCCAATCCATGATGGAACGCCTTCTCCAAGGCGTTCCAGGGGTGGTGCCTTACTTCGACGATGTGCTCATCTCCGGTGACTCAAGAGCTCAACTCCTTGAAAGGCTCAGGCTTGTCCTGCAGCGATTCAAGGCCAAGGGCTTGAGGGTCAGGCGGGACAAGTGCATCATAGGAGTACAGGAAGTCGAGTTCCTGGGCTACCTCATTGATAGCACAGGCATCCACCCCACCAAATCAAAAGTGGAAGCAATCCATGAAGCTCCAAGCCCAAAAAACAAAACGGAGCTTCAGGCTTTCCTTGGGTTGCTCAACTTCTACGCCATTTTCTTAAAACAGAAAGCCACAGTTGCTGAGCCGCTCCACCGCCTGCTGGGGAAATCAGCTTCCTGGAAGTGGGGCCAGGAAGAGGAAGCAGCGTTCCGGGCCATCAAAGGACTATTGACGTCCAAGAGCGTCCTCATCCAATACAGTGAGACGCTGCCCATCAAGCTGACTTGTGATGCGTCTCCATACGGGGTGGGGGCAGTCCTCAGCCATGAACTGCCCAACGGCACGGAAGCCCCAATTGCCTACTTCTCGAAGACAATGTCCGGCGCGGAGCGCAACTACAGCCAGCTGGACAAAGAAGCCCTGGCCATCGTGGCTGGAGTGAAGCGTTTCCACGAATACCTCTATGGGAGACGCTTCACCATAGTCACCGACCACAAGCCACTCCTGGGACTCCTCGCAGGCGACCAACCCACCCCAACCTTCATGTCCCCGCGGATGACGAGATGGGCCATCTTCCTGGCCGGCTACTCCTATAGGCTCGTGCACCAGCCAGGCACAGCCATAGGAAACGCCGACGCACTCAGTAGATGCCCATCGAAGAACCCGGTGGAAGACCCAGCCCCCACGCTCCATCTATTCCACATAGATGACGACGCCAGCTGTCCAGTCTCCTCCGCAGATGTGGCCGCACACACCCAGAGAGACCCCACCCTCCGCCAAGTAAGGTCCTGGATCCTCAGGGGGTGGCCATCGGAACAGACGGAAGAGAGGTTCAGCCCGTTCACCAGGAAACAGAAGGGCTGTCTGCTATGGGGAGACAGGGTGCTGATTCCAAGCACTCTGCAACGGCGGACGCTAGAGACACTGCACAACGGGCACCCGGGCATCGTCCGCATGAAGGCCCTGGCACGGAGTTACGTCTGGTGGCCCTCACTGGACAGAGACATCGAACAATGGGTCTCCAGATGTGACCCGTGCCAAGAAGTCCGCCCCGCGCCACCGCAATCTGAAGTCACGAACTGGGAGACCCCCAGCAACCCCTGGTCGAGGGTACACATCGACTTCGCGGGCCCGATGCAGGGGCGACACCTCCTCATCGTGGTAGATGCCTTCTCCAAGTGGCTCGAGGTGATACCCATGGCATCTACCACAACAGAAGCGACGATCCGAGCACTGCGCCGCCTGTTTGCCACACACGGACTACCGGACGTGCTGGTCTCGGACAACGGCCCCCAGCTCACATCCCTGGCCATGGAGTCCTTCCTGGCAGGACTGGGCATCCGCCATGCCCTCTCCGCTCCGTACAGGCCGGCCGGAAACGGACAAGCGGAACGGATGGTCCGGCTCACAAAAGAAGCCCTCACCAAGATGGGCCCGGGAGACTGGCAAGAACGCATCGACAACTTCCTCCTCACCCAGCACATCACGCCGCATGCCACCACCCACAAGAGCCCGGCCGAACTCCTCATGGGCAGAAGGTTGAGGTCACCCTTGGACCGGCTGCACCCCCAATACAGCCCGGAAGTGACCGCAACCGCCAGCCGGCCGCTTCGCACCTTCAGCAAAGGAAATTCAGTTTTCGCGCTGAATTTCAACGGTTTTCCTAAGTGGCTGAAAGGGAAGATTGCCAGCACAACCGGCCCCAAATCCTACACCGTCGAGTTGGAAGATGGACAGGTCGTGAGACGTCACATCGACCAACTCCGGAAAAGGTGGGGGGGAGCACACGAAAACCAGCCTGACGAGGGAGGCCTACAACACCCAGACGAGGTAGGCTTACAACACCCCTGCGAGGTAGACCTACCATACCCAGACGAGGTAGGCCTACCACACCCCTACGAGGCAGAGCAACGCCATCCCGACGGGGCCGGCCCAGCACACTACCAGGCACTGTCATGTCGGCAGTGCAGCGAGGTAGACCGGGGCCAACCGCACGGGGGATGGCAACACCAACCCGGCCAGGTGGGCACCCAGCACAACAGGCACAGGGACCCCCGACCCAGCCCGCAGGTAGACCAGGACCTGCCCAGAAGGGAAGCACCGCACCCTACCAGCGAAGGCAACCCATGGCAGCCCTACCAGGGAGACCTCAACGCAAGGCGAGTAGACCGGGGACCATCGCAGATGGGCACACCATAGCACATGGGCGAGGGTGACACATGACTCCCCGGCGAGAGGGACCCCCGCCCAACGCAAGAAAAAACCCGGCAACAACAACCCAACCCAGACGACCCCAACCACCAACTGGCGGTAGACCAGGGACTAGGGGGAAGGGAAAGCTGACAACAACCCGGCCAGGGAGGCCTGCGCCACCCCGGCAGGGGAGACCTCCACCGACCCGAGGAGGCATCCCCACAACAACACCCCGACCAGGTCAACCACCACCAACCCGACGGGGAAGGCCAACGCCTGCCCGGCCAAGGAGACCTGTGCCAACCCTGCAAGGTCGGACACCGCTACCCGAGCCAACACCACCCGCAGCAGGCAGACCGGACCCAAGGGCACCGGCACGAACCACCCTCCAGACCACAGTGGGCCGGGCCGCAGCAGAACCGCAGCCACCAGGAGACCGAGGAAGAGCAAGTGACAGCTGGGGTCTTACCGAGACTCAGACGCTCTTCCCAGGTCGGAACCGAGCAGCACAGCCGAGGCGAAAGATCCACAGGCCAGGAGGAAGACCACCAGAACCAGCCATTCAGGGTCTGCGGTCCGGCCGGAGGCGCTGAGGGTGACCCCGCACACTCGCCAGCCGAACCGAGCCCGGTTCCGGGGAAGGATCCAGGAGCCACAGAAACCCCATCCGTCCAGGGCGGGGACACGGGAGAAATGAGACTGCGCAGGTCAAGTAGGGTGCCTAGGCGTCCTACGTACCTGCAGGACTACGTCACGTTGATTGACGAACACTGAACGTTTTTTTCTTGGACTAGGGGGGAGGAGTGTTATGTCCTTATAAGGACATCCGCCCGGATTGGCTGCCAGCCACCGGGCGGGAAAGTTTGAATCCCTGTCAGGGGGTGGTGCGTCTGCCGGAGCGAATATAAGGAGAGCTCCGGCAGCGCACGGCAGTCTTGCTACTGTTGCTGTTTAATAAAGTTACTTATGTAACGAGCTGGTCACGTCTTCCATTCCTGCGCCGATCTAACACAATGGTTAGAATGTAATAGCCAGTAGTTTGATTCTGAAAGGTTCAAGGTTGACTCAGACGTCATCCTTCCGAGATCAGTAAAATGAGAACCCATGTTGTTGCTGAAACTACTACTGTAGTTTCTGGCTGTGATTTACAGAAACCTGATCTAGGTTGGCATAGTGGTTCTCTTTAACTTGAAAATTGCCAGTCCCTGCCTCACCAACTTTATTCCTAAAACAATCTATCCCAATAGATTGCTGTATGGATCGGATTAAAAGAAACTCTATATATTCACTAACTTGAATTCACTAACTTGAATTCTCAGGAGACTGCTGACATAGAAACAGTACCTGATACAAGAAATAATATGTACAAAAAAAGTAAAATAATAAAATAAAAATACATAAAATAAAATACCAGAGACTAAAAACTTAAAGGGATATAATTTGGTTAGCTTAGCTTTTTAATTGATACTTAAAAAGAAAGGGGCTAATGCCCTCTTGTCTTAGCTCCATTTCCAGTCTGTCATTATGTTTGCAAATTGATAGTTAAAGATCCAATTAAAATGCCTGCTACAGAATCAAATCTGCTTTAAAAAATTGCTGAATTGTGGCAATAGGAAATGCAACAAGTTATCTCATAGAATTTCCTGATTCTAGAATAATTGCACTGCAGACCAAGGTACATCTGAAGGCAGTGGGGAGAAACTTTTTCCTTCTGCCATGATGAGATCATTTGCACTTTAATAGCCCCATAACAGTGAGAAGATAGTTCATCTAGATAAACTAAAAGAACAGCTGCTCCATTTCCCTGAAGTGAATTCTCTAATGCAGTGTTAGCACTGCTAAATTCAGTAATATGTCAGCACTTTGCAACAAATACTGCTATTAGTACCAATACATTTGGTTAACGTTCTCTCTGAAAATAAGCAACCCTGAACCCCAAATGTGCAAATTGTGTTTTATTACTAATCCATCTGAGCAAGGAATAGAAGTCCCCAATGATGTAAGACTCTGGAACTTTAAATGCCAAAGTCCTCTATGTGCTCTCTGCCATAAACACCTTGTGCAAAATGATTGTTTGGTTTTTCCAGGCAACATTGAAACTGGGACTTGAGGGCTCAGCTTAGTGGATCTGAGACCTATCCAAGCACAATTCTTGTTATTTTGCATGGAAGCAAACCTAACCAAATTTATAGATCAAAATAATAGTTTTCAGAGCCCCCAAACCTTCCACAGATTCTGGATTGACAATTATATATCAATATGTAGAGTTCATTTAGGCATCTTGCTAAACCATGGTCTCTTAAGCATGGTTTGTCAAATAAATCAAAATTGGCTTATTTTGCCCATTACATTATGTCAAACTGAAATACACCACAGTGTGCCTTAATGTTTATATGACTTAGTCATGATGGTGAGCAAGCTTTGACAAGCTATCTAAAAGGTAAGCAGGGGTACAGCCACTTCTCTCTTAGTAGCTACCTCATTTAGCAACCGTTCACAAATATGACAGTAATTTTTTAAAAAATCATTTTCCAACCAATGTGTGCATCTATGACCAAATTTCAGGCATCTGACGACAAAAGCCATCAATGTAAAAATGATTAAGGTCTGGTCAGTTTCAGGCATCATTCTAATCAACCAATTAAGGTCACAGAGCAGAGCCTGTCAACTTGAGGTTAGCACTTTTTTAGAAAATCATTCAGGAAGAGATAGCTTTTTAAAGCAACCTCTCTTACCTATGAGAGGACTATAAAAAGAAAAATGGGTCACGCACAGGACACAGGCACAGAAAATTCATCTGAATGAGATGGCAGCAAGCAATAATCTTTACAGTATCACTCTCTCGCTCTTTCTTTCACTGAGTAACCTTTCTGCTTCTAATTTAAGGAACACATTGTGGCCACTAAATGAATGGTGCAGTGGCCTAGAGGTGGGGCTCTCGCCTCACAATCAGGCTGTGAGTTCAATCCTAGGTAGAGGCAGGTATTCCTCTCTCTGGGCACAATGAGAATATATCTGCTTAATATAGTTCTGCATTGGCAGCAGGAAGGGCATCCGGCCAGTAAAACCTCAGTTCCATTCAGTTGCCCAGACTCCACCCTGCAAGGGTTTATGGGATTGTTAAAAGATTATGGTGATTGTGGTCATTAAATGAGGACAGGATGCAAAATATCTATTTAAAGCATGGGAAGAGGAGAGAAAAAATCCTTTTCCATTAGATTTAAATACAAAAAATCCAAAATAACAGTTCAAGTTTTATGACAGGGCCTCTTTTGTCTATCCATGCATTTAGCTATTTTCCCCCCAAACATATTCAGTAACTCTACAGCTAGCTAAGTATTTCCTAATAATTTTATCTTTTCAAAACAATCATTTTCATTCCCCAAAAGATAGTATCATGTAAGGTCTGGATTGACTCATGTAACAAAGATACTTTTTATTGTATGATTCTCCTCTTTGGAATCAAGAGATCCATGTGGCAACAAAGCTTAAATGTCACATCAGTCAAGAGTTATTTCAGATGAGTACTTGAAATTGCCACATTAAAACAATATTTTGATGAACTATTTCTGTACTTTATCATCTAGTGTCTCATAATACACTTTTATTTAATTTTTGGACAGCTGTCATAGCTTTAATTGAATCTCCCATAATTAATATTTCTTGGACTAAAAGAGGTCCTAATTAGCTTGAAGTAGAGTTTTTTAAAAAACCTATTTTGCAGATTTTTTTTTACTGTTTTTGTGGAAAACAGTAATTCAAACAATAACAGTAAGTAAGGAGATACTGTAGATGAATGGATAGACAAACCAACAGATAGATAGGCAGGCAGACAGATAGCCTTTGTGTCATAAGGAAACACAGGCTAATTCATTACTACATATTTGTCTGAAGTGTGAAGTATCATGCATAAGAAAATAAGCATTTCTGACAGAACTTTCATACCACTCAGTTTGGATCAAAACCAGTCTCAATGAAGATACTCAAATGAGAAGAGACCAAAAAATACATATGCATGTTCCAGCCTTTCATGTTTTTAATCTAGTTTAGGTTTTAGTCCTATCCTTCTCTTATTCAACAGAACACTCTCAATTATATGGGAATCCAAGAAGAGCCAGATTTTTTTTTAAAAAAAAAAAACACACCACCTCTTCCATCTGTCAGTTGCCAAAAGCAGCTACTCAAATGTCTCTGTAAATGCACAAATAGGACATGAAGCTGATACCCCCTTCAGTGCACAACAGCTGGTATTCAATAGGCCTAAAGGTGCAGAGAATGAAGTGATTATACCAAATAATCATTAAATTCTGACTCCATGTCATCCATACACAAAATATGGTTGTTATGATAACTCCTTATATGCTTAACTATGTTTGCCCATTAGAAGTTGTTTTATTATTCAAGTTGTTTTTATTATCCATAATGATGGTTTCAAAGTTCATGACTGATCAATCAGATGAATCTGTATGCAACATATAGAACATTTTTTTTTAAAAAAAAACCCAATATAACATGGTGTTATTAATACTAGTTTTCTGAAAACACGGTTCTGGAGATAGAATTCATAAAATGTATTTCTGAAGTGTAAGTTAACAGATTTTTTAATATAAGGACAAATCAACAATAAGGAGTTGCACAAATTTAGAATCACAGCAAAGATGCAGTAGCTTTCCTGAAATTAAGCAGAACAGGTTAAATAAGGACCTAAAAAGGTGACCAAATACAGTATTGAATGTCATGGTAGAAAAATGATGGATGATGAATGGATTACAAAATTCCCATCAAAGTTCTTTATCAGTGTTTGCTCTTCTAAAAATATTATCTAATTGTCTACCCCTTGCATTTTAATCAGGTTTTCTAGGGATAAGAAAACATTCAATTTCTTATCTATTTTTGACACACCCTATTAATTTATATTTATCAGACTTGTTCCCGAAAACTATGTCATGTTCCCAACTTTACAATTTAAGAAAGATTCAAATAAACTGAAACAGCTTCAGAGAAGATCAGCAAGGATAATCAAAGAACAGAAAATTTAAGCCCTACAAAGAGAAAGATTTAGCCTTAAGAAAAAGTGACCTAGGAGAATTTAATGGCAAATTTTAAATAGCTGAATAAGAGTCATACAAAAGACCTGTCTTCTCTCAATATACAGAGAAATACAGAATATAGCAATATAGAACAATGCTTTAAATAACAGAAAGACAGATTTTGCTACCAATCTAATGTTAGCAAAAACTTTGTAAGAACAAATTGGAACCAAGTACCAATGGATGTTCTACCAATGGAGGACAAACACTTGTCAGAAATGCTTTAATTCAGATTCAAATGCAAATAAGAGAGTCACTTTGCAGCAAGATGTGCAAACAAATTAAATAAAGAATTATTGAACAGGGAATTGGACTTACTACCTTAACTAGCCATTTCTATAATTCCTTCTAGCTCTTCCTATAAAGTATTGGTCACAATTCCCCCCTGCAGTCGAGAAATAGTATTTTGATAATAGGTGACATAATTATTTCCTTAAATTCTGAAAGCACTCAGATTAAGAGCTTTCCATAAATTTGTCATAGCAAAATGTGTAACAATGAGTTGCCAAGGACAACAGCAGCAATATTCCTTCCTTCCTTCCTTCAATTTATATGGCCACCCACTTGCAGAGCAACTCTGGATGGCTAGCAGAGATAAAATAAATGCAACAATAAAAAAACCAAATCCAGTATACCACATTGGGAATAAAACATGACATCACACAGTCACACACACACACACACACACACACACACACACACATACACCATGGATTCTTCCTAGCCCAGTACTAGTCTTAAAGTCTAATGGCATGCTTGGGACCAGCCAGATCTTGGCGGGGGGAGGGGGAAATAGCACATGCATTGTAATAGAGAAGGCACACTTTAGAGCCCTATCAGATGACACAGTTTAAGTGACAACTTAACATGGACCACGTCAAGCACCTCCGAACTTGTAGAATGGTCCAGGATAACTGGGGAGAGAGGGAGGGAGGGAGGGAGAAAGAGAGGGAGAGGGAGAGGGAGAGGGAGAGGGAGAGGGGGAGAGAGAGAGACTCAAATATCCTTACTACAAGCAAAACAAAGAACATACTGTAAGGCTTGCTCAGGTGGACATTTTACAAGTGTCACTTGAGAGAGGAACAAATGGGAGAACGCTACAAGGGCAGACTTTAGATTATAGCATAAATTGCTACTAAACATCTGCATGCTGAAGCAGGAACTGCTTCTTTTTCTCTCTTTTCTTCTACTTCACTTTACTGAGCTGGCAGGTCTTGCCAGCCTAGAGAAAGACTACAGCACCCTGGAGAGCACTTTCTGAAAATCTAACATGCTTCTGGGTGAACACAGGAACGGCGCTGCATAGAAGTCATGAAGAAGTCATAATGCTGATTATAACGTCAGCATTATATGAAGTTGCTGCTCTCCAAATTCTAAGGCGGTTGCAATACTATACTAATGCTATATGAATGGCTATAGGCCAACCACATGTTCCATTAAATGCATACCAGCATTTAGGTTAGAGTTTTGATATATATCTTGGCCTGTCAGGAGCGGGCAGGACATACCATCCAGTTTATGACTGCTAATCTAATGCTAGATTTACAATCCTGAGAAAAGCCAGCGTATGCCAGAGTCTACAACAGTCTGATTAGTCACCAAGGGTTGCTTTCATTACAAAGCAAATTCATTTTTGAAGATAATTAAAATAGGAAAGGAAATTTTAAGTTCTCTTTTACAGTGCAATTCCAATCTGTAACCCTAATTTCAGGTATAGAGATATATTTTACACACATATGAAGCTTTTACAGTTTGAAATAAAGTTCTTAACATAATGTGCATTTTAGTTCACCATGTTTTTTGAAGATCAATTAATTTATAGGCCACCAAGCAGAGTTTCTTCTAAAACAAGTAATGGTGCCTGTTTGTTGTATTCCAGTTTCAAAAATCTTTGGATTGCTTGCAATCCCAGTGATTATGCCTCTAATCCTGGCAGTAAAGCACAGCCATAAAGATTTAAATGAAAGGAATTTGAACATGTTGAAAATGTTAGTCATATATGGTTGGGTTTTATTTCACTGACTTTTTAATTCTGAGGTATCATTGGCTTCTTTGCAGCTTAAATTGTCTACATTTGGAGGATTTGTTTTTCTTTTTTTCAGACTCCTATTCAGTATGAGGTCTGAACAAGTGGCTATATCTAGCCAATTTGGGCTGATTTTAAAAGATAATAAACAGTACCAGACCTAGTTAATACTTGAATGGAAGACCACCCAAAAATCCCATAGCTGAAGACTGTGGAACTTGAATGGGTCCATGTGATATAAAGAGTGAAGTTTGATTTGGAACAGAGGTCTCCAACCTTGGCAACTTTAAGCCTGGCGGACTTCAACTCCAAGAATTCCCCAGCCAACTTTGGGTTAGGGTTAGCTTTGCTGGCTGGGGAATTCTGGGAATTGAAGTCCGCCAGGCTTAAAGTTGCCAAGCTTGGAGATCCCTGATTTGGAGGACATATTAATTATGAAAAAATACTTGTATAAACTCTTTGAACAATAACAAAGAATTAGCTTTGATAACAGAGTAGGCAGTATCTTTCCCACCTGCTCATTGAGCTGATACATAACAATTTACAATTTGTTACTATTTGCCAGTAATACTAGAATGCTGACAATTTTCAACAAGAGTGCTGGAAAACACCAAAGTCCAAGACGCTCTGTTCAAAATTGCTGATTTCTTCCCGTGGGAGGGGAATCAACAATCTTCAAAGAGAATCCCTGGGAAGAAGCTTCATTTGTTTCTTCTTTTCTCTCAATGAGCCTGTTCAAAGATACTGGGAAGGAGGTAGAGATGAGAAGAGGAATTAAGGTGGGAGAGGAGGAAAGCTATGTTAGTTCACTGTTGCAAAACAATTGGAAAGCTTCTGGTAGCACTTTATCCAACTTTTCTAATTTTATAAAAAGGCATAAGCTTTTGCAAGCTACAGTTCAAAAAATTGCTATCAGACTCCTTCTGGTGGGCAAGTCAGTCCACGTGCACATATACACAATATCTGACTCAGCAATATAGGGATGTTCAGTGCCAAATGAGATTGTCCATCTTTTGAAATATTTAATGATATGGCACATAAATACATAAAAGCTGCACGGTGGTAACAACAACAAAAAAGACTCCCTCCTGAAATACTGTTTTCTCACGAAGATGGTGAGTTGTGCTACTAGGAAATAAGAAATAATTACATTACCTTTGAAAACATTTTCATAGTATCACAAAAGAGAAAGAGGTGGAGGCAGAGATGGTAATTAAGGATAAAATGCTAGATTGGAACATGGAAACCATTGAGAGATTTAGCTCTCTCTTATTCATGAAAACCAGCTAAATAATTTTAGGCCAGTGTCATCCCTGCCTCAATTTGAACCTTTAAGCAAGAATGATCCTTAACTTTGTTGAGAAAGGTATAGTTTACTAAACGTCAAGTGAACAACAGTAGAGCAAACTGAAATTCGCACGCCAAAATCCCCAAGTGTAACTTTCCCCCTCTTAGGTACTTCCCATTGCTGGCCCTCATTGCCCAATCAATTTCAAAGAAGATGTTTTCAGAATGGTCACTTTGAATGTGAGCTGGTATACAGGTGGGTTCCATTCACAGGAGTCCGACCTTGAAGTCATGTCTCAGGGAGATACAACTCCTTCCTTCCTCTCCCAACCTGCTCCCTCCCTCAGAATTCATGGCAGACTGATACCGAGCAATAGCAGAACACAGGCGTGAAGTAGCAGTTCTGACAGCCAGTTACTTCAGCCAAACATAAGGTGGTGGTTGTGGGGAGAATAGAAGCAAGAGCATTACGTGCATCACCTTGAGTTCTACAAAATACATGCATCATTTAAATCTAATAATAATAATAATGTTCTTAAGATCAATTTCATTTGCCTGATCAGTTTTATTAATTACTTAATAAATCTGCAATAATGCTCCAGAATAAATTTAGAAAAGGTACTTTAAACTGCAAACTCTTTAAAGCAACTGTATAATCCCTGGGAAAGGCATGGCTGCATTAACAAGTTACAGACAGGATACATTTATGCTCTGGTGCATTTAGGGAACTAAATCCAAAGCTGAGTACAGCCTATTAGTTCAGCAAAATGTTCAACCACCCATATTTTAGATGAAACAAAACCGATACTTTGTATTATTTTTCAATTTTTGAAATTTCAAAAATTTGCATTTTTTTGAAACACAAAATTGCTTTATAAAAACACAAATCAAGCTCTGATATTTCAACATCCAAACTGAGTGTCAGGCACCATACAAGATGATGATGGTGATGATGGATAGTTGATGATTGTTGATTATGATGATTCATATAGCTTTCTATGTTTCCAGCATCTTCAAAACTGGCAAGAACTGAATTGTTCAAACACAAGCCAAGTTCCACACCCTGAATCTTAAATATCCTTGCAATGTCTTAATCTTTAAAAAATACCTGGTGTCAAACATTATTCTTTTTCTTTCTATTTGAAGAAACTTTTCAGTAGACCATTTTGTTCTTTTCCTGTATTGATACTGGTGTCATAGCTTCTGCCAGTTCACGTCCACAGAGCAACAATGTTAAATAAGCTGAGCTATAGCTTCTTGAAATCTGAATAAAGTAGGGCCAGTTATAGATGTTGTGTTGTTTGCCAAGTAGTTCTACAATTTTTCTACATCAGCACAAGCCATCAGGGAACACATTTTGCAGCCATTCAGTGAATCCGATTCCGCTGCTCCACGCAAGAGAACAAACAGTTTAGCACGTACAACAACCAGCTTCCGTAGGATTTTGGTTTCAAGAACACGACTTTTGTGCAGCAGACTGTTTATACTGGGGGCTCCAAATGCCAGTCACTGCAGTAAGAATGCCTCACAACCTTTTATAAACTAATTAAATGCAGCTATTACTGCATCTACCATAGCAGTGACAATGAAACTTTGCTAACTCAAACAAGTGAATGAAGTTGGTAGGTTTCTTTCCCTTTCTAATTGCTTTTCTAGAAATAATAACCTATAAGGGCTTTCTCCAAGCTAGCACTTTCCAAATAGGTTGTGAGTACCCTGAGCAAATGGCAATCCCGATTTAGAATTTTTGGATGTTTTGAAGTTGGGAAAAGCAAGTTTGGAAAAATAGTTTTTGAGACCTTCTTACAAATTAATCTAAGGAAAGATTTATGAGCCCTCCTCATGGAAAACATCCTAGAGCTCAAGTCTGTTATCTTTACATGAATCACATTGAGAATCTTCAATGAAAGTTAGAGGGAAATTAGCAAATAGCACTTTTAAAAAGTAATTCAGATATCTCTTTATAAGAATTACAGTTTTCTGCTTACCTTCCCAGAAGAGATGATTTCTGAGTCAGTTCTTCTGGGATATTAGCTCTACCCAGCTCCCTTAAATCAGAGTATTTTATACCTATGGCATAGAAGAGTCCTGTGGGATGGCATCACTATAGCAGTGCCACTTGTTGCTTCACAACAATATTTTTTTTTCTTCCAAGATTCCCTTCTCCAAACTTTGCTTTTATCCAAATGTAGACAAGGGATTAATAGAACAGAATAATGTCCAAACCTGTGATTAATAAATGGGCAACTTGATGGAGTTATTCACAACTCTTGTATAGAGATAAATTTCAAGTAAGAGAATGATGAGCAATTTACTCTACAGTTGTTCAAGTTAAAAAAAGCTAACACACCAACTTGATTGATTGTTTGCAAGAAATTGCTCCACTCCATACAAACCCCCGACATATGAACATTTTGGGATTTATCCATTACATTAAACCCTTAGCCTCACTGCTACAGAAGAGGCAAGAGGGCAAAACATGTACCCAGCTGCAGAAAATAAATAATAGATTTTATAGAAGGCAATAATATCTATGGCATTTGAACTAGTTGGTCCTTTACTCAGATTACAAAGGGGCCTTGTTTAGCACCTGTCACCAATTCTATACTTCAATTTCTACCCCCAAAGTAAAATTGCCAGTAAGGAGGGAGGTCACTTTGAATTATTGGTAAACAACAGATGCACAGTTATTATGACATGGTCAATGTGTAATTTCTCTCATTTATTTCTGTGACCTGAGACCTCATGAGTAACAAAATAAAAATGTAAAAATTGGCCTGCTTCTTTTAAATACGTCAGATCTGGAACTGCCTTACAAGTAATTTAGGCATCAAGAGTCGTGAAGGGAAAAAAGTGAAGAAATCTAACACTGAGATCACTAGCAATCTCACTGACCATGCTGATATTTTGGGCATTTGTTCAGGTTGCCCTGCTTAGTATGCCGGACCTCACATTATCAAGGGCACACTACTCGTAATGAACAGCCACTATAGTACAATTCTCAGGCTAAACTGGTGTACTCAAGTAATGTTGAAGGTCTGCCAGGTTGTTTACTATTGCTTACAATTAGGCATACCTGATTTCTGAGGAATCTGTTCAAGGTTTAGTTTTCGAGCTACAAAACTAATTTAAGAATATTACATTGCATATGACAGTGAATATAATACTGACGAATATGTGCATACATGTAAAAGAAAATGAGTATGTGATAGAGTATCTTCCAATTCATAACAATTCAGCTTTTCTTCAAATATATAAAATATCCCACTTTCTTGTCCTTTGCAGAAACAAAGTAAACAATATACATTTCATACACTATATAAGATTGGTTAAAAATTAGTGCCCAGTATGGATTATTCAAATCCAAGGAGGGTGGCCATGTAAAGGGACACATTTATCATTTCAACAACAGGTGTGGATTATCAGGTGCTCAAATGGTGTTACAAATGTTTTGGAATTGCACCCAAGATGTCTATTACTATTTTATTATCTTTGCTTTCTTTTTGCCACAATTGTTCTACTTCTATTTGCAAGTCTTTGCATTTTGTGATTTTTCTCCAGTTCTTTCTCTTCTATTCTGCTGTGCCTGGGCATTGCAATGTCCAGTAAACAAATGCTTTTGTCTTTCTTAACATTATTAAGTCTGAGGTATTGTGTGGCAGATGCTTGTCCGTTTGACTTCTAAAGTCCCAGAGCACTTTAGCTTCTTTATTTTCTATTATTTTGTCTATTTAGTTCTTGCTTGCAGACCATGGTATTTCTTGAAGATATTCCAGTGTACCATTGTTGCTACTTTGTCATGCCATTGTTTATAGTCAGCCTGTGTGATCTTCTTGTAGTAGCTAACTAGGTGATCCATTGTTTCTTCAGTTTCTCTGCAGAGATGCCATTTGCTGTCTGTTGCTATCATCACAATTCTGGCTTTATATACATTTCTTCTTAAGGCTTGGTCTTGCGCAGCCAGAATTAGCCTAGCTATCTGTTTCTTCAACTTTCCTACTCTTAGCCATTGTGAAGCCTTACTGCTTGGTATGGTGTTTTTTTTTATGTAATTATGTAATACTTTGCCTTGCCATGCCTCTTTTCTATTCTTCATCTGGTCTTTTTTATAGGCCAGTTTGGTCTCTCTGATATTCAATAAACCTTTGTGGTGTTTTAGTTTCAATGCATCTATTTCACTATCCTTAGTTATTCTTCCAATGGCCTTTTTTCTTATTCTATTGTCTTCTGTACGTGCAACATTCCTGTCACCTATGATCCTTGATAAATAGACTCCATCAAGATCGCTGCATGGATGAAGAACACAATTCTCATCATTTTTCTGCTCTTCCTAACCAGTTTCTAATTCAACTTGAATGAGTTTTTTCATCTGTATATCTAATTATCCAGATAAAAATCACCTTGATTGTATTTCCACCACTCAGTTTGGACTTTAAGATCTTCTTCACTCTCTTTAAGTATTTACTAATATTCTTCTTGACATCAGTATGCTTGACATCAATATGCTTGATGTCATCAGCTTGAAAGATGCCCACATATTTGTAGTGATCATCTTCATCCAGGCTCTTTATGTTATTTTAATGGGGCATCTTGATTCCCTCAATTTTCACAATTTTTCCCCTGGTGATGTTGAGTGTGATGCATTTGGTCCAGTCCAAACTCCATTGCAATATCTTGGCTGTATATTCAAACAGTGTTGAGCAGTGATTCCATTTCAGATGAAGTTTTTCTATGTAAAGGAGATGGGACAGCCATGTAAAGGAGGCTGGAAAGTCATGTAAAGAAGGTGGGATAGCTTGGAATATATTTTTGATGTTTGTTAGTCATGACTTAACTTGTTCAGCATTGTTGATAGAGAAATCAATGCAATGACAAACAGTAATAACTACTTTCCAAACTGTGTTGCTGTTAGACATTTTTCACTATGCCCCAGTTGTGTCCATTGTGCAGTTCCCATATTGGTGCACAAATCTATATCTTCTGTACTCAGGAGCTACTCAAATTCTGTCCATTGGATGTATATCAGCTCCTAACTCAGCACTACTGCAGTCCTCCTTTTTTTCAAACCTGCCTTATTTCTTATCCTATCAATTCTTATCTCATGTGGGCATTCTGATTAGATTTTTAATAAGCTTCCTTGGATGTAAGGAGACATTAATGAAAATAGGTTAGTTTTGAGGTAATTTCTAGCAAATGCAACTGTAACTTGAGAGCATTCATTAATTATGGGGGCAAAAGAGAAAATATCACTAACATTATAGCCATGTTCCTGTCATAATTGGGCATGATTCTACCAAGAAAAAGGGGATTGGATGCTAATGAATGTAGTGTTGCTTCCTGGTTCACACAACTTCTCTTTACAGTAATTCACTGGGCCAGCTACAGTATCTCTATCATCTCAAAGTCTGATGTAATTCTGTGATATCTCCAGGCAGGATAAAAAAATCTTCAGGAGCAAGGTTTCATGGAACAATGATCTGATTTAGTTTAAGTCAGTTTCTTTCATTTTATGCATGTAGCTGATGTTATTATCACTGTGTTCAGTAGGACATAAGTTGTATGGGGCTTTCTACCATAAACTAGTTTTCTGTGAAAACTGTAATGCTTTATGGATGAATGTATATCCAGTCCTATCATACGGCTTCCCCAAAACAAAAAGAAATAAACAATAATGAACTATTGTACTTGGTGCTGCTGGTGAATGAGTAGACTGGTTTTTCAATCCCAATAACTTTTTTTAAGGCTGAAGACTCATTCTCCCCAACAAATAACTGGTGTTACCATAGCAACCTTATGTATCTTATATTCTCAGGATATACAACCATAAACCTTTTACAGAAATCCAAAACACCAAATCAGGGATGGAGAATTCTCAAATTAAATTTAGAAAAATATTTTTCTCTACATTTCAGTCAGTTGATTTAAGAATTTTCCCTTTCTTACCTTGTTACATCCCTATTTCTATTCATGTCAATTGTGTAAAAGTGTAACTGTCATCAGCTAATATTTTATATGTCACGCCTGGAGGGCCATTCCCAATTACATTGAGAAAAACACAGTTTGTTACCCAATATATACAAAAGGTTTGTGAGATGGGCAGCTATATACGGTAAATTTCAGAAATAAATACATGTTCATTCTGGAACTCAGTAAAAGCTGAATGATTACATTTCATGAGTATCACGTTCCATTTACATATGTCTCTGGGCCAAAAATGAAACAGCTAATAATTAATTTAAAAATGTTAATTTTAACGTGAGCATATATCTTGCAATTATTGAACATTAAAACGTAAAATATTTTAAACATTTTGTGGATATATCAAACAACCTATGATTTGCCATATTAAAATAGTAGAATAGCATAAATTTCATAACACACAGTCAGAAAACTAGAGTAGCTGAACCCATAAAACATCAACATTCAGAGTTGTTCATTCTATTTGGGTGTTTTAACATCATATCAGAAATGCAATATGACTTGCATTGCTCTATCTATCGAGGGATACCAAATCAGATTAACAGCTGGTAATTATGTTTAATGTTATCCCAATGTATCTGATATGATTTATTATCCCATAATTGTGACTATCTAAATGTACTGAACATAGACAAATAAACTAATTTGATACATTTTTTAAATCAGAAACTCAGTCTTCTTACTTTAAGAAAACTCTTGTAATTACTCACATTCAAATGATTTGTGAAGTTTGAGATTTTAAGTACACATTAATTCAATTGAAAAATTATGACTCCAATTATGTAACTATTTTCAAAGCTAAATGTTGTCAATATATCATATTAAAGTACAATAGGGTTGGACCCCAATATACCCATATGTAGAACAAACCCATTGTAGTTAATCAGGACTTACATCATATTGATTTCAAGCTAAAGTTAAACCTAGGGCTAGTAATCCAAGCATTTCCATTAAAAAAAAAAGTCAGTAAGTTTGTATTAAACATTGAATTTTTTCTCATTTCATGTATTAAACCCAGTGTTCTTTTTACAAATGAAACATTTACTTCCTTTTGACAAGAAACTGAGATTCTGCCACTGAAAATGGGGAGTACCCTCTTCTGATCCCCTGCATCTTTTGTAACAGTTTTCATAAATCCTCCCTGCTCCTAGTTGCCTAGAACAGCTTTCCAGAGGCTCAGAAAAAAGGGGAAAATAGCATAAATTGTTTCTGCTATCCTACTAATGATTATCTTAGTCATATAACAGCTGTCTCATTCGTGCAGTATAAAAAATATAAGCAGCTCTTCTGTACTACTGCAAGAGCATTAGATCACCTTAAACTGAAACAGAGCTTTGTGTTGCAACTCCATCAACAATGAACTCAAGCCAGAATCAGGTGCACATGAGGATTTGGCCCGGCATCTGCCCGTATAAGAAAAAGCAAGGTCTAAACCATTATTATGACTCTGAACTGACCCATTCTTTTGTCCCAGAACATCTGATCTCCAGCAGAGAAGGCAATGGGCATAATTCAAAACTATTTAAAGGTAACACCATGAATGGTTTCAAAAAACACACATAAAAGAACCCCCTCTACTTCTTACATTTTTTTTCAAGATGTTATTTAAGGTACAGTCTGACAGATATGGCTCAGATCACTGGTGACAACTGGCTACAGATCTATTTAATTGGTTCTGTTGAACTGACAGAAAAGTGGCAAAAATATCACTACTCCTGTATGAAAGGAACCTAAAGTTGTTTGCTTTTTGTGTTAGCAGAAGAACTTCATTCATATGGCCTGCTTTTTTTTTTAATTACTTCATAACTAAATACATGGTATCAGCATAGATATGGGAATGGACTCAGTCACACATTAGGGAAATAATCACATTATAGGAATATTTACTTACTATCTCAACTTTTTAATGCAATTGGAATCCACCACTTGTTGAGCTTGAGAAGCCCTACTATTCAAAAACTGATTAATTGGTCTTTGGCGGAACAGAGAACATCACTACCACCAACAATGTTGAGAGATGATATACTTCATTTTATTTATTTTGCAACGACAAAATGTAGCAATGAAAATAACAAATTCCCTTGTGTCACCTCCCCTCTCCCAATAATGATGTTAGAATCAGCGTCAATTTCATCATCTCTTAAGGTGAAAATAAGTTACTATGAAACTGGAAACAAATGTACTTCCTTTGTCTATTTCAAATTCAGATATCTGGAATATTTATCTGATTCGGTTCTTTTGCTATGAAATCCATTGCTATATCTGAAGACAACACAAAATTCGGTATTTTGTCCATTTCAGCATATTGACAAGTTAAACAAAGGGTGAGAAAGGCATGGTAAAAAAAAAAGGGGGAGCCAAGCCCAGTCTTTCAGAAAACATATAAATCTGTCAGTCTTCCTAGGACTGCAAGCATCTTAGCATCTGCTGTTGCTGTTGTTAAAATCCTAGACATTCAGCCTAGACTGAATCATGAAGCGATCCTTATGCATCCACAGAGATAATGTCTACCACTTTCTGCAGGGAAAAAAAACACAAAAACCAAAATATACATTTAACCTAAAAACAAGCATTTGTGTTAAGTGTGCATGCACAGGCATGCAAACTGGTGTATTTTAAATAACTCCCAACTGTTTTACAGAGCAGAACCCAAGAGAGAGGCACATATTAGCCTCCTTCTATATATTTACCCCTCCACTTTTCCCCCCCACTTCCTCTTGAGCCCAGAATTAAGCCCACTCATCCGCCAAGCTTGGAGGGAGCTACTCCATTGTTAAGAGGGATGAAAAACATTTTGACTGTCTAGTCTCTCCTAAGCATTGTTATTTCATCAGGGCACCCCAACGGGAGTCCACTGCAGTCAGATTCCATCCCATCTAGCTGCCAAGAGACATTTGTCATTGAGGAAGCAAGAATGGCTCTTCTCTCGGTCTGTCTACTGCTCTGTTTACTGGAGACAAAGATCACCAGAAGTGACAAAGAAGCCAGCATCAAGCTAAAAGAATCTCCCTCCCACTAGACCTTTTATCCCAAGACAAGTCTGTATCAGAAGGACTAAAAATAGTATGTGTGTGTGGGGGGGGGGGCAGAGAAGTGATGTCACATTTCTGTTTTCTGTTTTGGTTTGCTTTTTTTTCAGTTAGACAAGTTTTTCCCTCTCCACTTCCCCACCCCTCAACCCTGCAGTCCCCAAGACTGTAGTAACACTGACCACCTTCTAAGACAAGAGGGGGAGAGAAGGGCAGAGCTCCAATTAACAACAAAGCTTTCCCCCAAATCTCAGCCAAATCTCTTCTCTCTCATGCATCAGATGGGTGGGTTAATAACAAGGACAAATACAGCTGCGAAGGCGGACAGCGAGAAACGCTGCATGTATTTACTTATTTGTTTGTTTGTTACTGAAAAAAAAAGTGAAAAAGCAACACCAACCTTGAGGATCCCAGTTCACCTGTTTTCTTGGAGTCTCGATTGGAAATTTCATTGCTTCCTTTGCACAAGGAGAAGGGAAGGATTAAATAAATTCCCAAAAAAATCTTTTTCCTGCCCTCAGAGCTGCAGCCAAGAAACAAATTAATTTCGGGTCAGAGGGAAGACGGCGCCTTTCAAGAGAGGAAGGGAAAAATAAAGTAGTGGTTGCAAGGCAAAGATAAAATACAGGTGAAAACGGGGAAGGGAAGAAGGGAGTGTAGTTCTGAAGAGCAAGTGGCAACGGTGGCAAATGCCAAAGTGAGCTTTGGAATAACAGAGAAGGGCAAAAATAACCCGGGAGAAAAAAAGGGAAGTCTGATTCAAGGCGCTTCCTGGTTTTATCTGGGCTCCAAGAGCTGGGTCCTCCTGTCCTTTTGCAGATGCTCCTCGGTTGCCCACTGCAGCATTACACATTGGGCTGGCGGCGCACACGTGAACGCGTCGTTCAGCCCAGATGCAGAGCCGAGAGTGCCCGGGAATCGCGCCAGTCAGCCACTCAGGAGAGCTTCGCCTGCCAGCCAGGCTGCTGTGGGCTGCTATGACATCTGGAGAACGCATGGAACAAGCTCATCTCCGCCCCACCACCACCACCACCAGCAGCAGCAGCAGCAGCAGCAGTTGCCGGAGAGGAACCGAGAAGCCGTGCACGACGCGCGAGACCGGGCAGAGCTTGGAACCGGGAAAAAAGAAAAGAAAAAAAAAAAGTCATCCGCTCGCCGAAGGGAGTTGCAGCCGCATGGCTTGTGGGAGGGCGCAGGAGCTCATCCTATATAAATGCAGCGACGACGGCAGGAGGAGGAGGAGGAGGAGGAAGAAGCGCGAACTAGGCGGAGAAGGAAACACAGACTCGCCGCTTTTTCGCCTTTGGTCCAGCCAGCCTCTCTCAAGAGTCCCGCGGACGGACCTCGCTTGGCAGAGAAAAAGGGGGCTGCCAAGAAGGGGCCGGAGCGTCGGTGGCCTCGGGAGCCAAAGGGGAAAGAGGGTGGCGCGCTCCGATTGCATTATTGGGGTGGGGGGTTGGAAGGGGGGGCGTCGATGGTGGCTGGCTACTTACTGGCTCGCTTTCTCGCCTGGAGGAGGAGATAGCATTGCGGTGTTGTTAGGTGGAGTTTTGCAGCGGAGACGCGCTTGGCTGGGTTGGAGAAGCGGTCTTAAGCAGCGATACCGCTTCGGGGGTGGGGGTGGCGGGGTGGGGTGGGGGGAAAGGCGAGGGACAGACTTCCGAGCTAAAGGGATTGGCAGCTGTGATTTCACATTGTCGTGTAAATAATAATAATAATAATTGCTTAGCGCATTGTAAGCCGCCCTGAGTCTCCGGAGAAGGGCGGCATATAAATCAAATTAAAAAGATAAATAAAATAATAATACTAGTAGTAGTAGGAAGAGACGGAGACGAGACCTAGGACGGAGCGGTCGAGAACTTTAGAATCACATTGCTCGATGCGGAGATCGGCTGTGTTCGCACGGTACAATGAACCCACGAAGTAGACACGTTTTGGCGTGGTAGTCCAGACGAATGACGCCATGTTACTCTTTCCTCCTCCCTGTAGTGGTGGCGCAAACAAATAAGCTAAAAGGCCACGAGGCGCGAAGTCTAAAGTAGTTTGTTACAAGTCTAACATAGGTGCGGAGAAGGTGCGAAGGGTGACATGGGTTAGAAGGTGGAACCAACAGGAGCTTGAGTTTCAGCAATCAGGGTGAAGCTAAGTGAACTCTCCTGAGTTCCTTACTGGTGTCAAAATTTCGAAAGAGCACCCAATGGTTTCATGTACAGAGAAAGTATAGATAAATACAGAAATAGAAAAAATATAGGTAAAGTCACATATGAAAGTAGGACTTAGCATCACCCTGGAAATTGGTGCTGTAGAAATTGACTTTCCCCTGAGATACAGGTAATCCTCGACTTACAACAGTTCATTTAGTGACCATTCAAAGCTACAACGCCACTTAAAAACGTTATGACTTATGACCGTTTTTCACATCCCCATAACCATGTGATCAAAATGCAGATGCTTGGCAGTTGGTTCATATTTATGACGGTTGCTGTGTTCCAAAGTCATGTGATAAACTTTTGTGACTTTCTGACAAGCAAAGGCAATGGGGAAACCAGATTCATTCATTTAAGAACCAGGGTACTAACTTATCAACTGCAGTGATTCACTTAACCACTATGGCAAGGAAGGTCATAAAATGGGGCAAACTTCACTTAACAAATGTCTCACACAACAATATAAATTTTGGACTCCATTGTGATCGTAAGTCAAGGACTTCCTGTACTTGCATAGCCCGGATCTGTGCAGGTACTTACTTGGAAGTAAATGTCATGACTATTCAGTAGAGCCCAAGTAAATGTGTGTAACATTGCAACATTAATTATGGTTAATTTACTACATTGGTCCATTTCCCTCCATATTCTTTTAATCCCTTTTTCAAACAAAAACAGTAGATAGACAGGAAAAGGTTTTGGAATACATTTTCCTGACCAGTTGCAAGCTTTTTTAAACAGCACATTTGTCCATTTTTGTAACATCTGTTTATTTATTTATTGGTTCGATTTATATGCCGCCCTTCTCCGGAGACTCAGGGCGGCTTCCAATGCGTTAAGCAATAGCCTTCATACTTTTGTATATACCTACAGTAGGTAGTAGGGCTTTTGCCCCCCCCGCCCCAGCGGTGCTCTTTTTTATACAAGTCAGCTTATTGCCCCCACAAACTGGGTCCTCATTTTACCTACCTCGAAAGGATAGAGTCAACCTTGAGCCTGGTGAGATTTGAACTTGCAGTAATTGCAGGCAGCTAGTGCTATTTAACAGCACTTTAGTCTGCTGTGCCACCAAGGCTCTTGACATAGGTCAAGAATGAGGTAAACAAGAGGTCACCCCAGTTAGGATGGAAGCACAAGTCTCGAGGAACATTGAGGAAGCCTCTGGTACATTTTGACAATTAGGTGGCCTTGCAAATCTAGTGGAGAGCCAGTTTGATCTTTTAGCCCAAGGCATCAGGCTATAAACTGGGAGACCATGAGTTCTAATCTTGCCTTAGATACAAAGCCATTGGGGTGACTTTGAGCCAGTCACTTTCTTTCAGTCCTAAGAAGCTGGCAATGGCAAACCACTTCTGAAAAATCTTGCCAAGAAAACTGCATGGACCTGCCCAGACAGTCTGCCAAGAATCTGATATCTGAATGGAAGAGGGGGGTGGGACACCAAATCTATTAGTATTAATATTAAGCAGAAACGAGAACTTATAGAACATATAATTTAAAAATTAAGTAGATATCTAAATTTTTACCCTTAAGAAATGCTTCATGCTATCACATTTCCCATCCATTAAGAATTTTAAAGCAGTAAATGTTTGTCTGCTCTCCTTTTCTTTCCAGGTTCCACTGTTGTTCATTCTGCCTTTTTCCTTCCACTCTGGGACTAGCTTCTGGTCAAAGACAGATTGGCACCAAGGTGTCCCCAAGGGAGATCAGCTGGTACTAAAGTCACAACAATCTTCTGGGGCTACATTTGCCAGACAGAAAAATGAGACAGTCTTGAGTTCCTTTGAGACTCTGTGGTTGCTTAGCCCTGTCTGCAATTTATGCCTCAAAGGTTCATTTTCTTCCTTTGCAGAAGTTGAATATGCACATGTAAACGGGGAACCATGAAAGCAAATCATGTGAGTGTTCAAAGTATACAAGTGGGAATGGTAATAAAATGTTTCTGGGTAGCACTCTTTTATATAAGTTGGCCGTTACCTTGATTACACCATTGTATTCTCCGTTCACCCATGTTTTCCGTTTCACCCTCCATCAGCGCTGTTAGGTATGGTCTTCATATAACTACCTTTTAGGAAATAGAAAAAAGGTCCTATCTAAAGATGATTTACTGATATTTTTTAATGTTTGTCTTGCACCTTTTGCAAATATCCCCTGAACCATACTGACATTTCCTTCTTGTACACGGATGGGGTTGTTTTAGCTGTATAAAGAGAAGCATTCAATGTAATTGATGTATATAAAGAGAGTATTACTGGTTCGGTGCTATTTAGATAGCTGGTTCATGTAGGAAAAAAGAGACAAAATAAATTGTATATATATGCTAAGTAAGTCCAAGGAGAGGTCATAAAAATATACCTTGATATAGTCATCCTTATGCATAAACCACTTATGCCTACTTTGAATATTTTAATGACAGCTTTGTTGTTCATCCTGAATACAAATTACTGCTTGGCCAGACATTGTTCAATTTGTATTAGAAATATTTGTAATATGCAAAATTTGTAGGGAAATATTTGAACCCTAACCCTAACTAAATAACTATCTAGTGCAGTCTAATCAGGACAAAAGCTGCTGATTCAGACTGTTGATTTGAATTGTTTAGGTAATTAATTAGCTAATTCTCCTTTGCCTCATTTCTGCAAGTCTCCTTGGTATCTATGTTTTCTTTCAGGGTGTTTTAACTAGTCAGTGAACTAAGATGTTTTATATAATTTGTGAGGATATTAAAATAAAAGCTTATATTTTTTTGAATTATTTTCTAAGCTGATGTCTTCTTGAGTTAACAGCTATTTCACACTTAAGTGCAATAGAGTCCACAAAGTATTCTATACATATTGATCCCAAGATATCTGAATTTTTCTATCTTAGCAAATAGGCACATATGAATTTAGGTATATAGTGAGAGATACACTGAACAGAAGGATACAACTACAGAAAGTTCAAACAAAAATCCCTTTAATATTTCAGCTTATTGATGTTAATTAATTAGCCATGTTATAAGTATAAATCCCAGAGTGGGTAACTGATGTCTCATTTGAATCAGTTGCTTGACAATTTAGACTTGAAACAGACATGCTGTGGAATGACCAATTCATAAATATCAACCGCTGCAGTAAAATGTTATTTTACATCGGGATGCTATCTTCAAAGACAAAGGATACAAGAAGAAACAAAAATGTTAAGCTTATTTTACCCAGGACTCTTTGGAATCTTTCCAAATTTTGTATACTGATAAGATGATGATGATATGACACAATGATAGCACAATTTAAAGTGGCATGTTATTGGTTTTGTGAGGTGAAAATATACTCCTGAAATTATAGTTATGTTGTAGAAAGACTCATACGTGTTTATCAATGTCTGTTTCTCCCTTTTAATTATGGCCTCCATATCAGCCCATTTGTGGTATATAATGGAAAAAAGATTTTTTAGGTGAGACACTGAATTGTCTTGCTAACAGTAATGTAGGGAACAACAATTAATGGATGGAATGATTTATGAGTTTGTTCTATAAGATACAAAGATAGCATCATGATTTCAGGACAAAGAGTATTTTCTTCTGAATAGAGAAAAATGCCCTTGAAATCTAAAGAGGTTGTTGGCTGTACAATCACACAGATTCGATGTAATGGAAAACATAATTATTTAGCTGTTTTAGTCACAGTACAAACACAGACAGACACGGCTGTCTTTAGAAGAGCACTTGATGGCCATGACCGGGAGGATTTTTCATCAGGTTTGCCTGTTTCGCCAGTTGCGTCCCTTTCTAGATCGGGACTCCTTACGCACAGTCACTCATGCCCTCGTCACCTCTCGTCTGGACTATTGTAACACTCTCTACATGGGGCTCCCCTTGAGGAGCACTCAGAAGCTCCAACTGGTGCAGAGTGCAGCCTCGCAGGTGGTTATGGGAGTGAAGTGGAGTTCCCATGTGACCCCCCTCCTGTGCGAGCTGCACTGGCTCCCGGTGGTCTTCCAGGTGCGCTTCAAGGTTTTGGTTATCACCTTTAGAGCGCTCCATGGCTTAGGACCTGGTTATCTATGGGACTGCCTGCTACCACCAATAGCCTCCCACTGGCCAGTACACCCCCAAAGAGAGGGGCTCCTCCGGGTGCCGTCGGCCAAACAATGTTGACTGGCGGCCCCCAGGGGGAGAGCCTTCTCTGTGGGGGCACCTACGATCTGGAACGAGCTCCCCCCAGAGATACGGAGGATCCCAGATCTGCACACCTTCCGTCGCGCGCTCAAGATTTTCTTATTTCATCAAGCTGGCCTGGCCTAAATCTTTTCCCCTGTTAAATGTAAATTTTAATTTGTTTTTTAAATTATTGGGTATTTTAATTTATCTCAGCCAAATTATTTAATTTGTTTTTATTCTATTTTAAATTTTTGTATTTATGTGTTTTATTCTGTGGCTGTTCACTGCCGGGAGTAGGGCGGTATACAAATCATATCTATCTATCTATCTATCTATCTATCTATCTATCTATCTATCTATCTATCTATCTTTGATTGCAGTTGGACGGAGAATCCAAGCTTATCCTTTCCTTAAATTAAGCTGAGGAAGGGATATTCCAAAATTAGGCCCATTTAGCAATGGGTCCTCGAAAGATTTCTTGTAAATCATCTTTGATTCCACCTTATTCATGGACAGTATTATACTATTATTTCTAGATCAACATTTCTAGCTGTAGCATCATCTCACTTGAGTAATAGAGCAGCTATTCATGAGACAAAAGTCCAAAATTCTTCATGCAAATTGCTGTCTATATTACTGCCAGCAAAATAATTCAGGAATATAGTTGTGAAAGCAAAATAGAAACATGGGGAAGCCATTGTACAGTGAGTCATACCCAATTCAGCAAGGTTTACTCCTTAGGCATAAAATGGGACTGTGTATAGCCCTTAGAACTCTTGGGTATGGCCTTCAAATAATTCTAAAACTTGTTACTCAATTGTAATTTTTCAATAATAAAGAAGAACGGTACTAAATACATAATTAAGTCAAATTAATTTTAATTTTATTTAAATATAGAATGGATAGAATCTTATTAAAGTTCAACTCCTGTTAATATGATAGAAATTACCATAGCTTCTTCTAGACTATTTTTTTTTTCCAATTTCCCAATCTAATTTGCAATTCTGGACTTTTCTTGTAGTATCCCTTTCAACCAGATCTAATCCTGTTTAATTGGTTGAGATCAACTGGGTACTGTGGTGTGCTGGAGCAAATAAAGCATGTATTTTCATTTTATACAAGGAAATCGAATTTAGATTTTCTCACCACACAACTCATCTTGCCTCTAACAAGCTGGCTGTTGTTCTTTGAGGTTTAAGACATGTATTTGAGGATGCCAAATACAAAATTTGGGACTCTGAAAAAAACCCACATCTTTTGTTGCTGAGCTATGATGCTTTCTCCAATGAAAGATATTTTTATGGTATTTTAGACTTCTTCAGTTGTTCTGAAACTGACATGCAAGACTATGTGAAGATGCATGAGAATATGTGTCGTTATTTTGCACATGATGAGGGGGGGAGAGAGAAACTTTAGGGGAAAAAGTGTTAATTTTTATTTAATATTATATATCCTGTTTATTCTCTTGGCGCTCAAGGCTACATAAATTGAGAGGCTCTTCTAATTCTAATTTTGCAATTGAAATTGGTTGGAAGATGAGAAAGTAACTGACAGAAAGTCACATAGTAAGCTTCATGATCAAGTGAGGTCTTGAATCTGGATTTCTCTAATCCCAGTTCTACAATTTAATAATTATGCTACACTGTAATTTACCAGACATTAATCAAGATCTTATTTAATCCTGCCACCATTTTGTCAACAGATAAGAGGCAATTAGTTTTCACTAAATATGCAGACATGAGATTCATTCTTCAGAATTACTTGACTGATACATTCAACAATGAACATGTACAGTTGTTACAAATTTGGTTATAGGGAATTTTACGGTTCATATGACTTAACCAGAAATAGTTGATGCATATTATTCAAAATATCCAAAGAATAGATCATGTAGCTGTCCAAAGTCCTGAAACAGTCCAATAGCTGGTATTTATTCATTGAGTCTTCACACTGCAAATTAGCTAGGCAAAAAGTTCCAAGTTTCTCTACAGAGTATTATCTGCATGGAATATCTTTTGCTTAACATAAACCTAGTATATAGCTAGTGAACAAATATTTAGGTAATTACGAACATATATCAAGACTATTGAAAATAAAGTTTACTTTTTGAAATGTGTCACTAAAGATACAGTTTGGTACTTGTGAAGTGCCCATGCGCGCAAAGAGCCACAAGAAGTTTTCTTAACAATCCTCTGCAGTTCAATCCCATCTCTTCATAAGGTAAATACTGAGCAAAGAGGATTATAGAATGAAAAAGTCCAAATAAACAGATTAACATTTTCCGTGTATAGACTGACTAAAACTTGGTACAAGGACATCAGGGATGTAGTGTCCTGGAATAATTTTCATAGTATATAATTGTTATTAAATAACAATAACATAAGCTTCTAGGGCCTCTATCTACTTTTATCAAGGAGGTTCATATTCATAAAAACTTATGTCAAAATGAATGGGCTATGTTTTAATGCTCATGGATGTTTTGATGTGTTCGTTGCAATAATTCACTGAATAATTTCCTGTTCTTCATCCTATGTCCTCTAATAACATAAAAGGCAAAGGTAAAGGTTCCCTTCGCACATATGTGCTAGTCATTCCCAACTCTAGGAGACGGCGCTCATCTCCGTTTCAAAGCCAAAGAGCCAGCGCTGTCCGAAGACTTCTCCGTGGTCATGTGGTTGGCATGACTAAATGCCAAAGATGCACGGAATGCTGTTACCTGCCCACCAAAGGTGGTCCCTATTTTTCTACTTGCATTTTTTATGTGCTTTCAAACTGCTAGGTTGGCAGAAGCTGGGACAAGTAACGGGAGCTCACCCCATTATGTGGCACTAGGGATTCGAATCGCTGAACTGCCGACCTTTTGATAGACAAACTCAGCGTCTTAGCCATTGAGCCACTGCGTCCCTAATAACATAGCTTCTCCTAAAGTCTGCTTGTGTGATTTTTCAGAAAAAACAATATAATGCATTTATGTTCAGATTGTACCTTAAAAGATCTTTTTCTCCAAGTCCTATTTGAGTTTGTAGCAAAGGATATCCTATAAACCAGACTTTTAAGTCAAAGGGGTATAGAATCACAACAATGCACAGCATTGGTTTGGGGAAGGGCTTTCCCTCTTTTCTCTGCTCCTTTTTCTCCAGTGGACACATTCAGTACAGAAAACAACAGTCTATAGGTACATCTGCATAGGTTAATTGTTATGAGACCTGTGTTAGTCTGGCAAAAAAATCAGAAGAATTCTGATAGCACCTTTTCAGACTAACAAATGGTCATGGTTGGATCGCAGCCTAAGGAAACTTTGAGAACTTGAGGTTGATCCACCTGGCTGATCCACCTACAGCAGTTGCCTCTACTCTCAAAGGATAAGGAATTGGAGCTGGAAAGATTGCCCAGCCCCAGAGACTGCCATGTGCAACAGAGAGCAGAGCAGGGGTGAAATGCTCCCGGTTCGGATCGCCCAATCTGGTAGCGATGGTGGCGGGTGGTTCGGAGAACTGGTAGCAAAAATCCCTGCCCCCCACCATGCCCAGCTGAGCCGCGCAATCATCAGAGGCTTTTTTAAAATTATTTTTAAAAGCATTTTTTCTACAACCTCTTTGGCCAAAAAAATACTTTTAAAAGTAAAAAAAAAAGGCTCTGATGATCGCGCGGCTCAGCTGGGATCAAGAGGCTTTTAAAAGCATTTTTTCTACAACCTCTTTGGCCGAAGAGGTTGTAAGAAAAATGCTTTTAAAAGCCTCTGACGATCCCAGCTGAGTTGCCTGATCGTCAGAGCCTTTTAAAAGCATTTTTTTACAACTTCTTCGGCTGAAGAGGTTGTAGAAAAAATGGTTTTAAAAGTAAAAAAAAAAGCTGGCCACGCCCACCCAGTCACATTACCCCACCGCCACCAAGCCACACCCACAGAACTGATAGTAACAAATTTTACATTTCACCACTGGAGCAGAGCAATGGTGTTCAGCATGTCTTGAACCCTAAGAGTGTTCCCAGCTTTGATTGGATTCACCAGCATGGACACTATTTAGGAGCAACTTCTAACCTACTTTGTTCGTTGAGAACTGTTCTCTTACCAGAACTTCTGTTGTTGCCTAAACTCTTGCCCATGGGAATTCTGTTCTTTTGCATTCAGACTGGCTGACAACCAACTGAGCCCTTCCCTGAGGGAGATAGGTGGTTAAAAGATATGAAATATAAATAAATAAAAATACTACGTGCCTACAAAGGTTACATTCCATTCCAACATGGAATCTCTCTGGTTCAGCAAGCCTTTGCTTTTTCTATGTCCAAAATATCTACAATATCACAAAATGTGTTGTATGTACATATACATTTTGACCTTGGTATTTACAGGTTCCCCACTTATCTTTGGAGAAGAATGCTTAGATCTAGATTTATCAAAACATGCTATAATTAAGACTGTGTTCACTTGCAATGAGAAATCAGAGGAATGTATTTTTAAATTCAAGGAATTCAAATGAATCACACCATAAATTTATTGATTTTGTACTGCCACAAAGGCCTATATTTTTTAAAAAAAAATCCAGGCTATTACTTTGTGATTTGAAACATTCAAAACATGCAATCATTCTTTAGGGACATACATTTTCTTAATGGTTAATTAAAAAACAAGCTTTTGCATATGGAACATAAGGCTGGAGTCATATTGCACAAGACATAAACTCAGAATTTTTGGCTTGGATAACTAAAATCAAACTCACAGTTTCTTGATTGGGCCTCATAATGCTGCTAATTAGCACTGGTGTTATTTAATGCCTGGCATTTCAAATAGAAATAAAGTATAACAGAAATTTCTCATGTCCTTAACCCCACTCTAATATGCTTATAGGAATTAGCAAAAGAAAATGGAAAAATGATCTACTTCAATGGGAAATCCAGAGGCAAATAGAGGTTTTTACATTCCACTCACTGAGGTCTATAATAAATTACTGCCATTTTAACTCAGCTTCCAGATTCTGGGACATCAGATAGATTCTTCCAAATAATTTATAATTATCTCCAGATATTAGAAAAGTTAAGTCAATTTTGTGGTAAATAATTGGCTTCCTTGATTTTGTGTATTATTTGTAGGAATGCAAATTAATAGAGTATACAGTTGTGATTTATTGTAAAATAAAGATATCAGTACAATAGTCAAGGTAAGATCATAATGAATTCATTAGCTTGCTTTTGAGCAAATAACATAGATAACATATTCAACTTTCCGTTTCTTCCATAAGTAAACTAAGATTAATCTAAAAACCATTCCATACATGCATTCATTGACTTTGAAAGGAGTCAAATAAGTGAAAGGAGTTAAAGAAGCTGCTATTCAAGCTGCTGTCATTCTGCTGAAAAACATTAAGTGTGAGTGGGCCAGAATTCTGGAACAAGAGAAATTCTAATGAATAGTGGCTATTGACAGAAAGGAAGAAGTAGAACTTAGTACATTCCTGAGGTAATAGAGATATGTTGCCCAGTAACGAGGGAATAGTCAGGGACTTTTAAAAAATGCACTGTGTGATTGAAACTAGGCCTCTGTTCATTTGTGGAATGTCAATCAACCATATCACTTTCTGACATTTCTGGAACTTGCTCTTAGTAAATTAAAATAACAGTAAGACAAAGCCATTATTAGAATTATAGAACCAATAAAACCACCTGAATTCTATAGAATTCTTCATTTATTTTACCTCTACATTATATGCAAAGTAGCTGTTCAGGCCAAATGTTGACATAACTGCTACTCAGCAGAGGAATCCTAACCTGAAGATTCCCTGATTGTTAGGATGTAGCAATATCCATTTACTGGCAGACAGATCAACACAACTATGAAACTATTCCAACAAAACTCCAACTTCACTTTGCCAGTGGGAATTGATAAAAATAGGGAGGGGACATGGTGAGGGTTATATACAGTTTAAATGCATGCCATCTAGAACTTCCTCACCCATGATACATCTATAATGAAAATCAAACTTTACACCGTGTCAAGTTAAGAGTATTTGCTGCCTTACTGAGATCAATGGGAAGAATTCTTTCTACTACCCACCATATTTGGAATTTATTTATCTGATTACTAATTTGCCTTTCCTTCAGAAGCACCGAGTGATATACATTAAATAGCTTTCCAATTTTTCTCCCCAATAACCCTAGGAGGAATCTTGGGCTGATTCGTTATCACTGGCCAAAAGTCGTCCAATTAAGTTTCTACAACAGGATGGAGCTGGGCAACGCTATTATTTTAAGAAGGCATGATCTAAAAGCACATAATACAGTGATACTCAGAGTTTCTAAAGGAGATTCTCTGAAAATTACTTTGAGTTCCATGATGGAAGAAAGGGATAGAATGAACAAAGCAAATAAATGATGAGCTCCATTAAGATTTCAACTTTACAGATCATGAGCGTCACAATATATATTTTTCTACCAGGTTTTTAACACTTATATTTTAATTATATGGATTTTAATAGATTTTAAGTTTTATTTAATATTTTACATTGTTTTATTTTTATAAGCTACACTGTATCTGGAGCATTCATATAAGCAGAAAAATAATATAAAATTGATAACATTTCTGCTTTGTCACTGTATGAATACAGTAGAGGCACCTTATGATCTTTCAGGGATGAAAATTGCACATACAAATAAAATGTTCATTTAAAGAGACTTCATTGAAGCTAAAATTCATTGAAGCTGGAATTCCTAATTTAATTTGGGACAAGCTTCTCTTACATTCCATTTCCACATTACATGCACTATAGCAATGCCTGTTCATGTACAAACAGGCATTGCTATACTGTCTCCCATATTACCAAAATGTGTTAAGCAATAATAGCTGGAAACACAAAATCAAAACTAACTCTCCTCCCATCCCACCACGAATGTACTGAAATGAATGGAATATGAGAGGGAGTAGACTTCTTAGCAAATTAAAAACTTTTTACTGACATCTTATTATCCTACCTCTTTCTGTCCTTTCATAATAGTGCTCCAAGTAAATTGGGATGTCTAAGATCCAAAACTGCACTGTATACACTTTCATTTTTTATCGTGCAGAAAAGGATTTTGGATTTGATTTACCTGTGATGTGAATTCAAATGTGATCTGCCTCAGCATCAGGCAACACTGCTTTCTTGTACAATTTGAAGCAAGTTTTCTTAAAAGCAATGTCAACTATAGCCAATGACTCTTGCACCAGACAAGTGCACATAGACACATGTCCTTTTTGTCCTCATGCCTTCCATCCAGCAGGCATAGCCCTTACAAATACTGTCCAGCTTTTTTTTTTTAAAAAAAAAACTATAAACTCCCTCTTCCTGAGCAAGCATTAGTCATAAATTAACAAGCTCGGCTTTGTGACTTTGGTTGATTAGCACCATTAGCTGGCTTACCCTGTGCACTGTTGCAAGATTAACTTGCTTATGCTCAGTGAGGTTTTATACACATGATGCTCAACATTTAAGACAACCATTTTAGAAATGTCCCATTAGAATAGAATAGAATAGAATAGAATAGAATAGAATAGAATAGAATAGAATAGAATAGAATTCTTTATTGGCCAAGTGTGAGGACACACAAGGAATATGCTCTCAGTGTACATAAAAAGACAAGATACATTTGTCAAGAATCAAAAGGTACAACACTTAATGATAGTCATAGGGTACAAATAAGCAATCAAATCATACTAGGAAACAATATCAATATAAATCATAAGGATACAAGCAACAAAGTTACAATCATGTAGTCATTAGTGGGAGGAGATGGGTGATAGGAACAATGAGAAGACTCATAGTAATAGTAATTGGAGGACATAAGGCTTTATTCCCGAGTATAGGATAAGACAATAAGTCGAAGCAGCAGCTTTTCATCCTTTTTCTCACTTCCCCTTCTTTAACCTTCCTCCTTTTTCGACAGCTTCTTCCAACCCGCTGTCCTCCAGTCACCGCAAATCCGACCTCTGTCCCTGCTGCTGACAATTAAGCAAGGGAAATTCGGCTGCTCTCTATTGGGCCAGGTCGTCACGCCACGCCGGGCGAGAAAGATTTGAGGGCTTCTCCCAGAGACCATGTGCCCCGGGAGTAGGTCGGTTTTTCCACCCATCTTCCCCGCCCTTTCTCCGCCTTTCCTGATCCTGAAGACCGCCTGGCTGCGAAGCGAGCGACGGTGGCTATAGCAACCCCGCCGCCGGCTAAGGCCCGCCTCTTGCTTTGCTTTGCTTTTGCCTGCGCAGAGAGGGAGGAGGGAGACGGAAACAGCCGAGAGGCTCCAGGTCTCCCGGGGCCGGCCCTAGGGGCGAGAAGCCGGCTCTAGGCCGGGAACATGGGAGTCAAGATGGACGAAAGCGGCGAGCGCAGGAGCTGGCGGAGCAGCCCAGGTAGCGCGCAGGGACCGAGCGGGGTTGGGATCTGCTCCCGAAGCGCCGGGGAGGAGGGCGCCCGAAGGTTCACTTTTTAGGTCCCGATTAGCATCGCTGCCGGGCGGCTTCTTGTTTTAGAGCTCCCCGCTCGTTGCAGTCGGGGTAGGTAGGGCTCTTGGTCTGTGGGCGGGTGGCGACTAACATCCAGATTCCGGCATCCCGTGGGAGCAAACACTTCTCTGGGAGCGCCTCTTCTCCTTCTCGAGTTGGCTGGGGAGGTTCGGTGACCCAGCATGCACTGCAGCCGTTCCAGAATGGGCCGGTCCAGGTTCCTGGGAGGGCGGGAGGGGAAAGCGGGGTTTCCCGAACGTGCTTGGCCTGCTCCGGATAATCCCAGCAGGGAAGGGACGAGGAATGTAGAGATTTCCCGGCCTGGTCATCTCCACAGCAGCAGCAACTGATTTAAGACTTAGAAATAACTTTATTGCCACTTTAAATGTCCACTAAACGGCATACATTAAAATGAAATTTCGTGGCATACAGCTCTCAAAGGATCACCACTGGAATGGAATGGAATGGAATTAAGAATTATTAGAATAATAGAATGTAATAAAAGCTTTATTGTCACTTTGAATATACACTAATCGCCATACATTAAAATGAATTTTTTTGGCATACAGCTCTCAAAGGGTCTCCACCTCCAATATACACTACATAAACATGACAAAACTATGAAAGAAAGAAAGAAAGAAAGAAAGAAAGAAAGAAAGAAAGAAAGAAAGAAAGAAAGAATATACTCACACATATTATATGGCACAGAGAAACAGCAGTATAGTTCGGATGCGTACATGTGCATCGTGAGAAAAACGAATCTTGCGAGTTTACCATACAGATGGCATAGAGAACAAAACTCTTATAGAATTGGGTAATCCTGCTTTAAATACTGCAAAACATCCCAGAGGGGAGCAACAGAAAAATTGCTAGAGCATTGGGGAGGGGGGTGGGAATTCCCTCTCCTAAATCAGACATTTTTTCTTTCTTGCTAATCCACTACTAATGGCAAGAACTTGGCACCAGCAAGCAGGGATTTTAAAGACCCGTGTGTGCTATTGTCAGTGGACAACAATCCATCTTTTGCATTGCTTGCCGCAGATCAACTGAGGAAAAATGAGATACAGATAGTCTTTGACACAGTTGAGCTCAAAGTTTCTGTGGCTAAGCGAGACACTTGTTAAGTGAGTTTTGCCCCATTTTACAGCCTTTCTTGCCATAGTCATTAAGTGACTGACTGCAATTTTTAAATTAATAACACGATTGTTAAGTGAATCTGGCTTCCCCGTTGACCTTGCTTGTCAGAAGGTTGCAAAAGGTGATCATATGACCCTGGGACACTACAACTGTCAAAAATGTCAGTCAATTTACAACCACAATTGAGCTCAAAAATTTCAATTGCTAAGCCACAAGGTAGTTAAGTGAGTTGTGTAATGTGTGTGTGTATACACATTGTAGGTAGGTAGGTAGGTAGGTAGGTAGGTAGAAAGATAGATAGATAGATAGATAATTGTCTATGTTAAGTTTTAGATAGATAAAGATATACAGAACTACCAAAAGGGATCTTGCACTCAATTGGCTCTTAATTCCCAGGACCGGGTTCAAGGACATTCTTAAGGGCAAGATGACTTGGGACTTGTTATATTTTGGTAAGGAAGAGATTGTTGCAGAAATCAGGTAACCACAGAAAAAGCACACTTCCTATGCATCATAAAATGACAAGATTTAGAAGAAGGAATCCGGAACATGTAGACTGGGCAGATATTCTTGAGAGAAGATGGCCCCTCAAGTAGCCTGTTCCTATGCCATGTAGGATTTTAAAGGAGATTAAATTGAATCACATACAGAAGTTTTATTGAACTTCTGCCAGGGCAGCTTGTGGTGCAACATGAGCATAACAAGATGCATCCATATCTACCTGTGCTACTACATTCTGGACCAATTGCAACTTCCTGATCATTTTTGGAGGCAGCTTTATGTAACACACATTACTCCAGTCCAGAGGAAAATAAGACATGAGTGAGATAATAAAAGGATGATGGTGGACCATAATTTTTATATTTCTGAATTTTATACTATTGCATTAAAACCTTGATTTAATGATAATTCAAGAGTGATGTCCATGAAATCTGAGTGGTGGTGTTACGTCTAAATGTATTTCATTTACATCACTTTGTGTCATTTGTATAATTATGCAGTTGATGTAAAAAGGTTTTTGCTGTAACATTTTAATTTAGTAGATACATTTTAATGGTCAGCTCCTGACATTAATCCATGAAACAGGAGATGAAATTCATATTAAAAAATTGTCCATTGTGTCTGAAGTCTGTTGAACCAAGAACATACTATCCTATCCCTGCATTTGTAGTCTTGTTCATCTTTAGGTAGAAATAATTTCTTGATACCAGAGTATCTGTAAAACATATCCTGAAAGATAAATGACTACTGCCTAATGGATGTTTTAATTTCCTAAAAGTCTTTGTAGAATGAAAGAATTTTTCTGTACTATTTTAGCTTTCTCATGCAAAATAGGATGTACTTACATTCCATTTTATTGGAAGCTGCCCAGAATTGTCTGAAAGATGGGCGATCATATAAATGTTTTAAATAAATAAATAAATAAATAAAATAAAAGGTGGAAGATCTCCATAATGGTCTGTCTTTCCTACTAAGCAAGTGTAACACAGATTGAGGAAATACTACTTTAAAAATATTAATGAGAAAGCCATTCTTTCTGAGAAAAGTTTTTACTAGTGATATTATTCCCGCAAATGGCATGACCACAAGACTTTGCAACAGTAATAAATGTGTGCCAGTTGCCATCAAATGACTGCAAGGTGTTACAATGATCATAAACAGGAAGTTTAGTCGCAAAGCTTTGGGTTTGTTTTTACACTATCATAACTTTGAATAGTCATAAAATGAGGTATTTGGTAAGGACTACTTACAGTCTTTGTAGCTTTTTGCATCACTCTATTAGCAAAGTAAGCTAATGAGCGACATTTAAAGTAAAGCTCAATTAGAGTTACTGAGAAACAGGAACTTCAATTGTTCAAACATCCCAAGAAGTTCTTTTATAGCATTTAAACAAAGGGAGCTCTTCCCAAGCAGTTCAGCCAGGAGTATATGAGAAGTAAGAAAAGATACAATGGTATTTTTTTTATTGTAAGTACCATTTTGTCCTTCTTCCTAATAAAATTTTCAAGAGCTGAATAGATTCATTTTTATATAGCTTTTGTTCTGCTCTTTTGTCAGTATATTCTAGTTATCACACAGGCTGGTTTAACTATTGACAAACTAACAAACATTATTCTGATCTTAGGCCAGAACCACTCTCAAAATAATGTTTCTTTAATTGCTGAGCTATTACATTTTCTGTGAATTTTAGTGTTAAACTTTAAAGATTTGTTGCTGAAAAAAACTTTTGCAAAGACTGCATTGGTTTTTTTCTATGTTGTTTTCCACCATAATAAAGTTGTTAAAGTTATAGTAAATACAGTAAGCAGTCTATATAAAAAAGAAAAAAATATGCCATTTGCTTTCATCGCAATCTAAACTTAAGTACCATCTGTTACTTAAGCCTATGAAAACACAGCATTCTCCATTAATGAATCTACTTTCTTGATAGCAAAATATTGAAGAAGGGTTTTTTTTAAAAAAAAATCGTACAACTCCAGATTTTTAACAGTAGGCAATCACAACAATCTACAGTTGGTTTTTTCTCCTTTTTTATTTCAGTAATTGACTATCTGACCATACCTAGGTATGGACTAGCAAGCCCATTCAAAGGACATTTAAGTACAAAAAGTAATGGTAAGTAATTTATGTGATGTGAATTTATTTGGAAACCACACTAGATGTAGACTGCTACAAGTCTTTTATTTAAGCATTCGTTTGACAGAATGTAATAATATAATCAGTTATGCTTTAACCAAGAAATTAAATCTAAACCTAATAGTGTTATTTAAGGAAGATATTTAGCCATCTTGATCTTGTTTTTAGCAATAAATAATACAATTTTCAATCTCTAGAAAACTATTAAAGAAGCATAACTAAATATTTTTGAAAACCATGTAATGTAATAATTCAAAAAATGTGCATTAAGCATGATCATAGTTCTTTATTTAGCTTCTGTTTTCAAAACATGGTGAATTAAAATTGCCATATTTATTGTATGAAAAATTAAGTAAATTCCCTCACCACTTGCCCCATCAAGTGCTTTCTGTCTTCATTGGCTTGAAATTGTCAGAACCTTCAAGCTGAAGTCCTTAAGCCTCTTTACCTCAGAGTGATCACATTGACTTCATAATGGGTCTATTCTTGGAGTAGCTGTTTTGAGGGTCTCATGCTAATTTCATATGCATGGATACATGCTGCTCCACTGACTATTAAGACATAAACTTTTCCTGGCAGAAGCATTGCTGAAATGGCTCTGTGATTAGCGCTCATCTTGTTCATGGCTCAGTAACAGAAGAATTCTCAGTCCTGTGTGAGGGTTGATTTTAGTCTGCTTATTTATTTAATATATGATTTATTTAGTTGTTGGAATTGCTATCTTAGCACAGGCTATGAACTCTGATGGTATTAAGAAACGAAGAGAGCAAGACCATTGAATAAGCCTGCTGATAGCAGTCCCCTGACCTCTTGGAATCTATGATCCCAGCAAATACAGCTGAAGCTCACTCATATCTAAAGAATTAAAGGATCTGGAAGAAACAGCACCCTGTTTAATCTAAATTAATTCATAGCAAGAAATAGATGTGCCTAATGAAAGATCATTACGTTTAGAGCATAAAACTAATTTTTTTTTTTAATGTTAAGTTGAAAAAAAATAGGAGTAATAATTTAAACTTTTTAAAATGTAGTGCTTTCACAGAGGGTTTTCCAGGATCTTTCAGTTTGAAAACTTACACCTGTAAGCAATACTATGGCATCAAGTATTCCAACCATTTCTCAGGCCATTTTAAATAAGAATTAACAAAATAAATATTCCTATTATAAAATAAGCACCTTTTATATAGAACAAACACCTCAGAGAATGCTATATAAATCTTGGGAAAGATTCTCTGCCAAGGATTTCATTAATCTACTTATTCTCTTATATGTGAGAGAAAGAAGGACCTCATATACAAACTGCCACCTCCTGGACCTGGGTGAGGTTTTTCCTCTGGTTCAATGTAAACAATCCTTGTTTTATGATTCCACCTAACTTTTTACTTAATAACATTTTAGACCAAATGATGGTATCTAGAATAATTCGGTTTAGTTTAAGTATGTTTAGTTTCCTTTAGTACACCTTAATCTCAGTTCTCTGTTTTAAATACTTTAAATGTTTTAACTACCATTGCTTTGGACAATTTCAATTTGTGGCAGAAAGGTTTAACTATATTTTTAATTATTGAAATAATTATGTAGGTTCTGTAGCTAGATCATCACTGCTTTCTCATGAATGGGCTTTGGACAAGATCACCATCATTTTCCTTTTTTTCATAGTTTATTCATTCCAAGAAAAAAACGTATGTAATAATATCCAGGTATACTGTGCTATTTAGAATAAAATAAAATAGAATTCTTTATTGGCCAAGTGTGATTGGACATACAAGGAATTTGTCTTGGTGCATATGCTCTCAGTGTACGTTAAAGAAAAGATACATTCATCAAGAATCATAAGGTACAACACTTAATGATAGTCATAGGGTACAAATAAGCAATCAAATCACAGTCAAGATAAATCGTAAGGATACCAGCAACAAGGTTACAGTTATATTTATTTCATTTTAATGCCACTTTTATTAACATTTTCAATTTTTTCCTTGTATCTGCAATTGTGGATCAAAATTATTGGCATTTTATCCTAATGCTCAAATATGTTTTATTTTGGTAGCTTTCTGCATTGACTCCTCCTCCCGCAGACTCAGTAATCAGTACCTCATCAGGGATCACATGGCTGTTCATTACAATAAAATACTTTCAGCCAAAGGTAAAAACACTCATACTTGAATTATTTTCAAACGTTTTTTATAATACTCATACGGTATGGTAGTAAGAATGTCTGATTAGGATCCTAGAGATCAGATTCAAATGTCCACCTGGTCCTAAAGATCACAGATGGGCTTGAGCCACACAACAGTGTATATTACTTCATACTTTATAAAGGCAACAAAGGGATAAAGTATTATAAGTATTCTGTTATCAGAAAATAAGAATTTGCAACAGACATACTCTTTAAGAAAACTTGGTTAGAGATGCAGATCATGTGTGTCCTTGCAATATGTTTTTTTTTAACTAAAGTGAGATTTGTTGTCCAAAACTTTATAGCTCTGTGTTTTCTCCTGAATTGTTGAGAGGTTGGTAGCATACAAGTTTAATTTATTGTTGTGGTTATGATTATAATTTCCACACCTTTTTGTGGAGGCAGTATTTCTTTTATCTATATTTTAAAAAAAACATTGGGATTAATGGATATAATTTAGAAGTTGGAAAAATGCCAATTTCTTTATTTATCAGCACTTTAATGATTGCATTTCTATTTTAATCAGAAATATTTATGAATCTTGAGTACATGCTATTTTCTCACTAAAAATTCAACAGACGTAAAAGCTAAAGATAGGGAGTATACCACCCAATACTAATGAAAGTTTGAAGGTTTCAGATAATAATTATATAAAATGATTATTTCATAATATGCCACTTCCTGGGTCATTGATCAGATATTTATTCTCCGAAGTGGTGGTGTATCCTTATTAATATTTCGCAGAGAGGTCTTTTCATCTCTTTTAATAAAGAGATTACAGAATAAGACAAAAGTAATATTTTGTCTTAGAGGTCTATTCAGAACTAAATTTCCTTGAGTTCAGTGAGGCTTTTCCCCCTGGTCAGTAGATATGTGTTCTAACCTTGTAAGAGTTAACTGAATAAATTGGTGGCTGTCACAAGAGGATGCATCAAGGTACTGGACCGAAGAATACATAAAATGTTTCATACATAAAATTATTTTCTATGGTCCATGGCCACACTGAAATATGTATGTTTAAAGTGTTTGGGGCTATGCTAAGAACAAAATGGCACAGAAGAGTCAAAGAACCTGTAACAAGTACATTTTATTGTAGAAAACCTAATAAACTATGTATCTGATTTAAGTAGTCTTTATAGCAAACCAGTGTCTTGCATCTGTTTCCTTTGCCTATTCTATGTAAAGGATTAGAAGTATTTCTCTTTTAGGCAAAACATAAAGTGTTTTCATTTTTTCTTTGTTTGGATAGTACTCAGATCTGATATCATATTTTTTACTTTTTTACTTTTGTCGGAATGAGAGTAAACTTTCTCACAGGGACTATTGGAGTAGGGGTAGTTTGGTAGGTTATGTCCCTCTTTGGCATCAGCAATGGTTTATTGAGAGAAGAGAAGGGACCAGGCGGTTATGCCAAGTTGACAACTGCTGAGGAGAGAGGGAGAGATTACACAGAGCATCCTTACCCTACTTGTTTTAATATAGTATATTTTGCAAGCCGCTCAGAGTCTTCTGGAGTGAACTGCTATATTAAAATATCATTATCATCTCATCTGTTTTATTTGAATTAGAACAACCCAAACGTTCTGGATAATATTTTGATTGAACCACGAGTGACCCAACATGGTTCGATAGACGTTTTGCAATGTAATGGATTGTTTTGGGTTCAAAACAAAATACTGTATTTTCTATTTTATGATCATCCCTTGACCCACTATTCTTCTTAAAGTAGCTTTTTAAGACAAGTATTTGCTAATGAGATTGTTTTACGGCTGGAAAAGCAGTTTAAATTACAAATATGTAAATGGGATCCCATTTTTTCTGTGCAATAGGACATTTATTTTTCTAATGGATGAAGTATCCAAGATACTTTGAGATAATTTATGTTTACAAGGTAATACTCCACATTGAATTAGATATGTCAGATGGGAAAATGAGCTATATTGAAGAAGAAAAGGCAAATATGTAATTTGATCAGAATAGTTTTCTTTGTTCTACAGAGACGTGGAATATCATTATAAACCAAGTACTTTGCCTATGGCCCTATGCACTCATTAAATTATATTGATACTTGATAATTCCAGGCTGAAATTTGCCTGGAAATTGTAGCATTTACTTACTACTTTTAAATAAGCCATTTCTGTCAGCACCCAAGTTTATTTAGTTGAATATATTAGTAAGCAAAAGATCAGTGGAGTTAAGAGGAAAATACATTCAGGGCACTATTGATCCACAGGAAGTCAGTTGGGGGCTACAGATGATAAAAGCAGAGTTAGAAACCCCAGTGGCATAGCTGTTTTTGTCTAAGCTTCCACTTCAGTTCATTATTTCCTCTTACACCATCATTACAGTTCACAAGCAGAACTAAAGCATTCAGAGAGCTAAATTATGCTGAAGTCTGCATGAAATCAGGACATTTCCAACTCCTGATACCTAATGATGCTATAATAGAACTGCAAGTGATGGTTCTGAGAAAGGACAGATAGGAGTTAGGCCAAACTAGACTTGTGGAGAAGGCCTCTACCTCATCTCTTCTTCTGATGGCTGCTGCTTGAGCTGGTTAAGGAAAGGAATGTGTTCAGTAAATAAGATAGGATTTATATTCTCTGTCTCTTTGCTTGCATGGATGCTGATGTCTTGGCAGGAAAGTACCAGTAACCAGATGGCAGTTAATCTCTTCCTCTCTAACATTAGAGGCCTGACTGTTTTAATTTGAAATTGGGCCAGGTGATCAGGAAGCCTTATTACCAATACTAAAAAATCTAGGGGCCTTATAGTAACTAATGAAAGCTTGGCAGAGATGGTCTTTGGACATAATTATATTTTAAAAACTATTAAATATTTTCTAAGACTGAGTTCCTAAGACTAGTTCAGATGAAACCCAGAGTTGATAGGTCTAACTAACATGTTACTGATCCAGCTGACAGCTCAGTATGCTATTTTTACTTTCTCCAGTATACATGTTTTCTCCAGTTTAAGCTCTCCTAAGGTGAGAAAAATCATAAAATTATATGTTATTATGGAATATACAGAGTGTTAGATGAAAACCAGAAGTTTTACCTGAAGGCAGATAATAGCCCATATTCAAGATACCATGGCAGTCTTGCATTGTTAGCCTCTATAAAAATACAGAATAAAATAGGTTTTGTCTGTTATATGTCAGAAAATTGAAAAAAATATTTTTCAGATTTCAGCATATTAACATTTCTGGATGTTTTCCTTGCTATTTTCATGGCTGACCATAGTGTAGCATTATGTCTCTGGGGTCCTTGGGTTCTCTCTGAGCTTGGTTGTTTTCTTACAGATGTTTCATTAACTCATTAGGTAGCATACTGTAATCATTGCTTAGCAAGGACCCCATAGTTCAACCCTGAGTTACAAATATTTTCTATCACTATTACATCTGCAGGATACTATTGATTGATTGAGTCCCAGACTTTATATAGCCATTCATCTCACCCATCTCACAGGAATTTACTCTGGTTCCCAGATTAGATGGCATAACCAGGTCTTGAAGAATTTCTGGAACATTAAAAGGATGTTGTTGTTTTTTTGTTGTTTTTTTATATTCTATTATTATATTGTTTATTATTGCAAAAGTTTTACAATTACATTTTCACCCCATTTTCCCCCCAACCCACCCCATACTCCCCAACCTAACCCTCCCAACCCCCCCTAACCCTCCCCCCCGACTTCCACAGAATATAATCCCATCAAAATCCCCTTTTTATAAAACCTGAACCCCTCAAACCCCCATATAATATAAAAAGGATGTTTTTTAATGCATTAAAAGCATTATGTCTGGGTGGGAATAAGGTGCCATAAGACAGGTGCCATAGCAGAGAAGACTCACTAGGATCTGCCAAATGTAAGTCCCTGGCAGATGGCATCTGCAGCATGCCTTCTCTGCCAGATCTAATGGGCTGGGCTGATATAATTAGACACAGGCAGTCCCCCAGATAACCCAGTCCCATGTCATGAAGGCCTTTAAAGGTTGAAACCAGCACTTTGCATTGGCCCCGAAAACAAACTGGCAATCAATGCAGATCGCAGAGTAGTGGTTTAATATGACAGGTCTTAGGAGCACATATAACTGCCTGCACGGCTGCATTATGCACTAGCTGAAACTTCTAAATAATTCTTGAAGGGCAGCCGCGTGCAAAGTGAATTACAGTAGTACAGAATGGAGGTGACTAGGGCATGAATGAATGTGAGCCAAGCCTCCCCATCCAGGATTGGGCACAACTGATGCACAGTCTAGAGTTGTGCAAAGACCCTCTTAACCATGACTATTACCTCTCCTCAAGCAAGAGTCGTGAATTGAGGAGCACCACAAATTACACTTTGGGTCTGTCTGGGCAGTGTGATTCCATCAAGGACTAAAGATGGCATAGTCTTAGAAACAGTAGGCCCAAAAATTCATCTCTAAGGTCCTACATGACTCATTATTTGAAATACTTTCTTCTCTGGAATTCATTTATTGTCTGATCATATTTTATATTGTTTATCTATTTATAGGTCCTCTCCTTGTAGGATTGACATCTGACAGGGCCTTGGAAGTGGGTTTTATCAATGCTGTCTCTGTTCTCTTTCCCAGTGAAGCTTTTGTTTATTTCATTCTTTCTGAGTTTCAGGAAACTTGTAACAACTTTTGTCTTCGAGTTGGCACAGGAAAAGGAGTTTTATAATATGCAAATGTATTGTGTGTGGATTATTTATATGGGTTTGGAGGTTTTTTTTTAAAAAAACAATTTATTAGCGTTCTGTAACCTCAGGAATGAGTAGCATACAAGTACAGTAGGAAAGTAGATAGCTATATAAGTAGGTAGTTAATAAAATAAGAATATATTAAAAGCATGGACAAGCTGTTAAGAGCTTCAATTATAAAAAGTTTCATTTCGTAGATACATATTGATAGCTCATATCAAGCAGTCTGTTGTGACAAATTACTTTTTTATTCAGTTTGTGTTGTTTATTTTCAGCTGCTATAGACTGTTCATTACCAAAAAGCAGATTAAACAGCATAAAATGTAAGTATTTTCTTTGTTTTGTTAATAATTTTAAAAAGCATATCATGAAAATTATATTTCATACCATTATTCATTATTTCCTCTCACATTATTTCCTCTCACCCCAACGATGCCCTTGAAGTGATGTCCCGGTGCCTGGAGGCCGTGCGGGTCTGGATGGGGAGGAACAGGCTCCGACTCAATCCCTCCAAGACTGAGTGGCTGTGGCTGCCGGCGTCCCGATATAGTCAGCTGGTGCCATCGCTGACTATTGGGGGCGAGACATTGGCCCCCACGGAGAGGGCGCGTAACTTGGGTGTCCTCCTGGACGCACGGCTGTCTTTAGAAGAGCATATGACGGCCGTGGCCAGGGGGGCTTTCTATCAGGTTCGCCTGATACGCCAGTTGCGCCCCTTTCTGGATCGGGACTCCCTATGCACGGTCACTCATGCCCTCATTACTTCCCGCCTCGACTACTGCAACGCTCTCTACATGGGGCTCCCCTTGAGGAGCACTCGGAGGCTCCAACTGGTGCAGAATGCGGCCGCGCGGGTACTTATGGGGACGACATGGCGCTCCCACGTGACATCTCTCCTGCGTGAGCTGCATTGGCTTCCAGTGGTCTTCCGAGTGCGCTTCAAAGTGTTGGTTCTCATCTTCAAAGCGCTCCATGGTTTAGGACCCGGTTACTTACGAGACCACCTTCTGCCTCCGATAACCTCCCACCGGCCAACATGCTCCCACAGAGAGGGCCTCCTCGGGGTGCCGTCTGTCAGGCAATGTCGGCTGGCGACACCCCCGGGGAAGAGCCTTCTCTGTGGGGGCACCCGCCCTCTGGAATGAGCTACCCCCAGGGATACGACTAATCCCGGACCTCCGGACCTTCCGCCGGGCCCTGAAGAATTTTTTATTTCAGCAAGCCGGGCTGGGTTAAATTTTTAATTGGGTAAATTTTATGGGTAAGGGGTTTTAAATTGGAGAAGCCAAAGATAGTTTAATTTTGTTTTAATGTATTTTAATATTTGTATTATGTGTTTTTAATTCTGGTTGTTCACCGCCCCGAGTCCTTCAGGAGAGGGAGCGGTATAAAAATTTAATAAATACTAATACTAATACTAATACTTCTTCTCATCCTCAAATTTTTATGTTGCTTTGAAATGTGCAGCAGTCTATTATTTCTGGTGAATGCTGTTTATCAATGGATAAACACAATAAGCCATGACAGATGCCTTAAATATCACAGTTCAATATCCTGAACTGTGATACTTCAATTCAGCATGGTTCAAACTCTGTCTAGTAAGAGTATGCTATATGCTATGCTATGCCATGCCATGCCATGCCATGCTATGCTATGCTATGGCAGGCCTTGGCTGGCATTTTTCCGAACAAAATGGAGCTCCATTTAGGCCTGCACAGGCTTCACCTGACACTGCAGAGGCCCACCCCTCTGGACCTCGATTTTGGCCTGCAATGTGCCAGGCGAGGCGTGTGCAGGACTAAATGGAGCGTCGGAGGGGCACATGCAGCTGAGAGGCTGGAGAAGAGAGTTTACTAGATCTTTGCATGGTAAGTGACCAAGCACAGCAGGTTGGGTGGAGGGGGGGAAGCAATTGTGGAGAACATGAGGTATTTCAGTGAGTTGGGGAGGCCTTGGGTGGTCTTAAGCAGGTGGCCTGTTCCATCACTAGGACCCCCCCATCATGGCCTTCCCCACCCTGAAATACCTCATGTGCACTTAACAAGCCACACATTTGATTAGCGAATGAATGGGCAAAAGGAGGGAATGATCACATTCAAGTCTGAGATTTACTCTCACCAATCCTCGAATTAGAAATGGAATGGACAGGCTCCATTACATTCGTAATTCAAAGACTACCTATATTGTGAAGATAGGAAAGCTAGGATAGAAAGGCAAAATTAAAGATTGAGATTGAGGAAACATGTTGAGGAAATACCTCTTTAAATTAAATCTTCACAAGCAGATGAATTGCATCCTAGTGTACTAAAGAAATTCATTACAGTCTGGCTGAACCTTTGTATTATTGAGATCCTGATTAAAATGCCAGCTGACTGGAGAAAAGAAAATGTACTTTTCTTCAAGAAAAGAACAATGAGGCTTGATGTTATGGAAAGATCAATATTATTTTCTCAGCATTTAATTTGCTGTCTAAGAACTTAGCTTTTTGTTTTATGTATATCTATTTTAATATGTATTTTTCTTTTCTTGTTTATTTTACTTTGTAGTCCCGTCCCGTCCCCCCCCCCCCGTGGTTAATAAAGGGCAATAAAAATTATTTTAAGATGTGATACTGGAAGATCCAGGAAATAACAGATTGATCAGTCTAACATTGCTAACTAGGAAAATTCTGGAGCAGATCATGTTTATTAAATTCGTAGATGTTACAACACTGAGTGGATATTGCCTAGGAAATAGAAAGAAAATTCAAAACAATCTGGATAGGTTGGAGAAATGTTGGACAAATGTGCTGCAAATAACTGTAAATTAACAAAAACAGAAAATGAAGCAGAACAAATTCTGCCTTCTCCGAAATATGTACCACATTCTGATGCCAAGTCATACAAAGTTGGTTGACTTCTCTTACCTTATCTTATCATCTTATCTTATTTGTATTGTTATAGAAAAGCAGTAGAAAAACTGATATGGAAAAGCAGTCGGGCATTCTCGTTGTGACTAATCTCTAATTTACTAATTTTAATTCAAATTTAAAGTGATGGTCTTACTTTGTAATTGGGCCATTAAATAGAATAAAATTATGTTGATTTATGATAATATAGACCTTTTTATATATGCATTTAAGAATAAGATAGTATATCAAATTACAGGACATTGTCAAGTTTCTCATCATCTCATATCTATTGTTACTAAAAAATGACATTAGTTGAAAACCATTTCTACCTTTGTCTACACAAACATAGCAATCCTTTTTTTAAAAATAAAAAAAATCCCTTTAATCCTAGTATTTTAACTTTGGCTAATATTTTTCTCTTAAGTTTCAGATCAGCAACGAAGAGAGAAATTGAAGATAGAGGTAGAAAAATGTGAGAAGGAGATGATTTCATCTCAACAGGTATCCCGATCAAGTTCCAGGGAGAGTAGAAGACTGCTGTCTGCTACCTATAGAAAAGTAGGTATATTTATTCTCTTGTTCCTTTTTCACTATTAATACTGGAAGATTCCTTCCAGATTTTAGTATTGTTTTATAGCAGTATTCTACTAAATAAATTACAGTCACCAAAAAATATTTTACTAAATCCCAGTACTTCCTTTTAAGGATAAGCCATATAGTTTTTATTTTATTCCTATGATTTTAATTTGTGCTGAATAGAACAAAATTCTCCAGTGCTGTTTCTCTCATTTTCCAGTTTTAGATTTGTTCTGGATTTCCTCTATATCAACTTGTAAATTGGGGGGAAAAAAGTGTAAATGTTCTATACAATTTTATACAAGATTCACGCCTGTTTACAAGATATTTCACCTTTATTTAATTCTACTTCTGCTATCTTTTTCATCTGCTGGAGGGGAGAATAATAATTAAAAGGTTTTACAGACTGCAACTGGAGTTTGTTCTATATGATTTTCTCCTTACCATTCATCTGCTTCAGAATGAGAAAGCTGAAATTTAATCCATCCTTCTATTTTTGTCTAGCATCAATAAGGAATATCCTACACACACACACACACACACATTCAAAATTTTAAATCACGTGTAATAACTCTCTAGCAAAATAAGCCTATAATGCCTGTTTTCAATTTACCTGCATTTAGAGATAGGCTTGCTATAAATACCTATGATCTTTGAATTAGAAGCTGGCCCTGCCGCTTCTACTGCCGTCATCTGACCTTTGCCTTCTCCCTCCTCCTGTTGACAAGGCATGCCAAACTACCTTGCATAGGGCCATTCTCGCAATGCTTCAGATAGTTTGAGAAATTTCACTGCAGTATCATGAGAATGGCTTGTGCAATTTGGAAAACAGATGAGCAGTCTCAGGAAGGTGTCCTGACATAGCCAGCATCTGCTTTACAGGGCAGCAAGTGCAGAAGGGTAAGTGAAGCATAGGGCAGCAAGGATGGCAAGGCAAGCAGAGTTCAGCAGAGGCTTTGAGTTATGGTGTGGGACTTGAGACTGAACTCTGGGGTAGCAATGCTGGGGCTGAAGTAGAGGTCTGGGAGTGTTAGCATCTGGCTGAGGCTGCTGAACTTCCCTGGTCTCTATTTCAGCCTCAGTGCCACTACTGTTGCTGATGAGTGTCACTATGCAGGGTGGCCAAAAGAGAGAGATGGAGGGGAGATAGGCAAATGGGAGGAAGTTGACACCTCTTCTGGTTGTAAGTGCAGGTGGGCTGCCAAGCATATCACTGTGGAGGTGCTGCAGTGGCCATAATTTCTGGGATCAGGTATAAGTACCATTCGTTCAGCACCCCCTTAACTTGGAATGGCGACTGAACAAACCGTTGAAATTTGAGAACTACTTGCACATGATTGCTACTTATTGTAATCTGAAACATAAAAAGAAATAGCTTTCTTTTATTTGTGTCCTAATTTTTGTAAATATTATTTACTTCATCCTTTCTCCAATCTGTTTCCTCTAAAATATGCTGAAATTCCATCTTCCAAATTTCTCAGTCAGTATTATTAAATCTTAAAATTATGGTCCTAAGTATAACTTGTTGGAGAAGACAGGTTTAGATTATAAATGAAAGTTAATATTCATGTTTATATTCATGTATCTTCCCAGCTACATAGAAAAAGAAAGAAATTGAATGAGAAATAAATTGCTCAAATAGACCAGTTGTTGACTAGCACTGCATAGAATAGCACTAGTTAGGAGAATGATCTCTAATAGACAGCTAGAATATTATTTGCGTAGCAGAAACAGGGAGAGTACTGTAAATGGGGGGATTCATTTTCATTTTAAAATATGCATAACAGCATATTTGGCTTCAAGCTGCTATATAATGTTGATCATAAGTTGGCCAATACTTGCATGACTGCTTGGTAGCTGACAGTGAATGATAAGTTTCCCAGATAATCACCCTATTTAAAAATGTTATTCATGACTGGTGGTGATGGGTAATACAATATGCTGTTGTTTTTGCTTTGTTTTGTTATATTTTGAAATAAAAGGAAGAAATGTCAAGTTAAATATCTGAGACTCATTTGGTTACCATTATTGTCATTCATCAAAGTGTTTGTCATTTCGGATTGTTGAATAAAGAACCTTTGTATTCACTACTGATTTTATCATGCTAATGCAGGATTTGCAATATGTATCTATTGGTGAAACTTTATTTCAAAATTTTAAAAGGAATATGCCAGGTTAAGACCAAACCAAACAGAAAATGGCTTTCAAATCATAGCTGTCAAACATTATCCTGGTTCTGATTGTCTCTAAATACTAATCAGTTATCTCCTATAATATGGATAATTGGCCCATAGTATCATCCAACAGGATGTATTCATCCTATTGGATGGAAAAGCTAACATGTTGTGCTCCTTCTCTTCGGTGGTAAACTTATTGGTAATGGAGAATATGATTATTAGACTCAGTCTCAACTCTTCTTTTTAAGATATGTGATTGATGTTCTTATGAATAGCCCAATTGCTCTAGAGCTGCAACTGGCCCAAGTTACATTCTGCAATGGCAATGTTGAGGATCCCTAATCTGGAAATACTCTATTGTCAAGTCAATAAGGGAGAATATTTGTACTCAGAGTTGAAGGGCCCTTCTATTGTCAAACTTGTTGCATGATGCCATGATATGTACCCTGTTTCCCCGAACATAAGATATCCCCTGATAATAAGCCCAGTCGGACTTTTGAGCACATGTGGTAAATAAGCCTCCACCCGAAAATAAGCCCTCCCTGAAAATATTTAAACACAGAGCTGGAAATAAGACAGCAAAAGGAGCCCCATCTTGCTCCACACACCCCAAAATAATAAGGCCTCCTCGAAAATAAGGCCAAGTGCTTATTTCGGGGTTCAAAAAAATATAAGACAGGGTCTTATTTTCAGGGAAACACAGTATGGAGAAATAAATAAATTCAAATAACTATATTGTGGTCATTAACAAGTGGAAAGAAAGAAGGCAATGGTTTTCAAATATCCAGAACATCCAAAAATAAGAGGAGCAATACATAGAAAATGGAAAAAGCTTCTATGCTAAAAACCTTTGTTCTTGTTAGTTAAAACTAACATAAGAGTAGTAAATAGTTTTATTGTGGTCATTAACCAGTGCAGGAGAATTGGTGTTCAAACATCCAAAACTAAACTGTATTAAAGTAATAGAAAAGGTACATACAAACAAAGAATTTAAGCTAAAAGACAATATTAAATCAAAAAGTGCTAAGAAGATAGCTCAGGCGTCATACAAGTCACAAAAGAGATAAATTAAAATTAGCAAACCTGTCTATAGAAATTTTAAAATAGCAACATCAGGGGTGAAATCTAAAATTTGTTACTACCGGTTCTGTGGGCGTGGCTTGGTGGGGGGGTAATGTGACTGGGTGGGTGTGGCCAACTTTTTTTTTTTTTTACTTTTAAAAGCATTTTTTCTACAACCTCTTCGGCCAAAGAGGTTGCAGAAAAAATGCTTTTAGAAGCCTCTGACGATCCCAGCTGAGCCGCACGATCATCAGAGGCTTTTTTTTTTTTTTTTTACTTTTAAAAGCATTTTTTCGGCTGAAGAGGTTATAGAAAAAATGCTTTTAAAAGTAAAAAAAACAGCCTCTGATGATCTCGCGGCTCAGCTGGGCATGGGGGGGGCGCAAGGATTTTTGCTACCGGTTCTCTGAACTACCCGCCACCATCGCTACCGGATCGGGCGATCTGGTCTGAACCGGGAGCATTTCACCCCTGAGCAACATAAAATACAAAATTTAAAAATGGTAGATAAATCAATAACATTATTCCAAAGGGATTTGTGGATTATAAATTTATATTACAAATCCCTTTCGAACCTGAGAAGACAATAAAATATCTGACATGACATGTATGCACCAAAGCATAAAAAAAAGAAGTTAAAAAGCAACTAGCAGTTAATGCAGAACTTGAACCATTTTGGGCTATCTCAGACAGGTTCAGTTGCTCTTAATTATGCCTTGCCTGGTTTTGCTTGCTGCTATACAAAATCTGACAATCTTAAATGTTATTTCAGGGTTGATGTCCATTACCGGAAAGTAGAGATTGCTAATATTGTTGATTGGGGAAAGTCAGGAGTGGGGAAATGAAAGCATTTTCAGGTTCTATATAAAACAGGCAATGCAGAAGAACATGTTGGATAGTTTTGACTTGTCCTGAGTCCCAGGGACATGATAGATATATCTTTCACCCAGAAGTGCTGAAGGGAAAACATGACATTGAATTGAGATCCAGATCCTTCCTGATTCAGGATGTTAAACTATGTGAGATACAAGCTGGTGCCAGGGGTGCATCTGGCTATTTGCCATGGAAAGCTGATCAATATATCTAAGCCACCTTTAGGTCTACCTCTGTCTTTCCCAGCTACAGCATTAGGAAGTAAGCTGTATATCCACTAAGTGCCCAATCAGTTGGAAGCCAGGTTTTTTACAACAAGCTGATAATGAATATAGTTATGAAACATACGAAGTTTATTATCTCTGCAATTGAACAACCAAATGTCCATATTTCAATTAATAGGGGTAGCTTAGACCTATGTGTGAATAGTAGATTGATCAGGTTGTCAGTCTCTTTTTAAATTGAAAATAAAATCTGAAGTAAAATCTAAATAGGTGGCATGGTATTTCATTTTTTTTCTTGACAAGCTTGTTTGGATAATAGAATCCAAATCAGAGTCAATATCAGAGGTGAAAGAAATTCTTGCCTTTGAGGAATATAGTTCTTTGAGGAATACCCTACTTCAATTCTAATGATTTCAGCCCACAGGGGTAATTTCCTCTTCTTGGAACTGCATTAAACAAGTAAGTGGAGCAGTTACATTCTCCTCTCCGTTGTAGTCAGTTAGAGCCAGCTGAGGGATAAAAGATGTTGGTGAGGAGGCTTGTTGTTTTAAAATCCAGAATCTGTTCTGAAGATCTATTAACGGAGCATAAAATGAGCCATTGGGGGAAAGAAAAAGATGGTTGCATTCTCCTTAAATTGAAACACTAGTTTCTGTATTATCCTGTTTCGTCAGAAGGCTGTAGCCTTCAGCAAGTGAGAAGAGTGTGACTGAATCACGGGCTGGACTGGAATGTCTTTAAATATTCTAGAAGGGAAACTGCTGTATTTCTGCCACCTTAAAAAAATCTGCACATTATATATCTTAAGAAAAAGAAGGCAGATTCTTTTAAACCCTTTACCTATGAAACTAGCCAAAAAGTGAGATGTATCCAGCTCTCTATGCTTGGGGTGATAGCATAGGCTTGCTTAACAGATTTGTTACAGCTTTCTGATGTGTAAGATTCCTAGCAGACAGACAATTGAAAGAGATTGATTGCAGAGCTTGAAATGATCTCTGAAAAGTGATTTTTGTTTGGTCTTTCTTTTCTATTCCTTCCAGTATTTCATGACTGATGGCAACTAGAACTTTAAAAACTCCTTGTTGGGTGATACAGAGGTGGGCAATCTCCTTTTGAGAAGTAGAATCTTCCTTTCTCGTGGTAATAAACTTGTTCTTCATTAAAAGGTACTTACAACTTTGTGAGTATCATAGTGTGGTAGGAAAGAGACATTTTTTTTTGTTGGTTTCCTTTTCCTTTTTTTTTTATTTGCACTGTTGAGCTATTTCTCAATTTGGTGGCATAGGTAGTCATCAACGTATGACTACAATTGAGCCCAAAATTAATGTTCCTAAGTGAGACATTTGTTAAATTTTGCTCCATTAGGTCCCAGTTGTTAAGTGAATCATTGCAGTTTGTTTTTTTTTTTGAGCAAAAAATTTCTATTGTTTTTTTTAAAAAAAAATTCAAACAAATCAAGCAAATCAATTAGGCATTTGTGCAACCCCCCTGTCCCTCTCCCCTCCCCCGACTTCCCAGAAGAAAAACAGGGTATAGATTTTACCAAGCATACGCTAAAATATGCTAAATTAATGCAAGACATTAAAACTCCCTAAACCCCTTAACTCCCCTTCTACAGATTATTCATCAACCTCCCTTTAAACACAAAATAACATATAATCCTTTAGCCCTAAGAATTTTTTTAAAAAAACCCAATAACAAACACTAGTAGATAATACATACTTAATCATTTGGCTATTCCTCCTGCTTATATTCTCCATATTCAAATATTTTTAACAATAACTAAACCTTAATTAATCATAAACTCTCAATTCATTTAGTTAATCATTATAGTTAATCATTAATACATCAATAATTAGGCCAGAAAAAATTAATCTTCCTTTCTTCCTTTCTTTCTGTTTTTTTTCCAATCTTTCTTCCTCCCTCCTTTAATTTTGAGGAGGTTTTGAATTTTAACTGGGGGTTGATGTATCTTTAAGACTTCTCCCTTTCTCAAAACCATTTCCTCTAGTTTAGAGCCCCCATCTCGACTCTTCTTGCTTGTATAGACAGTCAGTTCATAGAACAAAGAATTAACTCGATCAGTTTGCAAAGAAAAATCCAGTTGCTGCATTTCAATTAATTGTGTGAAAGCCTCTGCCAAATCCTCTGAGACCTCGTAGAGCTGATCAGTTTCTTCTTCTTTCTGCTCCAAATTATACTTTTGAAAAGTTCTGTCAGTTAATTCCAAAAGGGCAGGAAGAAGGTTTGAAGATTCTTGAAGGTCAGCAAGTTCCAGCTTCTCTGTCTTGATCAAAATGTCTCCTACATTGTCTTTATGCTTTCCTTCAAAAACATCCTCAGTTACTTTTTTATCCTCCACCAGTTCTGTAAGTTTTTGTTCCATGATTGCTGTAAAGTTATTAATAATTTCAATTTGATTATTCATGGTTTCCTTTATAAATTCTGCAAAGTCTCTTAAAAAAGCCTCCTGGTTCTGTGTTTCAGTTCTCTGTGTCATTTCTAATGCCATTACAGAGCCTCCACTTTCAGAAACTCCTTCCTTGGAAGCCATATTATTTTAAAAGAAATTTTCTTTTCACAGCCATAAAGTCTCTCAAACAACTTTCTCAAATTTATTTGTAATTTATCAAGCAAGATAGTCTTTTCTAGATCCAGCTCTCAAATCCAGCAGTTTAAATCCTAGCAGTTTAAATCCAGTCTCTGAGCAAAAGTCTATTAACAAGCACTTTCATTTCCTACCTTCACTTTCACACCCACAAAGACGCCATTTCCAGCTTCAGCTCGGCAAAATCAAATAGAAACAATGTATCCCAGGAGTTAAGCATATACTTGCAAAAGCTTGCTCTCCTGCTTCCGTTCTGTCTGCTTTTTGAAATCAGTTAATCTTCTTCTTGGCAGCAGAGTCAGTCGCTGGCGTCTGGCTCCGTTTAAACGGAGTTGCCACGGATCCGGAGCTTCAGTGGGCTGAACGGGGAGCTCTCACCTTCCAAGCCCCTGGAATTACTCCAGGGGCTCCCAGGGAGCTCTACCCTCGCCCACCGGCTCTCCTCTCCTTCTTCTCCCGAAGGAGAGGTTTTTAAGCCGTCTGACAGCTGATTAGCGCTGTCAGAACGGCTCGAACGGAATCATGGGGCTGGCGGTCCAAAAAGACCGTCCGCGACGCCAGGCGGTGCCAACCGGAAGTCCAATCATTGAAGTTATTAAGTTAGTAACACGGTTGTTAAGTGAATCTGGCTTCCCCATTGACTTTGCTTATTAAAAGGTCGCAAAAGGTGATCCTTGGACACTGCAATCATCATAATTGTGAACCAGTTGCCGTGCATCCAAATTTTGATCATGTAACCAAGGGGATACTGCAGTTGTCATAAGTATGAAAAATGGTCAAGTCACTTTTTTCAGCCCCACTATAACTTTTAACAGTTACTAAACGAACTGTTGTAAATTGAGGACTACCTGTATTTCTGTGTAATGTAATCTGTGTTAATTCTTCCTTGATTTGGCTTTTTCTTCCTTTGTAGCAATATCTAGTTTTCACCTGTAATGCCCTTTACCACAAACTTTCTTTTTTTCCTAGTTCCTTTTTCTACAAACCCAAGAACCTTTTCACCAGAAAAAGGCAGTCGGTATTTTCATATTGGATAGACAAAAGAAATTAAATTGCAAGATGGGTGGCCAAGTTTCCTTATTGTGTCAAAATTCATGAATGCCAAGTCAGGAGCTATGGAGTGTGTTTCTGCCATGATTGATGGTAGAGCTTGTCTCTTCAGAAGCAGGTCTGGCCAATGCTTTCTCCAGTTCTTGTTCTTATAAAAGTCTTCCAATATATATTACTACCAACAATTCAGAGCTAGTCAGCTTTTTTATTAGATATGTTGTTATTACAGTACACGCCTTTGTCTTTCTCCTCCAGCTCAGGCCTAGAAATTGAAGAAAGACGTTTGTAGTGATCTTTTGTTCATATTCAGTGACAGAACCAAAAATAGTCCATATACTTATGGAAGGTATAGATTTTATTACTTAGTAAAGCCTGCTTGTACCATACAAATACTGTAGTTGTTTATATTTTCCCTTATTATAAACTTTAATTTTAAGTTATTCTGTTATTTGATTTTCTATTAAATATTCCATTTTTAGCATCATTGAATTTGTCATTGAATTTCAATTTATTTCTTTTCCTTCCAGTATGCTCTCCTTTTAATAATTTGCTCACAATCATAAAACATATATACATTAATGCTGCAGAGTCCTATAGAAAATGAAATGTGGACTGCAGGAGTATTTTTCAAAAATGTTCATTGTGTTGTACATTATCTTTGAAAAACAAAAGCATTTTATTTTAAGTAGACAGCTGTTAAAATAGATAAGACAGAAAGAGATTACATTCGTCTTTATAAGGGCTGTTAATGATATTTTGGGTACTGGGACTATGAAATGGATCATAAAGAATAAAATATTGTAAAATAATTGCTACAATATATGGATGTGCTTTATAGCAGAGGTCTCCAAGCTTGGCCACTTTAAGACTTGTGGACTTCAACTCCCAGAATTCCCCAGCCAACATGTTGGTGGGGAATTCTGGGAGTTGAAGTCTACAAGTCTTAAAGTGGCCAAGCTTGGAGACCCCTGCTTTATAGAGTATTATGAACATGCAGTGGATGGAAATGTGTGATCTTAGGTTATGTCAATATTACTTCATTTCTTAATCGTACATAGAGAAATATAGTTTTCTGGATCAACACTTCTGTAGTTTGATGCTGGCTTTTTCACCAAATATGTTTAACATTAACTACCATTTAGTTGAACTGATGTAATATGATAAACTGGGATTAATTTAAAATAGAAACAAAAGCTATCATCTTTTCTTTGTGGCTACACAAGAGAAAAGAGATGAGCAACTTAACCTTCTTATGACAATGTTTAGCATTATGTAACAACACTAACATTTGAGTCAAAATGCACAGATGTGCTACAGATTTAACTGAATTTTCCTGATGTTCGTATTTTGATTCCTGTCTTGAATTCTTAGGCATGCTACAGGCAAACAATTTGCAATAATAATAATAATAAAAAAACATGTGTCCTTGGCATATTCTGATTCACCAAAATTAAATAGGTGTTACAAGATTCTTCAGTAACAGTAACAGAGTTGGAAGGGACCTTGGAGGTCATCTAGTCCAACCCCCTGCTCATGCAGGAGACCTGTACTAGGGATTCGAACCGCCGAACTGCCGACCTTTCTGATCGACAAGCTCAGTGTCTTCAGTAAGACATACTGCATATATCTGTTATTATAATACTTATCTTTTAAAGTGATTTTTTATATATTTTATATTGTTGTTTTCCTATGTGATTTTATCTGTTTGTGGCATCACACAGAGTTGCCTTTGGTGAGATGGGTGGCAATATCAATTTGATTAATAAATAAATAAATTTTGTGCAGACAGCAGTATTTTTCATGATTTTATTTCAGTGTTTCAGCAGAAAGTCAAAACTAAAAAGCTTTGCCATTTGTTTTGAGCTGTCAGGGTTATTTAATAGCACCTCCGCTGCTTTGGGAATTTGTGTGAAATACACATATACATGTGTATTGTTGAAGGTTAATTGTTCCATGTATATCTTTCTCCTGGTTCATACTCTGATATACATTATAAGCACTACAAAGAATCCCTGGGAATAGCAAAAGTGCCTTGTTCAGGTTTATTGCTTTGGAGAATTTATATGACTTTGTTTCCATTTCATAGTCTGTCAAAAGCTTCAAGTCTGCTGAGTTGCTAGTTTTATCTGCAACCACCTTTTGTAATGCCTTTCCTCAGTGGCATGCTGGGTTGTAAATGAATACATAAAAATCAATGATGTCAAGGAAAAGAACTGCTAAAGAGTGCTTCTTGTATCTTTAACTTTATACGGCTTCTTACAGTATTTTATTAACTGGCAATTGAATGTAATTTTTGGTTTTGCTTTAGAATAGCAATACAGCAGCTTAAAAAACAAATGCATAGAAAACTGGTTTTCAAGGATAGAAAATATGGAAATCTATAATGAATAGCATTGGCATATATTAGATTTAGTTACATTTTCTTTCGTCTCCGAGCTTTAATTTCTTTTGCTCATGACATCTCAGTCTTAATGCTTTGCATAACACTACATGGTTCAAAGAATAACTTAATAGCTATATTTCTGTGCAGAATTACTTTTTGCTTTATATGCTGCCTAGGTTAGTTATTCAGCAAGACAATGCTGACTTTATAATGCCCAGAGTACACGTAGTTTATAATCTTAAACTTTTTCCCCTTCTGATGAAGAAAATGGACTCTGAAGATGTTTTTAAAAACACAAAGAAAATATTGAAAATATTGAAGAGAAATCAAAATTCAAAACACCCTTCTACTGGCTGTTTTGAATTTTGATTTCTCTTCAATATTTTCAATATTTTCTTTGTGTTTTTAAAAATATCTTCTGAATCCATTTTCAAGGCTGTGACCAGAGGAAAATGTAATTGTACAGGTAGTCCTTGCTCAACATCCATTCATTTAGCAGTCATTTGAAGTTACAGCAGCAGAGAAAAATGAACCACTCCTCAAATTTATAACTATACAGTGCCCTCATGGTCACATGATTAAAAATGTGAGGGGGGGGACACCAGTGCATTTACAATTGGTCCTTGCTGCCGCCACCACTACAACTGCCCTTAGCTGACCTTTCTCTTGTGCCTGTCCTCAGTTCCATTGTCATGTTCTTGCTGTGGTGTACAGCTTTTTGATGCCATCCCCAGTGGACCTTCCTCCTCTGCAGGATAGATAGAGAAGCCATTTTATGAGTTTCTGTCTTTTTATTCATGGGCTGTAAGAGATTATTGGCCCTTAGTTGCAAATAAAAGAATACTTCCGCGCAATTCTATCTGGCTGTGTCTTTATCAAATCTGGAAGGAAATTCCACAACAGTTACAGTAGACCCCAGGCTGGTTGACAAATAAGGGCATAACCAACCAATGGAGAAACTTTATGGAAATTATGAAATAAAACAAACAGAAGATCAAGTGCTGTTTGCAAAAGCAGATATTTGAATAATTGAAACAATTATGGGGATAGCACAGAAACCAACTTGTCATTTTAATATTAATTCCATTGGTTTATATTGCTGTGTGGCGGGTGCTTGGATGGGTTTTTTTTCTTTTCACTGACGTTTTATTTCAGCAAAAAGGAAACGAAATACCGAGCTATATCCCAGGGCAAAAGAACAATCAACCTGGCAAGTCCAAAGCCCCCGAGGTAGAAAGTCTTTTGTCAGTTTGTGGGGCCAAAGGGAATGTCTCAGCCTAAACAGAGTCCAATCAATATCTCTGTATTTTTTTATAAGCACTTCATTATGAGGCAAACAAATGGCAGAGAATAGTATTCATTTAGTATTTATTCTTTGTCTGCTTTTCATGAAAAGAGACCAATCAAATGGCCTGTGGTTTTTATGTCTTTCCAGCCCACCCCAACACAGGATTCATCAGAACCAGCAGACAAGGAACTCGTAAGGGCACCATGTGAACAGAAGTATGGGTCAGACCCCCTATCGACTCCAGAGAAGCAAAGCACAATCTTTCAAAGGAAAGAAAAAAATAACAAAAAAGTTGGTCCAAAAATCTCCAGCTTATCAATTGAAAGCTCAGATTCCAGCATTTCAAGCCTACAAAAATTACATTCTAGAGTTTCCTGCAGTTCTTCTGACACTACAGCAAGCAAGCATTCTTCAAAAGCCCAAACTCCCGACTCCAGAGCATGCAGTGGGGATCTCCTGGATAAGCATTCCCAACATTTTACCAATGGTCAGCAGCCGTTCACTCCAAGGACTTTAAAGTCAGACGCAAAATCCTTTCTTTCACAGTACAGATATTACACCCCAGCGAGACGGAAAGTAAGGGAGAATCTAAGGCAACAGATAGAAGCAGAAACACAAACTGAAATAAGCAGGTGAAGAACTTTCTTAAGGAAGTCGTATTATAGGCATTGCACGAACCTCCTCTGTGGTGCATTGAATTGCTGCTTCATGTTCATATTTAACAATGGAAAGCTTAACTTAATGGGTGGGCAGTAACTTGTGTGTGTGTGTGTGTGTGTGTGTAACATCGCTAAGTAGTAGATGGATGAAAAATGTCCTATAGTAGTACATCAAGACAGTTCATCCTGTGACTATTACCACAGTATAAACATGTGGTAAAATTAAAAATGAGGCAATGAACAATTAACAAAGATCTCATATTTGCTTCATTTCATTCTTCTCTTTTTAAAAAAACACCCCTTTCAAATGACATAAGTCCACCTTCATGGAAAATTATATTTCCAAAGAGCTGTTGTAGGTATTAGGAGCCCATGTGTCTGCTCATCACCTGTATTTTAGTTATTGTGCACAGCTTGTTGGTGTATTTACATTTGCAGAGATGTCCCATTGTCATATTGTAGATTCATATCTATATGAATAATTTGATCCTGCTTAATTTTATTTTTCATAGAATATGCAGGGGTGATTGGGCTGGATGCTAAAATTTACAAATGGAAAAGCTTCCTCCATTTGCAAATGGAATCATGATTTCCATTGGGAATTTTCTGTAGGATGATGGCATCACCTCCAGGACTTATCCAGAGGATTCCCCAAAACTCTGGAATAGCAAGGGAAATGACATAGGAAAAGAGGAATTAGTAATTAGGAGAAAATAGTTGTTCCATGCCCTCCAGCAAGTCTGTATCCAAGCATATTTATGAACTTTTTTATATTGCTTAATAATGTTCTAGCAGGTTTATCTATTTTCTGACATGGAAATACAGTTATGGTAGTAAGTTTTATTCCAGAGTAGTAAGCAGAAATTACTTGACTCTGGCAAAAGGGGTTGGAGTGTTCATAATAAAAGAAACAGGATAATAAACAGAGATACAGACAATGTAATCTAATCAAAATCACTTTTGAATTTATGTTTAAAAGACGTTTGAACCAAGCTCCTGAAAAATGAAGACCAATATTGTTAGGACTGACCTGATTCTTGTCTTGAAAGTCAGATTTACAATTTTAATTGCAAGTAGTATATTTCAATTTGAATTAATTAGTATATGTACAGCTAAAGTTCAACAAAAAATTGGATTTGATACTAGAAGCTCCAACAGGAAGGTATCTATATTTTGTGTTGTGTACAGTATAGTGCCACAAATATTAGCAGAATTATATTCATTAATACTTGTAATTTAGGTGCCCAAACACAGATCTCCCATATATTTTACCTCATTTCCATTTATATTAATAGAGGATATTAAAAGGCAGCACAGTTGCAAGGGAGTAAGCATCTTATTCAAAGATATAAATAATACAGAATAGATGTCTTCTGCCTTAATTAAATCTCCTCCGAATATAATACTTATTTTTCTCATGCTAAAGGTTTATTAAGTGCTATCAATTCACTGTCTTCTTTAGAACTGGGATTCTATAGCAAATTAAGAGTCCCTTCAACATCATTGTATTTAATGCCAAGCAAGGAAATGATTGTGGCATGATTAGAAGACTTAGACCCTTTGGGAATACTCTTAATTCAGAGGTGCCATAGTTATTCTATAGATACTATTAATATTCCACATCTTTTATATCTTTATCGTGGTTTCTTTATTAAAAAAGATTTATACAAGCAGATGGATTATCAGTTCCTTGTATAGTTTTCCTTCCCGTGGGCCATTTGTCTGCCACCTCATGAATAGCCACAAACGATGGGTATAGCATCTATAAGCATTAACACTCTGATCATCGTTTTTTGAACCCAGATAGTAATATGCTCTGCCCCATAGATACTCAAAATAGTATATGAAGTATTGTTTCTGCAAAAATGACATAAGATCATTGTATTTTGTAGTTTTCAAGCCGAGCCTGAAGCAGCTGAAAAAAAGAATTTGCCTAGTTTTCAGACAATCATGAAGGAGGTAATTCAAATGATCTGTTTGTGTTTGTTTCTGACCAGGCCATTCATAAAAAGAAGTCTGTTGCTCTGGGTAGTTGGTTACATTCAGTGGTGAAATCCAATTTTTTTTTTACTACCGGTTCTGTGGGGGTGGCTTGGTGGGTGTGGTATGGCGTGGCTTGGTGGGCGTGGCTTGGTGGGTGTGGCAGGGGAAGGATACTGCAAAATCTCCATTCCCACCCCACTCCAGGGGAAGGATACTGCAAAATCCCCATTCCCTCCCTACTCCCGGGGGAAAGATATTGCAAAATCTCCATTCCCACCCCACTCTGGGGCCATCCAGAGGTGGTATTTGCTGGCTCTCCGAACTACTCAAAATTTCTGCTACCGGTTCTCCCGAACCTGTCAGAACCTGCTGGATTTCACCCCTGGTTACATTCCATATTGAAAGTGGTTGCCCTGATCTACTAAAAGGTCTCATTTGTGGCTTGGATGTTTTTTTGGATTTGATGTTTTCTATAGAAACACAATGGATGCTCTAGCAGAAGTACCTTTTATTTCACTTTGGTTTGGTACATTAGTTTCAACCTTATTAAGATAAATTAATGTCATGCCTTTTCCTTTGCTAATTATTACAATGGAATTATATAACTAGAACCATGACTAGAACACTTCAATTGATGAAGAATGAGGCCACTTCAATTGTTATTGTGGGGCAAAAGGATAAATCATTATACCCTCATAGTTTAACTTGGGTTGTCCTTGGGTTTTCAGCTTAGTTCAAAGTGTTGTTTCTAATCTTTTAAATATTTAATAATCTGCCTATATGTTTATGTTTATCATTAGGATGCTGCTTGCTGGCTTTCTGTTAGGATTTATAGAATTTGCTGACTGTGTAACTAGGTCTTCTCAGCAGTGTTCCAGCAAGATTACATTTATCCAATTCTATTTTAATGAAAACATTTTAATGCACTTTTAGTTTAATAATATAGTAGTAATAGCCATGTTTACATTACTATTTTATATTCTTTTTTTTTAATTTCCTGCATTTTTGGATCTGCTAAATTGAATTCCATTCATTAATAACTTAACCTTCATGAAAGCGTGGCCAAAAGGTAGTGGATTGCATAGCAATAGATCAGAATTGTTTGGTAGTTTGGATGGCTGGAACAGCCAGTAATAGTTTCTACACCACCCATCCACCCACCCCACCCAACTAGAGGTTCTCCCATTACTCACAGGCATTGAAATTTCCTCTCACATTCTGTCTGAAAGGTGCTTTTCAAAAGGCAACTGGACTTCCTTTGTTTTCTTGAAGGTGTTTTGCTTCTCATCCAAGATGTTTCTTCAGTACTCATTGAATGGTGGGGAATGGAATATATACTCCTTGGAGTTATCTGGTTGTTAGCACTCTGTAGGTCAGTCTTTAGCTCTCTGAGAATTGTTGAGGCAACTTGGGGGTTTATCTGTACTCTTGGGTCACCTGAATTAGAGTGCAAATGAGTATGGAATGGGTTCTTGGAACTGCTGATATGTTCTCCTATCCATCAGGACAAGATTCAGCAGTCCATTGCATTTGAAAGACAAAGGTCACAATTTTGAAGACAGCAAAGTTCACATTCTGAACAGAGAGGACCATTGGTTTGAAAGAGGAGTTAAAGAGGCCATCTATGTTAAAACTGAGCAGCCCTCTCTCAACAGAGGAGGATATGATATCTCCTGTCTACATTATAGTCTTTTCAGCAGTTCCTAAAAGGTTAACAAATGGCTTGAGAAATGTCTTGCTTAACAACAGAAAAATAGGGCTCAAGTCGAGAACTACCTGTACAAATGAATTTTGTATCAATAACAGAGATGTGTTCTTTACAGGTAGAAGATCCCAGGTTTTCTAATGAGCAGAAGTCTGATGAAATGAAAACTATTTCTCGGTTATCCTCTCCAAGGTAAGCAGTATTTGGATCTTTTTCCTTTTTTTTTTAACACACCCTGTGACTTTCCAGAAGTCCAGAATGATGAATTTTGTGAGGTTTAGAACTGTATGAAGTTCTCTAAGTACAAATACGCATTTTTCCCTTCAAACAAAATTTCAGAAGCAGAGCAAATAAAGTAAAGATCTAATATGAAAGATGAAATATTTGTTTGAACCACAATATTTATTTTGATTATTGATTTGATTTGATCTCTGTGGTGGCACCTACCCTCTGGAACGATCTACCCCCAGAGATACGAGTGATTCCAGACCTCCAGACTTTTCGTTGGGCCCTAAAAACTTACTTTTTTCAGCTAGCCGGGCTGGCCTGATTCCATGTTGGTTTTAATGTTTGATACTGATTTTTAATTGATATGTTTTAAATTATGGGCCAAATTTCATTAATTAGTTTTAATAATTATTTTAACTTTTGTGTACAAATATTTTTATTTTGGCTGTTCACCGCCCTGAGTCCGAAAGGAGAAGGGCGGTATACAAATTTAATAAATAAATAAATAAAATTAATTAATTAATTATGAATTAGTAAATCATGAGAATGTGATAAAATCTTTCTTGGATGTAATTGGATGATTAACCCACCATCAATGAACAGGTGTTTACTTCAGGTGAAAGATGGGTAAATATATTTGTTTAAAGCCAAAATTCAGAATAATGCCACCTCAGGCTGAGACAAAGACGGCAGATTGCAGCACTGATTGCTTGGAAGACACTGGGCCCAATTCAGAATGCTGGTTATCATCTTTAAAACCTATATACCATATGTAAAGCACGGAGATTCAGTAAGCACCAACTTGCCCATCCCCAACAAAATTCTAGAAGGGATGCTGAGAAATGCAAAGGGCAATGGAGAAAACAGCAAACCTTCTTAGTAGCAATCCACACGGTTTCGAAAATTTCTCCACCAGAGATACATTGACCCTACTATCTGTTTGCATGCAGTAAGAATACGCTGGAATGTTCTGTTATTTGCAGGGTTACTTTTTGTTGACTGTTTTATTTCTTATGTTTTGTGGCTTTATTGTTGTTTACTTGTTCATTGCCCAGAATCTATCCTATTGGGATAGAAGACAAAGATAAAATTGCAAGGGCAAAATGTTCCTCTCTCCTTTTTTAACAACTCATGAGAAAAAAATAAACATCTTCCTGCTCCTGATTGGTTGCCCAGGGTTTGAGTTTCCTGCAATTTACTTGACTTTGCCCACTATGTAGATTGACAGGTTTAAGTATGATTAACAGTTTAGTTTATATTAAAATAAAATATATTATTTTCTCTCCTTCTTTCACACCACAATGAGAGTTACTGGGTAATATCCATTTAATAATTCTAAAAGTGGTTACATGATTTTATTTACTCCCTCGCCTTCTTTGGGGAATAAAATTCAAAAATAAGAATGATCACACTGTGCAATTTCCTCCTTTAGACATAGCGATCAATTTGAGCATAGCCTTATATGAAACAATGTACATTTTCATAGTATTCTGCCTTCTGGGTCTGATTTGCACTGTTCCTTCCTCCTTATGGCTTAGAGCAATTTCTCCATGTTCTGTTGAGTCCCCAACCATGAGGAAAATCCAAGCTGAGTAAGTAACTCATTAATTTCTATGTTACATAAATGCAAAACATTAATGAAGTTGACATTTTAAGTGAGATAATACCAAATTACAATTGGACCCATGTACATCAGTTGCTAAATTGTTGCACAATGAAAAATTATTGGATTATTTTTATATCACTGATCCTGTTTCTTTCCTTCCCCTACCCCACCCCTGAATATCATTTTGACACATATAACCATATCGAACAATCTGATATAACCACAACATTCACATGTTTAAGGACACAAGACACCACAACCTGGTTTGGTTAATGGATTGAAATCAAAATTACTTCCATTTCTTCTGCATTTCTTTTATTTACTTTCTAGCATCGGGGCCCAAAGCTACATTATGGAAAATCCATGAAATGCTATATGAAACAGTTCCCTTCCTATTTATATGAAAATGTCATGAGAATGCAAGGGAGGAAAGAAAGGGATATGTTGCTTATTTATGGGCTAAATAAGTAGGAAAACCTACAAGCAAGATATGAGAAATTGAGTCCTTGGTGTTCTCTGACCTTCATTGTTGTTTGCAGATGTTTCATTACCAGACTAGATAACATCTTCAGTACTAGAAGGGAATGGGGTTTGCTCCCTGATTATATATAAAATGGCTTTCTTTGTCAGTGTTAATGATGTTGTTTTGATAGTTCCTTGATTAAACTTGTTTACTGTTTGATTGTTGGGCTGGTATTAATACTGCTTATCCGGGCATTGATTGCTAGCAAGGAGATATTCTGGTCATATTTTTTCTGACTTGTCTGAATACCAAGCATTTAGCATTCTTTAATATTTTTTTGGATTTAGCTTGATCTAGGATGCTATCCATTTCCCAATTGAAACTATGACTGAATCTATCCATGTGCTCTAAAATTAAGGAACTTATTTTGGCAAATATGCTCTGCTAGTCTTCTGCCTGTCTGTCATACTTAGTGGCAGTTACAGATCTTACACTTAATGTTGTTGAGAACAGTATTACACTGAAACAAAAGGGATGCAACATAAACTTCATTGCATCTCATAAGTCGCTATGGAATCAATTATGACCTATGAGATAGATTGCTCATACACTTTTCCCCCAAACATTTTGTGTCCCAACTAAAAGATCAGTCTCCTCATCAATTCATGTAAAATCATTATCTGTTTTCCCAAACCTTTTCTATTCCCAGCAAATCTGAAGTTCAAAGTAAGCATTCTGGGGGCGGGGGGGGGGGAGGGGGGTGTTTCAAAAACATTAAAGCCAATTTAAGGAGAAAAGCAACTTAGAACTAAGGAGAAATTTCCTGACAGAACAATCAGTGAAACAACTTGCCCCCAGAAGTTGTGAATGCTCCAACATTGGAAGTTTTTAAGAAGATGTTAGATAACCATTTGTCTGAAGTGTTCCTTCCTAAGCAGGGGGTTGGACTAGAAGATTTTCAAGGTCCCTTCCAACTCTGTTATCCTATCCTATCCTATCCTATCCTATCCTATCCTATCCTATCCTATCCTATCCTATCCATCCTATCCATTCCATTCTATTCTACTCTACTGTAGCAATCCATTAACTGAACAGACTGTCAGTTGTGCAGATTGTCAGATTTCCAGCTCTTACTGATGCAATGGAATATATGGCAGAGTTGTGTGTTGCTTAACACTCTTCATTCAAGCAACTTCTTTAACAACACTATTGTTTATATAAGAGGAAATTTAGTGACATATTAGCAGATTTGCTGATTGCTTATTTCTGTTAAATGTTTGTATATGTATTGCATTAGTTTGCTTTTTTTTAGATAACTCTTAAAATGAGTCGTGGTGGCACAGTGTTTAGAATGCAGTATCGCAAGCTAGCTCACTGCCAGGAGTTCGATCCCGACAGGGCTCAAGGCTGACTCAGCCATCCATTTTTAATTTGAAAAAAAGTAAATGCTGCTTAGCTTGACAACTAAATATAATAAAACTAATTCAAGACTTAGATCCTGCAATCCAGGTACAGGTAGTTCATTATGTATGTATACATAATGCGGCAAGAAGATCCCCTGTATAAAAAGGTACAAATTTGTACTAGTAGACACTGCTCATATATAGAGGACAAATCAGCAATGGTAGGAAGTAGAATAAATTCACTCCTAAGAGAAGACTTTGAGGTGAAATAATCCACCAAACTAATTAGTTTGTCTTCATTTATTGATGTTAGTATTTATGATCCGAGATCATAAATGGGAATTGGTTGGTAGCAGCTAAAGTGCTTGTTCAGTGTTTTCATTTCGAGACTAAAAGTGGTTTTTATCTTTTCTGTTTAGAGAAGAAGAACTGAGGTATTTAAATTTTATTCAGGACATAACAGATGAAATTCTGAAGCTTGGGTTATTTTCCAACAGGTTGGATATATTTAAAGTTCCTACATTTTATTTTATTTTTTTTGCAGTGAAGCATTGATCAGTGGTAAATAAAGGAAGAACCAGAGATGGGTTTGTGGTGAGAAGTGTGTAAAATTCTGAATAAATATAGTCCAGAGGGGAAAAATATTTTACTGGTGACATGAATGGGTAGATGGGAATAAGATGAGACAGTGAACAAAAAGTGACCAGGCCATTCAGAGATCCAAGAATAAATGAGGGGTAACTAGCAACTGTCTAGTTGGGGAAAGTCTGTTGGTTTTGAAGGTGTGACTTAAGCACCAGTCTATTCACGTACATGTCCATCAAAGAAATAAATGTAAGTCTAGAAGCATGGCTGGTTTAATATTTTTGATGAAAGATTGGAAGACTCAATGAAAGATACAAGGTGATAAAAGGATCTGAAATCTGGGCAGGCCATTTGGTAGTTTCAAGAGTAGATTTGAGAAAATATGAACAGGAAAGATATGAAAGAGACTACACAGTGAAAGCAGGACAGCTGCAGCTGATGAACAGAAGACCAAAGATGAAAAAATTAAGTGGCAGAATTATTTTGTTTCTATTTTAAAGAAATAAGTTAACATCTTGGAGTTGATTATTCTTAATAATTTTCTTTTGAAAAACAATTTCCTGTGTAACACTTTTCCAATATTTTTGCTTTTTAAAGGGCTTTGGAAAGGTTGTTTGAACGTCACATAGAACTAAACAAGAACCATTTAAATAAGGTATGCTGCATAGATGAGATATCATTTTAAGAGTACTAAAAATTATTTCTGAAAATGATCATGTGTTTGCTGAAGAATATTTGTTTCTGATTTTCTAAATATATATTTTTGTATTTGATGATCTCTGGAGGGCTCGGGACAGGGGGTGCTCCTCTGTCCTGGTCCTGTTAGATCTCTCAGCGGCTTTTGATACCATCAACCATGATATCATGCTGCACCGGTTGGAAGAGTTGGGGGTGGGAGGCACTGTGTTGCGGTGGTTCTCCTCCTTTCTCTCTGACCGGTCGCAGTCTGTGTTGACAGGGGGACAGAGGTCGACCCCGAGGCCCCTCATATGTGGGGTGCCGCAAGGGTCGGTCCTCTCGCCTCTCCTGTTCAACATTTATGTGAAGCCGCTGGGTGAGATCATCCGTGGTTTCAGGGTGGAGTACCATCAGTACGCTGACGACACCCAGCTGTACATCTCCACCCCGGATCACCCCAACGATGCCCTTGAAGTGATGTCCCGGTGCCTGGAGGCCGTACGGATCTGGATGGGGAGGAACAGGCTCAGGCTCAACCCATCCAAGACCGAGTGGCTGTGGTTTCCGACGTTCCGATATAGTCAGTTGACGCCATCTCTGACTATTGGGGGCGAATCACTGGCCCCCACGGAGAGGGCTCGCAACTTGGGCATCCTCCTGGATTCACGGCTGTCTTTAGAAGAGCACTTGATGGCCGTGACCGGGAGGATTTTTTATCAGGTTCGCCTGATTCACCAGTTGCGTCCCTTTCTGGATCGGGACTCGTTACGCACAGTCACTCATGCCCTCGTCACCTCCCGCCTGGACTATTGTAATGCTCTCTACATGGAGCTCCCCTTGAGGAGCACCCAGAGGCTCCAACTGGCGCAGAGTGCGGCTGCGCGGGTGGTAATGGGACCGTCATGGCACTCCCATGTGACACCTCTCCTGCACGAGCTGCACTGGCTCCTGGTGGTCTTCCGGATGCGCTTCAAGGTTTTGGTTACCACCTTTAAAGCGCTCCATGGCTTAGGACCTGGTTATCTACGGGACCGCCTACTACCACCAAGAGCCTCCCACCGGCCAGTACGCTCTCATAGAGAGGGACTCCTCCGGGTGCCGTCAGCCAAACAATGTCGGCTGGTGACCCCTAGGGGGAGAGCCTTCTCTGTGGGGGCACCAACCATCTGGAATGAGCTCCCCCCAGAGATACGGAGGATCCCGGATCTGCGCACCTTCCGCTGCGCTGTGAAGACTTTTTTATTCCATCAAGCAGGCTTGGCCTAATCTCCTCCCTCTTTTAATATGTAAATTTTAATATGTAAATTTTAATCTGTTTTTAAATTATTGGGGTGTTTTAATTTGTCTGGGCCAAAATGATTTAATTTGATTTTAACTGTTTTTTTAAATTTTTTGTATTTATGTATTTTATTGTCTGGCTGTTCACCGCCCTGAGTCCTTCGGGAGTAGGGTGGTATACAAATCAAATAAACCTAAACCTAAACCTAATTACAATGTTGCATGGAAAATTGAAACTTGATGACCAAAAAATTGACTTAGGATACATTCAAACGGACAAAGAAACAACTAATGAGAAGCAAGGAAAAGAGACTGATAATAAAGAAGAAGACAAAGACAAGGAGATTGATTATGGAAAATTAAATTATTATATGGGTAGTAATAATAAAAAGGAGCTTTAAAAATTACATTGGGTTAAACAATGGAAAAAACAGAAAAAGAAAAAGGGAAAACAAAAAAAAGAAAAGAGGATTGAATAGAAAGAATATAAGAAACTTAAATGATTACACTGGGATTATCAGTGAGAAAATAAGAAAAAGGGAAAAGGGATGGAAAATAATGGGAAAGATACAGCAAAATAGAAGAGTTTATGATCTTAAAAAACAAAATGATTACACTGGGATTAACAGTGGGAAGATAAGAAAAAGGAAAAAGAGATCAGGATTCTAAAATACAAAAAAGAAGAAGGGGAAAGAAAAAGAAAGTAAAATAGAAAGAGAGAAAGAGAGAAAGAAATTGAAGGAGAATATGGGGTAAAGGAAATAAATACTAGGGAAAAATGAAATTGTATTTTTAATGAAGTGATTTTAAAATGATATGGATACATGAATTATTGGAATATTTTTAATTAATGAAGGGGATTGTAATAAATGAAATGTCCTTAATTATATATTTAGTATTTAACTAAAGAAAAACAAAGCTGAAATAATATTGGATTATGAATTAATTAGATATGTTTAACTGTTTTCTATAAAAATAATATAAAAATCTTATTAAAATGTTATAAAAATATTGAAGTGTACTATTTGGAATAGTTGACAAAAATATTTTAGATTGGAACAAAAGAATTTAAGAAAATAATTGAGAACTGTATTATGTTATAAATTTAGGGATATTGGAGTAAGACTGATACTTAATTGATCTTTTATGGAATATGGTTAATTAATTAGTGAAATTATGATAACTGGATTAATGCTAAATAATGAATTACTTAAGTCAATACATAGAAATGAATTGTATTTTTAATGAAGTGAGTTTAAAATATATGGATGTATGATGAATGTAATAATTGGAATATTTTTAACCAATGAAAGGTACTGTGACAAATGGAATATTCTTAATTATATAGTTGGAATTCAATTAAATAAGAAAAGAAAGTTGAAATGATATTAGATTATAAATTACCTAGATATATTTAATGGGTTTTTGATAAAAATGTTGAAGTGTACTACTTGGGACAATTGATAAAGAAAAAACTATTTGAGATTGGAACAAGAGAATTTAAGAAAATAACTGGGAACTGTATTATATTATATGAATCTAAATGTAGAGATATTGAAGTAAGATTGATACTTAATTGATTTCTTATTGAATATGTTTAATTGTTGAAATGTATTATTTGGAATAGTTGATAAAAGAATTATTGGAGATTGGAATAAGAGAATTTAAGGTAATAATTGGGGATTGTATTATGTTACGTGAATTTAAATTGAGGGGTTCAAATTTTAAGAAGGGAAGAGGAAAAAGGGACTATATTAGGATGAGAAGTTAACATGAAGGGTAATATCGGTTTCTTAGAATTAGAGAGAATAAATGGTATGAGAAAAATTAGATATAAAATTGTGTTAAAGATGAACAAAAATCTGTATAAATTTAAAACCGGGCCAATATTCTGTTCAGAAAAGATGCATTGTATGTTTGTTTGTGTGTTTAAAAAATAAAAAAAAATACTACCAAAAAAAGAAAGAAAGAAAGAAAGAAAGCCTTAACTAAGGCTTTCGGTGAGGGAGAGTAAGATTCCTTGCTTCATTATGATCCAGTCTGTTGTCCTTGCTATCTTTTATGCTTCTTTCTTTGATAAGTTTTAGTGTTTTTACTTTGATAGTTGGAGCCACTGAGAGTTGCTGGATGTCGGATTGCATACTAGTTTAATAAATTAAATTAAGCTTTTACTTGCCTTTTATGGGCGGTGCAGTGGGTCAGTCATTAAGACGCTGGGCTTGTCGGCTGTAAAGCCGACAGCCCAGGTTGAAGACCTGATCATTGCATGATGGGGTGAGTGTCCATCTTCACCTAGCTTCCGCCCGCCTGGCAATTTGAAAGTATGCAAATGCGAGTAGATAAATAGGAACTACTTTGATGGGGAGGAAACAGTGCTCCATAAGGTCATGCTGGCCATATGATCCCCAAAACATCTTTGGACAGTGCTGGTTTATGGCCTCGAAACGGGGATAAGCACTGCCCCCTATAGTAGGCAACAACTAGCGGAGTAAAATCTGCAGGAACTCCCTTTCCTTTCTTTGTCTTTTATGCAGCCTCTCCCCTCCCCAATCTTTCTGAATTTATTTTCATATAAATGAATAAACAAACAAGCAAACCATACTATTCTTAAGAATGTTCAACAAGTTTGCTATACCCTTCAAGAAATTAAGCATTTCTTTCATATTAACTCTTACTTCCTGACTAACCTAATTGATTTCTGGAAAATGTTCAATTAATTTCTTGATGGATTTTTAAATTTTCTAAATTTTTGTTATAAGGCATATTTTTAATTACTGTTGTTTAATCTTTTTGTCCTATCTTAGAACAAAATGCGCCACCTGCTGGAGATTCTAAAAGTAGACTTAGGTTGCAACAGGGAGGAAGAAAATTCTGCAGGAGTGTCCCATGCATATAGGCATTTACAGAATGAATCAGCAGAGCACCTTCAACTTACCAGTATATCCCAGAGCGAAGGGTCAGAAAGTGAAGAGCTGTTAAATTCAGTGGATTTAATAACAAGTGACCTCACTGTACATGATGATGAATTCCAGAGAGTGGAAGACCAGGATGCAATTTCTCAGGATATCAAGGAATTACTGAACATTGAGCTGAATCCCCTGTCCATGAAAACTGATGAAACTCCAGATAACACATGTCCATTGCCACCAACATGCAATTCAACCACATGTAATGCTGACTTTGAAACAAGCGAATATTTGAGAGAAGTTGATGAACTGAAAGAAAACATGACGGAACCCATCTCTTTGGTCAGGGCCCAGGAGTAAACAACTAGCAGCAAAGCACCAAACGGGGCAGTTCATCTAGTCAACAGTGCAGAGATCTGAACTTTGAAAATTAAATAAAATGCTAGCAAATCAGACTTTTAATATTTTTTATTTGGATGCTACGGCAAATGGGCTTGAAATTTTAGAAGTCAGACTTTTTTGAACTGGGCACTGGAACATTGTAAGAAACAATAGACAAAATTGTCATGTGTAATGTTATTAATTGCAGAAAAGACTGGGCATGTAGTTTGAGGCATAATGTTTATTTTCAAGACTATATTTATCAAAATACATTTATAATAAATGAATATAAAATTTGCAGGAGTAAAAACTGTAAAAAAATATGCCTACCCTTCTGAATTCTTTTCCAAATAGTTACATACCCAGATTGAATCATTACTTATATCTGTGCAGACATCTGGTGCAGCTCGCTGTTTAGTGAACCAGGATTGTTTTGTCTGATTTTAATGGAGAAGCATCCTCTGCAATGCAGTATTCAGATGAAGGATTCATCCATTTATCTTTTAAAGCATGGATCAGTTGATAGGGCCTCTGACTAACAATGGATGATCACACAGTCATAGTGTTAACTAGTTGTCTGATGTCTTTTTCTTGCAGTTGGAAGGATAAAATGAATTAACTGCTGTTTGCATGATCATATTAGTTCTATATCAGGGATGGTTAATATACTGATCACTCAAGCCTTTTAGACAATAGTCCAAATGCAAGCAGTGTGTTTCATTGTGTAATTGGTAACCTTCTCCAAGTAGACTCCAGAATAAAGTTCCCATTACACAAAATGGGGCGTGAAGACCTTGAGAACGCCAGTTGTTAGATTTTAATTTCCAGTCACTCTTAAGCATCAGGAAGAGAGAGAGCACAACCAGACAAAAGCAGAATCACACAAATGTACCTATGTACATGCATGCAACACTATGATATATGAATAAAAGGAACGGGGCTTCTATCACAATAGTGCAATGCTTTCAATAGGCTAATCAATTTGATACTTCCCTATGGATGCTGCTGTATGACATCATGGGTGGTAATGGGTCTATTTGAAGGTGGGCTGCAAAGAGTTTGCTCCTGCTTCTCTTGGGTCTTGTGGCAAAGAACCGTCAGCAACTATTTTTTGTCTAGAAAGCATCCAGTAATGACACACAGTACTGCTCTAGTACCCTTTGTTGAACGAATTATGAAAATAGTGTCCACCTACTGATAGCACAAGAAAATAGTTGCTTACCCTCTTTTCAGTCAAAAGCTTTATAGATTTTTTAAAATGTAGTTGTCCAGAGACTGATAAGCAAATGTCATGATTGAAAAGCAAATGGAAATGATAAAACAGAAAATGGTAATATGATTTTCTAAAGTTGGTAGATTTCTTACCCAAACTAGCTTAAATGGAAACTTTAGAAAAGAAATACACTGAAACTTGTCTCTTGGCAAAGGAGCTTAAATGGCCTGTGTCTTTTCTCTTACATCTTCTGCAGCTGGATGGAATGGGCATAGCTAGCTGATTTTGGGTGAAAAGAGGTTGAGTGAAGGGTAAGAAAATAATGCGACCATATTGAACCCAGCTGGCATTTATGTCAGACTCAGACATATGAATGTGCTGAGCTGACAAAATTTAATTCTGTAAATCTTATATTTAGAAATCTGCTTTCTGTTTGGATAGCAGCTGTTTTCTCAAATGAACTTTGAAGTGCTAAATTTACTGTAGGAACATATACTCACTTTAGAAGTACTAATTCTTTCTTGAATTAGATTCTTGACGAATGTATCTTCTTTTATGTATACTGAGAGCGTATGCACCAAGACAATTCCTTGTGTGTCCAATCACACTTGGCCAATAAAGAATTCTATTCTATACTAATAATTGCCTCAACAGAAGGACTCCAAAAATAGTCATTAACAAATAATCATCTCAACTGAAAAAATGCCAAATAATAGTCATTAACAACCTGTTTGGCATCCCCCCCCCCTTTTAAAAGAAAAACTTTCCCGGTTGCTTAGTTAATTAAATGCAGATACTTTGAAAATATATAGCACTCTAAATAATACCAAGATGCTATGTTAAAGATGAAAGGTGTTGGTTTAAATTTGGTGTTTGCCACTCAAAGGGGCAAGTAATTTGGGAGCTGCGACTTATTAAAAAATGGAAGTGTTGGGGTGCTTTAAGTTATAAATTGGTTTGCTGAGAAGAAACCTCTTCCCTGAATAATTCAGAAATGTTTTGCAGCTGTGCCTTTCATCCTACAAGGCTTACATGCTTATGACTCTTCCTATCTCAAATGAGGGGAAAACTGCATCATCTCAGACCCAGGGAGGGAGGGAAGAGTAAAATTTTAATAAGGAATTAAATGAGACAAACAAAACATGCTTAGAAATCATTATCCTGTCCAGTCAAGAATATTTTGAAAATCCCTCTATCTATTTGGGAAAGCTTTCTATTAGAAAGCTTTAAAACGAACAATTGGGAGCAGTAGGTGCTCTCATCACAAACATGCTCCAAGCTCTATCCACTTATTTAAACGGTTCTGCTTATTTGCCATTGCTAAAAATAAAAAATAAATGAGTGTGCTTGTGGATCAGAATTTGCCCTGTAAGGTAAACAAATTCTCTGGTGACAATCTATCAGCCGCCCTCCAATCCTCAAGATGTTATTGCAGGGCAAAGAACTTAGATTAGTCCCAACATTTCTCACTTGATTGGCTATGTGTAGATGGATTTTGAATAATTAAACTCTCGGTGTCTACCAATCCTGACTAAAGCAGGGCCATCAATTGAGAGATTTCAAACAGGTTTGGTGGTATTTTCATATTCTGCCTAGATCAGCGCTGTCAAACTCTCGGCCCATGGGCCAGATGCGTCATGCGCTAGTCACACCCACGCCCAGTTTAGCAAAGGGGGAAAAAGTTGCAATATGTCAGATGATGCCGCCGTGACAATGCGAGTTTGACACTCCTGGCCTAGATTGTCTTCAGGACATGATGCTTTATCGAGTCTCCTGGTGACTTGTAATTTGTTTTTTAGCATGAGATTGTAAGGGTTGGTAGATATCTTGAAGATCTAGTCCAGGTGTGTCACATTTGGCCCTGGACAGCTAGTATGTTGCCCCATAAGACCCTCCACCCAAAATAAGGGATGTTTGTTATGCATTATCTATATTATATATTTTATATGCCATCCAAGGCAATTCCTCTTCACTCAATGCAGCTCAGGCAAGCCAAAAGGTTGGACATGCCTGATGTAGTCTAATCTGCTCGGTACAGAAATCTATTACCAGCAGGTTATCTATTACAACATCCAGCAGGAGTACCTTCTGAGGTACTCTATTCCATTGCTAAATCATTACCATTTGGAAATTTTTCCTGATGTCCAGCATTCTCCCTTTCCTTTCTTTTTCAGTCTAAACATACCCAGTGCCTTCAATAGTTTGCCACATGTTTTCTTCTGGGACATATTCCAGTTTGTCAGTTTCTTCCCAATGTAGTGTCAAGCACTGTATACAATTTTCTAATACTTATTTAACTGCTTGTATCACATGTTTTTCTCTTGGAAGCTCAAAGCAATTTATGTGAGTCCTCTTGTTTCAAAATAATTCTTGCACGACAACCTTGTGACAAAGAAGCAACAAAAAAAGCGGGTACCCTATTGAGCTTCACAGTTCAGTGGGGCCTTGAACCAAATCTCTTTTTATTAATCCCAACAATTTGGCTCCTGCAACACTCATGGATCAAATGGTCAAAATCTTGCAAGGCTTCAACTTCTTGCATAGGATTTGTAATACTAGGTAATAACCTTAACCTTGTAAGATATTAACACTAATTTTTTTTAAAAAAAGTTTTAGTCTCCAAAACAAAGAGTTAAAATTTATGTTTTAAGCTTTACAGCATTGTTAAATCTCCACTGAAGGAAGCTATTTGCAATATTATTTGCCTAAATTCTTTATTCTTTGTGTTCAAACATAACACAGTAGAAACAGAACTGATCCTGAGCTTCATACCAGCACAGAGTTCCTAGGAAATAACATAGTTTTCTTCAGTCTTTGCCAGTATTAAAAGATATTACTTCTGTAGTATGAACGCCTGCAACTAAATACTTGATCTAAAATGTCGTGCAATACACCATTGGGAATCTTTATAATAAACAATTCTATGCAACATATTTGAAGGTATCCTGTTTTGAATTATGAAATGGATTGAGTTTTATATTGTATTCAGTATTATTTCTATTTATGTACAAAAGATCAATATTCAATAAATATTATGGAACAGCTCATGTTTGAAGCGCTTCAAATATTTATTTTCATGGCAAAAATAGACTATAATATAATTCATTTCACATATATTACATATCAAAGAAAAACAACCCTTTCTATCAAATATAATCTGCATTGTTTTAAAAACCCATCTCAATTGTACATGATTTAAAGCTGCAGCAATTATACATTTTTACACTTGATAGAGACAAAGCAGATCTTATGTGTAAAAAACACTAGCTTGACATTAAAAAATAATACTTCAATTTTGAGACACGCTATTATTCAAGGAAGGTACTGCAAAACTCCTTGTATACTGACGTAAAAAAGAAGAGGAGAAATTGTGTAAAAAACATTCTTTCCCTTGCATAGATTTAATTGCTTAAGGCTAGTGGGATGTTGAGGCATCTGTTTCAAGATACAACACCATGCAATATCAATTCTTTTGCCCCAAACTAACTTCAAGCTCTACATCTTCATACATTAGAAGAGCAGCATGGGAGCTGTTTTCTTGGACTTCAACCCAGGTCTCTCTAGTATGGTAGGACATGAATGAATGATGTTCATGATGTATTGCAGTTTTTTTTCCCAACAAGTGCTGTTCAGTCCCTTGGAAGGACTCTACTGGCATGGGAATGTGCAGCACTCTTCATTTAGATTTAGATTTTTTTAAACCTGCCTTTATTATTTATATAAATAAAACAGAACATATTTCCTCCTCCTCCTCTTTTCCCCACAACAACACTGGGCTGAGAGAATGACTGGGCCAAAATCACCAGGCCAACTTTCATGCCTAAGGCGGAGCTAGAACTCACAGACTCTTGGTTTCTAACCTGATATCTTAACCACTAGACTGGCTCTCATTTATCTTTCCCAAGTAGTTTCTTGGCAGAAACAGCAAAGAACTGAATAATTCAAAATAAATTCTATACCACTGTAGAAGCCTATGAATGCAAATTGTCTCACAGTAATTCAACAAATGAGGTCGGACATGTTTTGGGTCCATGATGAATACAAGAAAACAGCATCACAAAGAAAGTTTTACATTGTTGATTTTATGTATTTTGTCTGTAAAAAAAGTATGACCAGGTTTGGTTATTTTTGTAGCTTTTATGAAGATTTAATAGGAACGTATTTTACTGAACCTATCTGCTCATTTTTATTCTGGAACCTGGAAGTTCATTTTAGATTGTTTCAAACTCCCTTCATATATTTAAAGGAGGTTCCAATAAAATAAAATGGCATATAACTTCTCTCGATATATATTTAGGCATAATTTTTTTTCTCAATCTGTGCTCAAAAAATGAGGACAAAATATAGTGGAATTTTAAAAAGACATGCATTATAATACAGTAACCACAACTATGTGGTTTGTTTCATCTATATTAAAGCAAATGTTATTTTATTTAGCACCTTGGAACTTCTTTGAAGAAAAAAAAATCACAATGGCACTTCATTGCATATCACAGCATCATGTCAACAGTGATTTTGGCCAAACAACATATTAGTTCATTTAGTAGTTTGTTCAAAACATAAAATGCAGTTTAAAGAAAATTATGCCCAAAGGATACATTCAGAATAGAGCAACAATTGAGTTGAAAAGAAGTTGATACCCCCAAAAGGCTAGAGAAAGGCGAAGAAACTGGTCCCTACAGTATTGTAGCAACAAGAGCCTCAACTCGGAAAGCATTCTTCTCTCTTTCCAGTCTTTTTCATTCTTCAAAATATTTTCCCTCCTGCTCATAGTAATGTTAGAGTTTATCTGCAGTAATTTGACCCACAAATTACATTTTGCAGATTAGGAAGGAAAATAGTATGCTTCACAAATAAAGGAGTAATCCCCTATAGTTCTCTGGATTGTACCTAGGTTGGACAGTGCAATATTGTGCCACTGAGATTTTTTTCACTCTCTCCTTCACTGCACTGGAATAGGTCATCTAAGATGTTTGCTTGTAAGTGTCATAGCTTATAAATCTGATCTTGAGCTTAGCTTTACGAACTACAGACCACAGACAATCACAGACAGCAAGGCAACCATATAAATCACATTGCTTGCAACAGTCTATTACTGTTCACATGGAAGTTAGAAAAATGCATATAATTTAGTTATTTAGAGGATGACTTCAGTTTGCAGTTCATTTTGCTCTATAGTGCATGATAATTAACGCCATTCAAGCACAGAACAGAGAAATCATTTTATTCTTTCTTGCACCCCACCCCTACCAAGTATAACTTAGTTAGAAGACATCCCACCAGAGAAACAGACAAGAGCTGAATCCTTGAGCTCTCAGACCCGCTGTTGTTTCAACTCACCTCATAAATAGGTTCATCCATAATATTAAAATTCTACTTCTCCCTTTCTACCTTGTGCTGCACAAGCCAGGCCCAAATAAACAGCAAACAGTTTCATTAGGCAGAAAACTTACACTGAATATTTTTTCACAGAACATTGGACAGCCAAAAGAGTATTTAACCAAGCCTTAAAAATTAAATTTTGAATTTTCAAAAATGATTTGGAACACACCTTTATAGACTTGGACTACCCTACTGCATTTCAAAAGTTAAAGTGAATGCTTTAGGAACATCATTCTGCAAATTATTGTATGGTATTGTAGCCACCAATGCTTCCAAATGTATCTTCGGCCCTCCCTAATGCATGGCCCCATCCCGCCATCAAAAGTTCATGCCAGATATCCTAACTTTTTGAAAAGATCTTTTAAAGAAGATAGTGTTTCCAAAATGAGATGCTGGTTCAAGGAAGATAGGCAAAAGCCAACATCTTAAATGGATCATTTCCAAAAACTGCTACTATCACCGATAAAAGCTGCATGGAAAACCGGTTCATATACACAGCCCCCAAGTGATGAAAAAACAAGGAACATTGAGACTGCACACTGGAAATTAGCATCCATTGGTACCAACCCATCTGATTTTTCTGTTTGTTCTTTTTGCCATGAAGATCAATCAAATAATCTAGACATCACAGAAACACCTTTTGACATCTCAGCGAGAGAATGTATAATGCAAGAACAGACATGACTTACGTGTAAAAGAAATATTTCTTAGAGTCTGCACCACAAACACAGATCAATTTGACTTCTTTCTTAACAAAATACAATAATCTCAAAAGGACAAATAGTACTGCTTTGAAGAAATAGCTCCCATGTTATTCAAAGTATCATACTGTGCTTACTGTGTTGTACAACTGCCTGAAGCATTCATGCATCCATCCTTCCCTCCCTTTCATTCTCTTTGGCGCACTATACAGCCTACTGGAAAATACATAACTTTTTTTGCTTTTCATATGTACACTTTCCATCAGTCATTTCTGCTTTAAGAATATGCAGACTTTCTAATGTTAGCATAATGTTATTGGAGAGTCTGCTTTGGAGATGTTATCCAGAGGAAAAGAGAAATAAATTTGGTGACTCTAAAAAACATTTATCCCTTTTGTTTTCTTTTTTTACTTTTTTGATAGGGAATTATTAACAAAGGCAATTTTACCACCACTTTGCTAAATTATGCAGACCAATAGCCACATTCCACTTTAAATCAAATTCTGTTGTAGTCACTCCACATTCAATACCTTTTCCTAAAATGAAATTTGCAGGCTAAGCAGATAAACATATTATTTCTCTAGATAAATTAAATATTTAAAGAAATGTTTAAATATTCATCTGTATTCAACTTGATTTCAACCAGAAGGAACAAACTGTTCCTTAAAGAAGTCATTCTGATGCTACACTTCATTAATGATTACTTTCTGAAGTTTTGAGGAGCTACATAGGATTTCCTAGGATAACCTTTTTCTTTTACTGTACTTTTTGACCTAGAATGTGACTCAACAATCATTTCCTACTGGGGGGGGGGGGGGGGGTAACACAGCAGCAGCTGTAAATTTTGTCCTCGCTTTTACCATCTCATTTTCTTTCTTTTCCCTCCAAAGATTTGCCAACTATTTGTTTAATGTACCACAAACTTCACCAGCCGTTACCATCTTCCATTTAACTCTTTTCTTGTCACAAATCTTAAGCCAAACACTCAATTTCTTTTATTGCGTGCTGTCTGTAGCCTGCAGTTTCTAGACGAGTGCCCCACTTCTGGCAAAAAACAAAACAAAACAACACAACACTCTCTGTCTTAAGTGCTTCCTTTAATGGCTTGTTCGTGATGCTGGTTGCAATATAAAAATCAACACACACACACAAACATTCACACACAGAGATTGAAATAAAAAAACTCAAGCACAATGATACCATTTATGACTACTGTATAGGCAGGGCACACTTCTTTCACCACAGTCTATCTACAAGTATACATCAGTATAGCTTTTCATTCATAAAAATGTAACCACCGTGATTTTCAGAATGGCGCAGTAATGTCTTCCTAGAATCAGCAGTTGTATGCCTAATATGAATACTGTTTCATTGGAAGAACACAATGAATCATTCCCATTTCAAACCACTCCCCACACACATTCCTTTCTGCTTCAACGTGAACTCTGCCAAAGCAATGTCCAGTTGCATACAGAATTTTCAAACTTCATGTAATCCTGGAAGGCAAACTTCTGCTTTTGTAAACTCTTGCAAAGAAGTAGACTTTTGAAGCTTGAGTGGAGAAAACCTATATAAGCCTCGAACTCTTAAGAAACTGGATGAGAACTCCATAGACAAATGTGTATTGGCTTAGGGTTTGCACCATCATCATCCTTTGCTGCCTCAGCATTTCTAGCATTCTTGGGATATCCAGTGCCTAAAAAGACATACACACAAGTTGGAAAATTATTTAAGTGGTGATAATAAGCCACAATTGATGTAATGAACTGTGAAAATAATCTGGGAAGAACAGCAGGAGGAGGAGCCCCAGCCTAGGTGATGATCAGACAAAAGACATCTCAGCCTACAGAAGGAATGAGGATGGAGAAGGGCCACTTTCTAATTCTCAGAAAAGTAAAGGGAAAGGAGGGGGGAAGTGATTTCAGACTTGCAGGATTCTCCTTCTGTGACAATATAACAAAGGCAATGTTAGCATTTGTGGTTTTGGTTTTTTTGTCTAGACTACCCTGAACAGCTGACAACTACATAGACACTTGTGTGACAAGTCATTAAATATCAGAGAATGAAAAGAAACAGAAGAGGAAGGAAATGACATGATATTCTTTTCAGGCGCTGCTTTGACAAGGGTATTTAGGAATATCTTCCTGAAAAAAACATGCTAGTTCAGGGGTGTCAAATCCTCTCGCATCACGGACCAGATTGTGATGTATCAGGATGATTTTTGCCTTTGCAGAGCTTGGGTGGCCATGGTCTGCACAAGCCATATCCGGCCCACAGGCTGCCAGTTTGACAGGTCTGTGTTAGTTTTTGTGGATTTTGGTTTGAATAGGTTTTTGATCCCTCACTTTGTAATTTCCAATCTAACATGGAGACAAGCACATTACTGTTTGTCCAGTAGTTACTTCCATCATGAAAGAAGGTTGGCGCATTGTAAGAATCATTACTCCATGAAATAATCTTTAGTGGGCTTTCTCAATGGGTATCCCCTCAAGGGTATTCCCATTGACTCCCATAATTCCTAGTTTAAAAATTAAGGAATTACCTCATTGTGCTCCAGACAGGCAATCATAATCTCTGATAGGATGACCACTCCAGTTCTTCCTACACCAGCACTGCAGTGCACCAGTAGAGGGGGATTGGGAATTGCAGGGTCTGCAGTACTGTTGGTATGACGCCGTACTGATTGTATCTCTTCCAAGTATGCTATTGGATCCAGAGGAAAAGAAGAAAGGGAAAATATTTAAATTAGATAACACTGATATATTTTTGGTCTTTGTAGAAAGAAAAATGTACATCCAAATTCCAACTATGTATTGAACTATTCAACTTTTGAGTTCAAAAATTAAAACTGAGCTTAGTAGTTGGATAAGAGATCTTAAGAAAATATCAGGGCTGTAGATCTGGATAAGATGCAAAACATCCTGAAAAAAAGGTACTTCAAATCACTTCTGTATTGCAATCAATAAAACTGCAAAAATGTATCCATCGAATCATTTAGATTGACTTCGATTCAAGAGAGAATTTAGCAGTGCTGCACAGTAACATTCACCTGGAATATATATCTACAGGTAATCCCTCAAGTTATGACTATGATTGAACCCTTTGAATGACCTTTGTAGGTCATACTGCTCATTCAACAGGTCATCATGTGACAGATCCTATTTGATGAAATTCTTTGCGGTGGTCATAGCGAACACCGCAATCATTAAGAGATCCAATTTTCCCCAATGGGTTGGGGTTTTTTGCCAGAAACCAGAAGTAAATGCAGGTTTCTAACAAAATAGTGTTAATAACAGTCACCTGATTGCAAATGCTGCAAATAGAAGTAAATTAGACTGACTGCTGAACACACAAATGTGATCATGTGATCCAGGTTAAAAGTACCACCTAGATGTGTCTGCTGCAACTTTCAATGGTTGCTACATGATCAGTCATAAGACAAAAACTACCTGTATTCAGCACAATGTAACATATAAATAAACATACATTCTGTTTAAATATTTTGCCTTCTAACTAGGAGTTAATTCTAAAAGTTAGAATTAACTTTTTTCAATGAAATGTTGGTATATTTCAGTACATTTCAGCTTTGCTTGCTCTCTACAACCATCCCTTCTGAAATGAGATGAATTTACTTTTATCTCCTTAACAACAATTTCTCATGTTCTCTTTCTCAATGGGTATCCCCTCAAGGGTATTCCCATATTAAACTGTGATTAAAACCTAATGACCCGATTTTTTAAATGAGTAAATTACTAAAGTTCCAAACAGAACAAAACAGCAGAAATGAAAACAAAAGTGTGCTCAGTTATCATTATGGCAATGTGGGAGGAAGAGAGATTAAGAATAACATATAAAATGCATAATGATTCTTTCATATTGCAGTAAACTCCATTTTAGCTCAGAGCCTAAACAACTATTGGTATCCACATATCACATAAATTGCATTTTCTCTCCCCTCCACACACACACTCTCACACTCACTCACACACACACAAAGAGGTTGAAATCTTGTAAGAACATTAAACTTTACAAGATTTCAGTATTTTTACAATGTATTTCAGGGCTGATGTTGGGATAGGCTAACCTTACAATTGCACACAACAGCACTCAGATCACTATGCACATAATGGAAGGTGTGCATTTAGACTTCATACATGACCTGGGGAGCCATAGCTGTAAGGCAAAACTTAGCTATTCAAGGCTTTCTTTAGATACCTCCCATATCTCCAGCCTTACAGGCAGGCCTTTTAAAAATTTAATCTACAGATTTTGTTATACATGCAGGCAATTATCAGCCCCAGACCTGTTTTGTTTCAGCAGGTTCCGATTATCATATACTTTCACAAAATAGAAAAAATAATAGAAAATGAACAGTAAGTATATATTTTAAAAAAAGGCAAGCACATACACAGAAACCCTTTTGTGTCTTCTGGGCAGCCATGCTCTGGCCAGTCAGTATACTGAAGATGCCAAACTGTTCTCTCTTGTCCTGTGAGGAGGTGTTTGATCTTCAAACCTGTAGTGGCATAACAACCAGAATCTGTCCGGAAGCGAGTGGTGATCTTGAATCTCCCATAGGTCACTGTGTTGTGCCTTGAACCAAGTCGTGGCCAGTATCGGAAACTTTTCTCTCGGCCGCCTTCCTGCAAATACAATGTCTAATCAGCAAAAGAATAAAGAAGTCGCTGCAGAATATTCCACAAGACTTATTTTTAATATATTATCAATGATTACTTTTGGCCAAGGAGCTTACTAATTCTTCACCCCTTAATCTTAGATGTATCTTTTCAAATACCTTGTAATCCAAATCGGGCTGAGAGTTGCATTGGCCAATAAGATACAATGATCAAGAGACATCCAAATGTCTACAGTTGATTCCTAAATCAGCTGCATTCCAATTTGATATCCTACAGAGATGTTGGAATGCAACTGCCCATATTTTCAGATAGAAAAAGGCAGGCTGACAATTCTAGCAGTTACAGTCCTTAAACATTTAAAAGGCACCAAACTGGGTGTGTTGTGTTGGTTTTGAATGATTTTCCATATTAGTTCTCTACATCATTTTCTGGAATCCAGTCAAGACAAAAATCAGCTTAAACCAAAGGCTGACCTATACATTCATTTCAAAATTATATTTTTGAGGGCTCAGATATGATTCAGGAAAATAGATTTACCTCTTCTGCTGTCACCATGGTTATAATAGCAACCCCTTGCTCCCATACCATCTGCCAGAAATCTTGGCATGTATTCTGCAAAGGTCCTTGGGTTGCAATATAATCCCACTCCATGCCCCCGACACAGACCTGTAGAATAAAAAATAGGATATAGATGCCAAGATTATGAAAAGATACTGGTCCGGAATGCAAAGAAAAGGAAAATAACCCAGCCATCTTCTTTAATTTATGCATTTAATCCCAGAAACAAAAAAGCCTAAATGCTAAGAATGGAACTAAATAAATGTTTACTCTTTCCTTTAAGCATGCCAATCAGAATGATAAAAAGATGCTTTCTACGGCTATTTCTTCAGGGGGAGGGGGACAGGAATGCCTTTTTTCAGTGGATTTCAGAGTGAAGCCAAGGCTAAGAAATCATTTTACGTTTACATTCTTAATCTTATACAGTGCCAATAACGACTCCCCAATTTGTGCTTTCTTGCTATGTTGGACTGAAAATCTTTTATCATTATCAAGCAATTATATTAACATATATATATATATATATATATATATATATGTATGATCTCAAATATTGGGAAGACCGATATTTTAAGAAGTTTCTGAAATTTAAGTGGAAGAACTGTTTATGAATACACATCTTATTTCTAACCCTACCTTAATGTGTGATGCGTTGATATAGCCCGTATTATTTTCCTTAGTAGGGACCAGCTCAACTCTGGTGTCATCATAAGGAAGCACATCCTGGAATCGGTTCCTTTCTGCATTTTCTGGGAGACAGGCTATTGAACAGTCACCTTCTACAAGCCTTTTCTTCTGAATCCGTTCATATTCCGTAAACACCATCCCTTGGTCTAACCGTTGCTCCAAACCTTTAAACTAAAAATACAGAAAAACAGATGGAATTATACTAGAGATTTTTCCCTCAATAAATATATGGTAGTGTAAAAATATGGGTTATTTTAAAAAACAATTAATATATAACTTCCCATTTTACATTATCTGAGTTTGTCTAAAACATTCTTGCTTTTCCCCTTAAGCCAAGTTTCTTAATGGCTTGTAACATATTTAAAATAGTTGTATGTTCTTTCTCATTGTTACAAACACTGGCAAACATACCAAAACAAATTAAATAATTTAGATGCATGTACAGATAAAAACTTTGGCTCCAAGTTCACAGCAGATGAGGACTGCAGCCAAGAAATGAAATGAAGCCAAGGATAATTTGGAAAGCTCAATGTCATCATGGAACAGATCCTGAAGTTTATTTAGGGACTCTACTCTTTAGACACATAGAACAAGGAACCAATCTCAAAAGGTTATAATAATATAATGGTTGCTATCTACCATTTCTTTTAACAACTGTTTGCTGTATGGAGGCTGTCTAGGACAGACTTCCCCAATCTTTTCTGCTTTGCAGACTGGCGGGGGGGAGGAGAAGATGGTCCCATGTGTGCAGCAGGCAAGTGTGCATGCTTGCAGCTCCATTTGCATAAGCAGCAGACACACGCGCCCACTGCTCTAACAAATGGGAGTGTGCGCACACACGTTCACCTGCTGCTCGCACAGGTAATGTGCATGCACACGGTTTCCCACCACTTTCATTGCCCAGTTCCGAATGGCTCAAGACCCAGTAGTGGGCTGTGGCCCAGGAGTCGAGGACCCCTGTTCTAGGAAACAAATATCATGGTAAGTAAATATTTTTAAACCATTTCTAATGAAGAAACTATACCAGTGATGGCTAACCTTTTCCAGACCAAGTGTCCAAAGTGTGTGTGTGTGTGTGCGCGCGCGCGTGCGTGTGAATCCCCAAAATGCAATGCACCACGGTCCTCCGCATGAGCCCCCATGTATGCGCCTGTGGCCACCCTGCATGCACCCCCCCCCCACGCATGCGCGGCAGAGACCCAAAGACCAGCTGGCTGGCGGGAGGCACGTGCACATGCGCGGTGGAGCTGAGCTGGGCAACTGCTCGTGTGTCCACAGAGAAGGCGCTGCATGCCACCTCTGGCACGCGTGCCATAGGTTCACCATCACGGAACTATTCAAACTGTGCCTTGGTCATCTTTTCAAAGATATTTCTTTATCTAAACAGAGAAATAGAATGACAAAGGGCAGGCAAAAAAGCAGTAGGAGTAGGAGAAATGTCCAATTTCCTGGCAGTTTCCCCACTGAGTTTCCCTGTAGGAATCTGGCAGAGACTATTGCAAATTTCCCCTGCCCTGCCCTGCCAGCAAATATGTGGTTGCTGCTGGGTGGGTGAGGGAGTGAAACTGGCTGAAACTCACAGAACATTCAAAATGAAAGATCACGTGACCGCAATGGCAGTATAGCAGCAGCAACAGTAAACCAGCCACAACTTTTCTAAATTTTATTCTTTTGAGAGTCATGGTCTGTATTTTGGACACATTTTATACATTAGCCCATTTGAGGCATGTTAGTTCAAAAATTGTTTCCCTATGACACATTGTTTTGCAAGAGAGTTTTAGTAGTACATAGATAACTAACTAAACTTAAATAAATAAATCCAACTTCAAAATATATATGTACCCTAAGCAATTTTAAAAAAATGATGATTGATAGGCTGATGACTAATCCTAATACTGTTCTTGTATCCAAAATGGATTTGGATAGCTAAGTTTGAAAAGCTGAATACTGGAGATGAATTTTCAATACACAGTCACAATCCTAAGCAAACATTAGACCAACCCGTTCATCATTTGTTGCTCTGGGAGACTCTTCCTTCCCCTCACTTGGCAGAGGAAGACGAGATAATGTTAATCCATTCAGAGCCGCTAACTTCAAAGGTCCTATTTTTTTAGCTTCAGCTCTGTTCTTTTTCATGACCTGTTGGAAGAAGATAATCTTTCAAAATATATTGTGATAGAAACCAGAGACAAACTGGATCGCTGGAGGAGCAACACAATTGGTACACAACTTGAGAAATACTTCACCTTTTCCCCCCCCACACACTAAGAAAGGGCCTCTGGCCAATACAATTCTACAGATAATGATAGCCAGGAACATTCTTTCCATGTTTCCTGTCTTTATTTCATCCTTAAGTTTTTGAAATTTCACAGAATTAATGAACAGACTTGCCCCAGAAAGTGGACTTTCATGAACAGTAAGAGTAACAATTGAGAATTAGGGCAGGGCAGTTACAACTTTAGAATGGTTAAAATCCTCCCGTCTGGACTATTGTAATGCTCTCTACATGGGGCTCCCCTTGAGGAGCACTCGGAGGCTCCAACTGGCGCAGAGTGCGGCCGCGCGGGTAGTAATGGGAGTGACGTGGCGCTTCCATGTAACACCTCTCCTGCGCGAGCTGCACTGGCTCCCAGTAGTCTTCCGGGTGCGCTTCAAGGTTTTGGTTATCACCTTTAGAGCGCTCCATGGCTTAGGACCTGGTTATCTACGGGACCGTCTGCTACCACCAATAGCCTCCCACCGGCCAGTACACTCCCATAGAGAGAGACTCCTCCGGGTGCCGTCGGCCAAACAATGTCGACTGGCGGCCCCCAGGGGGAGAACCTTCTCTGTGGGGGCACCTACGATCTGGAACAAGCTCCCCCCGGAGATACGGAGGATCCCAGATCTGTGCACCTTCCATCGCGCGCTTAAGACGTTCTTATTTCATCAAGCTGGCCTGACCTAAGTTTCTCCCCTTTTTAAATGGAAATTTTAAATTTGGTCTTAAATTATTGGGGTTTTAAATTTTCAGCCAAATTATTTAATTCGTTTTATTTTATTTTAAATTTTGTACTCATATGTTTTATTCTATGGCTGTTCACCGCCCTGAGTCCTTCGGGAGTAGGGCGGTATACAAATTGAAATAATAAATAAATAAATAAATAAATAATAAAATCTTGCTTTTTTCCCCCCATGGAACTCAAGGAGAAGCAGATATAAACCCTTTCCTATATAAATAAGGAAATAACCCTGTATGTTAGATGAGGCTTTTTTTTTAAATTTGATTTATATGCCGCCCTTCTCTGGAGACTCAGGGCGGCTTACAATGCGTTAAGCAATAGCCTTCATACTTTTGTATATTTATACAAAGTCAGTTTATTGGATGGAAGGCTGAGTCAACCTTGAGCCTGGTGAAATTCGAACTTACAGTAATTGCAGACAGCTGGTGTTAATCACAATGCTTTTAGTCTGCTGAGCCACCAGGCCCATTGCTTAAAGTGCAGTGGTCCAAACTTTGAAGCTGAACAAGAATATGAACACTTCCCCATTCAAGCCTGGTACTCTAGGGCTCTGTGTTTGTGTAGACATATAATTCCTCTTCACGAATTCATGAATATTTGACTGTAGGGGGCGGTGCTCATCTCCATTTCTTGGCTGAGAGAGCGAGTGTTGCCTGAAGACATTATCTGTGATCATGTGGCCAAGGCACATGGAATATTGTTATACCTTCCCACCAAAGTGGTAGCTATTAATCTACTCACATTTGCATTGGTAGGTGAACAGGAGCTGGAGCAGGAATGGGAGTTCACCCCATTGTAGGGCACTTGGGTCTCGAACCCAGGTTGTCAGCTTTCCAGGTAACAAGCTAACAGCATTTTTTTACTGTTGAGTCACCATGTCTCGTATATATATATATGTATATCTGTGTATGTGTATGTATGTGTCTGTCTGTCTGTCTATCTTTCTATGGAATGTATGATACATTTCAATAGGACATGATATGACATGCCATAACATGACATAAACTTACATAACAAGCTTTTCATGAAGTATTGAGGGAATCATAACAGCTATATCTGAGATGTAGGACCATTAAAAAATTCATGTGGATCTACTTCTATGTGAGTATTAACACAAAATCTCCATAAAGTTAATATGTGTATACTAGTTTTCTTCAGGCCATGAAAGGGACCATAGCTTGAAAATAAATCTATTCTTTTCATACTTTCAGTCCCATGTTCATTGCTGTGCTGTCAATAGACAAACCCAATAGAGACATATACTTATGATGCCACTGGTTTCCTGTGTGATCATATTTGAGCTTTTCAAATATGACATAAAAAGAAGAAAAGAAGATGGTCTTGAGAAAACTCACCCCTAAAGGAGGCAGCCCTTCTACAATATTCTTCTTCCCTGACAGTAATTCAGACACTGGTCTCTTCTTTACGGAATCCTTCCGCACTCTATACCGGGCAGAAATGGTTAAGTCAGACTCTGACACAGATGGAGTTAACAGTCCATCTCCTCTCCTTAGCACCTGAGAGTCACCCATGATGTGTGAGGGACTCACATCTTTTACCCTCTTGTCAGTCTCAGTAATGTGCAATTTTGGCTCATGTATATGCAAAGGACCAGGAGATGAAGCAATGGCACTATAAGGGTAGTTCAATAAAGGTTCTGTTGGATAACATGCCATTAGGGAAGGAAGCTGAGGTTTTCCATTGATGAATGGCAGAGCTGGATTAGCTTTGCTTTCATCTTCACATTCTTCCTCTTCCTCGCTGCTATGAATGAGCATAGTTGCATCTGAAAGAGATTTCTTATGCCCATAATTCACATGGTCTTCTTGCTCCTCAGTTTCTTCTTGCTTTGCCCTTTCTAGGAATGCCGAAGTCTGTGACCCAGAAGGGATCGCCTTTGGCTGAGCCACATCTGCAGTTGAGGCTGACATGGTTCTCTCTTTAATCCTCATGGCCTCAAAACTGTGTGCCAGGCCAGCAATTTCAATGCTGTTTCTCTTCTGCAACTGAGCATGCCGGGCTGATGTCAAAGGCTCACTCACTTCCTGAAGGGAATGGGCAACTGGTAGGCTGTCCTCCTGGAACGTCTGGACAGAGTGATGGACCCGTCGGGTGATGAGATCAGGATTGCTATTGCTGCTGTAGAAGTGTCTGGATAGGTCTGGTGTGCTGTTAGCAGGTCGTGGATAAGGATAAGGAGGAGGAGGGCGGTATACTTGCGTCTTCATGATGTTGGGTGCCGGATATTCTTGGGCTTGCAATTGAACGTTTGTTAGCTCAGGAACGCTCACGGCTCCAACCACCAAGCGCCTTTCAGCAGGATATGGATATGAGGACTGACTGTGGAAGCTGTAATTCAGATTAAATGGGTAATGACCAGAATGGGGGGAAGCAAAGTTAGCATGTTCTCGGATTTCAGGCTGGCTGTACACCAGGGCATCAGGCCTACTGTAAGCGTATGAATTGCCTATGTTAAGGTTTCTCATGGAATGACTCTGTTTGTCTGAATTCATCATTCCTCGGTTTAGTTGCTTCATCACAGTCTCATAATCTGGGGTAGGCCGATAAGAAGGTGGTATTAGGGCACTATGTCGATGCGATGGGACATAATCTGAATGGAGGACATCACTGCCGGTAATGCTCGGGTTGGAGGACATGGGTGATGGCTGCATGTAGTGCTGCAGGTTATTCAAGGAATTTGTGCTGTGAGCACTGTAGACACTACCATTGCGGATTCTGCCACTGTAGTCGTGCGGTGCTCTGTCCAAGCTAGTCTGAGAATGGCAGTAATAGCCATTCTGGTTCGTCCCATAGAGATTATCTGGAATATAAATGTTGGCATCTATTTATACCCACACAATGGTAGAAAGAGACAAAAAAAAAAAATCCCAGTTGCTATCATAATTCCATTCGTTCACTTCACTTTATTTTTAAAATTAAAAATAAAGCCATGTCTTCATGGGTAAGTAAATGAAACTTCTTTGTCAATATTAATATTAATATTAAAATACTTAAAGTGCAAGACATCTAATTCCAGCCCACTGGCAAAAGCAGCTTCTACTTAATGAAATATAGATATTGAAATAAAACCAATATTGCAGATTCACCTACAATATTTTGTCTGCTCACTCCCCCGCCCAGCCTTCCCCTCCTGAGAAAGAAAACCTGAAGTAGTCTTTCTCCCGCCAAGCAAATGAAAAGCAGTGGTCTCCAGTTGATATTTTCTTCCCAACAGTCTCCTTATATTGTAATTAGTCACACAGTGCCTTTTTCAACAGAACAACACAGTAAAATTGCTTAAAGACTTTTTATTGGCAACATTAGGACACCTTTTTCAAACTTAATTGTTGCAAATACAGTACTCATAATGGCATACAACTTTGGCACATAGCTTCCAGAAGGATGAGTGAAGGCTGTTGTTCTAATGAAAAATTATCCTCCCTGCATACCAGCTGAACATGTTTTTAGTAATTAGTTCTTACTGTCCCTCTAAAACATGAATAGTATGGCTATTAATTATAAAGTTCACTGGTTCTATTTTGCTCTTATAAAAATGCTGGCGTATTTTCCAGCTGGAAACTTAAGGTAATATGCAGTAAAAAGAAACACTCAGTGGTAGAATATATATTTTGTAAAAAGACCCAGGTTCAAACTCCTGAGCCTTCAGTTTAAGGATGCAGATAGCACATGATCAGGAGGAGTCTGGTAGTAACATTTCTAACTAACACGTTTTATTAAAAGGCAAAGACTTTCATGGGCTGCAGTCACAAAAGGCAGACTCCTCCAGGTTTTTTTATCACAATAGAAAACATGGCTCTCTTCCTATAATATCTACAACAAGCTAGCACATGATGGATTTTTTAAATTGGAGAACTTGAAAGGTGCTGCCAGTGTCAACAACCGACCTAATGAAACAAACAATTTGATATGAGACAAGGCAACATCTTCTCTTCTTACATTAGAGTCATATAATCAGTTCCTTATTCAGGTGCTAAGCAATTTGCATGTTCTAAGCCATGTTTTGTTTAACCACAATTTACTGAATAAGCCACAGTTGTTGAATTTACATACTTTATAGCTTTATGTGAATCCAACCACTGATTACAGGTAGTCCTCAACTTACAACAGTTCACTTAGTGATCGTTCAAAGTTACAATGGCACTAAAAAAGGTGACTTATGACGGCTTTTCACACTTACAACAATTGTAGCATCTCCTCAGTCACGTGATCAAAATTTGGATGCTTGGCAATGGATTCATATTTATGACAGTTGCAGTGTCCAATGTGATCAGCTTTTATGATCTTCTGACAAGCAAAGTCAATGGGGAAGCCAGATTCACTTAACAACGTTATTAATTTAACAACTGCAATGATTTGGTATGTGTTTTAGTTCTGGCTGTGCATCGCCCTGAGTCCACTAGGAGAAGGGTGGGATACAAACTGAATAAAATAAATAAATGAAATAAATAATTTACTTAACAACAGTGGCAAGAAAGGTCGTAAAATGGGACAAAATTCCCTTAACAAATGTTTCGCTTAGCAACATAAATTTTGGGCTCAATTGTGGTCATAAGTCGAGGACTACCTATATACCAAGAACTGTTTACCATTAACTATTAATGATTCCTCAATAACGTCCTCCAAATGTTTTTCACATTTTCCAATTTTGTTCTTTTGTGAAGTATTCCAGTTTCCTAAAAATGCTGAAATTTTACCTTGCGAGGATGCATATGGTTCTGGGTAGTGTCCATTGTAGTGTAACTGAGGTGGTGGAGGCATCATATAAGGCTGTGGTTTGGGCTGCTTGAAGTAAGCAAACATAGATAACCATTAGAAAGAAACTTTACTCCAGATCTAACATCCACATGCACTTTAAGTCTGAGCACAAGAATATCAATTCTGGTTATTATAATTAAAAGTACAAGAAAGCTTTACAGAGATGAAGGAGCTGGTACATATCAGAGCTCCTAGCCTGTAAAAGAAAACTGAATCAGGATATCTGTACAACCAAATATAGAAATATGAATTTTATATAAAATGTACTGCAGCACCTTTCACTCCAGTTGATTCCACCCAGAGCCATTGGATACAAGCCATTGGGCAGCCAATACTTTTTATAAATAAATAACAAATATGCATTAACTAATTCAGGTTACCATTTTATTATGGATTTGCTCTACAATGAAAAACCTGGATTAGTCAACAAAATCAGTACATTAGCAGTGTCCTTAAGCTTGCATTGCCAAGAAAGCCTAATTCAAGATTGGCTGGATAATGAATCACAGTTACGTGTGATTTTAGGAAGTGGATGTGATTTGCTTCCCAGAAAAAGCAACTTATAGGAACCCATTCATTGTTGTAAAATATATTAAGTTATACTGAAGAGGATTTTTCAAAAAGAAGAGAATAATACCCGTTTATTCTTTAGATTTTCTTCAGCATTTACAGATTTAAATTGGAAATTTGTTAATTTATGAGTTAGATACTTGCTAAATTCTTAGCTTCACTAATATAAGTGACACTTGAAAATATATTAAAGAGAATATTGTGAAATTTTGTAATTTTTATATATTTTTTCCTATCCGATCGAAGCAATATTATATTGTCAACAGAATAGATTACCTACTTAAGTCTCTTGAAGTGTTTAGTCCTATGGCTAAATCTAAATTATCCAGGTGAATATGATATCTTGAAAGAACTTAGTGTTCAGTTTGTTGTTTCTCCTTTAACTTAATATTGTATGTAGTTTTGAGCAAAATATTTTTAAGCAGTGAGAAAATAATTGAAAAGTGTTTGGGTATATTACAGTTCAGTGCACAGGCAGAGGAATATGCATATACTTAAGCTAAAATGTGTAATACTAAAATATTGTGTGATATGCTTAGCTTTTATAACAGAGGATACTGTTACAACATTTAGCATTTGTCTAATTTATTGCCAGATTTTATTATAATCTCTCAATATACTTCATTGGAATAACTGACCAACTATGGTTTTCAACAGGTTAAATTCAAGGAATAAGGAAGAGGTCAGGTATGGCGTGCTTACCAGAGACAACCTGGAGGATGATCGCCTTCTAACTGGATTCACTGTCACTGTCTGAGCTTGTCTACAAAGCATAACATAACACATATTTTGTAGTGACATCAATCACAGTGAAGTGCTATTCATGCATATTCATAGATTTCAGTATGCTTAGTGGGAATAAGTGTCTTTATGACAGTAGTTTGCAACAATTCAAATTCATAAAATGATTCTTCTCCCAAAGAGACACTTGCCATCACGTTACATATTATATGTAGATTTAATCATCCATAGCTGGAAGCGTATTGCATCAGTTCAAAATAATGTATGTTAGTATAAGCATCTCCTCCAGTGGCAGTCAAAAAGACTATGAATACTCATCAGATAACACAGCAATATTTCATTCGTTCGTATTAGACTATCAGGGGGGAAACCATTTAAATTTTCAGAAATGCAACAGACTATGAAAAATGATATACAAAACAATATTGTCACATTATTGGATAGATGGGTGGTATAAAAAATAAAGAAATAATAAATATTGCTTAGCCATCAGCAGAGTTCACCTACCTGAACTATAGCTAATTCAGTTACAATCTAACTGCAAGTTATGTGATTAATCACAACCAGTGAATTTCTAAGCAAACTTCAAAATAATCTTCCTCTTTTCTTTGTTTGTTGATAGACTAAATGATGGGGAAGGGAGATTTATTTTTGTCAATGCTATATGTAGTTTTATCAAACAGAGAACAGGGCATACTGGCAAACATGGACAGAGCAGCATGCATGGCTAGATATGATACCCACTTTTGAAGAAAGCCATGCCTGCATTAATTGACACACCACAGCCCAGAGAAATCAAATCAACATAGACTACACATGGACCAATCTATTACTAATATATAGTAAGATATATATGAATTTCATATAATGCTCCACATAGCCTGGTATAGCATTTGAAAAATAAAACAATGTTACTCTAAAACCTGTGATTTAAGTGAACAAAAATAGCAGGTATCATCTTTTAAGATTTTTACGCCGTTAATTTCAATGTGTTTTTCTCTATTAAAAAATCCAAGGAGGAGGAGGAGATACATGCTTTTTGATTAGCAGTGCTCCAACTCACCCCTTGGAAAGAAACTAGATCAATGTTCAAATGTGAAACATGTTTTTTTTTTTATTAAGGCAGATGAGACAGTTGTTACATGCACTCCCAAGTTCAACTTACAGTCACTCATCTTTACTCAGAGCCCTGGAAAATAGCCACTCTATTTGCTCTACACACACATTCATCCACACTTATATCCATCCACCTTTACCCACGTCCCTCTCAACTAGGCTGACAGGCACTAGCCAGAGAGTCAGAAGCCACCAAGTCTGGATGCAAAGACAACTCAAAGAATGGGAGGGTTTCAGGATCCCTTTTATCCCCCTTGAGTTGACAAGACTGGCAGCTACTCTTGCCTTGTTAATTTACAAGTCTGGTACGTGTTGATGGGATTTGGGAAAGGGTTTTCAATGTGCTCAGGCCCAGCTTCTTTTGTCTGGTTCAGGTGACATTTGTCCTTTTTCCTTAACAGCTAAGTTCCTTCTTACCTACCTCCTTTAAGGAATCTTTCAGACAAAGATTCCTGGCTTTCGTGCACCCTGCTTACATGCCTCCATATCTTTAGGCACAGCAGCTTCAACCTAGTCTCACTGATTGGCTATCAGTTGGTTTCTCTCCCTTCCTCCAGAGATAAGCAAGTTCCTAACATTGTGTACAATATGTACTAGTAGTACAATATGTGGATGGGGTCTGTGAAAATTATATAGATTGTTTTAAGGCAGTAAATCATGGTTAAGATGTAATTTATTTGTTGTCTAACTTATAGCAAGTATACTTTAGCAAGGATCATTTTTGCGGCTTATGGTTTTTTTTTGTGCCATTCTCAAATATCTAACCAGTCCAAACAGATGAATGACAAGTGCCATTAAAAAGAAAAGAACATGCCAGGAATTGAAAATAGGAGCTATAGTTGTTCACCTAAAACCTACTGTCTTGTTTATAGATCATTCATACCATGGTTAAAATTGATTACAGCTCAAGATATGTGGATGGTTACATTCTAACAGAAATTATGGCTTTTGAACTTTCTCTCACTCAGTTCTGTTCCTACATACAAAAGGAGTAATATGTTGTTAAGGGCTCTCCCAAGTGATTTCTCTTTGCTTATCTTGTATTCTGTATTAATTGGCCTTGTGACAGAAATCATTGGCTTATCAATGTTTGCCTATTCTTGTAAACACCAACCTAACATTTTTATTCTGAAACAAAATAACAAATCTTACATACCCACACCCACATTCTTCATATGTGTAGGGCACAGACAGATAGGGAGATGGTATATTTATTGGAAATCAAGGTCCAGAGGGATGGCTTCTTTAAACCACATCGCTGTGGGTGCACAAGTAAATATGGGAGCACTGTAAATACTAGGCATGCAAAGTGTGCAGGAGGCAAGAAGAAAGAAAGGTTTTGTGTTTTGGCTCACCCTTTGGGTAGAGAAGGACGAGAAAGAATTGGAAAGCGTGGAAAGGCAAGAATGAGGAAAGATTTCTGAGAGCCTTCCTCGGGCGAAGAATCTGGGGAATCTCTAAAGACAAGGTACATGCAGACAAAACAGAGGCAATGAAATAGCTCATTAAGAAAATGGATGTTGGCTATAAACAAATGTGACATCATAATAGGTTAAGTTGGTTTCTTAAGGGTAACATCTCTCCTTGTTTAAGACCCAACTCTTCTTAGGCAGCAAACATAAGCTTGTTTTTACAGAAGAAGGGTTCTGTTAGATAGTTATGGGAATCCATGTTCTCTGATTTTAACCACTAGGCCTGAGTTAAAAGGAAAAGAATGATTACTGCTATTTTAAAATATGAATTCCTAATTTACATGAAAGGTAAAAAAAACTCCCTTGAGCTGAACAACTCCTGGTGACTTCATGGACATGTTTATATAGTTTTCCTGATAACAGTGCAGAACTATTTTGCATCCTCATCTCTAGGGGGAAAAAGTCAGCTGTGTAGATTAAGCAAACCAGGAGACAAAAACATCTCCTATAAAATAATTCAAGTACTGTACATGCTTAAATCCCAACTCCAACATTAGACTGAAAAGAGCTTTATTTGCTTACACATTTATTCTGAGAAGCAAACCTGAGTACATCTAACATATTAAGATTTTATGAATCCTGTTCATGATCTGAAGCTCAGCATCATCTTTCATGAACAATTTTCTTTTTTTCATAATTAACATTGCACATTTATTACATACAAAATAGAGTGACTGTATGCAACTAGAGCAAAAGCACCCCCATAGTCTCATTTTGCAACCCTCAGACTGTCAAGGATCAACACTGAAATTCTGGCAATTTTGGCTAGTACAATTAATCTTCCTTCTCTTTCTTTTACACTTTATGGCTTAAAATAGATGAGTCCTCCCTCTCTTCAAAAGTTTTAAAATGTTTCTAAAAGGAAAGTGCAAAAAATGGAAAAAGATAGCTAAAGACTAATGAAGTTATGGTTTTCCAGAACTAAGAAGTTTTGTAAAGGTGCTTGATTATTTACAATATGGAGGGTTTTAGGTCATAGAAGGAAAAGAAAAGGCACTATAATAGGCATCACATCTGTTAACATGGCTCTCCTCATAGCTCCATTTCCATTTCTTGGCTATTCTTTGAAGCAGACTTCTTTCTTCTTTGTTTACATTTTTTAAAAATGAATTTCAAAAATGTACTTAGTGCCAGTACATTTTTAACATGCCCATAATGTTAATTACAAACTGTTTCCAGGATATCTATCACTTATATGAACAATGGCATTCCATCATTCCTTGTAAAACAACTCTTCACTACTTTGGCCTGTCATACAATTGATTTTATCAGAAACTTTATAACACTATAGACCAGATGTTATTATGCATCTATCCACTGAAGTGTTACCCTGACATAGTCATTGTTTAAAAACAACAAATTTGACCACTATAAATAAAATACTAACTGAGGTGTGTTTTTTTTTACTTTGTAATGTTCTTATTCTGGCCCTCAAATATGTGTGGCAAACTTACATTTGGGAGTGAATTGAATTTTTTTTTTTTTTTGCTTATATAAGATGTTTCTTTAAACACATTCTTCCAAAAAGAAGATCTGTCTTAAAAAACACATTCTTCAAAAAAAAAGTAAAAAAGATTAACCTGATAGAGAAATGCAGGAATCATTATCTAGGCAAAAGCAGCTGAAGCATTTTTTTTTTAATCCAGAAATACAAGATAACATTCAGATATGATTTAGGCAAAAGCCTTCCTAATTCACTGAACTCTTTGGAACATAAAGAGAGATAATCTTGTTTCTACTTTTTTTCCCCTCTGAAATTTCCAGACCTAGTCATATCCATCCTCATCCAAAAAGTCTTCCCTCCAGATTGATTCCTAGATTTTTAATAATTAATTTTTCCTTCCTAACCAATCCCCCCTCCCTGTTCAGTCTTAGATCAAGAATGAATCAACAGAGTTATCAAGGGAACAACCCTTCCCAATATAAGTGGGGAAATATTTTCCTGCTCTCTGAGCCCTCTCCACCTAATAAAATATGTATGTTTTAAAATATCAATTATGATCCTTTCTCAGGTGTATATTTGTCTGAAAATAACATAGGATGTAGAGATAAAAACTCCAAGCTTGCAATTCTGAAAAAAAACAACAACCAATGACTATTACAATTGTGCTTCTTAATTAATGTACCAGAGATAAAATTATTCAGGAAGTCCACCAGTGTAAGAAAATAAACTGGGGAAAGTTTTTTTTTAAAGACACTACGGAAACTATCTTACAAAACAGAATTATATCCAAGTAATATTTTCTCACAGTTCATTTCATTTCATTTTCATTTTATTAAATTTGTATACCGCCCTACTCCCGAAGGACTCAGGGCGGTGAACAGCCATAAAATAAAACATATAGATACAAAATTTTAAAAAGAGATAAAACTAATTAAATAAATTTGGCTGAACCATTTTAAAACCCCAATAAATTAAAACCAAATTTAAAATTCCATTTAAAAGAGGAAAAGTTTAGGTCAGGCCAGCTTGATGGAATAAGAACGTCTTAAGCGCGCGACAGAAGGTACGCAGATCCGGTTCAGTTCAATCCATTTAGTCAGAGCCTGCAGCAAGAAAACCTTTTTCACCATACACGGCTGCCTATATGAGTGCTGAAAGCAAAATGTCTAAGATAATTAAGTCCCAGCATCAGGAATATGCTTTCAAAAAGAAAGTAAGTTAACTATTTATAAAAATCAAATGCAGTTAAGAAGCTAAAAGATATGATACTTACAGGCTACATTTATTTAATTTGTAAAATTTGTGTCTGGCCACACACATCCTCCACACATATTTTGCTGTTTCCATATCTTCCTGTCAAACAGAAAAGATACATGTGAAACAAAGCAGGTTCTTGGATGGGCCCAGCATAAAGGTCATGCACAGCAGACACAAGCAAAATCCCACCCAGTACACAAGCCTGCCGTCTCTAGAGATTCTTTCTTTATGATCCCCACATATGAACAATCAAATGCAACAAGCTCAAAACAATTCAAGTCATATACCACAGGTACAATACTATTATTGCAATGTAAGCTTATATTGGGCTTCCTCAGAATTCATTACAAAACAGTTATTATATCTGTGAGAGTTACTTCACACAGAGATAGGAATAATGGCTATCAAAACAGGAAACAGATGCAGACTCTTCTTCCTTTACAAAATAGGCATGTACCTTTTATCATATAAATGTAGGATTATGATAAACCATATTTAAAAATGCAATGAAACTGATAAAATTGTTTTAAAAATATAAAATATAGCAGTATTTCACTATCAATAATGCAATATTAGCCAAACACAGAGAGAAATAATAATAGCACATCATGTTTTGCCATAATCAGACCTGTTTTGTGGCAAGTACTTTATAAATAAAGAGGAAAAAATAGACCAAAAGTAGAAAAAGTATGATGCTATCTATATCTCTGAATAAAGCAGAATTATTTCATTACAAAAATCTGGCTTGGAAACATCCTCTTAAAGAACATACAGGCAGTGCCTGGAGTTCTCCTGAGAGAGATGAAAATAAATATATTTTAATTTACTGAATGCTATGATGATAAAGTGCAGAACATATGACAGATATATGTATATGTATATTGGTAGGGAGAAGAGAATTGTTCCTGTCCAAATATGTTGGCTGCTAATAGATTATTTAATTTATGGTAATATTTGCTCTAATAGAAAGAGAATATAAAAAATTAAAAGACCGTCATCCTTCAGATACACAAACTTTCTCTCCCACATGCATACAAACTCATATATCATACACAGACATATCTATATATATATTCTCATTTATAGAGAATCTGATTTCTTCCTCGTATCACAATTGTTTAAAATGTATCAAAATAAAAACTCACAGTTTGAAACTGGATTGTCTCTTCTTTATTGGCTAATTCTAATGCAAAAAAAGATTTGTTGTGGGTCATATTAGCAATGTCATGCCACCTGCATATGAAAAGAATAATGACAGAAACTTAAGCACCCATAACTTTCACACATTGTTGTAGTTCCCTGTGTAAAAAAATATATTGATTTGCTATTATTACACATTTGCAGAAGTTGTTAGTTCCCTTCCATATTTCAACTTCAAAGCTATAATCAAGTTGCTTGCTTTTGCTTTAGTCTCCACACAAGGGATTGCAAAAGCTGAACTAACACCACCTGAGGTCGGGGACAAAGATCTTATACACTAGAGTCCTACATAATTACAAACAGGGAAGAAGGATTATCATTTGGTACCCTGCCATTTCTTCTGGTCAGCAACTAGAGCTGACAAAATCCAATGCTGGTGGCTTGAAATCAGGAACAATGTACCACTGCCAACTATTTCTTCTACTGAGAAACAAGTGCCTCTGATTCATTACAATCTAAGGGTGGGAAAACTGATGTACTATTTGAATCTGGAGACTGCTGCTGCAAATACCATTTGAATCCTAGAGTTTGTAGTGGCTGATTTTATTTATTACTAAAGGCTTTTGTATTAGTAAATTTATTCTATCATAGCTGTATCCTCAAATCTCTCTTTGTGAGCCTTTTAAGTTACTTATTGATGTGGGTAAAATAGGAATGTGGGAGGAAAAAGCAGACAAGAGTTAGAAGACTTTGGATCTCAATCCTCCTGTCCAGCTGTGCTTGAACCTTATGCCTTCTGTGTTCTTCCTGAGACTTTCTCAGCTAGTGATTTCCCAATTTCAGGAAGAGCTTCTCATTGAAGGGAGTCGATTTAAAATCAAATTAACCCCTTGAATTTGGAACCCTGTCTACTAACCTGGAAGGGGGAAATGAGCTAGGAATAGGATAGGAAGAGTATTGGTGCTTTATAGAAAAGATCCCTGAGAATACAGTGGACAGCAAAGAAACAAACAAATCAACCTAGAGTTCTCACTTGACATACAAATAATCAGGTCCAGGTTATCCTACTTCAGACACATTATGTGAAGAACTAGGTCTCTGGAGAAAGGCTCTAATGCTGGGAAAGGTGGAGGGAAAGAGAAGAGGACAATCGGCAGCAAGGCCGATAGACTCCCTTATACTGATGATGAGTGCATTGTTGAAAGACCTGAAATACCAGTTTAGGCACAGATTATTATGGAGGAAATCTATTTATGTGACTTGATGGCATGTCAATTAATCACAGCACAGGTCTCATTAGCTTTATATCCTGTATGGCTTTAGCACTGGCAATATGTTCTTACTTAGCTCTAATACCTAGAAATTGTTACAATTATGAAACATCACACTTCCCATCTTGCTTGGGGAAAAAACTCACCTAAATATTACAGGAGGCCGACCATTTTTATGCTTGACAAAAATTCCATCAAGACAAGCTCCGATGAATATATCACTTCCTTGGCTATCCTAGATAATGAAAATGAAAAAAATGAGTTGTTAATGTTAGTACGGCAACCATTCAGGTACAGCTAGATGAAAATTTAAATTATATTGCAAAAATGATATGCCAACATGTTAACCTGATTATCTAATAAAAAAGGGATCATTTGAGGATATTATTGAGGGAACTGCTTCCTAGAATAAGGAAATAGCTTTGTTTTCTTGTACATCACATCTCCTAAAATTCCCTAAATAATTAATGCTTTCGACATTCAGTTATTACAAAAATATAATTCTTATCAGTAATTTATCAAAGAGCAACATAAATAACATTAAGTAAATGATTAACCAATAATCATGCAAATAATAGAAAAATTAATTAAAAGGTAATTTTAAAAATTAATATATGCAATCCCTGTAGGATTACACAAGCATTCTATAAACTCATTATTGGACACTTTGGATTGCACACTGTGCATGCCCAGAAATAGTAGTTGCCGTATTTGCATACCAAAACATTGGTCATCCTCCTAAGCATAATACTGGAATGATATATTCATATAGCCTCTGCAATATGAAATCCAAAAACCACAGATCCCAGAATTACTGTTATTTTCTATCTGCCAAACTGAATGGATATATGTTTAACTGTCACCTAAATGAAGACAGCTTTTGGTCATCCATATTTCCCTTTCAAGACACTTCCTTAATTGAGGTACTACCACTGAAAAAATTGAGCATTCTGTAAACCAAATCAATTTGTGGCGTTACTGGGAAGTCTTCTGTAGTATGATTTTATAGCCCCAGAGAAGCTCATGATAGTCTGAGCCGTGGTACTGCAGTGCTTAGAATGCAGAATTGCAGGCTAATTCTGCTGACTGCCAGCAGTTCAATTTTCACTGGCTCGAGATTGACTCAGCTTTCCATCCTTCCAAGGTCAGTGAAATGAGGATTGTTGGAGGCAATATGCTGACTCTGTAAACCACCTAGAGAGGGCTGTAAAGCACTATGAAGCCATATATAAGTATTATTGCTAAGTGCTATTTTAATAGGGATTCTCATCTATTTGGATTTTACAGACTAATGTCAGCACTTCAAATGCAACTATGGAACCTTCTGGCAATGAGTGCAATGTTTTTAGGACCAGTGTTGTACAATCTCATTCACCAATCCATTTAGCAATCAGACACTTATGCTTTGTACAACTGCAGTTTCCACGCTGTCTTCAAAGATAGCCCAGAAAAGGAAATTACAGTAATCTAAATCTTAAATTATTAGAAGATAGAGGATAGATGACTGAGGCCAGACTACCCTAGTCCAGAAGTGTTGTACCCTGCAACCAGTGAAAATTAGGCTTATCTTTTCATTACCATTGAGACCAATGATGCCTCTAGTGATAATTGGGAATTGAGATTAGTCCCCAAACAATGAACCTGTTCCTCAGAGGATAAACTACCTATTCCAGAATAAGTCCTGGGCTTGAGAACACATTATCTAAGTTTAGCTTCAGCTTGTTTTCCCTCAGCCTGTACGTCTGGACTACTGTAATGCTCTCTACATGGGGCTCCCCATGAAGAGCACCCGGAGGCTCCAACTGGTCCAGAATGCGGCCACGCAGGTGATTATGGGAGCGACACAGCACTCCCATGTAACACCTCTCCTGCGCGAGCTGCACTGGCTCCCGGTGGTCTTCCGGGTGCGATTCAAGGTGTTGGTTACCATCTTTAGAGCGCTCCATGGCTTAGGACGTGGGTACTTACGAGATCACCTTTTGCTATCGATAGCCTCCCACCGGCCAGTACGCTCCCACAGAGAGGGACTCCTCAGGGTACCGTCGGTCAAACAATGTCGACTGGTGACCCCCAGGGGAAGAGCCTTCTCTGTGGGGGCACCCGCCCTCTGGAATGAATTGCCCCCGGAGATACGGATGATCCCTGACCTACGCACCTTTCACCGTGCCCTCAAGACGTTATTGTTCCAACAAGCTGGGCTGGCCAAAACATTAATTTTAATGGGTTGTTTTTGTTTTAATGATGTCGGGGCCTAATTATTTAATATGTTTTTAAATTGCTTTTAAATTTTATATATGTGTTTGTTTTATCTTTGGCTGTGCACCGCCCTGAGTCCTTTGGGAGAAGGTCGGTATAAAAATTAGATTAAATAAATAAATAAATAAATTACTACTTCCTGGAAGATCCTGCACAGCTTCTTCTAAATGTAAGTTGTACACTGATGACACAAAATTGTCAATGTACTGAACTCATTTTATTTATATAGAATACAATTTTTACGTATTACAAGATTATGTTTGCTATATTTATTGGTTAACATGAAATCCAGAATATTTTCAATGTAATTTTTTGCATTCTAAATAGAAACTCCAATCCTATTTCTAGATTGACATCTAGGTGATTGACATCTAGGTGTTAACAAAAAACATTAACTGGGTTATAACAAGATGAAAGGATACCTTTTAAAAGAAAATTAAAAATGCAGTGAAGTTAATTATCATATTTGTGCAACATTGACTGGCACAGACCTTCAGTAAAGTTAACTTTTACCTTAGCAGGATAGGTCTCTTCACCATAACCTTCCATTCTCTCAACTTCTTGCATATATAACATCTCTGCATCAGGTGGTGTGAGGCCCCTTCAAAAGAAGGAAAGAAAAAAAAAATTAATTGGCCAACTGGTTTCTTGGAACACTTAGTTTCTGTTTGTATCAGAAATACTTTTTGGAAGGGTATATCGCTTAAAGTTTACATACATAAATTGCTTCAAAATGTGATTTTCTCTAACACAATAAACCAGATCAGCAAAGACTCAGATGTATATGTACACACACACACACACACACACACACACACACACACACACATACAGTAGTTCACCATATCTTATGAACTCAAGGCTACGAAGTTATTTTATGATTCAATGTATTCTGAAAATTCAAAAAAATTAAGCTGATTCAGTAATCAGCTTAAATAAATTTTGTGATTTGCTTTATATAAACTCACTAACCTACAAACAAGGAAATCACAATAATTTAAATCCAACCATAAACAACACACAAAATACAAAATATTACAAGGAGCAAAAATGATATTTGTAATTTTAGGTCTCTTGCAAATCTATCATAAGCAGAATTTAATAGATCTGTTGCAGATTCCAAACATGGGGCCACTGCAAAGAAAAGGTTGGGCTTCTAAAAATTGTATTAATGATTCTAAGGCATCCATGCTCCATATTCAAACAGTTTGTAAATATAATATTATTAAAGCAAAACTGTTTCCCTTTAAACCAGAATTGATTATCGCTATTTATCATGACTTTCTGATCAATGGAAAGTATTAGATGTTTACAATTATTTATTTAATTATTTATTATAAATTAATTATTTATTTATTAATACAATTATTAATAAACAGGGGTTTTCAGTAGCCTAAGAGCCACATCAAGCAGGGCAACGATGCTGAAAAGATGAAATACTTTTTGCCTCCTACATTCGTCAGGATCACAGTTTAACCTACTGTAAACTTACAGTGTTTGGTTTTTTTTTGTAGTTATTCTTCAAAAGAATGATAAATAGATTCACCAGATTCTATCACTGGGCCAGAAGAGGACTTTGTGTTAACACAGCTGATTTCTGTTGACATAGGAACTAAATTTCTCATCATCAATCCTAATTTAAACAGTTCCCTATTTTATAGCAACAATTCAGTATGCAATCATCTTGCAGATTTTCAGACTTGAAGCAATGTCATAAATTCAGAACCAATACCTATATTTTTGGTGGAGTAATGCCACTTTCTGAGTTGCTTCTTCTAACATCTTCTCATCTTGCAACCAGCCCTTAAAAATGGAAAACAATTATGTTTATTCCTCTATCCATTGTTGACATCCTAAACTCATTTTGTTGGCAGGTGTTAATTAAAAATATGAACATATACTACTCTATCTGCCTTTCTTTCAGTTATTTATATACAATATGTATGTCATCAAACCAATATACTCATAGCAACTTATATAAAATCAATAATTAAAACATTCACAGTAAATAGCTTAGTTGAAATATCCACAGAAAACAAATAAACTGAGCAAGTATTGATGGTACCCATATAAACAATAATATTTAATCTGACTTATATAAACATGCACAAAATAATAAATTTATATCCATTGTTTGAAATCAGAAAAACCTAATCATTTTTTATTTCCCAATTCTGATATTTAAAGGAATTCAGATGGGATCTATATTGAATAGTTTGATCTGTGTTAATCTATCTTTCACATTTCAAATGTCCCAAGTCACAGATTTTTTTTGAAAGATTTTTTTATATATATTGCAAGCTGGATGTACATTAGTCCTTGACTAATTTAACTAGTTTGTTTAGTGAATATTTGAATTTACAACAAAAAAGTGATTTATTATTGTTTTCCCCCTTATAATCATTATAGCATCCCCATGGTCATGATTCACTTAACAACTATGATATTATCTTAACAACTGTGGCAAGAAATGTCATAAAATTCACTTAACAACTGTCTTGCTAAGTAACAGAAATTTTGGGCTCAATTGTGGTCGTAAGGCGAGGACTACCTGTAATAGCATACAGGACTAATTTTATTTTTTAAAATCTGTCTTTTAAATGTTTCCAAACATGAGAGAAAGGCAAGAGAAACTTGATCATCCTTACCACAGGAAACAAGGCAAATCTCTGTAGAAATTCTTGTGATTCATATTGATCATAATCCCCAAAATCAGCTGAAGAATTAAAAGGAAACAGGCAGAAATGAAATACTTAACATACAATTCTGTTGGAAACAAATTCTGTTAATAACAAAGCATTATTTGAGAGATGAGCAATAGTTATTATAATTATAGTTATTGCATGCATAGAGAAAATACCTATCCAAACTCCCAGAAGTCATATAAACAACACAAATACATATATTACAACTTCCTGTTTTCTTATCTATAAACAGAAGTGTAGAAAGCTAAATTATTTCATGATATACATGTGCAATTAAGTAATTATTTACTGAATCACTATGATTTGAGAGTCAGCTGGGCAGAATATTTGTCATAAATCACAATAAATTATTGTGATGCATTTCTTCTATCACACTGACAAAATTAACATTCTATATAGCACAGTATTATTGCTCTGAGCATGTAAAGTATAACAGAAAATAAAATGAATATTCATGGCTGCCCATTTCCATGCCAGCAATTCATCTTTTTTTTGCCAATCTCTTCTATAATATATAACAACCATGCAAAAATATTACTGATTAATAGGAATCTTCATACATCCAATATTTCAAAGATCAGAATCAGGGCATACTTGCAACATTATCTCTTTTATTCATTAAACATGAAACTCAGTCAACTGAACATTTAAAAATGTGTCACAAATACGATTGACTGGTGCTAATGGTTGATACGGGTTGCTGCCAGCGTCCTAGGTATCAACCAAGTATCTTCTTAAAATATATGATGTTCTGAGTAGCACAGTTTTTTGCAGTTCTGCTGGTGTTATTGCAGGAAGCTGCAATTTCTTGATGTGTGTTGTAAAATTCTTCGACATGGTACCAAGTGCCCCGATGACAATGGGTATGACTGTTACATGTTTCATCCATAGCTGTGTAGTTTCAATGGCCAGGTCGCAATATTTCATGATTTTTTTCCAATTCTTTTTCTTCAATTCTGGCATCTCCTGGTACAGTGATGTCAATAAACTGTACCCTTCGGCCCTCGACAACCGTGATATCTGGCAAGTTACATTCCAAATGACAATCTGTCTGTATTCTAAAGTCTCACAGGATTTTCACCATCTCATTTTCAATAACTTTTTCCATTTTGTGCTCCCATGACTTTTTGGATAAAGGTGTGTCGTATTTTTTTCATAATGTCCAGTGGACTAATTTAGCAACTCAGTCATGTCTAGCTTTGTAATCAGTTGTATTATTATTATTATTATTATTAAAATTATGTGAGGTACCAGGTGACTGAGCAGCTTGAGAACATGCCATTCTCAAACTAAAGCCCACTGACTCACAGCAGAGATAACCACTAGATGGTAGCAAAGAGATACAAAAAGAATTCTATAATCTGACACCTAGTGGTCATCAAGATTTGTGCAGCCCAGATGGGATATTTATTTATTTATTCAGTCATACAAGTGTTTTTGCTGTTTCCGTCAAATAAATATAAGCAACTTACAAAACTCTTTAACAAAAAAAAAACCCCATACAGATACTTAAGCATGTATATTTCACTCAATAATAACAACAAAAGAACAATAAAGAATGCCCACAAGTACTCCAGATAAATACTTTTATCTATATTCTCCAAAACCTTAAGGAACCACTTTTTCATAAGTTTTCTAAAAGTAAGGAAGCTGATCTTATTTCTTGAAAAAGTTGGTTCCACAGGATGAAAGTCTGGCAGAGAATGACTGCTTCCAACTCTCCTTCTGTGATTCATGACGAGGGAACTCTTAGCAAGCTTTCTCAAACTGCATATCTTGGGATGGGCAAATTCTGCCTGGAGGAAACAGTCTCAATAATATCCAATTCCTGACTTGCATAGGAAAGTATAACTTATAATCAGCCCCTAAACTGCAGTAAGAAACATATTGGCAACTAGTAGAGGACCCATAATGTTGGTATTATATGATTATGTTGGGACATTCCTATTAGTACCAAAGACACAGTGGTGAAATCTGAACCAGTTTGCTACCTGTTTACTGGCTGCACATGCGCGCTGCATGCCAAATGTGTGCTGCGTTTGCATGCACGGTGCGCACCAAACGCGCACACATGCACAGTACACGCCAAAAGGAGGCTTGGGAAGGTAAGTGGAACAGCAAGGGGGGGATCAGCTGTGCCATGTGATTTAGCTTTCTGCTTTCTAGCAAAGCTAAATTACGTGGCACAGCTGATCGTCAGAAATACTGATTTAAAAAAGGAACCGGTAGCTTTTTTAAACTACCGGTTCAACCGAACCAGTAGCTTTTTAAACTGCCAGTTCAACTGCCGGGGTTTTTTTTACTACTGGTTTGCCCAAACCGGTAGTTTTTATTGCTACCGGTTCGCCCTGACCAGAGCGAACCGGTACATTTCACCCCTGCAAAGACACCTACATTCTGTACCATCTGAAGTTTCCAGGTAGCCTTTAAGAGTAGTACCATATACAGGTAATCCTCAACTTACAACAGTTCATTTAGTAACAGTTCAAATGAACAACAGTTCATTTAGTGACAGTTCAAAATTAACATGGCACTGAAAAAAGTGACTTAAGATCGTTTTTCATACTTACAACTGTTGTAGCATCCCCATGGTTACATGATCAAAATTCAAAAGCTTGGCAACTGGTTCATATTTATGACACTTGCAATGTCCCAGAGTCATGCAACCAGTTTTTGTGACCTTCTGGCACTGTGATTCAAGCAATAATACAAATTCCTTCCTCCTAAATAAGCTAAACAGGATTGCAAGTATGGAAATTACCTTGAACAGCTAAGCCAGCAAGATGAATTGCTTGTTCAAACGTGCAAGGTATGTTTCCTTCCAAGATGTCTTTCTTTAGTTGTAGGTAATACTGGTATCTATGGGGAAAAATGTTTTTTCACATGTCTCCGATTCATGAAAATGCATATAGTCAAAAACATTATGCGATATATATGTACATACCTATATGCCTATACATACCTATATGCCTCTACGTCTCAGCTATCAACAATTTAGATTGTAAACAAATTGGGGCCTGAAATTATCTGTTTTGCTGATATGATTCTATGAAACAAGAAGTATGTATAACACTTTCAATGTATGGGGAAAAAACAGGGTATATAAATAAAATAGGTGATATTATATAAGCTGATATATGCATATGATATGATATATGGTAGGCCAGGCATTGTAATTTAGTGGAGGGGTATGTGCAGAAATTCCAGATTCAGTGCATAGTTTTTCCATTAAAAAAAATCAAGCAGCAGATAATAAGAAAAATCAGTATATGAGATTCCAGAGAACTACTGTCCAAATTAGTAAATTTGGAATCAGCAGTGTGACTTTGCAGAAACCAACTTAAACAAGTGGAACTATTAAGGTAATGATCTCCATCTGATATTAAATTCTTAACTCACATACAAGGATCTCAGTGCAGCAATTTTTTTCTCTAGTCACAGATCCTCACTTGTCCACACATTCCTTTTCTTCTGATAATAACATTAAACTTCTACTAACTTACAAATTAGCCTACATTACAGGGGTGGGTTCTAATTTTTTTTTACTACCGGTTCTGTGGGCGTGGCTTATTTTGTGGGTGTGGCTTGGAGGTCATGTGACTAGGTGGGCGTGGCTAGCTGGTCAGAGTCATTTCTGGAAGGTCCTCGCACTTACCACCAGTCCTCGCACTTACGACCCGACTCATTTGTTTGCTTTTAACACTGATCAGCTGTAGGACGGCCCTTTGAAGCCCCGCGGCAAGAGTTTAAACAGTTTTTTTCCCTCTAGTCATCAGCTGGGACTCAGGAGGCAGCAATAGATTGGGGGTGGGACCAAATAAAAGGTAAGAATAATATGGGGGGGGTGGGGGGGGAGGGCGGGGGGGAGAACCGGTTCGGTGACATCATATCGTCACCACTACCAGCTCGGCTGAACCGGACCAGACCGGGAGGAACCCACCACTGCTACATTACCATTTCTTTCTTTGGACTTCCATTTTTAAGCCTAATCTAATTTCACCTTTCATTAAAATTTATCTCTTGGAGAACAAGCATCACTTAAATCCATTAGTATACTATTAAATTCTTCCAACAGATTCAGATTTCATGTCTGAGCTTGAATTAAAGAAAGAAAATAATCTTTGTTACACAAGGCCTACTATTCTATAAAATTGTTATATAATCTAAACAAGTAAAGGATGTCCCAGATTTAATTCTGAAGTCTCTTCAACATACAGTATGTTAGTAAGAAAAATAACTCCTATAGATTTGATTACTTCTATCATATTTACTAGCAACTAGACAATTCATGGCCTGTTGCATAATCCTTGAGATATTTATTTATTAATTTATTCATGCATCCCTAACCCTCATGTCCTCCTTCACACCCACATACAACTTCTCTAACTTGCACCGTATTACTGTGCAATCTCCCCAAGCAACAGGGCACCATTTATACACCTCACTCAACCTCCCCAAACCATGCTGTCTCTTGCATATCTTCCCCAACCTATATGGCACTTCTTACACACCCCAGAATAAACTTACCAAGTTGAATGGCATTTTTCACACACCTTCTCTGACCCGCATAGTGCTACCTCCGTGCATCCACTCACTCCTTTCCCCACCTGGCAGCAGCCACTTACTTACTGGCCTGGGACTTCAGACTACCTGCCAGCTTCCCCATAAGCCTTTATTTTGAAAAGCTAGCAGGGAGCACTGGAAATAACACTATGGCATGGCAGTGCTAAAAGCAGCCACAACTTTTCCAAATTTCAAGCCCGCAGGAATAATGAATCCCAGATTTTTTAAACGTTCTGTAATTTAAGTCTATTTGAAACACCTTGATTCAAACATTGCTGCCTGATGTCACAGTGTTTCACCCAGTATATAGATAATTTCCTACAAAGAGTAATCATCTCTCACATTGATCAGTAGGAATAGCGGCCCACTTTTCCATGGTAAATTGCTTCAATTCAATCATACTTCCAAGATTTTTTAGTGTGAACTGTGTGCACATCAAATCACCTGATGGATGACTATGCTTGTCAAATAAAGACTTCAAATGTTAACTCAATCAACTCCCTTTCTCCTTTTATGAAAGGAGCATCCATGAAATTGATAATGTTCAGTGACAAAGTTATGCAAAACGTAACAAAATAAAAAAAGACCAGTTAAATGCTTATTCACATTCAATATTTGACACCTCTAAGTAAATCTAACTCTGGATTCTTAAGTTGTCCCATGCAGTGTAAACCAGTGCTTCCCAAAGGGTGCCATCCCAGTATATTTTCTCCTATTTTTTAGGACAAAAAGCAACCAAGAACTTCAACATCAAATCTGAGTAAGGTGACCAGACGTCCCGCTTTTGGCGGGACAGTCCCGATTTTTAGCAATTTGTCCCGCGTCCCGCGGCGTTTCAAAAAAGTCCCGATTTTTCATTCTGCCTCTTGAGCCCCAGCTGATGGCTAGAAGAAAAAAAAACTGTTTAAACTCTTGCCCGGGGCTTCAAAGGGCCGCCCTACAGGCAATCAGTGTAAAGAGTTCCTGAAGCAGTTTTTTTTCCCCCTAGCTAAGCTGCAGAAACGAAACCGAAACCAGGATCTTTGGTGCAACGTGACAAAATGAGGCAGAGAGAGATTTATTTTTATTTTTATTTTTCCTCCCCAAAAAAGGTAGGTGAAAAACTGCAAACAATGGGAAATTTAGGAGGAGAGTTCAAGATTTTAAAACACAAAAGGAAAAAAAAGCTGTATTTAACTAGGGAATTGTAATAATTGAGATACTATTAATTGTATATTGTGTTGAAAGCAGAAATGGTTAAGTTGTGGTTCAGAGGAATATATGGGGGAAATTATTTGGTTTATTATTGGTAAATATAATTAATTGATCATATTGATTAATATACAAAAAAAGATAAGTTTTATAACTAATTGATTTATATTAAAATGTTGAATTTGTATTAAACAACTATTACATAATTACATAATTAAACAATGTGGGGATGGATATAAAAATAGATGACAATGGGAAGGGGTATAATATAGAATAGAAGGGAAAAATAGAATTTGATTAAGATTAGAGATGAGGATGAAGGGTAATATTGGTTTTTTTAAAAAAATAGATGAGGAATAAATATGGCAAAAAGGAAATATAGAAATTGTAAATTTAATTGAAGTGACTAAACACTGTTTAAATTTGTGAACCGGCCAAATACTCTGTTCAAAGAAAATAAATTGTATGTTTGTATGTGTGTTTCTAATTACTGCTATTTATTCATATTTGTTCTCTTTTATTCTTTAAAGTTTAACCATTCATTCTTTATCTTAATATCTTTATATTTGTTTGGGTTTGGCTTTCTTCCCTTTCATCTTTTTTATTGTACAGCAATCTTTCTCCTCAAACCTACCACCTCTCTCTTTTCTTTCCTTCTTACTTTCTCTCCCCCCCTCTTCTTCTCCTCCCTACTTCCTCTTCCTTTCTCCTTCTCCTCCTCTCTTCCTCCCCCTCTTACCCTCACTCCTACTCTAATTTCCCTTCCCTTCCTTCACCCCTCTCTATTGCTGTATCCTTTTATGCATATGGACTACTCAGAGGGCTGAAAAAGTTATTTTTGACTGGTCCTCGCACTTTTGACCAGTCCTCGAACTTACGACTGTCTTCACATTTTACGTTTTTTGCCCTATCTTATCACCATGGTGAAGAGAAGCAGTTGTGAAATGAGTGACATGGTTGTTAAGGATGCTGCATGGGCATAAATGTGAGGATGGTCATAAGTGTGAGGACCAGTCAAAAGTGCGAGGACCTGTCAGAAATGACTTTTTTCAGCCCTCTGAGTAGTCCCTATACACATAGCCATGGCCACCCAGTCACATGATCAGCTAGCCACGCCCACAAAATAAGCCACGCCCACAATGGTGTCCCTCTTTACCAATCTTAAAATCTGGTCACCTTAAATCTGAGACTTCACTCAGCAGCTTAGTAGGGTAACAGCTTTTATTTCCTACCAAAGGAAATCTACTTGTGTTTAATCTGAGCTAAAAACCACTCTCCGTGAAAGAAATAATATATTCATCAAAAAGATTTTTGTTCAGATCCAGGAGGACTAATCCATAGTAAAGATATATGGAAACAACTGATATCAGATACAGTAGGGTCATGTAAAATTCAATTACTTTATATTTAGAATTTTTCTATGCAAGCTTACAAGATTCACCTGGTAATTTCCTGCTGAAGTTGAGAGACAGAAGGCACGTAAAACACCACACCAAAAAATACAGTTGGCTCCAATGCATATTTATCCAGTTGCTTTTTGAGAGGCTTGTCCAAGTCTATCCACCTGCGCTGGTTCTGCTTGTTGAAATACCAAAGGCTAAAATAGGTAATCTAAAAGGAAAATATAAAAAGGAATTGTGTTACATGTTTAAAAAAATAAAAGAAGGTATATCACAAATAGTAGAAATTGTCCTTTTAATCCTTTATATACAATAAACAAGTCTAAGAAATCAGCATAGAATAATGTATATCTTTAATTCATGTTTACATATGCAGCATGATCATCATGTAAAACAAATCAGCTCAAACACAGATCTTTATCATTTGAAAAAAGTCTCTTTTTAAAAAAATCCTTGTCTTTACATAATAGACATAATACATACTCATTTCTCTCTATAGCAATCTAGAACTATGAAGGAAAAAGTATCAATTTTGCATGCTTAGGTAATTCATAGGAGTTTCTACATGAATAAAATATGCTCTCTCTGGTACACATGCATAGCTGCAATTTTATGTTTTGTTTCAGGTGCTCTAATTGCATTTAAGAATCCTGCAGTGTGAAGTATATTAAAAGGCAATAACATTTTAATCATGTCTAAAACTGCTAACATTAGCAAAAGACATATACCAGTCCTACAGAAAGCTGACATAACTCTAGAAATATTTTAAACATTCAAGAATAATGCTGTTGTAAGATTTCCTAATTTTAACAAGTTACTCTTCATTCAATTTCCAGGAAGTAAATGAACCCTAGACAGATTTTTACATAATTATGTTTCATTAATTGCCATTTTTCTTATCTGCTCAACAAATGGCATAGATGTTCAGTTGGACATCCACTAGTTGGAATGCTTAACAATGGACTGAACTAGTGCAAAATACATGAATACAGGAAAAAACAATGTGGAAAAGCTAGTAGTACTATGTTATTTATTCCTTAAGGAAATATGTCAAAATAACAGAATAACAGGGTTAGAAGGGACCATGGAGGTCTTCAACCTTCTCCTTAATCAGGAAAGCCTATAGCAACTTCAGACAATTGGTTGTCCAATCTCTTCTTTAAAGCCGCCAGTGTTGGAGCACCCATAATTTCTGTAGGCAAGTCATTAATTGTTCTGTCCACAAATTTCTTCTTAGTTCTGGGTCTTTCAAAACCAAGGCTAAATGTATATAATACTTTGAAAATTAGCATGATTCTTAGCATTCTGCTAATGTGTCAAGTTAATGAATATTTTTGCATATAGAACTACACCAACCAGTATACTTAAATCCTGTTGAAATGAATTAGCAATTTAACCAAACCTAAAATGGGCAAACATTATACCATAGCTATGTAAACAATTACCTCATGTAATTCACCTCACTGCCAATAATATGATTGTATAACTTCAGGTGCTCTAATTTGACCTGAATCTTCCTCCTCCAAAAAAGAAAGTACATGAAAAATTCTCTTGCCTCATGACACTAACAGCTAGTTTGTTATCAAAATCTGTGTGAAATCCTTCCTCCACTTCAGAACTTTCTATAGACATAAATACTTCAGTAATCAGCGTGAAGGGATTAAGGTTTATGGCTCTCCACTTAATGCTGAAACTATAACTGTGTCAGACTTCTTTCTTGGTTGCTTCAAAATAGTTAATTCAAGAAACAATCTCTGAGTTCTGTGAAGTATGTTTATTGGAAGGAAGGTTAAAAGTTATAACCCCAAAATTCCAGTGATTACTTTCAAATGAGATACTTACATAGAGGCAGTTGAAACAGGCAAAACGCTTGTTCATTTTTTCATGTTTGTTTCAATGCAGTGGGCTGGAAACTTGCCTCTTCCATGAAGAAGTCTGCATGTGTTTCCTGTTTTAATACCTGCAGACTCTTTATCAGTGTAAGAAAAATATCTCACAAATTCTTTAGCATTCCTCATAATTGGCAATGGCTAGCTGGAGGTACTAGGAGCTGTACTTCAACAAGTACAGCTGAAAAAATCACTACTCTGTCAAGTGGGTAAAAGGAATGATGCTTATATCTGTCTTATGTTTATATCAGCCTTGTGCAAATATTTTTAATGGGCAATGTTCATGAACAGATTTAAGGAGGGGTGCCAAAAATGTGTTGGAGTACAAGGTCATTCCAGAATTTGCTCCCAATCAACCTAGACAGGCATTTCTCCAGGCAGAATAGGAATCTGATCTGACACAGGTTCAATGTGCATCCATGGAGATCTAGCCACGGAAGCCCAAGCTGACTGTGCTCATGGCTGAATCACTGTTAGGAAGATGACATAGAAAGGCTCTGGCACAATGCTGCAGGGATTATATAGCCTGCCTTATATAGCATGCGCAGCTGGGACCAAATCACTGCCAGAGTTTGTTCCCACTCTGCTTGGACAGGTCAGGATCTCACATAGTTGTTGCTGTAAAGAACAGATATTGTTCCAAGGTAAGGGAGGGGAGAAGGGAAGAGAATAGCACAACCTGAAATTCAGGAGTTGTACAGACTGGCAGGCTGATCCTTTCCATTGAGTGGTATGGTTTTGAATTTAGTTGCTTTTTCACTTCAAATGGAAAATGTTTGTTTTTTTGTGCCAGTTTTTGACTCTAGACAACTGCCTGGAAAATCTTGATAGTTTTCTTGGCAATATTTCAGAAGTGGTTTGTCATTGGCTACTTCCTAGGGCTGATTGAGAGTGACTGGTCCAAGGTTACCCAGCTGGCTCCATGCCTAAGGCAGGACTAGAACTCTCTCTCTCTCTCTCTTGGTTTCTAGCATGATGCCTTAACTATTACACCAAACTGATTCTGTTTTGTTCTATAATTGTTTCATTTGGTATACAGATTGAAAATTAATGAGGACAGGTTTCACATGGATTCCTTTGTCATTTTGAGACATGGTGGTACTGCAAAGTTTGCAAACCCAACTTAATCTGTAACTTTCTACACTCTATTTGACTTCACTTACATCTCTTGAATTCACCTAAATGATATGCAGTATCTTTTTTAGCATTTCTCACCCATGTCTAGGTCCTGTAGAGCAGGGGTGTCAAACTGGTGGCCCATGGGCCAGATGCATCATACACAGGCCACGCCCATCCCAGTTCCGTGAATGGGAAAACATTGTGAAATGTCATGTGATGGCAACATGACGCCGTGAGTTTGACACCTGTGCTGTAGAGTCTATGTGTATCCATACTTGCTCTGCATTAGGATAGTCAATTATTCAAGCAGGGATCATAATCTATTACAATTACAGACTGACTGCATGTGTAAGCAAGATACACACCTTTCTACCTTACTGCAACTAGTCCTTGCTTAGTGAGCACTACTGGGACTAGCAACTTGGTCACTCAGCTGAAAAGCATGTGACCATGGCTAGGCTTATACCTTACTTCCCCTTGGATCATGAAGTAAAGTGATGCAGACACTAAACTGTCTGCAATTACTGTAAGTTCAAATCTCACCAGGCTCAAGGTTGACTCAGCCTTCCATCCTTTCTAAGGTAGGTAAAATGAGGACCCAGATTGTGGGGGCAATAAGCTGCCTTTGTATAAATATGCAGAAGTATGAAGGCTATTGCTTAACGCATTGTAAGCCACCCTAAGTCTCCGGAGAAGGGCGGCATATAAATCAAATTAAAAAAAAAAGTGAACCATGCCTGAGCTTACAATTTTTGCTTAGTGAAATTGCCTGCTGGTTGCAAAGCATGTGAATGGCAATGTGATTGATGGACCCTGCAATGGTCATAAAGGCAAAAACTGGTTGAAGAGTTATTTCTTCAGGACTACTTTGAATTGTCACACAAGGCAAACTTCACATAAACAAAAAAATGGACACCAGGTTCTGGACAAAGGTTAAGAGGTAATAATTGTAGGAAACAAGCAACATAAATGTATATATTTAAATGTGCTTTACATATAGCAATATTGTACTGACTCATTCTTTGATAATGGTATTAAGACTGTTACAATGGATTTACTTAATCTTGATAACTAAGAAGACTTGAACTAGATGGATATTTTAAATTATGTTTCTTGAAACTGGGAACATAAAATATTTCCAAGTATGGTTAAGATATTTTCACACCATCTAGAAGCTGAAACCACATAACAAATTGCTTCACAAAAGTAATGCAAAACACCAGCTGCTGGGGATTGAGTCAAGCAGCCTCAGATGAAGGAGGATTAGCAAAGACAAGGCAAGGGGGGAAAACCCTCAATTCCTACAACTAACTTTTAAGTTCAAATGACCACAGGAATCTGTTTATCTTTCAGTACGGATTATCATGTGATGTACTGTAGTCCTAGTATTCTAGAAGCAAGCATTTATGATTGCATAATGCAAATTACTTCAAGCAGTAGTTCAAAAATGTCAGGACTCAGTGGCTCACTTACTTATAAGGCTATTAATTTTTCCAACTAATTAGAAACATGTAGCATGGGATATAAATAGTCCACAGTACTGGGCCTGCTAGAAATATCTGCTCCCAGACTATTTTTTAAATCTCCTAATAAACACTTTTAATAAAATAAACCACAAAGACAAAAAAGAATTTTCTTGACTAATTTGTGACCTATTTTTTAATAACTTGAACGAAACTTCAAAACAGAGAATACAAATCTAGAAATAAGAAATATAACCATACAATAGAATGTGTTAGATAATGTCCTCTTCATAATAGTTAAAATGTTAGTTTTGAAGAGAAATTTTAACCGGTACCTAGAAATACTAAGATTTGCAAGTTCACATTATATATATTTACTAATAATGTGCCAAGGCAAGAGACCATCTCGACATCCCAATATATCAGTCATGATTTTTAGATTACATCCTATTTACTAATAAACATGGTTTATAGTTCTTATTTCATTTCTAGTATGTCATTCATCAGAATGGATTCAAAGATATGAGTACTATAATCAAAATAAAACAAACAATCCTCCATCAAACTGGGTTGTAACAAAATCTATAAATTGTAGACAAATGCTATAAAATCATTTCAAATGTTTGGGTAAATAAATGTATCTTAGTATTACCACAGAAAAAACTCCTTTTCTTGATGGTCCTTTATGGGCCACAAAACACCCATTCCAAGGTCATCGTGACTGCAAACAATCATTAGGTCATAAGTTTAGGACTGTCTTTGTAACATATTTTTGTTTTTAAAAAGGTGGGTATATGGAATATAAAGTGCAACTATTCAAAGTAGAGCAGTAAACTTTCTTCCAATCAGAGAATATAATATTTTAGTTGAAGCTAAACAAGATCAACTTGCATGAATACCATCACAAAATGCTTCAGATTTTTCACTAAGAATCTATATCCAAACCCATTAGTATGCATGAAATGGCAGAAAAATGGCAGAATGTCAAGCATTTTGTCAATGAGATAGAATGTTTGTAGATCAGTTTTTTTCAACCTCAGCAACTTTTAAGATATGTGGATTAAATTCCCAGAATCCACTAATTGGGCAATTCTGGGAGGTGAAGTCCACACTTCTACAGAATTGCTGAGTTTGAGAAACACTGATGTAGACCATGACTAAGCTATCCCTCTATCTTTCATTATTGGTCTTTTCTATAACAGAATAGCTCAAGTAGACAAAGATGGGAAGGATGAATTTTCACTTCTTCTGTTAGTCAGATCTTTAGTTCAGCTGTTTTCATAAAGGTTTAAATCATAGATAATAGTCCTTTTATCAGTTGGTGTTCTGAAATTAAAGAGTAGGGTTTTGGAAGGGATCATCACTGATGTCATGTTGATTTCCTTAGTTAGGCTGCAACCTGAAAGAAAGAGAAGCTACTCGACAACTTGTCCTATTTGTAGCCTCCCCTGCTTACTTAGTATTTCAATGTTCATTCCAAGGACATTATGCATGCCCCTCCCCCCAAGTCTTCCATTTTCTATGCATCTTCCAAGCGGGCTCCTAAAACTTCACTATAGTGTCTTCCTGTTTGTCATAAAATGATATGTTAATCCAGCTGCAGTTGTCAATGATGGTTTAAGAATCAGTATTATGTGTGAAGGTATGTAGTGTATAATACATGTTTCAAACAAATCAACACTTAGCAGAATGTGTAAACCTAGTTATTAAGTCATGAAATTTACTGAATGACCTTAAGCCAAAGTTTCTCCTTCAGCCTAATCTACCTCGTATTTTAAAGGTATGCTTTCCTAAGCTCCTTAGGATAAAGTAGAAATAAAATGTAATTTAAAAACAAATCCCCTCAAACAGGCAAGATATCTGGTCGTAGTAGAAAACTAGACAACCCATGACTTGTTGGGTCATTGTTTCAGAGATATTTCCCTACAATGACTTCAACAATGGCAAAAGCTTCTAATGTACTGCCTTCACTGGAAAAGGTTTTAAGAATTCAGGAATATATTCAGAGATATATCTGCCTTGAAAGTAAAACATGCTGAACTGTATAGTACAGTTAATCATCAGAAGTTGTACATAGGAAATATTTAATGACTTTTTGTATTAGCATACATTTTTAATGATAATTTTATGTCATAAAATGTACCAATTTCAATTATATAGGAATCATGGATTTTAGTTTTTGGACAATTTTGTAAGCCCATTTAAAATATTTTGGTTCAAAAATTGTTGGTCTATGATATATAGTTTCACCTAGTTAAAGGGTACAGACACAAGAGTTTAATGTATAGATACTAATATGGAAAGTTTTCCTCAGAAATATCCAAAACTTGGAAGATGATCAAAATGTCTTTTGAATGTAGTGGGGGGAGTGATTAAAACCAAAAGCTTGTTAAAATGAACTTAGTTAGATGACAGACATATTTTCTGTTTGCAATGAATATTCTGAGGAATGTTGCTTACATGTTTGCATAGTGCCTATTTCCCTTGCCTGTCCATACTTTGTTTCCAAAACAATCTCTGCAAGAATGCTTATTGCGGTGGAGGAGGGGAATCCTTTAAAATTTTGTAGTCTGGTTTTAATACCCTAAATCTGATTTTTAACAGGTTAACAATTAGACTATTGTACTAGAATTTGTGAGGTTCAAATTCAAATCCCCACTAAAACAATAAGCTCACAATGGCCTAGCACCATCTTTTAGCCCAATGTTATATTTTTCTGATATAACAGAGCTACCTAACAATCATGAAAGCTGAACTTAGCTGCTTAGGAAAAAAAACAGAGGAAAGTAAGGAATTATTAACCTGTCCAATGGAAAATATGGATAATAACTTCTGCAGTAGATTCAGATTGCCCTCCAATTTCACCATGTATTGAGCAAGGCTGCCTAAGGTTCATTTTTTCCAGTATAGCAAACATTTATATGCAGAGAAAGCTTTCTGTCTGGAGATCAATAGTATTTATTTTCCCATATACCAGTGACCTGGTCCACGTATTAGTTTGTAACAAAATTATTGTGCCACACCAAGGAACTCCTGCTCAGCCTTATAAAGAAATCTAAATGAGACCTTTTATTTTTGAGTCAACATAACTTCCTCCTGGACAATCTAAGAATGAAGGAACAATGAAAAGTCCCGTTCTTAATATAAAGAATTTAAAGTCATTCAGGCTTCTACATTATTATCCAAGAATAACATCAAACTACACAAGTCCTAAATTAGCTAATTAGCTAATGAAAAATAATGTACTGAAAAACACGAGAGAGATAACTCTAAAATTTACTCTTACAAAAATAAAAAAATGTTCAGAGGCAAATAAACCTAATGAACCACACCTGTTGTGTTGAACGCATTTGGTGTTATCAACATCAGTCTGTAATCTGTTCAGATTGGAAATTGAATATGCTGAAAAAAATATAGCTGGCTCATTGGTTGGAAAACTGAATGGGATATTAATGGGATACTAGCGCAACATTTTGCCAAATTGTTGGATTAATAATTATGTACTGATAATAACTAGGCTTTTTAATGAACTCAGGACAATTCAAACAACCATGTCAGTGATGTTCAGTGGAGAGTGTAAATATGAAGCAGAATCTTGATAGATATATATTATAATTACTACACAGGTAATGTCTGTAGGCATTACTTCATTTCAATGAAATTGCTCTTGCTAAAGGAAAGAATATGTTTGTTTCTATTTTTCTGCTTATTTTTCATATTGTCTGTTTCTAGACAGTAACCTTACTACTCCAGGCAATCTAAGTATAATCTCTCAGGTATTTATAGCACAATTCGTTCTAAGTGAATATTCTTTAAAGCCTTTGCTACATCCTACATGCGGGCACACTTGTAGAGATATTTTTTTAATTTGCACAATCCAGGTTTTTTTAGGTGACTGCTTTATTTATTTATTTATTCAATTCATATAGCTGCCCATCTCAATACAATTGACTCTGGGCAGCGAATAATATCAAAACCAAATATTAATGCTGGAGAAGCCATTGTGCAGAAAAATGATGGAGGAACTCTACATCACTGACTGAGTACCTGCTTTGTTTTTTATATTTATTTATTTATTGGTTCGATTTATATGCCACCCTTCTCTGGAGACTCAGGGTGGCTTACAATGCATTAAACAATAGCCTTCATACTTTTGTATATACCTGCTTAGTAGGGCTTTCGCCGCCGCCCCCCAAGCGGTGTTCTTTTTTATACAAAACCAGCTTATTGCCCCCACAATCCTAGTCCTCATTTTACCTACCTCGAAAGGATGGAAGGCTGAGTCAACCTTGAGCCTGGTGAGATTTGAACTTGCAGTAATTGCAGGCAGCTGGTGCTAGTTAACAGCACTTAGTCTGCTGTGCCACCCAAGGTTCTTACAATATATAAAATACTTTCTGCTACTTCCTGCTACTTTCAGTCAAAAATAATTGTGTGACAGGTGACAAAATTGCTGTTTGTTCAATACACTTGAATAACTACATATTGTGGACAGCAGACAATAGTAATAGTAATAGGGTAAATGTAAAACTGAAGCTGACCTACTACAATTTTTAATCCTCTTATATTCCAAGATGGAGATGCCAACAGCCACCTTTCCTACCTCTCGAAGTTCAAGTCTCTGTGCCACAGCCTCCAGACTTTCCTGCCCAGTGCTTTCCACCGATAGTGTGAACTCCACAAACTCATTGTTAAGTAGATGAATACGGGCTACCAAACAGCTCTTGCTAGATACTGTATAGCGTCGAGTTCGTTTCAACTTCAGCCCAAAAGGTAGAGGCATTTCTTCCTTCACTCATTCACAAAAAGCTACAGAAAACCACCCGGCAATATTTTCTCTTCTATTAAGATCATCCAGCAGCGGCAGCAGCGGCCATTAAAAAGTGGCAGGTTTTCTTCCAAGTTCTGAATAAAGGAAACATCCACAAAAATTCTGAAAGAAAGGGGGAGAAACTGAGTTAATTAAAACAAGACTCAGAGGTATTTTCACATTTAATAACTTATAAGACCAATTTAAAGCAGCCACATATTATTCACTATGGTATGATTACTTTTTATCTAACATTCTCCAACTACTTAATTAGCACATCCATAAACATTCCCTAACATCCTTACAATAAATGTTATTCATTTCAAACAAATAGCAAAAAAGAGAAAAAAGATTAAAGGTAAGACCACATCTCATAAATTAACAGTTTTGATAAAATTTGAACTGAGATCTTCCCATATCATGTTAACAGGTCTCTCACATTTTTTCTGGGATATAATGTTAATTTTTCTAATAATTAATTGAGAGATGTAAACATTGTATAACCAAATTTATAACCAATTTTGGTAATCAAATCTAAATAGAAATTACGGTACATGTTTATTTATATAATACTAAACCTTCGAGTTTGTTTGTACCATTCAACTGGGAGAATTCAGACGTTATAGGGCAACAATTATTGAATCAAGATAATTCAAATGAACTAACTTACAGAATGCCAGGATCCATGACTCCTACAGGAATGAAATTTGGAAAAGTTGTGGCTGCTTAAGCACCACAATGCCAATAGATTACATTTCTCAGAATCCCATAGACTGTGTGCCACAAGGTAAAATGGGAGGGCTATATCCTGCCTTCTTTGCTACCTCCCTAATCCCTGCATGCAATCAGCTGGTTGGGGTTGGCTGTTTTGAAATTGAGGTTGAAATTTGAAATGTCTTTTAATAGCAGTGGGTGATGAGGGAAGGACAAGGAAGTGACTTGGATGCTGCTGGCAAGATAGGCTGAGGTGGGTTGGTAGTTGATGGGTAAGCCCTCTTCCTCCCTGTAGGGAGAGGGCTCTTGGGAAAGACCCAGGTGGGGAGCAGGGATAGTTTTTCTCATGGTTCCTCCAGCAAAGTGGCATATAGTGCTGTGGATCAAGTCAAGGAGGAGGAGGAGGTCTGATTTCTTATACTCCCTGCCAGCTTCTCACAAGCAACATCAATGGAGAAGCCAACAGGAAGGTGATAAAAATGTAGAAGCCAGCAGGAAGGTGATAATTGCTAACGCTCCCACTCCCTTTTGCCTGCCCATGGTCATTCTATTTCTCTGTTTAGGTAAGGAAATGTCTATGAAAGGATTATCCAATGGGTCACAGGTTGTTTAACAGAAATATAAAACACCTCAGTATAAAGCATTTAATATAGTATTGTGGGTTGTAAACTTCATGAAGCTCCCAAACTCATATCCCAAAGTATTAGCACTGAGAAATGGTGATAAAATTTCCTATATATTTTCAGTTGAAGAACAAAATAAATAGTGTGTAAAACTTATTCCGGTTTCACAGACCAAGAAAACAAATGCAATAAAATAAGCCATCCTCTCAAAAACTTTTTTTTAAAAAAACTGTTGCTAGTTGGTTATCCTGGTTAGGCCCAATATAAGAGACTGTAGACTTTCTTGTAATAATAATATTTATTTTCTTCCTCAGGAACACATTTAGACAGCTATCAATCTGAGAAGAGCGAAAGCTTATATACAGATGAGGCGGGGCTAATGGTAAGTAGTAACCAATGGTAAGGAACACAATGACATCACACAATGACATATGCACAAGCACACATATTTACGGATAGTAGGTTAGGTATTTTCAACTGTAACAAATCCCCCTCTAAAATACCTAACTAATGGTGGGTTATTAAGTTTATATATGTACATTAAGTTTGGAAGTCAAATACACATGTTGTTTGGTTGCTAATGGCTTAGTGAGGATATCAGCAATTTGTTCATTAGTATCGCAATGAACAGCCTTAATGAATCCTATACATGACAATTGCCTCACATGTTTATATTTGATATCGATATGTCGAGATCGTTGACCTATCGCTTCGGAAGCTGATATATCTATCGCTGCCTTATTATCCTCATTGATGATAATTGGATAAATAGATTCATCCCACACATTACATAATAAATCATCGAACCAAGTTAGATTATTGACCGCTTTGGATAAGCAAACGTATTCGGCTTCTGCTGTAGAGGTGGCAATTAAGTTCTGTTTGCCAGTGTACCAGTGCACCGCACAACCATTTATAAGAAAAACATATCCAGAAGTGCTTTTTCTGCTTTTTGAATCAGTAGCCCAATCTGCATCGGCGTAGCAGGTCAAAGTTGGTTTTTCAGAAATGAATGGTTCTAGGTATAGACATACATTAATGCTAGATTTCAGATATCTCAAAATTCTCTTGATTCCTTCCCAATGGTATAAGTTAGGATTGCTTACATGTCTTGACAACAAATTTACGGCAAGGGTGATATCAGGTCTAGTCCAATTAGATATGTATAATAAGGACCCAATAATTGATCGATATAAAGTGTTATCCTTAAATGGTTCGTATTCATTGTACACATTCCTATAAAAATCAGTTGACATGGGAGTTTCACAAATTTTTGAGTTAACCATATTACATTTTTCTATGAGTTCTATAATTTTGTCTTTCTGGGATAATTTGAAACCCTTATCTGTTTTGTCAATTTGGACTCCTAAATACTTATTTACCTTTCCTAATATTTTTAAGTTGAAATTTTTGCCTAATTGTTCAGCGAAATTATCACATTTAACCTTGTCACTTCCAAAATATAATATATCATCAACATAAATCAAAACATATTCAATAGAATCATTATTTCTTTTTATGAAAAAACAAAAATCAGATGAAGTAGCCACAAAGCCTATATCGTTAAGTATCTTTGATAAACACTCATACCACCATTTGCCGGACTGTTTTAGTCCATAAAGGCTCTTATTCAATAGCCAAATTTCTCCCTTTTTTGTATCTTTTCCTGGGGGTGCTTTTACATAAATTTCTTTATCGAGATCAGCATGCAGATAGGCTGTCTGTACATCAAATTGATATACTTCCAGATTTAAAATGGAAGCTAATACTAATGCTGTTTTCACACTTTCTGATCTAACGGTTGGGGAGTATGTGTCTTCATAGTCATCCGGAAACCTTTGGGCAAAGCCTTGAGCCACTAACCTGGCTTTGTATAAGAATTTACCATCCTCTAGCTCTTTGATTTTATAGATCCATCTAGTGCCAATGGGGGACTTCTCAGTGGGTAGATCTGTTGGTGTATATACATTTAGTTCTTTTAAATTGTCCATCTCTTTTTTCATTGCTTCCTCCCACTTACTTTTTTCTTCTGGAGGTAACTTAAGTATGTCATCATACGTGTTGGGAGTCAGGTGTTTAGCTTGAATAGACAGTACATAATCATCTAATCTTTTAGGAATTGTGCCCCTATTGGATCTAATGGGCCTATTCTGGGGATGTTCATCGCTATGCATATATTTAGCTTCTTTTTCAGTTAATTGGTCTACCTTCAAAGTGGGGTGTCCTTTCTTCCATTCATCAGTAATTGTTTTTGGGCATTTAATTCTGTTCGTGGTTGTGGTTTTGGGATTGGTATCTGATGTATGATGATCTGTGTGCGTGTGTGTAATATTTTTTGATTCTGGATATATTTCGTTGAGATGTAATTTTGACCAGTTCATGTGTTCATGAAACACAGCAGATCTGGATACAATGAAATGGTTATTTTTATCAATGAAGCGATATCCCTTGGTTCCTGATTCGTACCCCATAAATATCAGTCTTTTGGATACTTTCTCTCCTTTGCGCCTTAATTGTGAGGGGACATATACATCAGCAGATACACCAAATACGTGTAAATGCCCAATTTTTGGTTTCCTTCCATACATGAGTTCGTATGGGGTCTTGTTGATTGTACTGGACCATAAGCGATTTATAGTGTAATTGGAATAAGTAAGGGCTTCAGCCCAGAATGATTGGTTTAAACCAGCATCATCTAACACACATTTAACCATGGTTTGTAGCAAACAATTTTTTCTTTCAGAGACTTCATTTTGAAATGGGGAAAACGGACAAGATTTAAAGTGCAATATTCCTTGTGATTTTAGCCAATTTGAAAATTCGTTGGATAGGAATTCCGACCCCCTGTCAGTCATTATTTGTTTAATTTTAGTATTGTGTTGCGTCTCTACCATTTTAAAGAACTCCTTAAATTTTTTGAAAACCTCATTTTTGTGATTAAGGGTGTATACAAAACCGAATCTACTGTAGTCATCGACTATGGTTAGAAAGTATCTTTTTTATATTTAATTGAGGGTTTTAATGGACCTACTACATCCATGTGAATTAGTTGAAAAATTGATTGTGTGGTGCGAGTGGCTTTTTGGGGTTTTGGTTTGTTTTTAATTTTGGATGAATTGCACACAGAGCATTCTAAGTAATTTTTACAGTTCTTTATTTTTAAATCTTCGGAACATTCTAACATTTTTCGTATGACGGGAAAGCTTGCGTGTCCTAGCTTTCTGTGGAGTAAGTGACTACAATTATCGTTAATAGGTCTTCCATTGTTTAAATTTTCAGACATATTAGTATCAGTGTTTGATGCATTATCATTATTACTTTCATCATGGCTATCTGAATTTGGCTTTTTGTTTCTTAATTGATAGTTTGCATAGACTAGTTCGTTATCTTGTGGCAGTAGGTATGTTAGTCCATCATTTGTAAATAGTTTACCTATGTTTCTGTTGTTCTTAGTCATAAATACCTTTCCACCTCTGAAAGTGGTTTCTATTTCATTCTCTATACTTAATTTTAGGGTTGCCAATATGTTATTTGGAATTTCGGGCACAAATAGTACCCCCTCTAATTTCCCTATACCCTTTATATGCGTGTCTCCTATTCCTCTCACTAGGACCTTATTTTGGTTTGCTACTTTAATGTAATATTTCTTTTCAGTGAAGTTGCTTAATATTTCTCTATTATGAGTTGTATGACATGTGGCTCCAGAATCTATGAGCCAAGTGTTGAGTGAATCAGACATCAAAATGTTATCGTTTCTTATTCCATATAGTGATCCTTTCTTATTTTCTCTAGGGTTATTTCTGTACATTTGTCTTTCTCTAGGGTGTGGTGATTCTCTTCGCTTATACCTGTAATCTGGGGAAGTTCTGTCTAAGAAGTGTATTCTCCTATCCTTGTGTTGATATGAGTCACTGTATCCTGCATTCTTGGGGCAATCTCTACTCTGATGTCTTTCAGATCCACATATGAGACATTCATGTGGGTACCTATCTCTGACCCTAAAATCAGTTCTTCTTTGATTTCTACCTTCCCTTTGTTGTGTATATCGCTCTCTTCTAAGTCTATCTTCAGTAATAAGCTTATTGGTGAGGTTTTCTAAAGTAATTTGTTCTATACTTAGGTTATCTATTAAGGTAATATAGTTATCCCAGCTGTGATCTAATGAGTTAATTATAATGCTTTTCATGGTGTTATCAGAAATGGTTTCCCCCCTTCGAATAAGGTCTGCTCTTACAGCGTTTAGATTCAAGATATGTTCACTCAAGGAGGTATCATGTTTTAGTTTGGCAGAATAGAATTCCCTAGAAATTTTTGTGGTGGTGGCTACACTTTTACTATAGAACAAATTGAATAATGTTTCAAATACAGTTAAATTATGCTCTATACTGGGAAGTATACTTGGGGAAATAGAGGCAATTAATATATAATATGCTTTGTGATGGAGGCAGTCTATTTCATAGGTCCAAGGCTTATCTGGTGGGTTATCAATAAAAAATAAAACATTCTCTTTCAAATATGTAATCTGTAAACACTGGTTCCATTCCATTAAGTTGCTTCCATCTAATCGTAACTTTATAAAGTCTGAAGGTATTGTCCCTGAGTGTTGTGAAGTATTATTCATGTTTAGTAGCTGTCCATGATTTAAGACCTTAGCATACTCACAATAAGGCCTGGGTATGGTAGATGCATACTCACAATAAGGCCTGGGTATGGTAGATGCATGTCTATATTTACTTATCTCTATGTTGCGCTGACTTGTATTTATGTTTTCTTCTTCTTTCTTTGCAGGCTCGTTCTGGGCATGCTCAGTCCTCATTTTTCTCCAGCAGCCGGCGAGGGAGGTTCCTGTGTCTGCAGCTCCTGGGGTGAAGTCCCAGACGGCCTTCTGTTGCTCTGCTTTGTTTCCGGAGGGCCTCTGGTGACTGAAGAATGCCTGGGGTGCTGCTCTGCTCGTCGGGGAGTCTTCTCTGAGGTCGTCAGTAAGTGGAGCTTGAGGCAGGCCGCCATTGCCAATGGAGCCGGGTTGTTCAGGGAGTTGCTCTTCGGTAGGTAAGTATGATTGCCAGCTTGTCTTTCTTCGGGTGGCTAGGCCTTTCTTTAGACAGTCTATTTCTTTTTGGCTTTTGGTAGATGGTAGTTTAGAATTTTCTATTTCATTTTCTGGTTGTTTGTTTGGTATTGTTAGTTTAGTCCCGAGTGCTGCAGTCAGCACCTGTATAGCATTGTCTATTTCTACTTCAGTAGGTTGAGCTTTCTTTTGTTTAAATAATTGTTTTTTATTTGTTTTTGGACTCGGGTAGACATCTTCTTGGTAGGTTTTGTTTTTTATTTCGTAGTTTGAGGTTTGGAATTCTTTTAGTAATTGGTCAGGCATTTTAGAGGTATTAGGTGGGTAAGATGGCTGCCATGAAAAAGGCGGGAAGCTGTCGCCATCTTCGGTGTCATTTTTGAAGTCAGGGGTTGAGTTTCTTACCTTGCAGTTTTCTTGTTTGTTATTTTCGTTTATCATGCTGCGGATTTTCACAAGCAGATTTGATTCAACTGTAGTTGTTTCTATTAATTCTAGTATTTTTCTTTTTACCTCATCTTCTTTGTTTGGTGTTGAGAAAGTTTGTTCTGCTCCAGCTAGTGGTTGTTTGTTTTGTGTTAGCAGTTCATTTTCTTGTAATTGCGTTTGTTTCTTAATATTTTCAAGTGGTGTATATTTGTCAGGAGTTAGTTGAGCTGCCATTCTTTTCGTTATGTATCTGGTGACAGGTCTTCTTTTGTCGTTATGTGAGTCTTGCATCTTTATGTTCGGTTGGGCCTACCAAACCATCCTCTTGCTACCAATTTGTTGCTAGTTGGTTATCCTGGTTAGGCCCAATATAAGAGACTGTAGACTTTCTTGTAATAATAATATTTATTTTCTTCCTCAGGAACACATTTAGACAGCTATCAATCTGAGAAGAGCGAAAGCTTATATACAGATGAGGCGGGGCTAATGGTAAGTAGTAACCAATGGTAAGGAACACAATGACATCACACAATGACATATGCACAAGCACACATATTTACAGATAGTAGGTTAGGTATTTTCAACTGTAACAAAAACATCTGAACAGATGCCCCAACTTTGCATACTTCAGTAGTCTCACTATATTACTACCCAGTTCCTATAGTCCTTACCCACACATTTTAAAAAAAACATATACTCCAGGCTTTCTGAAATAATATAAGAATGATTTCATATAGTATAATGTGATCATGTGACAACTTTCAAAATCATTCTGGAAAGCCCTGTGCTTTGGAAGGACACAGATCTGTCCGTTCTTGTCTGTACTATATGCACTGTATATGTACTGTATAGGTTTAAAAAGCAAGAAATAAACCAAAATATATAACATGAAGTAGGCTAAATGGAAACCTCCCATTGATCCCAACATTAAGGACACTTACTATTTCCATAATATTTCATGATTATTAATTTATTTATTTGGAACATTTTATGTCTGCCCAATTCAACATGATTCTGGATGGTATACAAAAATCATCAACAAACACAAAACAAAAGCAACATGTACGTTATAAGAAACCTGCTGAAACAATAGTGACCATAACTGTAATTTGCTATAATTTATTCAGTTTATTCAGCTATTGCAGCCACCTGTATCAGGACATTGTTCCAAAAAGCAGGGGCCTTCAGCAGGGCTCTTCTGAAAAGGCATTGCTTCAAAATTCCAAACAACTACATTGTTTCAATGGTTCTTTCTCTCAATAGAAAGCGGAATAGATTTGAACATCCTGTCCTAAGCTTACAGCTACTCAGCCTTCTTCTCCAACATAAACAGATTGTCAATTATGGTGAAAAAGAGACCATGATACCAAGGGGGGTATTCACTTACTTTCCCTACCGGTTCGCAAATGTGAGTGCGTGCGTGTCCACGCATAAGCCCAGCCTCAAAAACGTGCATAATAGGATGGCATAGAGCCGGGCCAGGGGGATAAATGGGTGGGCCCACCAGTGATTTCCGCTACTGGTTCAGGTGAACCGGTCTGAACCTGCTGAATACCACCTTTGCATGATACTTATCAACATTCTCTGTTTTCAGAAGATTTTTACCAGGGCAAAGAATTCTGCAATCAGTTTGAATGATCAGGATGTGCCTGTATTTCCTATAAAAAGTACAGTATTATAATGGTTTCCTCATTTCCCCAGGGCAGTTCCATTTATGATGATGAGAAAGGATATGGAAAGACTGAAGATAAAACTCTGCTTCATGGGGTTTCTTATGGCTTTACCCTCTCCCAACTTTTTTTTAAATCTCTACATGAAGCCACTGAGTGAAGTCACTCTTAGACACAGGGTTAAGCATCACAGACATCACCAGTACATTGACAATTATACATATCTGCCTCGGATCAGCCAAATAATGTTGTTGAAGATTTTTCCTAATGTCTGGAGGCTCTGAGGATCTGGATGAGCAATTTTTGAGCCTTCCTGGACTCACAGCTCCTACCGAAAAAGAAGTTCTTCTTGAGCAGCAATTGTGCTGTTTTCTGGGTTAGGAGGTTGGACTACTGTAATACACTCTACACTGAGTTGCCCTTGAAAAGAATTTGGAAGCTACAACTAGTCCAGAATGCAGTAAGGCAGGCAGTTTTGAGAGTTTCACATTATGTTCCTGAACTATTCTGTTCTGTGAGCTGCAGTGGCTCCCAGAAGGCTTCTGGGTGCAGTTTTAGGAGCTGATGATTATCCAGAGCCCTACAGAACACAGGGCCACATTATTTGTGGGACTGCTTGCTTCAATTATCTCTGCTCCTGCCACCAAAACTAGCAAAGCAGCCATGCTCCAGAGCTCGTCTATTCAGCAGCAACATATTATGAGGCCTAGGAATCATGTTTTCTCTGCCACAGCACCTGCCCTTGGAACAACGTTAGCCTACAGATTGACAATGATCTTGACCCTGTTGGTCGTTCATAAGGCACTAGAGATGTAACCGTTGTCTCAGGGTTTTGGATTAGAAGATTAAGTAGGGTTTAGAATTTGAGTTCCAGTCTTTGGACTAGACATGAGATGATTTTAGTCCTTATACAATGTTCATTCTGGGTATTCAGTTTATATTGTGTTCTTACTTGGTTTTTACCATTTAGAGTCACTGTGAAATGGGCAACTATATGAATTGTTTAAATCAATCAATAAAAATATGTTTAGCCAAAGTTTAGTAAGGTCATTACTCAAGAAAATTCAGTTTCTTAACTAGGTAAATTAAGGAAGAAGGTTTGGGAGGTTTATTGTATCTTAAGAGATCCCACTGTTATTGAAAACAATACTGTGGGCTGGGTTCAGTGGTGGTATTCAGCCGGTTCTAACCAGTTTGGGTGAACTGGTAGCGGCGGCAGAAGGCTCCACCCACCCGCCCGGACATCATCAAATCCCGTTTTTGACGCTCTGCACATGCATGGAAGGCTCTGCGTGCGCTCACATTTGCAAACCGGTAGTGAAGGTAAGCGAATACCACCCCTGGCTCGGTTGTTATTATTATTATTATTATTATTTTCTTAGTCAAAGTAGGATGCAAGCAACCTGAGAAGGAATTGATAGTTCTCTCCCCACCCCACCCCTATAGTACCTTAATTTTACACCAACAATTATTTTAACACTTTTAATCTGCTGATTGTTACATAACAGGCAACCATGCAATAAGTACAGCATGTCTGTCTGTATCATGGTGGCTAATCAACCAGATTGTCTTGGTTGAAACTGATTTTCTAGCTCCATTTCAAACCACTTGCAGACTTGGCAAGAAACTGAATAGAAACTGGTGTAAAGTCATCCTGTGAACTGTGTCAGGAAAAGGAAAAGCTGAGTGTGACTCAGTTGATGCTCTTAGATCTGTAAGCAGCTTTTAATACTGCTGACCATGGTACCCTCCTGGACTGGCTAACTGAATTAGGATGCAGAAGCTTTATTTATTCCATTCCTATGGCTGCCCCTCTCAATAGATGACTCTGGTGTTACTCCTACTTGGATGGCCATTTCCAGAAGAAGGTGCTGTGGGGTTATTCTTCTGACTCATAGCATTTGGGTTTTGGAGTCACTTATGGTCCCATGCTATTTTCTATGCTTTTTAACATCTATGGGAAGATGCTGGAAGTGGCTATCTGGAAATGTGACCTGAGATGATGTAATATGCAGTACATAATAAACAGTGCCGTGGAAGGGTAGCAGATTATATGAGGATCAAGAAGATGAGACTCTAGACAAAATAGAGATACTGTTTATGGGTGTGGTATCTGTCCAGTTGAATGATGCTCCGCTGGTACTAAAATGGTCTGTACTCATGCTAAAAGAATAGATTTGCAGTTTAGGGATAGTTGTAAATGTGTCATTTAGTTGAGACTCAGGTGGCCTCAGCGGCATGGAGTGCCTTTCTTCTGATTTACCAATTGCAGCTGATTTATCATCTTTCTAATAGAACAGAATAACTGGAAGGGATCATGGAAGTCTTCTAGTCCAAACCCTGCCAAAATAGATCCTATACCATTCCAGACGTGGTTGTCCAATCTCTTCTTAAAAACCTCCAGTGATGGAGCATCCACAACTTCTGAAGGCAAGCTGTTCCACTGATTAATTGTTTTGTCAGGAAATTTCTCTTTATTTCTAGCTTTGTTCTCTCCTTGATTAGTTTCCATCCATTGCTTCTTGTTCTGCTTTCAAGTGCTTTGGTGAATAGATTGACCCTCTCTTCTTTGTGGTAACCCCTTAGAAACTGCTATCAGAGGGTATCTATCTCCGGACTAGATCAGACGGAAAACTCTTTAATCTTTCTAGATTGAGAGCAAAGTCTAAAGTCGAGCTGAAATGTTTACGAGATTTCCTCTTCGCTGATGATGCTGCTGTTACTGCTCACACTGCCGGAGACAACTTATGGACTGTTTTAGCAAGGCCTGTCAAGACTTTGGGCTAACAATAAGCCTGAAAAAGACACAAGTCATGGGTCAAGACGTGGATTTATCTCCCTGTATTACAATCTCTGCACAAGAACTGGAGGTCGTTCATGACTTTGTGTACCTCGGTTCAACCATATCCAATACCCTCTCTTTAGATACTGAACTGAATAAACGTATTGGTAAAGCGGCTACCACATTCTCCAGACTTACAAAGAGAGTATGGCTCAATAAGAAACTGACGGAACATACAAAGATCCAGGTCTATAGAGTGTCTCCTGAGCACACTCTTGTACTGCAGTGAGTCTTGGACCCTTTACACACGGCAGGAGAGAAAGTTGAACACCTTTCATATGCGCTGTCTCCGACGTATCCTTGGCATTACCTGGCACGACAAAGTTCCAAATAGCGCAGTCTTAGAACGTGCTGGAATTTCTAGCATGTATACACTATTGAAACAGTGACGTTTACACTGGCTTGGGCATGTTGTGAGAATGGCTGATGGTCGGATTCTGAAAGATCTTCTGTATGGAGAATTAGTGCAGGGAAAGTGCCTTAAAGAGAGATCACAGCTGCGATATAAGGATATTTGCAAGAGGGATCTAAAGGCCTTGGGAATGGACATTAATGACTGGGAAACCTTGAACTCTGATCGTTCAGCTTGGGGGCTAAAGACGCAGCATGGCCTTCTCCAATTCGAAGAGATACTTGTTCGGCAGGCTGAGGCAAAGAGGCAGTCCCGGAACCAGAGAAATCTGGGGGCTGGGCAGGGGACAGAATATATCTGTCCTCAGTGTGGAAGGGATTGCCACTCTCAAATTGGCCTTTTTAGTCACACCAGATGCTGTTTTAGGACCTCTTTCCAGAGCACGATACCATAGTCTTCTTTTCATTAAACAAACATATCTAATTCCTGCAACCATTCTACGTATGTTTTAGCCTCCAGGCAACTAATCATCTCTGTTGCTCTTCTTTTACCTGGAAAATGATGGTCTTGTAACAGTTATTCATGTTCAATTTCTCAACTGGATTATTACAATGCATTAAGAGGCTGCTTCTGAATATTCTCCAGAAACTTCAATTGGTTCAAAGTAGAGCAGCTTACATGCTCACTGAGATTGGGTGATATACATCTATTATGCCAGTACGTCGCCATCTACACTGCTTGCCAGTTTGTTTTGGGCCCAATTCAAAGTGCTGTTTTTCATCTTTAAAACCATAAAAGGCTTAAGACCAGATTATCCGAAGGAGCACTTTCTCCCATACGTAGCTACCTGAACCTTAAGATCTTCTAATGAGGTCTTTTTCAGATACCATCACCAAGGGAGGTGAGATGAGCTTCTACAAAAGAAAGCATTTTTGTGATGTCACCCTATTTATAGAATACCCTCCCCAATGAAGTTTGACTAATGCCCACATTAGTATTCTTTTTAACTGAATACATTTTTATTTTTCCAAGCCTTTTAATCATATTTTAATTTATATTGCTTAAGATTTTGACAACTGCCTTTCCATGGCCATAGTATGATGGTCTTTATTTCTATTTTTATTTGTGTATGTTTTATTTGTTTTCTTTTTGAATGTGTTTTATTGTAAACTGCATAGAGCGCTTCAGTAATAAATAAACACCCGGAAAATCTTGTATTAGTAAGATTTATTATAAATCTTTACTAGCACCAATCTATAATGAATAAAATCATAGCAATATCAGCAATAGATGATGAACATATTGCACATATTTCAATAATTAAACTACACAGAAGAATACACCATTAATTCTGCATGTTCCTCGACATTTCAACATAAAGAATATTAACACTAGGACATTGTTCAGTATGGTTCACAGATAATCCTATGCCAAAATATAATGTCTTCAATAAGGAATTGACTGCACTCACAAGAATCACTAAGCCATAACATGTTTTTCATAAACTATACTACACACACACACACATACACACACACACACCCCTGAAACAACATAGCACATAAAAAAATTTTTTTCCAGTGCTCCATAAAGCAACATCTCCCTCACATTCAACAAACAATGTTTGTGGCCAGAGATCTCACCTGATCTTTGATGCTGTGTCAGAGGCCATACTGTCAAAAGTACTGATGGACAAAATTAAATTAAATGTATATTTAATTGCATTATGTTTTATTAATATTATAATTGAATCTTTATTAAAATAATCATTTTTACTCCTAACATAAGAGAGAACCCTATGTGTCATATCCAAGGCTTTTGGGAGGGCCCAATTGTGTATCTCTATGCTAAATTGTTCAGGTTAATGTATTGTAATTACATTATATTACATACATATGTTATATTACTGTTCTGGTGATGTAAATAAATTACATTATACCTAGTGTGATATATGAATCTTAACTATTAATGTTATGCTAAACCTGAAAACTTAATCTAGAAATTTCATTTTATTCATGAAGTAGTAACATTGTACTACTATGTTACTTCCATAATTCACAACTCATTCAATCAAGGGCAACTACATTGCCCTGTAGAGCAAGATTATTTTAAGGAAGTGAAATTTAGCACTTTCAACCATGAGACATATTTGCAACTATCACACCTTTCCTTATAGTATTCATGAAAGTTTTTTTTAATTTCCAAAGAAAAGCAATAAAAATATATGAGATCTTGCAAGTAGAAAATGTCTTCAACCAGACAACAAACAAGTTGGACTGCTCAAGAGTACTCCAGGGATATCATCAGGATGAATCTCACACCTGATTAACAGGTCATGATGAACTTTTTTCAGTTGCATTCATGGAATTATCTAGGTCTCATGGATAATTCCATGAATGCAACTGAAAAAAATTCATCATGACCTGTTAATCAGGTGTGAGATTCATCCTGATCATGTCCCTGGAGTACTCTTGAGCAGTCCAACTTGTTTGTTTACTATAGTCTGTTGAAGACAGTTTGCTACTACACTGCTGAATCTCAATCCTTTGTGAACACTACTAATGATTTTTTTACAATTTGTTTATTTCTTATTCAAGATGACCAAGACACGGATCCATTCCAATAATAATCCACAGTACTGCTAACTATCAGAAGCTCCAATACTGACCTTAGAAGTATTACAATTGGATGTATAAATGATAGTCCTCCGACTCTGTTCCTACTACTATATTAAAAACCAAACTATGTTCATCTTTTAAACTTCTGTCATTCCCCATCATATTCATTTTCAACCTCAGTACAGCACAAACTATATATTCTGCCTAGATGCAAGTACCATATTGCAACATTCTACAAGTTGTTTTAATTATATATTAAATAAGCTCTCTCAGAAATATGCCTGAAGTTTGACATTTCACCATACTTCTCTAGCCACATATACAATTATTAATGCATGAAATTCTAAGGCTTCTTCAATTATTCCTTATACCATATTACATATTCCAACATATTACATATTCCAACCAATACTTATAGCTCTAATATTCTCATTTAGAAACATTAAGCACATGCTTAAGCCTATAGTTGTATCAAGTTTAATATGATACGAAGATCTATTTTAAATTATTGGGACTCACTTTTGAATGAGTATGGACAAGATCAGTCTTTACCTCTCTTTCACTGAATTCAATGTATTGCCATACAACACTTACTTTTGGCTGAATTGTGCACCATGATCTTCTGTGGATTCATTCTTTATTAGACTGATGTTTTTGTATAAACATATCAACATTTGACTTAGAAATATTTTTAAAATGTTAATTTTCCTGACAATGAATCCTATTTTTACACTTCAGAAAAATCAGAGGGCCAGAACATTTTAAAATGCATCTTCCTAATCTTTGTAACTTTCCACAGAGAATTCAGTCATATTACAGCAAGTCAATTAGAAAATGCCAGCGGATGGGTGGAGAAGGTATCATGCTTCAATCCTATTCAACAAGTTTCCACGCTAGCCAAGCACAATTCTTGCTAACACAGCACAATCAGTCTTGTTTAGCAGCTGTTATTTTCTGCTACCAGCTGCTGTCATATTAGACCTCGCCATATTCGCCTATTTCAAATACTCTCCATTCTGCATAGTTAAGGTACACAGACTAGTAAATCCAATGAAATGTATGTTGAAATTAAAGCAGCCTTAGAACTCTTTACAATAATCTATTTTATCCTATTTGTTTCAATATGCAAAGTATAACCAGCAATATTTCCCATATAACTTATTTTCAGATTGGATTGCATAAGGATTCCATACATTACTAAAACAAGTGGGAAGTATCATATATGAACAGAAAAATGATAAATCTCCCTTCTTCAGTTTACATATTTTTCTTTCAAAAATAAAAGGGGGGGAACATATTTATGTTAAATGTTCATTCCAGTACAATACATTTTAAAGCAAAAGAACAATAGAAAATGTTAATATTATTTTGTTAAGAATGGATGTGCCAATGCAGAAGATGGTCTCAAACCATTGTAATCTTAATCCACAAATCAAATGCATCCTATCAAACACTGAAGATTAATTTTTTCCTCTTACTGGTGCTTAGCATTAGAATTAATAAGAGATCACTGGGAATACGCAGCACTGTAACTGTCTAGGAAAATATCTGCATACATAACTCAGGTTAATTTTCTACACAAAGATGCTTCATCTTTTTTCTGTCGTTTGTGAGATATATTAGGCAGATGAAGAGACAAACTTATTTTGGAAAAGATGTTACATGGTTTAAACAGACTCAACCAGATAGAGATTAAAACGAGTAACAGGCAGCGAGAAAGGAAAAGGTAAGGACAAAAAAAGTTAATCGGGTTTAATTTACTTACAGAGCATGTCGCGAACCACTTTGCCATCCAAGACTGATTTTACTGTGAAATAACCTCCTTTCCCCGCCCTCTCCTAATTATGTCAAGGAGAGAATCCACTTGCCATTTTATTCTTTACTGCAACCTTGCCGGAGTCCGAATGGGGACTTTTCCCAAAGTAAGTGAAAAAACTACGAATCCTACTTTGGAAACATTACCATCTTAAAATAAAACATCCAAAGGCAATCCCTCCACCCCTCACCCCCACCCCCATCCCTTGCCCAGCACCACCGTCGTCACCGGCTGGCTCACTTTACCTGTTGCGAAAAGCCAAGGCAAAAATAAATAAATAAAAAGGAGGTTTCCTTTAGCTGCAAAATCCCGAGAGCGCTTCAGACGAAGCCATTTCACGGGTTATTCCTTCGGGAAGGCCGGGGCGGGGGGGGGGGGAGAGAGAGGAAGGAAGATCCTGTCTAAAGTGAGCCGCCTTTGGTTCTCCTCCCGGGCGCTCCAAGAGTGCGAACCCGCCTCACTTTCTGCCTCCCAACAACAACAACATCCCAAAATTGAGTCTGGATATCATTCCACTCGGCGAAAAGTTAGGGAGAAGGAGGAGGGAGAATCAAGGCGGGCCGCCCCCTTCGCCAGCCAGCTTCTCTTGACAGAGGAAGGCTGCGGGAACACAAGGAGAGCTTTTTTTCCCGAGCGCTCAAGGCTTTCCCCTCCCCCCTCCTGCCTCTCTCCCCCCCCCCCTCTCTTTCCTTCCTCGTTCCCCTTTTGGAGGCGTTCCCATTGGCTCCAGCCATGCGGAAGGATACGGCGTGGTCATTAAAGTACAGCCCTCTGTGTTTGAAGCCCCATTACCTCAGAGGCCTGGAATGCTCGGCAGGGGGAATGTCAGCAATGGGACAGCTGCTGCCGCTGCCCTGGCTGGAAGGAGCGGAGCGGAGGCGGAGGCGGAGGCGGGGAGCTGGCAAGGCACGAACGGGAGATGCCGAAGGCATACGTCCGTCCCTAACTTGCCATTCCTTTTCGTCGCCTTCTCTCGCTGCAAGCAAGAAACAAAGCCTTTTTTCTTTTTTTTTTTGACCGGGAAAACTCGTGCCCCATGAATTGTCTCGGTTTTTACCCGGCCGCCTAAATCCCTCTATAGTCCAGAGCGGCGTTGCGCGAGTAAAACAAACAAACAACGACGACGATGAATAACAAACTACGGGCGGGATTGGCACCTCTTAATGCGTGGTTCTTTGCTAGCTTCTATTCAGGCAATTGACAAGTTTCATTGACAAACTTACACTCTGGTCGTCTCCCGAATTACATCTGAAGAAAACTTCAGCCATGGCAGAGTTATTCCTGGGTCTTCTGTTTCTCATTTCTTCTGTGAGCCTTTATAGGGTAGTGTTACTGATCTAAGGAAGCACATCATCCAGCCATGCCTGATCAACACCCACTTGATTTCCAAAAAGGATGAGCTTCCAGAGGGCAGGTGCCATGATAAAGTAGATTCTGCTGAAATCCCATATGGGATTTGGAGTACGCCCTTCCTACTTGACTAGAAAGGATGGGTAGAAACAAAGTGCCAGTCGGTCCCTGATGCCCCCTCATTATTATCTTTATTTCATGCTATGTGCTTTTCCTAGTGCTTTGTGAAGATGTGCATAGGAGTATAATAGGTCTGCTTATCATTTTAGACCAGCATTTGGCTAACTAGATGTTCTAAAGCCCTTGCAAGGAGGAGCTGGAGACTTATCCCTTACCCACCATTGTTCCCTTGAAAGCTGATATTTGGAAGCATGCTGCTCCTAATGGAGACCTACCGGTATTCTTTAATTCCCTTTTAAAGCCATGTGACTTACCAGCCATCACTACATTTTGTGGCAATGAATTCTTAAGTTAATTATGCAGTACATGAGGAACAGTTTTAATTATTCTATATCACCTTCCAATCTGCTGCACTGAATGGCCCTTGATCATAGCCTTTCAAGAAAAGGAAAAACTTTTTTTTGTGGACATCCACTGTCATGCTGATTATCCAAAGCCTCCTAGCTGTGTCAGTCTACACATGGGAGGATCAAGCCAATAGTATGTTGGCTTGAAAAGCACTCTCTAAATTAGAAATTCTAGCTTAAAGAACACAGGGTCAGCATGAATGAGGGAGCAATAGATTTGGTTGTTCTTGTGATATACTCAAGATATAGCCAAACCAACTGACATTATCCTAATGATTATCAAGGTAGACCAGAACTATAAATAGTATTCTGGATGTGACATAACATTCATTGATTCAAAGACATTGCAAAATTGGTAGTTTTATTTTCAATCTGTTTTTTGTGATACCTGGCATAGGAATTGCCATTTTTATACAATTGCTGTACTCTAGGCTGACATCTTCAGAGAATTCTCTTATAAGCTGTTCTACTACGAGGGGAAAGGGGCAAATGTACCAAGGTGACTAGCTGGAAGTGAAGAGCCAGAAAAGGAGGGAGGCAAGTTTTCATCAATAGGAACATTTTGATTATCTGCTTTCAAATCAATCTTGGCTCTTACTGTAGTAATCACATAGATTTTCTCCATAATGATCTGTTCCTGACTGGGTTTTTCAGCAGTGCATCCATCACTACTGTAACTGAATCTATCCTCTTAACTGCTGGTGATTCTATTCTCTTTCCTGCCACTTTTCCCAGTGTTACAACCTTCTCCATAGAACTAGGTCTTTGCATAAGGTATCTGAAATATGATAATTTCCCGTAGGTTATTTGTGCCTTGATGAAGAACTCTGGATTGATTTGTTCAATGATCCATTTGTTGGTTTTCTTGGCTGTCCCTAGTATTTTCTTGTCTGCCTATTCCTTTACTGTTGATAGTTAAGCCTAAAAGGCAGAAATTATCTATTTAGAATTCACAATATCTTTATTTGAATTCTAAGACTACCTGTTGTCATTAGTTTTATCTTCTTTATATTTAACAGAATAACATTTAATGTAGTCCCATTTTGTTCACGATTCTTCTTTACTTTTATTGTTATAGCTTGCACATGCTTTGCATTTTTGGCTATCAAAGTACTGTCATCAGCATAGCACAGATTGTTGATGGTTCTTCCTCTAATTTTAATACCACACTCACCTCATTCCAATCCAGTTTACCTTAATATATAATCAGCACATAGGTTGAATACATAAGGGGAGAATATCTCACTCCTTTGCCAGCTGGAGCCAGTCTGTTACACCATGTTCTGTACATATTGTGGCTTCCTGACCTGTATATAAGTTTCACATGAAGACAATGAGATATACTGGGATTTCTGTTTTCTACAGTATTCACATTCCACAGCTTGATGTGATCAATACAATGAAAGGCCTTTTTATAATCAGTGAAACATATAATGACTTGGTTTTCTTTTGTCCCTTTCATTCAATCCACAAATTCCAAAAATCTGATTTTCAACTCCAAGCATCATAACTTAACAGCATTGGCCTAATTAATTCAGAAGCATCATATCACTTCCTCATGTCTGAGAAACAGGAAAGATGGCAAAGATAATATTTTGCATTTATCATAATCTCTAAGTTTCCTGCTGTTTTAAAAGCAGTAGCAAAGATAAGTTGCTCCAAAGGGGCAATACTATGAGAAGCAAATTTAATTCCCCTCCTGGAAAAAGAAAACAAGTTGGAGATGAAGCCACTATTTAAATTGGAATAATACAAGCTTTTGATAGGGAAAATGCAATTATATTTAATGTGTGTATAAGTGTGCAGATAGTACAAATTTACAAGAGTGTTTTTTTTCCATTTCTCTGATGAAATATAGGACTGCTCTACCCAGTTTCCTCTCTACGGCAACTTGACCATACACATATATCTGTCCAACACATTCAACAGTGAATACCAATGTAAACACCATCATTAACTTAGAAAATAGTCAATCCTTCTTTGGTAATATTTTCAGCCCTGTGTTACCTAACAGTCCAATCATTTATCTGGCTATTTCACTGTTTCTATTAATCTTCTAAGATTTTCAAAATATAAAAATGTAATTCTTACAGTGCTATCTAATGTCTATATAAGTATATACCCAAATATGGTTGTAGCATTATTATTTATCATTATTATCCTTCTTATTCCCCTCTCATTGATATGATAATGATGATTATCATTATTCTGTTGCTTTGCATGTACATTTAAAGCTTCTGCATCAGAGACAAATTTCTTGTGTGTCTAATCACACTTGGCCAAATGCAGTATTCAATTCAATAATGCTTCAATGCCAATTTGCTAGTTTTTGTGCTACTTGTTGTTCTTCTTGCTTGGGTAAGCTTTCCACATGTTATAATAAATATTTTTATCTTTTACAGTTTTTCTTGGTTCTCCATGTAAATATCTCATTAAACTAGCTAATACCATTGTTAATCTGTGGTACATGCTCTAGCCAAGCTTTTCTTTTTATGTCTTTAAATAACCTCCCAGCATTTAAAAATGATTCAAACCCCAATGTCTCTTTCAGGAGCTACAATAGCATATTTATATTCTGTTATGTGCAATTTGGAGATGATTTCTCATGATATCAAATACGAAAAACATTTACTGTGACCTGATGCATTTCAACCCATTTTTCCTTCCATGACTATAAAGTCTAGAGATTGGAGAAATCAGCACAGGGAGCAAGAGTCTGACTAAAAATGATCATGCACACGGAATTTGTGTATATTTACTCAGGACTAAGTCCAATTAGAGCCAGTTTGGTGTAGTGGTTATCAAGAAATCTCTTGATTTCTAGGCCAGCATCTTTAACTTCTACACCAACTGCTCTAACTGTAGTTAGTTCAATTAGACCCATACACAAAGCTACTTCTGCTGTAGGCTCAAAGCCAGCTGGTTGGGATTGGGTCAATTACAATCTTCCTTGGCCCTAGAAAGGAGGCAATGGCAAATTACTTCCAAAAATCTTGCCAAGAAAATTGCAGGGACTTGTCTAGGCAGTCACGGGGGATAAAAAAGAAAAGAGAAAAAGTCAATTAAATTCAGTAAGATTTACTTCCCAAAATGCTGAGAAATAGACAAATGGCTAGGTAACAGAATCTTATATTAACTCTATGAACCAGAGCAAAGAATTGATTAAAACAGATCCCTGTTTAGTTTCTAAAGTTCTAGTTTCATCTCCTTGTCCTTTTCCATCTGTAACAGAGAAGACCTCAAATTTCTTCTTTCTGTCAATGCTGAATTAATTCAGCATTGTTGGAGGCAAGCTGCTATCACAAGAGTGAATGGGGTCAATAGTTCATAAAATAAGAGAGCCTTACTCTTTGTTTTTCTCTAAGTTAATATCTTATGGGAACGCTGACCACTTGTGGCCAATTGAAAGCAAGAAACTGAGGAATGAACAAAAAGGTTAAGTCCTTCCTTTATTTTTATTCTTCATACATCCCATTCACCTTCTGGAAGCATTTTTTTCTTTGCTCAAACAGGTTGACAAAGTAGACATTTATCTATAGTATGTACTTTGGTTTTCAGTTATTTGTGCTATGTGAATAGTGAGACATATTATGGGATATCATGCAAACATGGTGATTTGGACCCAAAGTTACAAAATGTTTTGTGGAATTTAAGTTTTCTGTCCTTCCTTCCCAATGTATACCAAAAGTCCTTTTCTGGAAATCCAAGAGCCACTGTAAAATCTAGAATATAGTCTAAGACATGAGCATTTCCCGGCCCTTGGGCCACATATGGCCCTTTGGCTCTTCTTGTCGAGCTCCCCACTGCTGACGCCCTACACAACAGTCCTAGTTTCTCATTTGGTCCCTTGGGAAAATTAATTGCCCATCCCTGATATAGTCTATAAAATAGATGAGGGGAAAGGGCCATAAAGTAGGGAACTGAGAAAAAGTTAGGCAATTTCCTTAATCATCAATTTTATCAATCAAGAAAGTATATAAGCGATGTTGCATTTATGTAACTCTATGAAACCTAATGTATATAAGAGTGCACTTTGTAGGATCAGTGAACACAGAAAACTATGTAGTGAAATATAGTAATTAAAAATTAATGTGAAAGTTGCTTTGGAAAAAATCAAATATAAACAAGTGGCAGGCATCAGTTTCACTCATCAAAGAGAAGACTATGTACATTTGCAGTCATTACCTTAGAAAGTTGGAACGTTTAGCAGCAAGAATGTCAGCAATGGAACAGCTGCTGCTTTGGCTAAAAGGCCATTGCAGAAATATATATGGGGTTTACAATAAATATCAGCTGATCAGTTTTTTTTATTATGCTAAGCTTTTCTGATTAAAGTCAGACTTTCTAAATGCATTGGTTTTATTTTTACAGTTCTGAAAAATATTTTAATCTTCTCCTTAAATTAGGTTTACTGTCAATATACTATAGATGGATCAGTGGGTGCATTTTAAAATGTCTGAAGCAAAAATAATTGTAATTTGTCAGCTGATAACAGTGTAAAGATATCTAGCTTCCCTCTTGCAGATACTTGCAGAGAAATATGAAGAAAAAACACATATTAGTCACATTAGGGAAAAAAGGCTTTTTATATCAATAATTACATGCAGAGTATGAAAACTTCTTGAAAGTACTGATTGGGACACTTCTAGAAGTTAACATTTCTTTATGATCTGTATCATTGTTACAAGATTATTATACTCAGAATGGATGTTTTGCTCTTTTTGCATTGTTCCTTCCTTAGAATAGTTCCTTTGTAACCTTTCAGTGCTTTGTAACCTTTTAAGTCTTTGAAAATATCTTTTAGTTTAAATTTCAACCCATTGTTTGCATAACTAAGAATCTGAGTAGTATAATCATTCTTGATAAAAAGTCAGATTCAATACTCCACTATATAAATCTTCTGTTTGACTCCTCTCTTCAGTGATAATTTCCGATTTGGTCTTAATAGGTATAACAGAAAACAATGTCTTTATAGACTGCCCTTGTTTTGATTTTTCCTCCATCAAATGTACTAATTGTCCAGTCCCTTCATCTCCACTGCATCCTTTTCAGTGAGATAATAACTTAAGGAAACAATCAAAAAGAAATACCAGCTTAGATCACAATAAGATTAATCAAAAAAGGAAATTATTTGTAACTGTTGTCCATTCATCATAGATAGTGGAGGTACACACAAGTTTTAATACAGCCCTATTGTAAGAAAACATGTGTTATCACCAGAACAACTACAAGTTCATAAATACATTCATTTAGCGACCTTTCAAAGTTATAGTGACACTGAAAAAAGTGACGTACAACCATTGGAACATCCTTGCAGTCATATCATTTGGGCATTTGCAACTGGCATGTATTTATGTTAAGGTCATGTGACCACTATTTGTGACCTTTCTTGTTGGCTTCTGATAAGCAAAGTCAATGAGGGAAGCTGAATTCACTTAATGACCATCACTTAAGAACTGCAGTGATTCTCTTAACAATCGTGGCAAAAACATTGTAAAACTGGATGTGATTCACTTAACAACCACCTTGCCGGTCCCAATTGTGATCTTAAGTCAAGGACTACCTGTAATACATTTTTTAATACTCTATAATGAATAGTTAGAATTTTTAAGTTGCCATAGGACTTTTTACTTGTTTTAAAACTAGCATCAAATACACTGAAAACACAATAAAAGTTTATAAATATTAAGTGAAAAAGACACACCCTCAAACTGAGTGAAAAGTTTCTTTCAAGTGCTCCTACAGAACATTATGGAATGACATGTACAATAAAAGCAAGAAGGAAATATAGTTCTCAAACCTGGACAAATGTTATTAAAAATGGTCTTTACAATGCCTCTCAATCTAAAATATTCGACTCTCCTCTTTTCCTTTGAAAATGGGCTTCGATCTACCTCCCCTGACACACCCTTTGTGGTGAATGTTGCCATAACAACCCACTCGAGGTGAATAGCTGTTTGGCTGACAAATGTGCTTTTAATTCACCAGGAGACATGGAGAGGTTGCACAATCAACCCACAAGCCGGCTGCCTCCCCAGAGAAAAGCATCAGCCCAGAAAAGCTTCTTGTGAAGGGCGCGTTACTACCAGTGTTGCCTCCGCCGCCTTCGTCTTCAAAGTGGACGCTCCGCTTCGGCTACGAGTCCAGTGAAGCCCGCAAGGAGGAGCTTTCTTTCCTCACTACCGCCACTACCGCCTCACTACCAAAAGGAGGCGCTGTCGGCGGAGGCCTGCTTGGGTTTTATCCCGACTCTTTTTCTGCCTCTCCACCTCTTTCTCTCTCTCTCTGTCTTCCAGCCTGTAGCTGGATTGGGGTCGGGCCTAGCTGGTTTCGGGAAGAGTGGGGACTGGAAGCCTTTGGCCGTGTCGGTGGCCATGGAAATCGGCACCGAGATCAGCCGGAAGATTCGGGTGAGAGACGTGAACCTCGGTGTGGTGGCATAGGGCGATGAGGGCTGCAGGGGACACCCCCCCTCCCACAAGGGGAAGGCGGGCGAAGAAAATTTGGAGGGGGGGGGTGAAGCGCTTACCCCTCCCCCACATTTTTTTTCCGCGTGGGCCCCGACTCGCTCTCCCCCCCCCTTTTCATTCTCCCCGCAACCAATGGCAGGGTCGAAAGTTGCTTTGTCCGAAACCGGTTGCCGCGCGTCGGCTTCTTTTCGGGGGTGGCCTCCGAGGTTTAACCCAAAGGTGCTTTTTCAAGAGGCAACTGGAAAGCACCTTTGGGATAACCATGACCCGGATGACTGAGAATCTCCATATACATTCTCCGAGGGTCACCTCCTCGCTTCATCCCTTGAAATTGATGGGCGCCACAAGCTGAGTGCTCCTACAAGGTCGGTTAAAATACAGTTTTGTACGCAAAAATTAAAATAGCAGGAATCTGCAGGTATCTTAAAAGCTGTAGCTATCGATTCACGTTGATGCACGTTCATCAGTTTTAATTCTGTAATCTCCTCTCCCTTTATATCTAGTCAATGTCTTTCTTAACAAACGTATCTATTCTGTCTCCCTGCCCAAATCCCCAGGTCAGTGAGTAACTTGGGGTCAGTCTTCCTTAGTTTTACACATCTCATAGAGTGCTTGTGAAGAGTAAGTACTGTGTATCATGTCGTTCTCCTGAATGAAAAGTGGTATATAATCTAATAAATCAATGTGCATCTATCTGTCTAAGCATTTTTGACTTGTCAGTTCACTCAAAGTGAAGGATCTAAAGTAAGTAACATGCAGCACAGTCTTAAAGTCTATTGGCTTGAATGTTTGGTCATAGTAGATACAGTTTTGATCCAAATTGCCTGTCCTCAAATTGGAAAAAAAAAAACCTGCAAAAGAGGTACTCCAGGTAATGAAAGATATGGAAAAAAAATTGGGATCATTTAAAGAAATAGTTTTAAAGATAAAATATACTAGAGTTCTTTCAGCAAAAGGCATAAACAGATTTTCAAGCAATATCATCACATTACTAAATGATATCTTTTGTTTTTCATAATATTTACTAAAAAGAAGAGATACACAGAATTGTTTATGGTGCAAGGAGAGTTATCAAGGACAGTTTTTCTCATAATATTAGCCTACAGTATCATTAGCAGGCTTGAGTAATGAACAGTTCTTTAGTAAATATTATGAAAAACAATGTATGAAAGAATTGCTTCACTTAGCATGTAATGGAAAATAAAAAGATAATCACTACAAGAAGCAGTGCTATCTATAAATTTAAAGAGTTGTGAAAGAGAATACTATGGTCAGATTCATGGAGGAGAGAGAAAGATAATCAGTGCTTATTAGTATGATTGTGGTTATGTACCTTTAATATCAGAAGCAATATGCCTGACAGTATCATTGGCTGGGGAGCACAAGCAGGTGAGTATTATCTTGCTTGCTGGCTTTTTCAAGGCATATGATTGGCGATTTATTGTGAGAACAGAATGTTGGCTCAGATGGACTTGTAGTCTGATTCAGGACAGTTCTTAAATTCATTAAATCTTGTGTTGCTCAACAAGACTGATTTCAGCTTAGGAAAGTGCTCCTTGCCATCAACAGTCTTAATCAAGAATCGTCCATTTCTTCCTAAATAATTTGGAACTTTCTTCATATATTATTCCAGCAAAACTCTTATTTGATGTAAAAATGAAGCCCATTCCACAAATTCTTTCAAATATAAAGGCACAAGGGATTGGGGTGCATGTATTTGTTCTTTCCACTGCACAAGCTTTGCCTTTTTACTTTTAAACTTCCATGGATTGTGCAAGGAAGGCGCTGTACTCATATTTACTTGAATCTAATTCTTCATTCTACTGTATAGTGAGATGGCTGTGTGTTCAAGCAAATGAAAGTACAGATCTTCAGCTCTTGTGCTTGACAGGAAGTTAGAAAATGAAAAAGGAGGGAGGATGTAGGGTATTGGTCACTGCACAATCAGTTGTGCTCACGTGCTTGTGATTCTCAGGGCTTGTAAAAGTTTGTGAATAGGCTGAAATGTTTATAGGACTATAGTTGTTCCAGATAAATGAGCAAATTATAAGTTTTTTAATTTTGTTTTTTTAATTTCAGATCGAAATACAATCATTATTCATAAAAAATTTGAATGGATAACCAGTGTCTATATACATATATAAAATCTGCTCTTTATTTAAAAAATGTTTTGTAAATTGGAAATCCACACAGATTAGTACTGATTTGGAAAATACTTCTGTTGATATAAATGTAGCTATGTAGAAAAATAGTGGGGGGATATATTTCTAGTCAAAATAAAGCTTTAGATTTTGTCACATGCCAGAATTTATGTCATAATGCTGTTATGACAAGAAAAGCTGTATTTCATTTTCTCCAATTACTAGCATAATTTTCTCTTCTATGCAATTCCTAAAGGTACAGAAATCCTCTTGGCATGGTTACTATAGTAACCTGGAAGCAGGGATCCTTTGATTAGCTTTATTGTTAAAGAACAAAATAGTCCATGTAGTGAAACTAAGTTTACTTGGTAAGAAATGGCAAAGGCTTTCTTTGTTTATTTTATGCTCAAACTAACGTGCCTTAAAATCTTGCTCCTTTTGTTCAATTTAATTCCTGCAAAGTTACAGGTAATCCTTGAGTTACGAATGTAATGGAGCCTGCCAGTTACATTCCTAATCTGAGTATTCGTTGGAGTGAATCATGTAAAATGAACATGAGAATTCCCTGCTTTTGAATCCACATTCATTAATCGAATATGCAGGTCATTAAGTGCACATGAGTATCTCAGGGTGGGGAAGGCCATGGGGGGGGGCTAGTAATGGAACAGGCCACCTGCTTAAGACCTCCCAAGGCTTTCCCTGACCCACTGAGATACCTGATGCTCCCCACAATTGCTTCCCCCTCCCCATCCTGCCACTCCGGGTCACTTATCTTGTGAAGATCTAGCGAGCTGTCTCCAGCCTCTCTGCCATGCAAGATCATGGCTCCCAGAAATTTCCAGTTTCTACTCAAAACGTTTACAAGCTGACGGGCTGCTTTGAGGCAGCGAAATCGCATCCATCTGCTCTTTCAGAGAGTGGTGGCCTGAAGTTGTGCGACATCACGGCCCTCAGAACATTTCGCTCTCAGTGTGCAAAACGCTTGCAAGCTGATTGGATGCTGGAAGCAAAATTATCCAGTGTGGCAGGATGGGAGGGGGGAAGCAATTGTGGGGAGCTAGGGGGAGAATAGGCAGGGTGAATTTTGCAGTGCCTTTGCAGTCGTTCATAGGGATGAATGACTGCTGTGGTGCTGCAACATTCATAATTTCGGAACTGTATCGTAAATACTTGGGGAATGGATTATCAAGTAACTTTGAACAGTCACTAAGTGAACTGTCATAACTCAAGGATTACCTGTATTTTTTCTTTTACTATTTTTCTCTAGGTAGCATGATATCTTAGTAGCTGCAGGAATCAATGTTTAATTCTGTCTCTTTTGCTCAGCAAATTTGTTGAGTATAAACAATCAAAATCTTATCTAACAAAAACGTTTAATGAACAGATAATTTAGAATATGGCTCAATCAAGAAAGTGATTAGTTTACTTGGTTCTGCAGAAGTAAAAATGTGTATTTCAGTTCAGTCGTACAGATCCCTCTAGTCATCTTATAAAACGTTATGAAAGCTGTTTGCTTGAAATTAACTTCATATCAAGTAACTAAGTTCTAGGATTGTGCAATGCTTTGGACTTGATCTTCAAAAAATGCTTCAGAGGATGTAGAAGCACAATCATAACACCATTCTTTAGTACCTTAAAGCAGCGGTCCTCAACCTTTTTGGCTTGGCGGCCATAAGAATTCCATCATAAACCTGCATGTTCTGAGCTCACTTCCTCTCCTGATCTAGCATCTAAGGGAAAAACTAGATTTTAACAGTCTTCCATTGTTAATGAAGTGAATAGCATAGAAATCAGAACACAGGTAGTCTCGTCTTACTACCATAATTGAGCCCCAAATTTCTGTTGCTAAACAAGTTAACAAGGTGTTAAGTGATTTGCACCCCATTTTATGACCTTTATTGCCACACATTCGTTGTTAAACGAATCATGCAGTTTGTTAAGAGGACCTGGCTTACTTCATTGATTTTGCCAGCTGGAAAGATTGCAAATGGTAATCAAACGATCCTGGGACAGCACAACTGCCATAAATACATGCCGGTTGCCAAGTACCTGAATTTTGATCATGTGACCGTGGGGATGCTGCAGTGGTCGTAAGCGTGAAAGACAGTCATGTCACTTTTTTTCAGTGCTGCTGTTACTTTAAACAGTCACTGAATGAATGATTAGAAGTCAAGGACTGCACTGTACTACTGTACTGTAGTATCTGAAAGCATAACTGGGTAATTTCTCAAGCACTTAATTTAAGTAGGTGTGTAGAATGTCCTGTTTTAGGGGTGGAAATTTTTGTCAGGAAAAATATGTTAACAGTGAGATTCTTTTCATGATTTATTTATTCAATTTCTATAGCCACCCATTTCAGTCCAATTAACTTGGATTACTTGAAAGAAAGCCTATGTGCAATCAGTTGAGATTTATTTTTATGTAAAATGTGCCAGGAGCATGACCTACTTCTCATTTTTAAATCATATAATCCTATGCTGGAGTTGTGTTTTCAGAACAGTTAAAATATATATAATTAAAGGGAGGTTTTATTTCTCCTTGAAATGTGACCTAAATATGTGGATTATATAGGTTATATGGTTTTAATATTGCAGATTTATGTCTATATAAAGCAAAATGTGGGTTGTCTTTTACATGACCAAAGATGCTAGGCAAGACTTACAGAATGGGTAAAAATAATAATACATTTATCTGCATATTTATTTGCTGGTTAATCCCATTGGACAAAGACCGCTGTATAAATATTCAGAATTTCTAGAAGGGCACATCATATTGCCCTTAGTGAGTTTGATTTTAGTAGTTGCTTTTGGCTCTGTATTTGAAGACAAGAGGAAATAAATATAGGTTAGCACCTTTCTTATTTACCACCACCACCTCAGTGATGGTGGCGCTAAGAAGATAAATGAAAAGCAAACATAAATGCAGTTTGTCACTAAGATGCTCCATCTTAGTTTAAACTATGGTTTCTAACCTGCTGACAGACCACAGAAGGCTTTCTGAAGATGTGATGATATCACTTGAAGGGGTAGAGCTGGAAAGTTGTGCTTTTTTATATGTGTGTTCAATTTTAGATTTAGGGATGGGTCCGAGAATCTTTTGCCTTGTAAGAGGCCTTTCATTTCCATTACCATTTTCCCCCCACAGAAATTCAGCAGTGTGAACTCAACATATTTCAAGGGTTGCAAATGCAATTCTAGGGCGGGGTGGTTGGGGATGCCTGTATACCATGATCCACTCTGGATATGTTGTGCACAGGTTCTGGATGTTGCATATAGAGTTTTTAGGCACAAAGTTAAGGCAAAATTATATTTAACTTCACCCTTCTATATAATCCAAAATAAACAGTTCTACACTGCAGAATCTGAGAGAGATATTGAGCAATCCAAGGATGAGATCTACACTTGCATTTGGCATTGGCGTTTTATCTTGGATATTTGTTATGTTCCTTGCTGATAATTATATATAATCATTAATCAAGGAAGCTCTCACTTGGCTGGTGAAGCTCTTCAAAACTCAAGTTTTTTAATCTCTCTTGGCATTGGTCTGTTTAGTCTGGGACTTGGCCATCAGCTGCTTATATCATAAACTTTATCTCATTTGCAGAACCTTTAATTTGTAGATAACAAGTGATTATATTATCTCCTTTGGCAGCTGAGAATCAATTCTGTTTTTAATTTTTCCTTCTCACCCCATTTCTATGTATTTCCTATAGTTCATATTTTAAAGCTTGATTTATTAAAGCGTAATTATCATGTAATTTGACTATTTTATAATTGGTTTTAATCTTGACACATCTCCTAAATTTTTCCTAACCTTAAGGACACTTAAGTTGAAATATATATTATGTCTCCAAAATATTGTATCAGTTTATAAAATAATCTGATTATCATATGCAATATAGCAGTCTATGAACATAGAACCCCATTGAAGCTGTTTATTATTACATTTCTCTGCTTTTATAATTTATTATAGTATAGATCATTATAGGAGCTTAATTTATGTATCATGTTAAACCAAATCCTAGTAGACTGCATTATATCATAATGCGATGTATAAACTAGGTCAGTATGTTCATTAGATCATCTTTGAGCCAAAAAGTAAAACATTTAATTTAAATGCTTCCTAGTATATCTCCTCCTTAAACGCATCATTAAAAAAACCACCTCATGTTGCAAGCAGATTGAATCTTATGAATTCTTGCCGTGCCTTGTCATCTTCTATTAGTTTCCCTTGTGCTGAATTTTAGATGACTTTTTCAAGTGAGGAACCTGTTCTCTATAACTGGCATACAATCAGAGTTGTGCATTTTTATAAAAATAACTGGGAAGAAGTGCTTTAAGATTTCACATGAGCATAGTGTATGGTTGCTGTTCATTAATGCAATTTGCTCTTTTCAGGCTTCAGTGCAAGTGTGGAAAAAATAGTCTGATTTAAGGAGCTTACTCATTAAAGTTAATCCAACTCTAAAACAACTGCAACTTTTTTTTCAGGCTTGCACTGAAGTCCAAAGAAAATTTGGTATACTTTAATAAATAGGAAAAAGTTGCAAGGCCTAGACTAGAGCACTTCTGAAAAATTTTTGGAACATGTACAGCCCTATCACATGCATTAATATAATGCTTTATAAAGTTTTTAAAAATGTTTTGCTATTCATGTGATCCCTTGAAAAAAAAAATAACATTTCATTTTTGAGATGTTTGAAACAATTTCAGAATATTGATGGTTTGAAAGTAAGAATTCTTTTGTTTTTTTCCCCTTTTTGTCCTGTACACATAGAGCGCTATAAAGGGAAAGCTACAGGAACTAGGAGCTTATGTTGGTAAGTTTGATAGTAATTTTGTATTGATATGTAGGCTGTTTAGTTATTTGCCTGGTTTGTATTTTCCTCTTCCATAAATCTGTTTTCTAAGGGCAGCTAGAAAATAATTATAAAAATAGAAAATTAAAAAAAAACATGTAAACTTACGTTAGCAGCATTCTTTTCAAAAGGGAGTGTTGGGCATTGAGATGCTAACATTAGCTGTTTTTAAAATGATAGGAAAACAAAAAATGGAAAGCATTCCAGTTGGAAAAGCTACCATTAAAAAACTGTGACACTTGAGAAAGGTTATAATGGTCTTATTTGACAGACAGATTGATCTGGAAAAATAGTCCAACTGTTATTTGAAGAGCAATTTTTTAAAATAATAACTTCATTAAAATTTACAATACAAATATAAAATACTAATACGAAGTAATAAAAATATAAAAAAGAAAAGAAAAAGTGCAGATGGGAAAAAGAAAATAAGAGAAAAGATATATAAAAGCTGACCCCCCTCTCCTTCCAGATAAGTTTAAACAGCTTCAGTAGCTTAATACTCCTCTACTATTTCAATAAAAAAGATACCTCTTCTTCTCATATCTTATCAATAATCCAATTATAAAAAAACTCATTGTTTAGTTCTAATCAGCCAAAGGTTATTAAGAGCTGACAAAAATTAATAACACACGTTTTGATCTTGATCAAATAAATCCATTTTGTTATTTGTACTTATCACTTTCTCTTAAAAATAAAGCAAAAGAATTATCTTCTTCCTTTATAAACAGATCTTTCTCCTAATTCAGTCCTAATCAAAAAGAAGTTCAATTAAGAGCTAGCAGGAACCATAACATACACATTTTAACCCTGGTCAAATAAATTCACTTTATATTACTACAGTTTACTTTTATAAAGCTTGCTTTTTAATCCCATCAAAGTTAATTTCTTATCATTTTCTCTTTGTCTACTTTCAGGAACAGCTTCAGTAGTTTAACACATCCCTTCCATAAATCCAAAATAAGAAACTTTTCAAATCATTCTTCTGATTTATTATTTATATGTCCCTTTTGGTTAGTAAGACATCAACTGGTTGCAAATGTAAATCCATTGTGGCATTCTTTTCCATATCGCTCTTGTACTCCTCTGGCATTTTCAAATTCAGTCAAAGTAACATTAGTCTCTGTTTTATACAGTAAGATTTGTTTTTCTTATATATCCTCTCACATCCAATTCAATTCAGTTTATTGCAGTCATAGACCAATACAGATGCTAAACAAAATAAAACTTAAGACCGAATTAAAATACATTTCTAAAACAACCCGGCTAACATCTATAATTGAGGTTCAGAATACAGCCTAAATTAAATTATAATGTAAACATTAAAATTATATTAAATATGATAGTATCTACAATTACATCAAAGTAAGAGTGTCTAAAGCTACTAGTATTAACCAAGTTATAATATATAAAATTTAAATGAATTACATTGAATTATATTTACAAAGAATACGTTGTGGGCAATTGGCCCATCAGCATTTGATGGATTTTTGATATTCACAAAATTTAGCTGCCTCTTATATCTATTTTTTTTCAGACAAACTTGTAGATAATTTCTGAGAGACTGTACATTGTTCCCAGGCAGCCTTAATTTCTATATTTGAATAATATTGCCCCATTGTATTAATGGCTCTCTTTAATTGTAATCTTTAATTCTTTCTGGTTCCCTCTAGTCAACTTTCAAAGTCCCCTCTTATCATATGCTTATTTTCCAATCAGCAAAACTTTCCCACAACTTTCTTACAATTTATTTCACAGTATTCAGATATTCTTTTACAAAATTTTAAATACCCCATAAACATAGGAAATATTCTTTGAAGTCCATCTAGAACTGTTCCAGAGTCAATATTCTAATCCTCCTTTTGCTGTTTTGTAAAGTTTTTTCTTTTTAAACCTTAAACTTAAATGAAACTTTTTTTATCCAATAAAATACCAGATAGAAGGAATTCACCCAATGTAATGAAACTTGTCCTTCAGAAGATTCTTAACAACCAGAAAATCATTAATAATTGACTTCTACAGTAGTTGAGAGGAAGTAGGCAAATCCAATGTTCATTTGAAGGTGCCGAACTGTGGCTTAGGCAGGGTGATTTTACTCAGACTCTCTGAGCTGTAAAAACTGGAGAGAAGTCTGTGGGTAATCCTAGTCTTCTTGATCAAGCCAGGAGTTCCAAGGAAGTGATCCATTCATCAATTCCTTTTCTCACCATGGCCGTCAGCTCTGCTGTTATGGAGTTGTCTTCAATTCACTATTGTTCCCTGAAAGTTGAAGAACATGTTTTTCTTAATGGTCTCTGTGCATCACAGTCATAGACTTAGAATGAAGATGGGAAAATAGTTTGATTAACCTATTGGGAGATTAAGTAAATAAAACTCTATAGTTGCTGCTTTAACATTTAATTTTTAGATTTATTTTCTATTCTTTAAATCAGATGAAGAACTGCCAGATTATATTATGGTCATGGTGGCCAATAAGAAGAGCCAGGAACAGATGACAGAGGATCTTTCCCTTTTTCTAGGAAACAACACTGTGAGATTTACTGTATGGTATGTATCTTCCATCTGTTCCATGTACCGATAAATGTGCTTATTATAAGGCACAAAAATAGTACAGCACTACAGCATTGCAAAAAATAATCCTTAAAGATAAAAAGCAATGTGGACAAGGGAGGGGAAAACATTTTTCCTACTTTTTTTTTTTTTTCCTCTGTAGGTCATTTTTTGCTTATTGTTCTGCTGCAAAGAATTGAAAAATGGAAACATATTGAGTATGAAATGTTTTCTTCTAGGAAGAGAAAACCTTTACATTAAGAATTCTTACACTGAAATATTTTATTCTTCTCAGATTATCTTTTTTTTTTTTTTAATTTGATTTATATGCCGCCCTTCTCCGAAGACTCAGGGCGGCTTACAATGTGCTCAGCAATAGCCTTCATCCTTTTGTATATTTATACAAAGTCAGCTTATTGCCCCCACAACTGGGTCCTCATTTCACCTACCTTAGAAAGGATGGAAGGCTGAGTCAACCTTGAGCCTTGGCGAGATTCGAACCCTGCAGTAATTGCAGGCAGCTGGTCTTAATAACCAGCTTAATAACAGGGTGCCTTAAACCCCTGTACTACCAAGGCTCTTTGAAAACTCTACACCAAAAATATTTTTTTTCTGAATGGGGATATTATAATTTGCATGCTCAAGGGAAAAATGATACTTGCAAAAACAAGATAAACTTCTTTCCCCAGGGACCATACAGTTTGCACTAGAAAAGATATAGGTTTCTACCTTTTTAATAGTTTAGTTGCTTTATTTCTGTTCTAAATATTTTCTATTTCCCACGCTAGTCTGAAAAGGATGCAGTGCACTGGACAGCAATCTAGTTACTTTCATGGGTTAGAAAAATAAATCTTAACAAGGTAGGCAGAGGAAGTATAATGATTTTGGAGCTTAAAATCAAAACTTACAGACTTTCTTCCTGTAAATCTGTTTGAAGATGTATAGGACAACACAAGATTATTGAAGTATTAGTTTCTAATTTAAACATAAATTATCTTTAAAAAGCCCTTTTACAGTGCCTTTAGAAATTTTATTTAAAGCAAGAAGTGTGCATGTTCTGAGCAGCTGGGAACCATATTTCATCTTTGTATGGTACACTTGAAGACATATTCCAGAAAGTAGGCAGGTTTAGGATTAAAAAAGGTCAGAATGAACTTAGATTTGATTTCATATAAACTTAAAATATCTTGTAATGTAATTACAAATAATATGGTGATCCCTTTTCCCAGTTTATAATAGAAAACACAGTTTGGTGACAGCTTCTCTGGGCCTTCAGCAACTGCATGTAACTTTGGGGTCTTGAGTTTATTTGTTGTAATTTAAAATTTACTAAAATATTTTCTTATTTTTCAGGCTTCATGGTGTCTTAGATAAGCTTCGGTCTGTAACTACAGGTAAGTAAAGGTAACATGCTGTCTTTGAGATAACTCTTGAGAAAAGAATCTGTGTGCACATACTTTCATATAAATTTTTGGCATTCCTTAAAAAGTATTCATAAATTTATTTAGACAAGGTTACAATGGTTTAGGCAAGAAGAGTAACAAAAAGTGTTATATGAATTTGAAAAAAAATTTCCTGTATAGTATGAATAAGAGGATGTATATTTTTATTGAATCCACAGTGGAAGGCAATTTGCAGTTCTGTATAAATACCACTCTTAATTTTGAGGTGAAACCAATTTTACTTCTTTTCCTAGAGCCCACAAACCTAAAATCTTCTGAATCTAATATTTTTGAGAGCAGTCTCTCTTCTGGCAAAAATGCATCAGGTGGGAGTGAGGAGAGGACTGGAGAAGAAATCCTACAGCCTCTTACAGTCTCAAGTTCTCGACCTGAACGAATCGACTTCCGAGTTTCTACTAGTTCTCAGGAACAGAGAGCTGCTGCTCTTCGGTAAGATTCTCACTGAGTTATTAGGAGTTAATGATACATTGCAGATGAATGGTATTGAACATCACAACATTTGTGGTTGAGATCTCAGCTACATCATAAAATCACTAAATAGTCTTAAGAATAGCTAATGTTACTTAGATTCCCTCAAGTATAATGCCCCAGATAACTGAAGCTTTGTGTTTGTGTTTTCTCCCCTTGTGTATTTTCCCCTCTGTTCTTATTTAGTGACAAACATTATTTTCCATTGCAACCAATCCAGAAAGCAATGATTCATACATACAATAACTTATATATACTTCAGGACTGCAAACATACTTTAAAATTAAATTTACAGTCTTGAAAACAGACGGATGGCTTTCTTTGAAATTGGAAATAAGAGGGAATAAAAAAGGATCTGAGGTGCAAGAGTGGAAAAACAGGACATAACAGCACATGAGTAATCCATAAATCATGGTTAGCTGTTTAGCTTAAATTGAGGTGTGCATCTGTATTATGGGGATATTGGTCTATGATAAAGTACTGATGGAAGGATTACTCAGATAATCTAAGGTGCTGCAACTCAATGTACACTTGTCTTGAAGGCTCGATTTCTTAACAGGCACTTGGCACATTTAACAGTTTGAAAATTCAAAAGGCTTGAATAACAATTTGGGCACTCAGAAAGAAAGGCAGAAAGAATCATGGGAAGAGGGGTTTGCCCATTCTGATTGGTGAAATTGCTCCTGAGCATCATGTCTGCTTTTCCAGGTAGTTCATGTTTATTCCCCAGTTTACCTGCATCTCTCTCTGGCTATGACCACATTTATGAACAAAGGACTGAGTTAAAGTCTCTCATGGCTTTCTTTAAAGAAAGCCAATAAAATCCATTTACATGTCTGTGTCTGTGTCTGTGCCTGTGCCTGGGTCTTGTATTTATGAGTGTTTTTTCCTCCCCAAATAACCTGAATAGGAGTGTTAAATTCACTGAAAATAATGGAAGATATAAGGTAAATGGATAAAAATGCAAATGGATAAATAAAAGAAGCCTGAAGATAACTTATTATTTGGTAATGGATGTCATTATTTTTAAAACACATTTTAACACATTTATTTCCTTCCTATCCAATTATCTCTGTACCTCAACTTTATCAAGTTCTCCCCCTACATTCTCTGTCCAGTTCAGCTATTACTTATTAAATGATTTGTTTTAAGGGGAATTAATATCAATCAGCTATTAGTCATTTAATATGATTTTATATGTGTGTGTTTGTGTGTGTGGAGAGAGAGAGAGAGAGAGAGAGAGAGAGAGAGAGAGAGAGAGAGAGAGAGAGAGAGAGAGAGAGAGAGAGAGAGAGAGAGAGAGAGAGAGAGAGAGAGAGAGAGAGAGAGAGAGAGATGTAAATTCTTCACATAAACACCTTAATTTGGGAATGGATTTCAGCTGAAAACTTTAATGTAACAAAGAGAAGAACTTGGCCATTATAGTGATTTAGTGACCGCCTCAGACAGTGATTGTTCAAACTTATGACTGTGATTAAAAATAGCTTTGTGACCAATGATCATACAGGATGGCTACAGCATGTCTCTCAGTCATGTGTTTGCTATTACAGTCAGTTGATACACATTATTTTGTGTATAAATTCATAAGCACAGATGTGGTCACATGATTTTTATGCTTCACTTAATAACCGAGTTGCCAATACCAATTGTCATCATTAAACAATGACTACCAGTATTTATTTCTATGCCCCTTTTGGGTAGAGTGAAATTACCTTAAATTCACCATCATCTTTCTTTCACATTGATATAGTATTTCACATACAGCCAGGAAATCTAATCAGCATTATACAGCTTCGTAGGTTATCTTGAAATCTGGTAGCATTTGAATGTATTATGTCAGAATTTCTTTAAACTTCTTTTACAAGGTTATCAAAAATTCACTACAAAGATAATCAATATGTAGCAATCTATGCTGCTTAAATTATACTATATAGTACAATTTCTAAATTATGCTGGAATTGGTATCAATTATGCTTAAGGCTTTGCTTAACTAGACAGATTTTTCTAATAGAAAATTTTGGAACAAATTGAGAAAATAAATCAGTAGTTTTTCATAATGAATTCTGTTACTGATTTATTATCCATATGTTCTAAGACACATAAATTTATGCAACATAAAGTATTGATTTGCCAGATATCAGAAATCACTGGAAAACTAATAATCTGTTATTAGTTATTATAACTAATAATCTGTTTGAAATTTCAATTGAATGGTTTGAAAGTCCTACAGATTAAATGTGTTTAACCCTGTTCAGCATTTATTAGAAATGCTATGAATGGTTCTCCTCAATGTTTATTTTCATCTTTAGAAATGTTGTTAGGGATAGAAGATACAGTAGGACAGCTGTCTTTCTTGTATTTCTCCTTAAAATTACATACATATTCATGTTCATATATATGTATACTCTCAAGTGTAAAATTTGTTTTTTATTTGCTTTGTTTTCCCCCTCACCTACTCATCACATCTTATGTTACTTTTTAACTCTGCTACTTGCTTTGTTTTTGTTTTTATCTTTTTTTCAATGAAAAGAAACATAGGAATATATTTGACCTGGCAAGTTCCAAGGAAGTATCAGAAAGTACTATATTAGTCATTGTATCTTTAGAATAAATTAAGCTCAGTGGAACCTGCCTCTGCAAATATAGAAGAGCCGAGGTGGCGCAGTGGTTAGAGTGCAGTACTGCAGGCTACTTCAGCTGACTGCTAGCTGCAGTTCGGCAGTTCCAATCTCACCGGCTCAAGGTTGACTCAGCCTTCCATCCTTCTGAGGTGGGTAAAATGAGGACCCAGATTGTTGGGGACAATATACTGACTCTGTAAACTGCTTAGAGAGGGCTGTAAAAGCACTATGAAGTGGTATATAAGTCTAAGTGCTATTGCTATAGTTGTGAGAGCAGTTGGAAATAATTGAAAAATCCCCCTAATGTCAAATCAAATAAAAGCTATTTGTAGATTAGATTGTTGCCCTTTTACTCCATATCAGTAGCTAAGATGAACAAATGATGTACAGAATTTGTAAATTATATTTGTGCCTATTTTGCTATTGGCTTTCTCATTATCCTTATTGCAAAGCTGTTTCTTAAAAGATGGCAGACAAAGTTAATCACCCCCTTTCTCAACAGGCAGCCCAGTCATGATGGGTCACCATCCCCGTTAATGTCAACTGTAAAACCTTTACGGGAGTTATCCTCCTTGGAAGCTGTGATTGACATTAAGCCTGAGCCAGATGATCTCATTGATGAAGATCTGAATTTTATACAGGAGAATCGGTTACCTCGGAAGAAGCCTCTGGTTACAGTAACATATGGTTCTTCATGCCCAACGGCTGAAATCTATCGTCCACCCGCTAGTCGAAATGCCGAAGGCAATGTTCACTTGCAGAGGTTGCCACAGTCAAGCAACCTGCAGACTGGCAAGCAGCTTAATGTTCAGGGTGATAGGTCACAGGAAACCATCCAGCTTTGTGATCCAGATGCATTTGACAGCTTGGCCGAGAGTTACCAGCCCCCTTCAAAAGGGAACGCTGATAAAATTAGCAGTGAGGTAAGTATGTGAGTCCAAGCTATGCCAGTATTTAACATGTACTCAACAAACAGAAATCTCCATGGATACCTGAGGTCTCCTGTTCTAAACATAGCAATGTTGGTCAAAAATATCTCATGACTGGCATGTAAACTTTGTGGCATCTAGGCTCTAGTTGCTTTATGGATTAGAGGTGAAAAGTGTCTGTGGGTATGTGTTTTTGTCTAAAAGGGCAAATAGATGTTGTAATTTTATTCTTCTGGCTATTGGCTTGGTTGGGACCAATGCTTTTACAACTCCAGCATGACAAACTCTGCTGATTAATACTAAATCAAATGGTTTCATACATTCTGCCATTAGGAAATGCTTCCTATGATAATATTCTCCTATAAGACCATGGAGTACAGTCAGTCAAGAGTGGACAATTCTTAGCCAGTGTGATATATATAATTAGAGTTTTAGACTCTTGTTGGGACATCTGAGTTGAGTTCTTTATATTTTTTTACTATTTCTGTGCACTGCTGCATTCCCAAGAAGCCTTATGAATCACTGTTTCTCAGCCTACCTCACAGGGTTGTTGTGAGGATAAAATGGAATTTTGCACATCATATTGATGCTTTAAATGGGAAGTATAATGCATATAAAAAATAGGCATAGCTGCCACTCCTCTTTGAATGGAAAATGTGCTACTGATCATTGCCAGCCAGGTATGTGAAAAATATTCCAGAGAACTCAGGAAACCATTCTTTCTTCAAGCCACATTCATCTGAAGTTCCAGAAGTTTCCTAGCAATTGTATAAAGAATTCTGATCCTAAATCAGATAGTTTGGGAGGGAAAGAAGAAAGGAGGATGCTAGCTTAATCTCATATGGCAAGGGTTCAAAGCCTGAGGATGCTCCCCAAGAAGGCCTTTTCTTACAATCTCAGAAGATGTGAGGTAATAGTGGTAGGAAAAGAGTTTCTCCTGATGGTTTTAATAATAACAAATGGCTAATAATAAATGGCTTTATCATAGCCTCAGAAAAAGACTAAAAGTGAATGGAACTGTAATTTAACTCCTTTGATCAGTCCCGTCATTATGGGCTAGTTGGTGATTCAGATTGGGTTATAACTAAAGCATGCATTACCATCTCAAGAAACAGGTGTAATTAGTACTCTAGTGTTGGCAGTCCACAAATTTCATTGGTTATTGATCTATTCCAGCTTCAGTTCAAGGCTTTAGCTTAAATACTTAAAAACTTTTCTTAGAGGCTATTCCTCTATATATAAAACTGAATTTGTCTACATATTGTATATTTATTTGTTCATCTGTGCAATCTCTATTTAATTTCTAAGGCATTTCCATTCACAGAGATGCAATTGTTAAACTGTGGAATTAGTATGAGGAAGGTGTATCAGCTTTGGGTTTGAAGCTTCCATCTCAGTTTGCTTCATTTCATGGGTATTTTTAATTAGGGTCTCCTAGTTGATACTTGTGTTTGCTACTGTCTACTGTGTATTTTCTAGTTGCTGATTGTTGCCATTTACAGTCTGTACTTTGCCTTATTTTTCTGTCATATATTTTCATCTTTGTACATCAGGTTAAAACACTGAGAAACAAATCTAAAAATTAATAAACGATATTCATCTCTTGATCCCCTTGCCTCTCCCTTTCTAATGTTTCTTCCTCTATCAAATTTAGATTGTAAGCCTTTTGGGCCTTTTACAAAAGTCATCCAGCACATATTAGTGTCATATTCTGAAATGTTCCCATTTGGATAGTCCACGATGGGACTGTAAGTACTCCATAGTAGAAGTCCCCTCCCCACAAAATTTAGTGACCAAATCATGTGAGAGTGGTTCTATTTCTTTTTATTAAAATCCTGTGAGGTTTTGCTAGTCTTTTAAAATATTTTTTTAAGTGTGTGCGGTCCTTCAGGGGTTTTATGAAACAGGGTTATGTGGCCAGCGGTATCCCCAAACACTATATTGCTATAACAGCTGTCTTATATGGAAATCCTAAAAACATTTGATGCCAATGTAGTCTTCACATAAAGGAAAAAATTGGAACTGCTGATTTATTTGGAAAGGAACTACTTGTGAGTCTACTATGTGATCTGTTAGATTGTCAGGTTTCACTTGTTATATTTAGGGTAATACATTTTTAGGGATCAAATTTCATTGTTGTAGGAATGGAATTCTAGCACAAAATACAAACAGCAGCACTTCGTTCTTAAAATATATGATTCCTGTATTTTTTCAAAACAAATTCTCAACAGCTATTTACCAAAGCAAGTTAACCTTGTATTGTTTTGGTCTGCCAGGATGATAATCATTACTGCCTTTCCTGCATTAAGGATATACTGTTACTGAAGACTTCTGTACCTGCTTGATGTATGAGCAGATGTCATCATGTTCTCAAGTTTTTTAGGAGGCATTGATAATGGACAAATGATTAGGATATTGATAGAGCTTTTTAAGATAACTGACGTCATATATTTCACACTGAATAGAGATACTGATTTTGAATTTGAGAATTCTACTAGTTAGCTTTCTTTAGAAAAGAACATTTCTAGTTTGTTAATATATACATGTAAATATTTGAAATATGCTAGGGGAAGATTTTCTTCATGTTCTGTAGGGTTCTGATCTAAAAGCTTGCTATGTAAGCTGTATTTTATGATTCATACACAAAAGCACAAATCTTTTGCTGGCTCTTATCTTTCCTAATTCTTATCTTTTCTCCTCTCCATTATAACTTGTTCAGACAGATAATAAATCATCCACTAAGATTTCTGGGAATTTTGGAACCCTAGATAAAATTCAAATGTATTCAATGTTATCTTATTGCCATTTTAGATATTTTGAGTATTTGCATTTTTAAAAATTTGATGTGAGTTATCACAAAATCACTATCACTATTATGATTTGTGTTTTGGTCGGCATACATGTATGTTACATCATCCCCAGCACTGAGCACCACACTTATAGTACTTGACTTTAAGTAATACTGATTGTGATTAGTTTGAACGAGGAAGTCTCATTCAAATTATTGTTCAAATCCTGTTCTACAAAATATAGTGAGCAATCTTATCTTGGACATTACCTCTCTCCTCAGTATACTGCATTGCTCTGCCATGGAGATCCAATGCAGAAATTATATACCATGTTTCCTCGAAAATAAGACCCTGTCTTATATTTTTTTGAACCCTGAAATATGCACTTGGCCTTATTGCCATGTGCTCAAAAGCCCGATTGGGCTTATTATCAGGGGATGTCTTATTTTGAGGGAAACAAGTTATATGTTTATATTAATTCCTTAAAGAAAAAAGGAGATATATATGTGCTGAATTTTTAAAGTCCAGCAAAGTAATGTATTTTACACTGTGAGCACACTGGCACACATTAAAAATGAAATTCCATTGCCTGCTCTCAAAAGAAAGTATATATTTACTCATATACATACATAACACACATATACATAAGCTATATACATACATATATATACCTACATGCATACATATATACATATACATAATATATACTATATACGACGTGTGTGTGTGTATGAATGTATATGTATGTATATATGTATATGCATATAACTATCCATGTCTTATAATGAAATCTAGTTATTACCTTAAAATCTGGAAAGATAAAACAGCAGAAAAGAAAGAGTTAATGGAAAAATAATTGGTCTTCTTGCCAATTATTTGGCATTGTTTTAAATATAAGCTGTGATATATCAAAATATATGGTAGAGACTTGAACTAATTGATCTACAGGGAATTATTCAGCTCGGAGATTCTAAGCCTTTGAAACAAAATTGTTGCCCTCCAGATACACCAGACTAAAATATCCACAATTGTTAGATGTGTGCTCAGATTATAGTTGGAGAACACTACTTAATAAATTGAACCCCAAAGATGCTTTTTCAAAAGGCAACTGGAGTTTCTTCGTTTTTCCTCAAAGACGTTTTGCTTCTCATCCAAGAAGCTTCTTCAGTTCTGAAAGATAATCAGTTCTTTGATTCACTTTGACAGTCCAGTTGCCTTTTGTGAAAAAAAGTCCAGTTCCCTTTTGAAAAAACACCTTTGGGATAATCATGACCTGGATGACTTAGAATCTCCATAGATAAAAGTTGAATCAAAAATATTAATGGAAAAATAGTGCTAGAATATTGAGCAATGCTTTTGTGAATCTGAATGTTCCTTCATTGCGATATTTTGTATGGAAGCAACATTAGGAAGGGTGAGGGTATAAAATAAATGTACAGAATCTGTATTCCAAATGTGAATTGATTATTATCCTGAATAAGAAATTTTCATTTTATATGCTGCCTTGCGATAGAATACATGACAGGTATGGACAGAAATATTTAATTATCTAAACAAAATCAATAAACATCTCCACTGCCCAAAATATAATCTAGTTTATCATTATTTTTACTTTACTGTTACTCTGTTGCTTATTATGCAAAACAAAGCTAGATTTTTTTTCCTCTTCAAAATAAATAAATAAATGAAAGTTTGGACATAGCTTTACTCTGTCTGAATCTGATTATATTATTTTATTTATAATTTGCTTAAAATAAAGGAGCTTGGTTCTTTAAAATCTGCTCCTTGTCCTTCTTCACATGTTTATTATTTAAAGTCCTGTCCTGACTTTTGTTACCTGATCAGGGCCAGCAATAGCCTCCTTGATGGTGATTACCACTGTTTTTTTTTAAAGGGAGCAAAAACTAAGCCAAGGCTACATATAACTCATTAACATCCTTGCTCTTACCTCAGAAAATCCTCACAAGGAGGTGAGTGGGGCAAAAAAAAAAAAAAAAAAACCCAGCCATTTTTGCATTTTGGAGTTCTCAAGGTGCAAAAATATTTTCAGGCTTACAGATGTTGAAGGCAAATGTTTAAGCTTCTTTAAAACTTTTGAAATCTCTCAAAGTTAGCCATGATTCCACCAGCTTATGGAGAGCAGCTGTCAATAGGTAATAGGTAATAGAATTCTTTATCGGCCAAGTGTGATTGGACACACAAGGAATTTGTCTTGGTGCATACGCTCTCGGTGTACATAAAAGAAAAGATACATTCGTGAAGAATCGTAAGGTACAACACTTAATGACAGTAATAGGGAAACAGTCAATATAAATCTTAAGGATACCAGCAACAAGGTTACAGTCATAAGAGGGAGGAAATGGGTGATAGGAACGATGAGAAGATTAAGAGTAATGCAGACTTAGTAACTAGCTTGGCAGTGTTGAGGGAATTATTTTTTAGCAGAGTGATGGCGTTGGGGAAAAAACTGTTCTTGTGACTAGTTGTTCTTGTGTGCAGTGCTCTAACACAGTTTTATGGGGGAGCCAACATCCCATTCCCAAGCTGCAATCAATGTGAAAGTAAAGCCTCTATTTATACCATTATATTTTAAAAATTGGATTGGGTTTTTGAATTTTTCTTGTTCTTGAATCTTCTGTTGGCATCTTGAAAAGGTTGCTTAAATATATTAGTTTGGTTTTATGGCATTTTTTGTTGTTTTAAGCCACTTTGGGCTCTTTATGTCTATAGTAAATGTATGATAATTGTGCTCTCTCCTTTCCCCTCCCTCCCTCCCCCCCTCTCCCTCCCTCTCTCTTCCCTCCCTCTTCTTACACACATACACCCATATGTGCACACATGAAAATATACTTAAATAGACAATATTGTCTACTATGTATCTCCCCTAAAACTGCTCTCAGAACATATTATTGTGTGATGTTCATTTATTTTGTCCTGCTGTATGGATCCCTTAGTAGTTTGCATAAAGGAAATAAAAAAGGGAAAGAAATAAAAAGTGCTTGACTCTTAAACAGACAGGAATTCTTTTACATAAATCTTCAGAGTATAATGGACATGGAAGTTACCCTGGCCTGGAAATATGTTCACTGGCAGGTCAGATTTATCAAATAAAATATTATCCTATTACCTGCAGGAAGAAACATTGAGGAAGAGGAAACTCCCAGTTGTAAGTTCAGTAGTCAAAGTGAAACGGTTCAGTAATGATGGAGAGGAAGAAGAAGAGGAAGATGACTACGGTCTGCGACTGGGAGGCATCTCCAGCAGTGTCTCTGTGCCTGCAAAACCTGAAAGAAGGTAGTGATCTCTAAAAAAAAACCAAAATACATATTTTCTAATTATACTACCATTTATATAACCGGTAGCTTTATTTTAGACAGGAATAAAGTCCAAGCAGGCCTTTGGTATGATCTTGTAGGGCACATTTAGATTCATATATTCTGGTTCAGCAGAAAGCAGGTGTCCATCTATACTGGAATTTGCTGATAATAGTTTTGTGGCTCAGTTTACAAAGCTGGGAAATGTAGCATCTTTTGCAAGGTTGAGAGATATGCACAGATGAATAGAAGTATCTCCATGAGTGGGAGAAAAAGTGGTCACCATTTAGCCACCATTGAGTTGGGTGACTATTAATGTATCTCCATGGATTTCAATTTATTTTTTTTGAAAATGAAATGTGACAAAAATTAAATATATAATAAAAATAGAAGTATTAATTTAACACCCTTGTATCTGTTTTATTTCGATCAACTAGGCCTTCACTGCCACCTTCCAAACAAGCTAATAAGAATTTAATATTGAAAGCTATATCTGAAGCTCAGGAATCAGTGACAAAGACAACTAATTATGCTACAGGTAGATCAATTTGTTAATGATTTCTATGCAAGTGTGAATGTAGAATGATACTTTGCACATCTGGTGAAAAGATAACTTAGAGCAAAATGAGTTAGTTTTGATTTAGAGTGATTTAGGCTTTTTGCTGCAACAGATTAACGTGACTATCCTTCTGAATTTTTTTTTTAGCCCATATCCATTATCCATAATAGCCTTTTTACAAGCAAAAATGTGCTTGTAAGTTGTCATAAAACAAATGGGAGTAAAACAAGACTAGTTACATAGAAACAACAGTTCTAGTTTGTTTATAAAATAGATGAATAGAACATATTTTTTCAGAAATGTATTTACGTTAAAGCTTATGAAACCTATATTGATTATTTCCCAGATTCTTTGGTCATAAAAATTAAACTATTACAAATTCAATATATAAGTTCCTAGTGCTGATCTATTCCCATATCTTCAGTATATAATTTATACCTTGGTTGTCTGTCTCCCGCTTTTGACCAAAGATTTTCAAAAGTTACTCACAGCTTAAAGAACTACATTGCAGTGGTAAAGATAATGAATGTTGTCTAGAGGAAAGACCTCTGAGGCCTTTGGAAAGAAGGGAGCTTAAAGAAGCAGTTGTTGTAATTGCCTATCATGAACAACCCACTTATATCTTTCTCCAGGCAACGGATTCACTGTTTATTTTTTATTTATCTTTTTGCTTTAATTTATATGCCACCCTTCTCCGGAGATTTAGGGCAGCTTACAATGCGTTAAGCAATAGCCTTCATACTTTTGTATATTTGCTGGAAGCTTATGACAAGGATGACTGAGTTATTACATTTTTTCTCTAGCTGTGAGCCTGCCAGGGTGGGGGTTAATACTAAGGGGTCATTAAGAAGTTCTCAAAACCAGACTTAAGTCTGTTTGGACCTAATATAACCTCTCTAAGTTAGTAAAGCAGAGTATTTCTACAAAGGTTATCTCCTCTAACCATGAATCAATTAATATGCTGGGTGAACAGTGGCATTTCCTAGTAATCCCTGCCTGCTTAGCCAATAATAGCAATAGCAATAGCACCTAGACTTATATACCACTTCATAATGCTTTACAGCCCTCTCTAAACGGTTTACAGAATCAGCATATTGCTCCCCAACAATCTGGGTCCTCATTTTACCCACCTCAGAAGGATGGAAGGCTGACTCAATAATGAGAGATGCTGGGTCAAAATTGCAAATTGCCTGATTGATTCCGCAGCACAATGTGTATGTGCACATTGGATAGCTCAATATTTTATATTGAAAATTGAAAGTACCTTGAAAATAGTAGTTTTCCTAGTTAGGAACTGTATTTTGGGGTTAAAATTAGCATAATTTTTAGAAGATCAGAATTTGGGATAAAATACCTGTCATTGTTTGCTTCTTTGTATAACATATTGTTTTGGTTTATGGAAAGTCCCACCAAAGCAGACAGTTCCTGTGGCTCCCAGAACTCGAACTTCCCATGAAGAAGCTCTCCTTGAAGTAATTCATGACCAGACTCAGCCAAGCAGAGTAAACTCTCAGATGCAAGAAGAAGAACCAAGAGAACAGACATTAGGAAGAATTCCAGGTAGTGTTGAATATGCCACCATAGACTCAAGTGATCAGAAAGCTCAATTATACATAGATAGTGAGATATTGTAGCAGAATCTTGTCTGATGCACTCTTTGAAGGAAGATATTTCGATCTTTTTCTCACATCCGGAATAATTCACGCATACTCAGATAAGCACAGAAACACAGGAGGTGCCAAATGGATTTTATATGTATATTGGAGAATATAAAAGAAGCTTCTTTAGATCTCAAAAATCTATGTAATCTAGCATGTTGTTTCTCATTGCAGAGCATCACTGTTCTGAGAATTTTAGGACAATCCCCTTCCCTTCTCCTAATAACGTTTCTGAGCATGGAAATGGGGTGGGGAGGAAATGAGTTTGTACCATATGTCGGTAGTCCTGGACCTTTTTAGCTTTGTGTACCAGCAGTGTGGTGAGGCGGGAGGAATAATTTCATGCATGCAATCTAATCCCGCACATGTGCAAATAAACTTTGTGCACTTGCCCGCTGCTTGTGTGGCTCGTTTCCAACAGTTGGGGATTCTTGCCATATGTTTAAGGGAACCAGCCTGATTCATAGGAATTGAGAGATGCAGTTATTCTATTTTGATTATTTCTCAGTTTCTGAAGTACAATTCTCATCTTGAAAAATAAATGCAAAATATATTTATTAGGGAATGGTGCATGTGAAAATAAATACTTTTGCCAGATTTATTTAAAATTATAGCTTAATACAAAAGATAGATAGAATTGTGTAAAGCTAATGTGGTCCAGAAATACACTGATTTGTGTGCTTTTACTGTAAATTTGAATGATTAGCCTTCTCCATGAATTTAGTCTTTTTTTAAAACTTAAAAAAAATCAGTGTAATGTCCTGAATTTAGTGAGATGCAGTTATGAAAATAGAGATAGGGTGCAAGCCTAGTGGCTACATTCAGCTTCCTACCAAATAGAATTTGGGAGAGATTTCATTCAAACAGTTTCATAGAGAGAGATGCAGAAAATGTTGAATTAAATAAGTTGCCAAAAATGGGGAAAGTTACTACAGTGTTGTTCCCTAAATTGAATTGAGGAGGAAGGAAACTTCATTTGCATTCTTAATTTATTTTAGGAACCCAACAGAGACAACTCTTTTCCCGTCTCCAGATTGAGCCAGGCACTGAAGACATATTACAAAAAACTGGTTAGTTGTTAGTAGCATTATCTTATATTTTCATACTCTTAGAAAAAACTAAAATTTATTTTCTGAAATTTTTTTAGTAGATAAAATTTCTGCTGCAGTAGAAATTGCCAATTGAACTTCTTATGAGATTTTTAAAAATTATTATAGGCTTTGCAACGTATCATTACTGTTGGGCTTTGCATAGCATGTGTAGATTAATTCTTTCTTTAGGGCTCCTGTGTTAAGAAGCTGCCAAGGCCAGAAGAAAGTATACAAACTGCAGAATCATTGGCTGTTTGAATAGCTTTGTCTGCTCAGCAGAGAGTAGTTTGCCATTTTTGTGATGATCAGTAATCATGATTTACCTTCATTGAGTAGCTTCGTGCTTACTCTCCATTTACAATATGTTATTGATTTCAAGGCTCTATGAAACATTTGCCATTTTCTCTGGTTTAGATTATTATGACTTGGAATCAGTGATCCACACAGATACAAGATCATTTATTTTGAAGAAGCCCAAGCTGTCTGAGGAGGTCACCATACCCAGAAACCTGGAAGTGGGGAACAGAACTACAGATGCCTTACAGGCACTTTCAGGACGGCTCATTCAGACACGGTAAAAAAAAAATCACTCCTTTTGGTTCAGTAGAGAGATAAACTTGGAAACTGGGTACTTTCATACAGCATATCTAAAGAATATGGTCTTTGCTTGCCTTAACTGTGAAAGTAGTACACTTTAGAGACAAGTAGATTGTGGTAGATTTATTTCATATGTTTTCTTAAGCCCCTGATTAGTCTATGCCAATAATTCACATACTATAGTGTGTGGCGTAGGGACACGGTGGCTCAGTGGCTAAGACACTGAGCTTGTCGATCGAAAGGTCGGCAGTTCAGTGGTTCGAATCCCTAGTGCTGCGTAATGGAGTGAGCTCCCATTACTTGTCCCAGCTTCTGCCAACCTAGCAGTTCAAAAGCACGTAAAATATGCAAGTAGAAAAATAGGGACCATCTTTGGTGGGAAGGTAACAGCGTTCGGTGCGCCTTTGGTGTTTAGTCATGCCGGCCACATGACCACGGAGACGTCTTTGGACAGTGTTGGCTCTTCAGTTTTGAAACAGAGATGAGCACTGCCCCCTAGAGTTGGGAACAACTAGCACATATGTGCAAGGAGAACCTTTACCTTTACCTTATAGTGTGTGGCACAAAATGAATGTTAGGCTCCAGAACTAAGGACTTGTGGTTGTGGCTTATGCTCTGGACACAATGAAATATTTTCTCTTTTAATTCTGTAGCTCAGAAGAATTTACTGCCCAGAGATAGGTGGTTGGTTGGATGGATGGCTATTCTAGTCAAGAGGCATGCTCAGAACAAAATTATGAAGAGTGGGTAGACTTCCTTCTTTGCACAAACTAAGGATATGAGACCCAAATGTCATTTCCCTTTTAAGGGTGTTGTACATTTTGAGGGAAAGTAGTTTAATCCAAAAAATCTTTTAGGTCTTAAAAAGTATTTTATAAATAATTATGCTGTATTGATTGTCATGAATTATGTTTGATTGATTATATGTCATCAAGTCATCTTCAACTTGAATTGTTGGTATCAATTAGCATTCTTTGTTCTTGTTTTAGTAACTTAAACAATTTTTATTGTTTTATTATAGAGAGCAGCTTATGCTGTCAGATAAGCCTGCTAGTCCCAAGTTTATAGTCACTTTGGATGGAGTCCCCAGCCCTCCGGGGTACTTATCCGATCAAGAAGAGGAAGAATTGAATCTTATGGAGGGAGTTAGGCCTATTCCATCCAAACCAACAGCGAGCAAGGGATTAAGAAACCTTCGCACACAACAGATGCACATTATATCCAGACAGCTGGACAGCACAGATGGTAACATTCTCATCCTCATTGATAAGGTCTTTATGGTAACTTGATTGCAAAATATATTTGGGCAATTGAAAACTAAACTAGAGGCAGGAATTCAATGACTAACGTCTAAGCCAAATTTCTTAGGATATATTATTTTTTACAGAACGTTTTAAGTCTAAAAAAACATAAGATTTCATTCATCTACTCTGCCTGAAAGTAATTAGGAAACAGCACTGTTGAAGGGGGATTTTTTTTTTTTAAATTTGATTTATATGCCGCCCTTCTCCGGAGACTCAGGGCGGCTTACAATGCATTAAGCAATAGCCTTCATACTTTTGTATATTTTATACAAAGTCAGCTTATTGCCCCCACAATCTGGGTCCTCATTTCACCTACCTTAGAAAGAATGGAAGGCTGAGTCAACCTTGAGCCTTGGAGAGATTCGAACCAGCAGAAATTGCAGGCAGCTGTGTTAATAACAGGGTGCGTAGACCACTGTACTATCAAGGCTCTTTTGATTGGGATTGAAAGCCTAAGGCCAGTCCCGGTTTCTATACTCCTTATCTCAAGAATTAAGTAGCAAGATCTTGTTATTGTCTAAGCTCAGGCTGCCTTTGAATGCCAGATCTGTCTGTAATAAATCTCTTCTCATCCTTAACCTCATGGTGGATGAATACACACCTGCTTGAATTACTGAGACCTGCAGGGGGGCAAGGAGGCTGATACATTCATCTCAGGGTTTTGCCCAGCCAGGTTTCAGCAGTTGCATCAGCCACAAATCCATGCTAGAAGAGAAGGAATGGATTGTCATCAGGATTACTCTGCAGGTGACAAGATACATTGTCCTGCAGATAACTGGATATGAGATGTTATAAGCTTTAGGGACAAGCTAGGATTGTTACTGCTTATTGACTTCCCTGCTGTGCACCGTCTCTCCTATCTTAGTTGCTTAACTGCATCATCAGGATGATAGCTGCAACTCCCTAGACTTCTGGCCTTGGGAGATTTCAAATTGAGTTTATTAGGAAGTAACAATCCAGTTCCATGGCCACCATGACAATCATGGACTTGTTCTTGGAATTCATGGTCCCAACACCCATATGTGATCTGTTTTTTATCTGAGCAACTGAACCTGATATGGGAGAATGGGATGTGGGAGAATTCTCCATCAGTTCTTTTCATGGTCATCTTACTTCAGGGAGGCTATGATGGAATTTGTTGCTGCTATGAATCTCTGCAGGGAGGAGGATCTCTGTATTTAATAAGGTTATCTCAGGTGCCTAATGGTCCCTGTTGATTTCCAAAGGGCATTTGGGAAGTTTTCCAAAGTGCTGGTGGACAATTCTACTGTGTGGCTTTCTGACCCCTGGAATAAAGGGTTAATTGTGGTATCTGACAGGATTCTTCCTAAGTGGCCTCTCTATGACCATTGATCCAAGTAATTTCCTTGATTTACTGAGGAACTCCAGGCCAGAAATATGGGACTGAAACTTCATTGGTGGTTCTGGTTGATGTTCTTTGGTGGAGCAAGGGAGAGAGAAATGTGACTCTTGTGATCCTGCTTGATCTCTCGGTAGTTTTTCATGTACCAACTGGCTATGGTATACTCAGCCAGTTTCAAGAGGCTGTGAGGCACTACTTTGCAGTGGATCTTTTCCCCCCCAAGCAGTTAGTATCCTGCTTCAGGTTTCAATCACAAACAAAAGTTTGCCTGAAGAGTTTGCTTTTAATAGGAACATGCAGAAGAATAGTCCAAATCCAAATCAGGGTTCTAAGAACCAGATCAGTGTTGTGAGCCATCTAGAGGTCAGAGGTTCAAGGTTTCTTAAACAAACAGAATTCATAGGAATCTTACAAAAGAGACCAGACATTGTTTCCAGCAAAGACAACGTAGATCAGAGCTGCTTCTTAAATCAGGTTGGAATCAGCTGTCACTAGCGAAGAGATTTACTTCCTTTCTTGGCAAATGTCCTCATGGAAGTTTCTGCTCTCCTCTCTACTGACTCTGTATGGGGGCTAGGAGGCATTACATCATCCTCATCTGACTGCTCCAGTTGTCCTGGTGGTGCATGCATTTGATCAGCCTCATGTGATTCCTTGGCTTGGTGTCTCCTGAGACATTTCACAGGTTGAGCTAGAGCAGATAGCTCTTCAGATTCAGACCGGGTCAAGACAGACAGTTTCACTCAGTCAGTGGTAAAGGGCAGATAGAAGTCAAGTCTGCTAGGTTAGCCATCAGCCTGAGATGAAATATTATCAGTGTGCAGATGGTACCCAGTCATATCTCTCTACCCTGATTGAGCAGGAATTGTGCCAGAAGACCTGGCCTTATGCCTGGAACCTGTAAGGAGGTGGATAAAATGGATCCTAGCAAGATACAACGTCTGTGGATTCTTAAGTCAGCTTTTTCCAGACATAGTCCATCATGTCTCTTGATAGAATTTTATTCCCCCACACCAAGCTTGCTCACAATCTGGACATTCTCTTGAACTCATGGTCCCTGCTTGAACAGCTAGTAGAGGTTATGTGTGGATGCACAATTACATCTTGTGTATTAGTAGCAGCCATTTCTGGAACAGGAAGATTTGCTTTTGATCACTTACTCTCTTGTCACCTCATGGCTAAGCTAGTGTAATTTGCATAGGGCTACCTCTGACAATCATTCAGCTGGTTCAACATGTAGCAACCCAAATAATAATGTGAGTACCCATCCAGCATATAACATTTGTACCACAGAGCTATGCTGATCAGTCAAGCATAATTCAAGATACTGGTTTTCTTTAAAGCCCTATGTAGCTCAGAGCTTAAATGTAGCTCAGAACTTAAACTACCTTTTCTGAGCGGTCATTGACGCTCTCTGAGTTGGTTGTTTTCTTGCAGATGTTTCATTACCCAAACTTTGCAAATATTTCATTTCCCAATCAGTGCTGATGTGTACTGATGATATTACCTAGTCTGGGTAATGAAAGGTCTGCAAGAAAACAACCAAGTTTAGAAAGCATCAACGAACCCTCATTTCAAAAAGCCCTGGTGGTGCAGTGGTTAGAATGCAGTATTGCAAACTAACTCTGCTCACAGCCTGGAGTTTGATTTTGATGGGCTCAAAATTGTCTCTGCTTTCTATCCTTCTGAGGTTGATAAAATGAGGACTCAGATTGTTGGGGGAAATATGCTGATATTGTAAACTGTTCAGCGTGCTGTAAAACGCTATGAAACAGTATATAAGTCTTAAGTGCTATTGCTATTTCAATCCTGAGCTATAAATATTCTCCTTTATTGATACTACCTTATCTAAAGTGAAACTGTCCATCTAGTAAGATCTAGAAGGAGCCTAAACTTGAGTGAATGCCATCTATGGGGACCTCGTGTTTGAGGTTTTTCAAGGATGGCCCTTGGCCTCTGGAAGCCTTAGATATTCAGATCACCATCTCCTTATTGCATTTTTGAAGACTTCTGAAAACATAGTTGCTTGGAGAGATATCTGGAATTTGTTGGCCTCCTGGGGCAAACCAGATAGGAATCACAACTAGCTGAGCGAATTCTACTTAATTCTGGAGCTACAGTGTTGCCCACTTTAGCAAGGGCAAACTTTCCCACATACAATTACAGGGGACACTTGAAAATTCTGCTTCTCAAATAGTGACACGTCAGGGCCATGTTGTCTATTTTTTTATGTTACGAGTAGTCCTTGCTTAATGACTCTAATTGGAACCAGAATTTCCATTGCTAAAAGAGGTGGATGCTAGGCAAAGCATCACTTGACAAAATTGCTTAACAACAGAAGCATGGGTAGTCCAGGTTGGTCATTAGGCCAGGACCTCATGCTTCTTGTGCCTCTCTATGCTTCAACTCTCTCCACATATCTCCCCCCCCCCATCTCTGCCCTTTTGGCCACCCTATGTTCCACTACCCTGCTGCCATCTTTGCTGCCCTGTGTCCCACTGTTTCTACTGCCCTCGTTTCCACTGTTTCTTCCACCCTGCACTCCACTGACCCTTTCACCTCTGCTGCCCTGCACTTCACCATTCTGCAGTGGCGCAGTGGTTAGAATGCAGTACTGCAGCTACTTCTGCCTGCCGGCTACCTGCAATTTGGCAGTTCATATCTCACCAGGCTCAAGGTTGATTTCAGCCTTCCATCCTTCTGAGATGGGTAAAATGAGGATCCAGATTGTTGGGGGGCAATATGCTGACTCTGTAAACTGCTTAGAAGGGCTAAGTAAAGCACTGTGAAGTGATATATAAGTCTAAGTGTTATTGCTGTTGCTATCATGCTTTCTTCCTCTCCACTGTATCCTTTGCTGTGCTATTGCTATTCCTCTCTGACTTCCATCTTCTTCCTCCCACTGTTTAAGAGGTGTGTCTGGTGTTGTCTGGTCTGGCAAAACAGCTACTGTTCATGTGAGGCTTTTATTCAAGGCAGTGAGTGAGAGAGTGAATGAATGAATGAATGAATGAATGAATGAATGAATGAATTTTATAACATGTCTATAGCTGCCCATCTTTCAACCAATTCTGGCTGTTCTTGGTTCAGTCAATTTGAGAGTTATAAAAATTGCTTAGTGGCAAACTTATTCTGTCTTTGTGGATATTTCCACTTTTCTGAATTTCATTCTAAATTGTGTATATATAGTGTAACTATTGTGTAAATAGTTGTTTTGATCAAGTTTCAATCAAATTTCTTCTACAATCCAGATGTCTAACTTTATTTCTTTGGCTATTAACAGTAGAGATGGAAGAAATAGGCATCTTACAGAAGATGGAGAAAGTACCCGAGCGCTGCAAATACTGGCCTGCCTGCAAAAATGGAGATGAATGTGCCTTCCATCATCCTACACAGCCATGCAAGTAAGTGGCCCTGAACATCTCAACGGAGCTTCACCTAACTTGCCTTTCTAGTTTTTAGGCACACAGCTTAGCGCAAAAGCAGTTTGTTACATCACCAGCACCAATGAGTAGGAGATGTTTGCGCTGAAGTTGCGCTAAATTTCATTGCCATGAATCATGGCTGCAGCCAGTAGCTAAAAGGATAAACAGGATTGGAGGATAATTGGTCATTACCTATATGTAGCTTCCATCTTGATGTTACTGAATATTTGTCATTACTAGGCATAAACAACTTAACTTGAATTGATGGGTAGTCACTACTGTGCTTGTTACATAAAGGAAAACAAGCTCACAAAAAGGGGGATTTGCACTGTACTAGTTTCCCAGTATTACATCAGCAAAACAAGTATAGCTTAAACAAGACCAAAACAAGATTGGAAATTCTGAACGTAGTGTGTTAAATTCTTAACAGAAAAAGATAAGACATTTATCTATTTATGTTAGGCAAATGTTGCACATTCTGGTGATTTGTTCGGTTATTTTATGCTATAGTTCGTACTCCTCATATTTAATTGATAGTTGTGGAAAGGAGCCTAGAACTGTGCCAGGTTCTTGAAATTTAAAAGAGATAAAATTTTTCCACTTTGACTTTCCTGCATTGTGGGAAAAGTTCAGATGGAAGAGAAACAAACACTATTTTGGCAATCAGTTCTGAGTGAACCTAACCCATTTGATGGAACTCTGGATATAAAAATAACTGCCATATTTTATGGAGCTTTCTGCTAACATAAGGAATAAAGGAAAGCTATTGCCCAAGAGCTTATGGTTTAAGTTTCAATAAAGAATTATCAGAGAGAAGAAGTGGGAGCAGCAAGATAGCAGGTAGTGTGGGAAGGAAGACTTTTGGCATGATTTTTATTTGGTAAAAGATAGGAGTTCAGATAGAGATTTTTATTCTGTCAAAGCATTTATCATTCAGTAATCTGAATCAGTGATCAGAATCATTTATTAATTTTTCTCAATTTCTACATTGGAAGGCTGGGATGAAAATGCATAATGCTGTCATTGTATGCGAGTGTGTTTGTGTTCCCCCATCAACCTAGTTCTAGGGAATTGCTGAATATCAAGGCACCACAGCCTCTTTTACACAGTTCTTACATTGAAATTTTTACAGTTTTCATTTTCTTTCATTTTTCATGGTTGTGGCTGTTATGATTTAGATTAGTGATAGATTGCCTGCTCTCTATTTTTTAATCTGGGATGTTAAATTTATTAATTGTAAATGTGAAGATTCTTTTCTTTTTTCACACATTGGTGAAGGACCTTATGATATAATTGGGTACTTATTTATCAAATATTGAAACTGCCCATCTCCCTCACAGAGGGGCTCTGGGTGATATACAAATACCTTGAACAAAATCCAAAGTCCTTGGGAATCCTTTGGGCCTTTGGCATTTTGGGGGGGTCATTTGGCACTTGGAGATTTTGCACATCCGTGCACACATAGAACAACCAAACTATACATTTTGGTTTAGCCTCTACACATGCAAATGTTTTCTGCTACTTTTTCCCCCCCTGACTTCTGTCAAATTTTATTCAAAGTTTTTTGAGCTTGAAGGTTGTTTTTTTTAATCCCGACATATCTTTCTTGGCTTGACTTGAACATGAAAACTGTATTCTCATGTTTTATGTAAAACTGCATTCTGCATCAGTAAGCATAAGCAATTTTGAAAGTGTGCATCTTGGCAAGCTTGTTCTGAAGTAATAAGTATTTTACATTCATATTTCAGAGTCTTTCCAAGCTGTAAGTTTGCTGACAAATGTTTATTCATCCATCCAAACTGTAAATATGATGCCAAATGCACCAAACCAGATTGTCCTTATACTCATGCCAGTCGACGGACACCACAACCATCTCCTAAACAAGGTAAGATTGTCTTAATATTAAAAAAAATGAGCTTGCTTAGAATATGCCAATGATCGCAAACTCAAATCCAAAGCCTCATAGACTTTATAACAGCTAGTTGTATTGCCAAATTAAAACTGCTGCTTAAGAACAGCCACTAAATTCCAATTGGTTTGAGGTGTCTGGTCATATCTATGGTCAAAAGGAGTGGAGGATGTGGGTCCAGTTCCAATGCCTTGCTCATCATAACTTGGGATAGGGCATTAATGGGAGGCCCTTTCTTCATTTCTGCAGTGTGATGAGGCCAGCTTCAGTCCTCAGCAAGAATTGCTCTGTATGCATGGAATGCTAAAATTCCCCCCCTTTCTAAAGCAATCTTGGGCACAGCATTATTCATGCCACTCTTTCTCATGACTTACTCATAAAACTGGCAGGAAACCTATTGTTTTTTACTTTTTGGAAAACACAGCTGTGCCTATTGAATTCCATAATGACCTCGTACCTTGCCAGTGACTAGGTCAAAATTCAGCAACTTCAGCTGTGGGATCTTCCATAATTATACATTGGGAATAGTAAGAGCCACCAATTAAAATTACATACAGTACATATATGGCAATACTCGCAATTCTTTAATTAAATATTTAATTAAATACCAAATTTTGGAATAATTTGGGAATAGCTGTTTCTTTCTCATTAATTGGTTTAACAGTTTCAGCTCCAGCCCCACCAGCATCTTCGACTAGCCAGCTTTGCCGCTTTTTCCCTGCGTGTAAGAAAATGGAATGTCCTTTTTACCATCCCAAAGTAAGTATCGTAGATTGAGTTATATCTCTATGCAGAGAAAATTTGGAAACACAGGCTGAAATTGAAGTATCTGCTGTTTTCTCTTAGTACTTTTTCTTTGAACCCAGAGCATTATATATAAAATAGGATATTTAGTACTGAGTGAGTGAGTGTGTGTATGTGTGTATGTGTACATGTCTCTTGTCTGCACATGTGTGTGAGAATCTGAAAGGAATAGATAGGGCAATGAAGAAAAATGGATGATGAAATTTGAGAAGGGAAGAATGATCCAAACAGAAGACAAATGGACAATGTGCACATAAGACATGAAATACACAAAACAAAGCAATGTGTGGAGAGAGGAAAGTTATGCTGGTGGTGATGAAAGATATATTAAGTATGGAAAAGAGAAGAGACACATGAAACAGTCTGTGTATTAAGATCTTAAATTTACAGATTATATATAATATGCGGGATTTTGGTAATGAAGGCTGGAATCTGTAAAGTAGAAATTGGCACCAGCACCAGGAAACCAAGGTGGTATTCTGTGTTTAGAAAAACTGGCAAACATAATAAGCAATAGCAATTTGTTAGCTTGTAACATCCTACGCAAAATTTCTCATGTTTGGTATTCTGTTATTCTACAGGATCTTTCCTTTAAGACAATGTATTTCCCATAAAATTTATATTTTTCAAATTCAGCATTTTGTTACTTCTAGTAGTACAATTTTATGTTAAACTCTAGGATAGAGCTTTTGCATATTAGTATTTGCAGCTTCGATGATGGCTTTTGCATGTGAATGCACAATCAGTGATGCCACAAATAGAAGTTTGCATCAAATGCATTTTTTATCTAACCTAGGAGTTAACTCAAAAAAAAAACAAAAAAAAACCAGTGGTAGAAATTTTCCAACTTTGGTTCAATTGGCTCAGTTTAGATACTTGAATGATCCCTTTGAGGAATTGCATAATTTTAAAGAAAAAGCATACACTAAATAAAACAAGCCAAATTCAATACTTGCAAGCAGTTTTTAAGCCTTTCATTTATCTTTTTAGCACTGCAGGTTTAACACACACTGTACCAGAGTGGATTGCACATACTACCACCCTTCTGTTTCTGTACCACCACGTCATGCCTTGAAATGGACTCGAACACAAACTAGGTAACTAATTCTTTTTCTATCTGTAATTACATGTCTTCATAGAACATGGAAATGTACAGTCAGGCATAAAACCTGTGTAATACAGTTCTTTATTGTTTGCTGAACAATGTGTATATTGAAACAATGTGTATGTGTGAAACTCAATTTTGACACATTTGAAAGATGATTTTTAGAGAATACCATTTAAATGAGAGAATGCTTGCTAATTTTCTGTATTTATCTTTCAGTGAATAATTCAGAGATCGCCATTCTAATTTTCCTCATTGTACTATGGTGGTGGCAGGATGCTGGCTGATAGTAAAAGAGGCTGCAAAAATTTACCATCTACTCCGGGCTTTGAATATGTATTGTTTCATAAAATGAAATTGATTACACACTTGAAATATGTAATTTTCAACTGTTGTATATTTAATAACTGGTTTTACATATTTTTACTGTAAAATTGTCTGTAGGAAAGAGGAAATTTGCTTTAATCCTTAATTAAAATACCAAGACAAGCATTTTGTTCTACACGTTGGCCTATTGTCTTTTTTTACTACTGAAAAAGTAGAATTTTCCTTGAAAAATAGGCCATAAGCTATCTAGAATAGCTCATACATGCTTAGAAGAATGCCTTTTCTTGAAAGTTCTCTTTTCATATGAAATGACAGGCACCATTCTCTCACCACAAACTCTTCTTTTGACTTTCCATTTCTTAATGACTATATTCCTATAATTCCTTAACTATATGACTTAGATTAGATCCCGAGTTGCCATAAGCAGGGGGATCAGAAATCGCGCCTCGCAGCTGCACCAAGGAATTTATTCCTCAGTCATAACAAGATGCATTCTGGCTGAGCAAGTCAAGGCCATCTCCATGGATACCAGCAATGCCTGGAAGGGAGTGACTTCTGCAACCTGCGAAATTACCTCATTGGAGAATGTGACCGGGTGATACACTTTGGGGGGAGTGGGAAACAGGGTCAGAGGCAAGGCATGAAGGGGGTGAAGTCAGAGTTGGCTTCACCTACGTAATGCTGACATGGTGCTCCTAATAAGACTGGATTTTTATTGTCAGATGGCTTGAGACTCGTAATTGCGTTAAGGCAATTAAGGAACCCTGATACTTCTGACTTTTCATTTCTTAATGACTATATTCAAAACAGAAATCAGTATGGAAGCTAAAAGCAACCCTCTTTCTCATGAAACTATATTTCAGATCGGGAATTAAAACTGGATAATTAGGACTACAGTCCTATGGATGCTGATTAGTGTACATTTAAAGTGACAAAGTTATTCTAAGTCTAAGGTATTCCAGAGACTGTGTGATGCAGATTGTCATTCTCTAATGGTATAGAAAAGGCTCCAACCTTGATAATAGCAATTAGTATAACTCATTGCTTGCCCTTTAAAAAAAAAAAGTTCTATCCAGTCTCCTAAAGGATCCCCAAGTCCCAAATTGGCATATTGTAGCCTTTGATATGGTACAAAATACTCCCAATTAGTTGTAGTCATGTTAGGGGAAGGGTTAACAGAAGGTGATTTGTTGCAGAGGCTGTGGGAGCACACAGTCCTCCAGGCAATTGTATTCTCTTAGCTGCAATTTATCAAGAGCTCTGTTGCATCCATACTCAGTTTTAGACATCAGTAAAATGAATGATAATTCCCAGGAAAGTTGCAACATGATAAGGCCACTATAAAGGTACACATTCTATCAGGCTTATATAGCATTAGAAAGTACACTTATTAGAAGTTTATGAAACCTCACCAGCCAAAATTCTGTTGGGCTCTTTGGTTATAGCATTAAAAGATTAAATGGTAACATTAATGTGTTTTAAATTACATCCATTTTACCTTTTATTGGGCCAGGGCATTGTGTGACATTGTATTGTGTACCTTGTGTTCAATTGTTACTACCCAAGTGTGAGATAGTTATTTTTTAATCTGTTTCTAAAAATAATTTGGGTTTTTAATTATTCTAAGCTGTCCAGTCAATTAGATGATAATTAAACATGAGTTTGAAGAACTCTACCTTATAAAAAAGCATGTGGTTACTACTATTGAGTAGCATCACAAGTTTGTAGATCTAAATCATATCCTAGTTAAAAGAGCTATCCATAGACCTCAGAAAAAAATTGTGAACATGTGTGAGGCTGAAAAGGGTCACAAAATCATTATCGTATATTCTGGTTCCACTGTTAAGCAGATAATATATAAATGAAGAAAAGATTATACCATTGTTACATGTTCCAATAAGTGTCCAATACAATCCACCCTAAGAGAAAGATGTACAATATTCTGGGAAAGTTGTAGAGTACTCCAGATTAATGTCAAAAATTTGCAGGCCACTATAAAAACAAGCCCTGAAAAAGAATAATGTTCCTTGGAGGATACCAAGGAGGAAACTACTATTTTTCACTACTTGTTTTAAGCACATGTGTCTGATTGTGCAAGGCTGTGGAACAACAAGATTGTTTTTGCATCAATGAGAAATTGATGTTTGAAAAAATAAAAATAAAAAATACAATCAGACAATTCATAGTTGATGAGCTAATAATTTTGGGACCATATCAACAAAATGTACAAATGAAGCCAAATAGAAATTTAAGCAAATGTGGATCATGCAGCACAACTGAAATTCTACACACACAAATCTATGACAGAATAGCTGAATCAGAAGACGTTTTCTTTATTGGAATGGTTGTCAAAAGCCCTGATTTTAATCTATTGCACTGTTACATTAGGGTCTGAAGCAAGCAGTGCAAGACAGCCCAAAAACAACAACTTGAAGAAGTTGTATTATCATGCCAATGTGCAGAATTTACTAAGAGATTCAGAAAACGTTTCGTTGACTCACTGCTGCTGAAGTATATGTTACCAATTACTGTAAAAAAAAAAATCCAGCAAAGGTAGTGAAAGTTGGTTGAATATGTTCAATAAAACATTCTACAAAGTTTTACAACAATGCCCCTCACAAAAATATTTTTGTGTGTGTTACTAATTTAACTTGTGTTACTAATTAACTATTAATGTGATTTATATGGAGTTCAAATCACACTGTAGATAACATCTCTACAGGCTTATGGATAAGTTTAAAGGGTTCACAAAGCTGCTTTCTCCATTATATAGTACCACATTATGATCACTTTATCTTGCCTCTTCCTCTGGAAACAATAATCCAATTTCAGATAAAAATATTTCTCAACTTTTAATTGCATTGCCTACCATTTCATATTCTTGATCTAAAATACCTTTAATGAATATAAGGCTGCCCATTCTATTGGCTCTGTACAAGTTACTTGAAAGTTTTAAAACAAGAGCCACAAATGCTTACTATGAGCAGACGAGAAAGAGATCATCTCTTTTCATATTCTCTACAGCTAAGATTTAAAAAAATATATAAACTAAGCATATTTCACACCAGTTTATTTAGTTACCAACCACATTTTACCTTGCCAGTTGTTAACAGTGTTTTCTTCCTTTTTTACAGTGGTTTGCATTGCTTGACAATTTTATTTGGCTCACCTGTTTTTACCCTTGACCTGATTCTTAAAAATAGATGAGTAACTATTAACTCTGATTATCAAGGATTGTGCAAGGTTGCTTGCTGTGTAGTTAATATTTATTTATTTACCAGGCTTATATCCTCCTGCAATTGTAGGATTCTGCAGTTCACAAAATAAGAATGTACAACAAAGTATAAAACATAACATACATCAAATAAGACTGCAACAATGTTGTATTTTCTCCATTCTTCCATGAAAGCTAAATTAGTAATTTTGGACAAATAGCAAATGCTATCAAATAGAGTATAAGAAAACATTCAGTAAGTGATAGGTTTTACAACAGTGCACCTCACAATCTATTTAATTCCATAGACAGAACCATAAGTCAATTTAAATTTAAGTACCAATTAAAAGTTACCTCCTTTTGGATATAATCCCAAATTGAGCTTCTGTGTGAAAGATAGAAGCAGTAAGTAAATAAATTTTGTATTTAACCCACTGATAGTTCTGTTTAGATCATTACAATTGTTCCAGGACTCAACGGATGACAGTACAATGGGATATTTACGGTAAAATAAAAATAAACTTGAAAGTGTGGAGAGCATTGATAGTGCCAAGACATTTTTAAAATATACTCTGTACATGATTTAATGCAAGTTGGGATTTAATTTTTAAAAATAGGTCACAAAATTCTTAGCATATTGAATAATATTCATGGCCAGTTTGGGTCAAATTTGAAATTTTGGAACTAAAACAAAGATTCTCAAGAAAGCTGAATGCTGTGTTTGATGTATTTCAGTATTACCAAAAGACATTTTGAAACATGTATATTTGGTATAATACATATATTGCACTTCATACTGTCTTTGAGCAATTTTAATGAGAATTATGTATTTTGAAAAGTTAAAGGATGACTCATTACTACTATATAAATTTTTAAAGACTGGTCTCCCTACTTGCAACAGCTTTCTGTTAGTAGCAAAGATATATTTTCTTAGTGATTATAAAAGTTCCAAATCTCTTAGAAGTGGAAAACCTTGTAGGGTTGGAAGGTGCTGTGCAGGCCCACTAAGTCCAACTTCCTTATTGAAGACTGGAATCCAAATTGAAGCATCACCGACATGGCTAATAGTGACGTGAATGGGAACTATCATCTTGGTAATTGTTTCTAGTTCAGATTGGCTTCATATTTAGAAAGTTTATTTTAACAATCCATTGGAATTTGTCTTCCTGTAATTTGATTTTTTTAAAAAAAATTCATCTCCATTCTGGAACAATAAGTAATAAGTCTTGGTTTATTGTAAACAAGGTTTTTCAAGTATTCTAAGAATGTTACATATTCTGCCTCAGTTTTGTTTTGTCAAAGCTAAAAATTCCTGTAATCACTTTCTATTCCAATAACAAGTACTGTTGCCAAACCAGGAATTTCCCCAATCCAGTGTACATTTTATTTCTATTTCTATTATTTCTATTTGGTTGTTATTTTCAGCTAAATGATCAAGATCTTGTTGAATTCTACTTCTTGAGATTTGTGCCATCGCTAAATTTAATGAGCATTCTTTAAATTTCTCTTTGCAAGACATTTATAAAAAAGTGAAAACACAGGATTGTAGACTGAAATTTGTGACATCCCTCTTGAAATTTCATTCTAGTTTGATGAGGAAACATTAATGCTCAGAGCACCCTCCGCTTATGTATTCACACAATTGTTATGCTATTCATCTCACAGTAACTTGCTAATCAACATCTCATGGGGCAATTCGTGGAAAGGTTTAATGAAACAAAACTCATTACATCTGCAGTATACCGATAACAGCTGAACTAACAACTTACCCAGTCAAAAAATAATGGGACAAATTCAGTCTAAAAACAATTATTATGACAAAATCATGCTGGTTAAAATTACCAGAGTTTACAGGATATCTTCAAATTGGTCTTTTTAGAATCTGTTCTAGAATCTCCCAAGGTGTCACATTGATTTTTAGTTACCTGCATCTTCCTCCCCTCCCCCCATACATCAGTTTTCAAAGATAGGCATAAAAACTGGCCTCCATTTGTCTGAAACTCCTATTCTCCAGGTGTTTCCAAAGATAATATGTAACATCAACAAGCTCTTTCAGTACCAAGGGATCTAATTTATCTGTTCCTAGAGTTTTATGTTAGTTCACAATATATTCCGTGCTGATATTTTTATCAGTTTCAAAACTTCAATTCTGTTCATTCATTCATTCTGCCCTTCACAATTGCCTGGTGAAACACAAATTCACTTATTGGAAAAGACTGAATTTAGGTAGTTTGTCTTTGATAATCTCCACTGAGCAGCTGGTATATTTGTTTTCCCTTGTATTTCCTGAAGAAAACGTTTTTGTTCTTGGCATATTTCACTAACCTAAACTCAGATACTGAGTAAAGTCCACATAATTAAAAATCCCCATCTTTACTACTTCAACTTGCAATTTGAAAGATGTGTGCATTTGTTTTTGGAAAACGTTTGTCTCCTGGTTGGGTAGGCAGTAACAGATATCATCAATTCTTCCATTTAGCTTTAACTCTGATAATCTCTACAGTAACGCCAAATTTATTTACAGTACTTGGATTCTGGGGCATTTGTAATATACAGTGTGACTTTCTTCTGCTTGGGGACATATTCCATCTTTCAATTATAAACTTTATATACTTATAAAATCAGTATCCCTAAAGGTGCACAAATAGTTGCTAGGGAATTCATAAACTCTGGACAGGGAGTTGGCTTCAAGGGATAAACTGTTATCTGCGAAACAAAAGTCTGTGATCCAGTCAAACCTTCATTTTTTTCAAGATTGGATATTTCTTTCTAGCAAAAGTTGCTTCCTGTGGCTTCTTAATTCCCCCACCCCAATTCTTTAGATCCGTGATGGCGAACCTATGGCACGCATGCTAGAGGTGGCACGCAGTGCCCTCTCTGATGGCACATGGCTTGTCGCCGGCCAGCTAGTCTTCATATCTCTGCCACGCATGTGCGGGAGTGGGGCGCATGTGCAGAGGGCCACACACAAATATGTGGGGGGACAGGGCACATGCAGGGGAATGCTCGCATGTGTAGGGGGCTGCGCACATACGTGGGGCGGGGCATATGCGCTGGGCCACTTGCACATTGCATTTTGGGGGTCCGGCCGTGCATGCGAGCGCTTTGGGTACTCAATCCAGAAAAGGTTAGCCATCACTGCTTTAGACACATCTCTTCCTACAAGGATTTTTACACCTGTTAAGAAAAACATGACAATGCATCTTGAATAGATAAGTATTGGTCACTGGACAGTCTAGTTACCACTACAAATAGGAGACTCAAACTTTTATTTTTTGTATGTTCGCCTGATAGAAAATAGAATGGTTGAATGAAATGAATATTATACTTGTCTGGCAGTAAAATATTTATGATCTAGTCTTTCATTTTATCAATAAAGGAGAATATTAGTAGCTCAGAGTTGAAATGTGGGGTCCTTGGTGCTCTCTGAGCTTGGTTGTTATTTTATATCAGTATGACATTTTCACCCATAATTATACTTTGTAATTTGCTTGTCTTATAGGATGTTGACCACAGCCATAGCAATTGTCTCCACATTACGCAGTCTTTGTTAGCAAAAATTAATAGTCAACATTTACTATATTCAGGGTTTACAGATATGTAATGTAATATGTGTAGTGACTTGGATGGAAATTTTCAAGCTACTTTTTATATGCCATTAAGAGCTTTTCTCACTAGCAACAAACTGTCAAGAATAAAGGGGAATACCTCTCTTACTGTTAAAAAGAAAGGATTTAAATAAACTGATAAAATCTTTCCATCTCATGTCATATTAAACTCAACCACAAATGAACGTAAGTTTATTTAAAGCTGTTTATAGGGGTACCCAGGGTAAGAAATGCAGTTTCACAGTCAAGAAATATATCTTAAAATAATCCATTGGCATAGTTCAACATATTAAATGGGAGTATAATTTTTTACCCCAGGAATACTGTAACAGTCCTCTATGGTTCATATGAAGCTGGTTTTAAAACCAATTCATTTTCTAAACCAGGTTGTAATATGGCATACACCTGATGCCCCACCCTCCATGTCACTCTAAAACTTACACAATTCATCATTGTAATAGATTCCTTAGTGTTCTCTATGCAATAATATATGCAGAAATTTGAAAAATACATAATAAACATTACATTGCATTCTTCCTAAATGCAACATTCTCTTTTTACTACAGAGTAGTAATAATTTCCTCTTAGAGAAGAAGGAAATATCCAACTTATAGCACCTATTAAACATTTCAGGAAAACACTGGGAAGGTTATATATGCATTAGCCAAGAAAACATGCAAATTAGTCCTAACTGAACCATTAAAGCATGCTTCTTGGTTTATCCTCTAGTATCTTTTAGTATTAAAAATATACATTTCAAAACCAAGGTTTACATCTAGGACTCAAAAAAATAAGAACACTTGGATTTGGTTTGCTCATTTCACAGTGACTGGATAAACCAAGATAGGAGGAAGCAAAGCCTAGAATAAAAAACATTTATACAAAGAATCCTCTGTCATTTTCAGGGTTATACATATAGGCTGAAGTTCATAGGTTCAGGTATTCATGACACATTGCAGAACATTTTCAGGTCAAAATTTGCAAACAAATGAATCACTAGAAATTGAATTTCTTGCAATGATCCCACTGTTAAGATTGGAAATTGTCATATTTAAGCTTTGTATGGCTTCGGTGTACCTTATGTCATTAAAATTGTATGATTATGTTTGGGAAAGGTAAACCTTGTACATGATTATACAGGAATCAAAATAAAAACCTTCAAATATATGTGGAATGTTAGTGTAGAAGGGAAAGGGGAGTAAATTAGTTTACTCTTTCTTAATAGCTAACTCCTTAAAAGGGAGGATTTGTGGTCTCTTTAAATTGTAACACACACAAAAAATGCATGTTTAGTTTCATCAAACTCCGTTTAGTGAAAGGACTGGTATTTTTGAAGGCTGTGGTTGGGTAAAATAATACAACACTCTTCTCCCAAAAGGCAAGAGCAGTCACAAAATCCTAAACCACAAGTACAGCTTCTACAGCTAGAATCGTGTTGTTTTTCCTCTTGTGTTTGGAATATCCATGGATTCACCTCCCCGAAAGCATATTTGAAGAGATGCACTAGTAAACTGAGTTTCTATCCAGCATGTTCCCGAACTCAGTTGAACTACCCCAATGCACTCTACAAGGGTCTGCCTTTGAAAATCACTCAGAAGCTACAGCTTCCAGAATGTAGTGTGGCACAAGAGGTGATAGATATTTTATAGTATGCACATTATGTCCCCACTACTTTTTGATCAACACTAGTTACCCATTGGCCTTGGGGTGCAATTTATTGTGCTGTTTATCACCAAATAAAACTCATAGGGTCTGTGATTCAAGGAAATGCCTTTTTCTCTCAGTTGGGAGAAGTTAGATTGTAGTCATGACAGCCGCCCTTAAAACTCCTCAAACCTTGGAGATTCCCACTTTGACTGGTTCTTTACACAATTAAAAGAAAATGACTATGTTGTTTTTCATCAGATGGAGAAGGATTGCTGAAAAACTCATAAAAGGAAAAGGCTTGCAGTGAGTTTACTATTTACTATTATCAAAAAACCCATGCAAATAAGCAATAATAACATACACTTGTGGTGGGTGAGTTGTGTGTGTGCATTTGAGTCAGTTTTGACTCTGGGCAACTGCCAGAACTAGTCCCTGCAGTTTCTTCACAAGGTTTTTCAGAAGTCGTTTGCCATGGCCTATTTCTGAGGGCTGAGAGAAAATGTCTAGTCCAAGGTCTCTCACCTGGCTTTGTGCCTCAAGTGGAACTAGAACTCACAGTTTCCTGGTTTCTAGCCTGTTACCTTAACCACTACACCAAACTGGCTTCCATTTAGGGCACACACACAAAAAAGTGGATGAGGAACCCTTGGCATGCTATGGAAAGCAGGTACAATGCTTGGGTTGACTGACATTATGGAACCCCAAATTAAAACTTATTATCTGTAATTTGAAGGTATAAATTGAGAATATATTGTTGTAGGTACCTATGGCCTCCACTCTTTTCGGTATTATTATATATGCTTTCAAGTATTCAAACAAGGGAAGAGAATTCTTATTTAAGTAATCAGGTTCATTTAGATGCCATGTTATCTGGGATGCTCTGTACTGAACATTAAACATAAAGGAAACTCTTCTGGAATTCCAGATTAGCTAAATGTGTTAATATCCTGACATGTGTTAGGCATCTGATTCTTTTTATGATGGCAATTCTGGATCATTAACTCACCTAATATTTGTTTTTTTTCAATTGCCTGAAGGTATATTTTGGTTCGGAATTCTTAGTAATATAGTTTTCATTACTTTGTAAATAACTGGGATTTTTGAAATGAGAAATGGTATGCAGTTTTTTTTATTTAAAAAAAATAAGAATTGTGAAGGGGAGGTGTAGAAACTTTCTTTGCTGTTTTTTTATATAAAACACTTTTAACTGACCAATTGACAGGGCAGGTGTGCTTCCAGTTTTACTTCTTAAAATGAATATTATTGTTTCAAAGTCAGACAATAAAAATCTATTTTACAATGGAATCCATTTTCACAGAGAAGACTTAATTCTCCCCTGGTAGGAAGGATTTATAGTTACAGAAATGTTTTGGTTCTCATTTGCCAATGTTTTCAGCCTACATGATTATGCTGAAGTTATATTTTGATTCCAAAACAGAAGTTTTTTAAAATCCCTTAACTACTTTGTAATTTTTCTATTGATAGGTACATTTTCATTCAGAAACAATCACGAATGTGTTCTGAGGGTAAAAATGATGGGAACATGCATGTATGAACTGGTTCTGAATCGAAGAACAAGAAATTTAACTATTCTTATTTCTTCTTTTTAAAAAACACTATAAAATACAATTGAATTACAATTGATTTCACTTTGAATTTACAAAGTTTTCATCCAGAAATGCAAGGAATATGGAAGAAATAATTCCTATTGCTATTGATTTTTTTTCTTTGCAATTGTTGACAGTCAATACCTTCCATATACCTGAACACTAAAATGAACTCAATCCTGTTTTGTTCAGCATTGCTTTGCAAACAAGCATTTGCTCATTCACTGATAACACATTTATTCACAAGGCAAAAAACGGAGTTAGATCTTCTAGGTTTTGGGCAAGGCACTCAAAATGTGAGCAAATGTGATTCTGCTCACAGAATTTATGTAATGCTCAAATGATACAAAAACAGTAAATCTGCCTTGAAGAATGGGCTCCTACAGGTCTACCCGCAGTCACCCAATAGAATTACAATTCAGGCTTCAAAATCAATACAATTATGTAGGTCCTGGAAGCTAAAAATTCTTAAGGGGTGGGTGGGTTGATTGGTTGAAAGTTGGGGAAACTAAGCAAATCTTTTTGAGGTCCACTCTTTTTTTTTTTAAATTTTATTTTCACTTTAAAAAAAAGTTTTAAGACCAGAACAATAGTTTGCTTTTCAGTAATAAAATAAGAATTCATCTGATGATTATTAGTACCCAGTATTTAAACATCCATGATGAAAGTAAATGCATCAATATACTGTACAGATTTAGATCAGAAATAATATATCTTGAGTATAAGCCACAATTTTATTGGGGCACTGTAGACTGAGCCCAAACTCCTTCTTTATCGAAGTATTTCAATATCTGGCAGTGAGTGGGAAAGAGATATAGGCTATCAGATATGCTAGAAATATGATTAATTTCAAAATATTTCATGCTTCTGATAGACTCTAGTCAGACAGACAGATCACTACCTGTCTTTATCAGCACCATTTCTTGAAGCATGAGGGGCACTGGAGAACTCTCTTTGCAGCCGTTGTGCGCTAGTAACTTCATGTCCCAATCCCATCCACTGGAGAAGGTCTCCATGTCTATTAATGAGGCATATGGACACATTTCCAGACAAATATACTAGGTTTTTAAACAGAAGGGAAGGAAAAAAGAATAAGACATGTTAAGGATTAATGAGTTTCAAAAGGGAAAATGTTAGTTCAAAATACCCTATTTTTCACAGTATAAGACACACTTTTTTCCCTCCTAAAAGAGGCTGAAAATTTGGGTAAGTCTTATACTCCGAATGTAGCTTTTTGAAACTTTTTTCAGCCCTAATGAGTGAAGCAATCTCCGCTTCCCTGCTTTGCCTGCTCCCTCTGAGTCTCAGCTATGAAGCTTTTTTTCAGCCCTAAGGAGGCGCTAGCGAGTGAAGCGATCTCCGTGGTTTGCCTGCTTTTCTCATTGCTTCTCTCTCCAAAGATCAGTTGTGCTTTAGAAGCTGTTTTTTATCCCCAAGCAGGGAATAAAAACCAGCAAACTAATGTGCTGAAGCTGACCAGACTAAGGACATTAGCCAGATGAATACCTGGTAGGCAGATTTTTTTTTCCTATTTTCCTCCCCAAAAACTAAACTGTGTGTTATACTCCAGTGCATCTTATACTCCAAAAAATACAGTACATATCAAGAATGCTGCAGACCAGCAATTATTACATAAGTTTCTGCTAATTCAATAGTTACTTGAGTGCAGCTTCAGAAAAAGTATAAGATGTGTTGATACAATTTTGTCTCTTTTTCATATTCAAATGAAGATTAACATACCTGCTATCATCTCCACCAGCACTGACAACATATCTGTCACCACTTGTAAAACGAATATTGGTCACATGAGCCGAGTGACCTAAAAATCTTTTATGTTTTGCCTTCAATAAACAGAAAACTTCCTGTTAGTTTAACACTTTTTTAAAAACACCTTGACGTTATTGAAATCATTATTAATCAGGGCTCATTACTGAATTCCTTCTCTTTTTATTGCTCCCCCGCTATAAAACTATTCCTGTTACCACATTAAATATAGCATCTCTTTCTGGAGGATAATTTTATGTCTATTCAATACAGTCCCATAGCAGGTGTATATGCTTTTTTTCTTTTGTCCCCTTTCACTGCTTTATACAAGTTTTCTTGGGTTGTTTTGGCAGAACGGGAAGGCAAAATTGGGTTGTTGCTCAACTCTTTATGAAGGGACAATAACAACTAAATTTGTATTTATAACCTTTGGGATCTCAACATGGTATAATATGGTATAACTATAATGTTAGAGTTAAAAAAATGTTGGTGGCCATGACAGAACAATCAATTCTCTCTCTGCAACAGACATTTAAAAACAGGCAGAGTTCAAACAGTGTCACTGGGCCCATCATCTTAATATTTCTGAGAACATCGTGTATGCTCTGATGGCTTTCAAATTCAGTTATCAAAAGACCTGGTGATTGAAGGGAAGAAAAAGCTCTTACAAACTTCTCTGGACAAGGGAAGTCGAACAACTTGACCATTCCAAAATCATCGCCTGTTACAAGGCTAATTCCCGAGTGAGAAACACAGGCACAATTTACATCCGCTTTCTCAGCATGCCGGGACCAAATTCCAACAACTTCATCTCCTAGAATGCTGAAAAAGAGGGAAGAGAAAAGAACCAAGAGGATATTCTGATGTAGTGGAGGAAATAAAGAATAAGGTGTACTATATGGCCAGAGCTGAATCATTCTAACATTAACTATTATCATTATTTCATGATCTTATGCTAGTAGTCTTCATTTATATATTTACTGTGTTTTGTCCATAAATGTTCTCTTCTCAGGTGGGAGATTGTGCCAAAGAGTAGGGTCACCTAAATAGAAGGCACCTCTCTGAAGTCCCATTAAAATAGATGATAATATTTGAGGGAAGGGACCTGGAAGATCACCCTCCCTATCTTATCTAGTTAGTACTCTCAGGGAAAAGCAATCCAGCAAATAACTTGGCTATGTGCCATGTAGAGCTTTAAAGATGATAACTAGCAAGTTCAATTGCACCCAGAAAGCAACTGGCAGTTATTGTAACTTGCTGAGATAGAATAGGGGTGTAACTCAGATGAACCACTAGTCACTCGGAACTGCATCCACTGTGGCATGCTCAAATTGTTGCAGCTTCCAGATGTCAACCTTTTGCTAAGAGGTATGTTTTTACTGCCCTTCCTTTGGTTGGGGAAATCAGTAAGCCATAAAGCTGAACTACAGAATTCCAAAATCTTTCTAAACTGCCCCAGCCAGAAGGTGCGGGATGCTGTAGTTCTTCAACATCTATACTCCTGTTGTAATGCTGCAGGTCTCGATTAATGCAGTTAATGAATTCCAAAATAGTTGCATTACAGCAATGGAATTCACAGCATTTAAAGGGATATTTCTATGGAAAATAAAATAATTGGTTCCAGCTTGACAAGTAGGCAATTAAAATTTCAAATTTTTTAAAAATATATTTTATGTTTCTTAATAAAATGCTTTATGATAATAAAAGAGGACAAACCCATATGCAAAGAGTACCTGCTCTCTCCTGTAATTTCAAAATGAGCCTCTACTTTTTTCAGCTTTCCTTGAATGGAACCTTCCTTTTCTCCTTTTTACACATGCAAAATGTCTAAACTCCCAATGACAAATGTGCATGTGCTAGGTTTACCTCCATGTGCGCTAAAATATCTTCATAAACAACTTAGATGAGTGAATAGAAGGGGAACTCACCAAATTTGCAGATGATACTAAGCTGGCAGGAATAGCTAACACCCTAGAAGATACACTCAAGATCCAGATGGATCTTGAAAGATTTGAACACTGGGCCCTATCTAACAAAATGAAATTCAATGTAGAGAAAAGTAAAGTCTTACACTTAGATAAGAAAAACCAAAAGCACACATATAAACTGGGGGAAATGCTTGGTCAACGTACTCAAAACTATGAACTTCAATGCTACAACTGCAGATAATTGTTTCTTTGTTAGGAGAGATGGTGATTCATTAGAATTTGTGTTAATTTATGTGGATGACATTTTGTATATTGGCAAACATAAAGATAAGAGAGATATATTTGTAACAAAATTAGGAGAACATTTCTCATTGAAATCATTGGGGAAAGTAAATAAATATCTTGGAGTACAGATTAGTAAAACTAAAAAAGGATTTAGATTGTCTCAGAAGGATAAAATTATTGAACTTTTGAACAGGTGCAATATGAGTGATGCAAAGCCTTGTAATACCCCAATGCAAGCTGACTTTCTAAAGAATATGAATGAATCATCTCCTGAGTTTAATGATAATACACTTTACAGATCAGTTACTGGTTCCCTTTTGTATATTGCCAATTGGACCAAACCCGATATTGCTCTACCCCTTAATTTGTTGTCCAGATATGTCAGTAAGCCTTTGATTTATCACTGGGAAGCTATTAAAAGAGTGTTAAGGTATTTGAAACACAGCTTAGACTTTTGCCTATTATTAGAGCCCAACAATGTTAAAGAGCCTATTCTCACTTGTTACGCCGATGCCGACTGGGCAGGCGACACTAAAAGCAGGAAGAGCACTTCCGGCTATGTATTCTTTCTTAACAATTGCCCAGTCTACTGGTATACTGGAAAGCAAGATTTAGTAGCTACATCAACTACTGAAACAGAATATATTTGCTTGTCAAAAGCTTCAAATAACCTCATATGGTTCAATGATCTATTAACCAATGTTTGGAAAAGTCCTTCACTACCATTCACTATACATGAAGATAACAAAGCTGCAATAGAGATATCTAGAGCAGATGCTATTGGTCAAAGATCTAGGCATATAGATATCAAATACAAACATGTAAGACAATTATCTCAAAATGGATTCATTAAAACTATTCATTGTGAAACCACAGAACAAATCAAAGCAACATAAATATTTAACTTCAAAATTACATGTTTTATATTGTTCTGAATCTGAATGTAATTACTGTTGTATGTCGAATCGGCATTTAGAGGGGGATTTGTCATGGATAAATGCCTTATTCTTAAATGAAAGAGATATATGCTCATAGAGTACCAAGGGTTAATTTATTCTTCCTTTCCTAATGTATTCCTCTGTAACCACTCCTACTCCCTAATCCCGCCTCACTAATATAAAAGGGGATGTACGCTCCTCCTCCTTGCTTCTACCTACAATCACTCTGTAAATATAGAATGCCTTCTGTAAATAAATAATACTTTGTTTGAAGACTATAATTCTGAATTCTTTATTGAGTCCGATCCTCGAATTACGGCAACAAGAGTGATATTAGTACCTCACTTGATCTTGATTGTATCCCTCTGTTAATGCAATTTAGGATTGCATTGGCTTTTTTTAGCTGCCGCTGCACACTGCTGGCTCATATTTAGCTGATTGTCCACTAAAACTCCAAGATCCCTCTCACAGTACCTGCTATTAAGCCTGGCATTTGCCAGATTGCTTCAATCCATACAAACTTTTGTTTAGTAACCATGTTTCGTTTCTATTTGTGTTTTGACTATGAGGAGCCCTTACATATATTTCCTTATCTAATTTTGCATGTAGGTATGCAGTTTGTATATCGTATTGAAAGACTTCCAAGATTAAGGGCTGAGGCTATTACTAAAGCTGTCTTAACACTTTCAGTTCTTACAGTGGGAGAATATGTGTCGGTATAATCCTCAGGGTATCTTTGGGCAAAGCCCTGTGCAACCAGTCTTGCTTTATATAATGTGTTACCCCCTTCTAGATTCTTAATTTTAAATATCCACCTAGTGCCTATAATAGTTTTATCTTTTGGAGCTGGTGTTGGAGTGAATACTTTGAGTTCCCGTAAACTGTCCATTTCTTTGGCCATGGCTAATTCCCATTTCCTTCTTTCTTCTGTGGGGAGTTTTAATACTTCTTCATATGTATTAGGTGTTGATGTATCATTATTTATATGCATTATGTAATCTTTATATCTTTCTGGTACCTGATTCCTATTGCATCTAATTGTTCTTTCTGGTCTGCTGTTGTTATCATGTAAATATCTTGCTTCCTTTTGTGTTAATGAATCTGTTTTGATTTTGGGACAATTTCCCATCCATGTTTTGTTGTTATTCTTTTGTGTACTACAGTTTTGTCCTTCCCTTCCTGTTTTATCTTGTGTCTTAATATCTGTTCTTGTTGTTGGGAGTATCTCATTAAGATGTATCTTAGACCAATTGGCCTGTTCATGAAATACAGCTGTCCTAGAAATTATGAACTTGTTATTATTGTCAATAAATCTATATCCTTTAGTACCTGTTTCATAGCCCATGAATCTGAGCCTCCTAGATACATTATCTTCCTTACGTCTCAATTGTTTCGGTATATGTACATCTGCAGTAACCCCAAATACATGCATGTGGGTTATCTTGGGTTTTTTACTATACATCAATTCGTATGGTGTTTTATTTACGACACTAGACCAAAGTCTGTTAAGTGTATAATTGGAATATAACAGTGCTTCCGACCAGAAATGTTTGCCTAAACCAGCATCTTCTAATGTACATCTAATCATGGTTTGTAATGTCGAGTTTTTTCATTCAACTACTCCATTTTGAAAAGCAGAGAAAGGACTAGAGGTGAAATGTAACATTCCTTTATCTTTTAGCCACTGGGAGAATTCCTTTGACATGAATTCAGACTCTCTGTCTGTCATGATCTGTTTTATTTTTATGTTGTGTTGTGTTTCTACACGTTTATAAAATTCTTTAAACTTTTGAAATGTTTCATCTTTGTGTTTTAAGGTGTAGACAAAGCCATAACGACTATAGTCGTCTACAATAGTAAGAAAATATCGTTTTTTGTAAGTAATTGATGGAGTTAATGGACCAACTAGATCCATATGTATCAGGTTAAAAATATGATTTGATGATCTTGTTGCCTTTTTGGGTCTGGGCTTGGTTCTGAGCTTTGAGGACTTACATACTGAACATTCCAAGTAATTTTTACAGTCTTTTATTTTAACACCCTCAGCATGTTCAATCATTTTTTGTATTACAGGAAAACTGGCATGTCCTAATTTTCTATGTAATATATGTGCACATTCATCATGAATTGGTTTTCCAATTATTGGTCTTTTGTTGGTATGTGTATTGCTGACAGATATAGTTTCATCATTATGTTCTGGTTCGTGTTCCTCATTGTCACTGTCATTATTATTTTCATTTTCTATGCTAGTGTCATTTTCCATGTTTGAATCAATGTTGTGTAGCCATCTTTCCTCTGTGATTAAATATGGTAAATCTCCTTTGGTAATTACATTACCTATGTTTATTTTGTTTTTCTCTAGAGTTACTTTTCCTTTTGAGAATATTATATTTATGTTAGAGTCTCTGCTTAGTTTTATTGCACTAAGAATGTTGTGAGGTATTTTGGGTATTAATAGAACCCCCTCTATTTTCCCTAGACCGGGTAATTCTACATTTCCTCTTCCAATGACTTGGACTTCTTCTTGATTTGCTACTTTAATTACAAATTTATCTTCTATGAAGGAAGATAATATTTTCTTATCGTGTGTTGTGTGATTTGTTGCCCCGGAATCTATGAGCCAGGCATTATCCTTTGAGTCTTGGTTTTTGGTTATACTGTACTTATCTAATCCATACAATGACCCAGACTTTCTATCTCTTGAGTTGTCTCTGCCACCTCTAGGTTATCTAAAGTTTGGTGAGTTTCTATGTCTGTATCTGTCAATAGATGATTGTCTGTTGTGGTATCTGTTTCTTGTGTCATGTTTTTGTCTTTCCCTAGGAGGTTTTGGACAGTCTCTTCTATAATGCGCTTTGGACCCACAGTTATAACATTCAATTGGTTCTTGATATCTGTCTTGGAATACTACCCTTTTGTCCTGTCTATGTTCTTTGTATGTACTGTAGCGACTTCTTCTCAAATTATCTTCAGCTATTAACCTATTTGATAAGCTCTCTTTAGATAGATATTCTAAATTAATTGTATCCAAATGTGTTATGTAATTATCCCATGATGAGTCTAATGAATTAAGGATAACGCTTTTCATTGTCTGGTCAGATATTATTTCTCCCCTTAAATGAAGTTCTGCTCTAGTTGAGTTTAGTAATAGTAAATGTTCACTTATGGTAGTTCCAGGTTTTATCCTGGCTGAGAAAAAGTTTTTAGACATTCTAGTTGTGGTTGCCATACTCTCACTATGAAACAGTTTAAACATACAATGAATTATTTCTGAGACAGTTAGATTAGGCTTAATACTATGATATACTAGAGATTAGTAAATAAAATGCTCTGTGATGTAGGCAGTCCAATTTTAGAGTCCATGGTTCTTTAGGAGGGTTAGTTATGAAAAACAATAAGTTTTCTTTTAAAAAAACAACCTGGAGTTGCTGACTCCATTCCTGTAAATTAATACCGTCTATTCTCAATTTTGGAAAATCATTAGGCAAGTTTTCAATGTTATTTGTTGCATTACTTACAACTGGAGGCTGTCCATGGTGCTGTATATGCTGATAATTGCAGAATGGTGTAGGTATACTCGCAATTAGTCTAAATGGTTCTCTCTGTTCTTTATTGTCTCTATATTCATCTGGGTGTGTTTGCGCATGCGCGTGGATCATTTCGTTCATGAAGCTGTCGGGGAAGGTTCTCTCCACTGTAGCTCTCTCGTAGTGCTCTTCCTCTGATGACTCGCTCTCTGGCTCGGCTTTAGGTGTCCAGGTGGGGATCGGGGCTTGCTTCTTTCCATCATAGTCATCTCGGTTGAGGCCTCTGGCTCCCGGAATCATTTGCGGTGTGGGCGAGTACTTGCAAGGTCCCCTGGGTTCAGGCGTTAGCGCTCTCACTGTTCGGGTTGCAGTGGATAGATGTTGGAGCGCTTGCTTGCTTGCTTCTGTTTCTTCGCTTTTGGATTGTGCTCATTGTCTTTTCTTTGCTTTCTGATCAGCTGGCTTTGGTATTTTCGTTGATTTCTTTGATATTTTTAGATTCAGACCGAAAGTTGCAAAAAGCGTTTTCATAGCTGCTTTGATTTGTAGTTCGGTTGGTGTTTCTTCGGTATCTGTATCAGATTCTTCTGATGAATAGAATTTTTCTTTTTTACTTTTTATGCTGTGTAAAGCTTTTCGCGCCAGCCATTTTGAACTCTGCTTTCTGATTGGTTCTGAGTCAGCCATTTTTGCGGGCTGACAAATCCAAGATGGCTGCTATTCAAAATTTTGCGCGGGACCATTAGTCTTTCTTTTGGTTATAGTTTCATCTATAGGTAATCCGCTTACCATTTTGTGATCTTTAGGTTCTGGTGTGTTGATTTGGTTTTCTCTCGCTGCTCCGCTATCTTTTATGATGTCTTGGAGGTTCGCGATGAGATTTTTGTCGTCTTTTTGGCTTTTCAGCAGTCTTAATATTTCTGATCTGAGCGTATTGTTTTCTGTCTCGCTCGCTTCTTGATCATCGGGTTCACCGATTACCTCTTCTTCGTCTGTAGTGAAGTTTTCAGGTTCTCTTGTCGTTTCAGTTGTAGATTCATCGATCATTTCTTGATCTGTTTCCATCTCTTTGTTGTGTGCCCTGGTGTTGGGTCTTTGTCTTTTGTTTCTGGAGTTTTCTTTCTTTGGCATGTCTGTTTCTTATTGAGTCAGCTAACCATCCTCTGCTACCAGATTGTTGCCGTAATTCAAAGATCGCACTCAATAAAGAATTCAGAATTATAGTCTTCAAACAAAGTATTATTTATTTACAGAAGGCATTCTATATTTACAGAGTGATTGTAGGTAGAAGCAAGGAGGAGGAGCGGTCATCCCCTTTTATATTAGTGAGGCGGGATTAGGGAGTAGGAGTGGTTACAGAGGAATACATTAGGAAAGGAAGAATAAATTAACCCTTGGTACTCTATGAGCATATATCTCTTTCATTTAAGAATAAGGCATTTATCCATGACAACTCTATAAAGCCCTAGTAAGACCACACCTAGAGTACTGCATCCAGTTTTGTTCACCACACTATAAAAAAGATGTTGAGACTCTAGAAAAAGTGCAGAGGAGAGCAACCAGGATGATTAGAGGACTGGAATCTAAAACATATGAAGAACGATTACATGAACTGGGCAACAATCAACCAATGGAACAGCTTGCCTTCGGAAGTTGTGGGAGCTACATCACTTGAGATTTTCAAGAAAAGATTCAACTGCCATTTGTCAGAAATGGTGTAGGGTCTCCTGCTTGAGTGGGGGGGTTGGACTAGATGACCTATAAGGACCCTTCCAACTCTGTTAATCTGTTAAATCTGTTAACCTTGCATTAATTGAATTTAAATGCTCCTGTTAAATGCAACCTGGTATCACTTTATAGTTTGTACTATAAAGTACTATGCAGCCTACCTATATTCAGAAAGTATATAGGTTTATGTTTTCAGTGGGAAATGATATGTCATATTTTAAATAGTGAAATATTGATCTACCTGGTCCAAGTGGCCCATGTTATTCTATCAATCACAGTTTGATCCAGAAGTTGTTTTCCTGAAGGCACTTCATAAACTTGCCTTTTGTAAGACCCAGTAGACACCTTTAAGAACACATAGAGGGAAATATAAACTTTCTAATAAATCTGTGTAGTCTATAAGAAAGATTTTGCATTCTTAAATTGTATTACCAACATGTTACAAAAACTGAAAGTCCAGAACTATATATCTATATCTATTTCTCTCTCTCTCTCTCTCTCTCTCTCTGTGTGTGTGTGTGTGTGTGTGTGTGTGTGTGTTTCTTTTAGCCAGGTTTTTCCTACATAACCAAGGCTTTTCTGCAGCCCTAGCTCCATGGAGTCACATCCACTTGATTTTGGGCTTTTTTCTTTCTGGTAGCCAGCAAGCCCTTGCTGCCTGGTGAGAGACTTATATAGATCTATTTCTGGCTCGTTAGCCATCATCAGTAAGCCACACCCACATCTCATGTATCCTCCCTGTAAAGGAGATATATATATATATACACACACACACACATACATACATACATACATATATATATATATATATATATATATGTCTTCTTAAGTTTTCGCGGGTGTGTGTATGTAAAAAGTTAAAATCTTGGGTCATTATAAGTTTGTTAGGTAAAATGTTTAAAAGCTGTGATCTTAGCCAGGATTTTAAACATTTTAACTAACAAACTTATAACACACACACACACACACACACACACACACACACACACACACATATATATATATATATATATATATATATATATATATATATATATATATATATATATATACACACACACACACACACACACACACACACACACAACAAATTAAAATCTCGGGTGTTTTCCTGCGTCATGTTAAAATAAGTTAGTTAAAATGTTTAAAATTCTGGTTAAAATCCTAGCTTAAAGTCTTCCAAAAATCCTAACAGAGCACTCTGCAAGGTCCTTTAAAACCTTAGCTAAAATCCTACCAGTACCTTAAAAGTTTTTCTTTCTAGCAATGTTTCGACAGGCTCACAACTCTGTCATCTTCAGGCTCTTGTTTAGTTTAGAAGCTATGGGTATGTTGCGAGGTCAGAGCTGTTGCTTTTCTATGTTTGCTGCTGCTGACGTATGCTGGTTAGCCTGTAACTCTGTGTCCTGATTGGAGGACAGCAGTTTTTCTTCCTGCTTCCTCATCCTGGCTGTTTGACTACGTGTTACAGGCCTAGCTTTCTCAGGTAAGCATCCCAGCACCCTTGATTGTTAGTTGAGATCTCAGCCTGTCTTCTGGCTCAATCCTCTCTCTCTCCCTATTGCTAGCCACCCTCTGCAAAGAGGGAAATATTCTGGCAGGCCTTACAACACCACTGGTTACTTGTTGGAATCTCTGCCTCTCTTCTGATGTTAACACTCGAGTTTCTCTCAGTGCAGGTCCTCAAATGCCTCTAGGTTATCAAGCAACAACAACAGGAAACAACAGGAAACAGCCTGTCTCAAGACCAAACTCTTACAAATTCATATTGGGGTCAAAACATCCAAGATATAACCTTTAAAAAAATGTTCATGATATAAATGAAAAAAACTGCAAGACAAAAAATCCACATTATTTCCTTACCTGAAGATAACAGCTATCTGCAGAAAAGTCCATTTGAATAACAAAGCTTGGGATTTCTTTGCAGTAGCTGGCTCTGTTAAGAGGAGGCCCCAGGGTCAGGTCATAAAAGTCAACTGCGTTTTCACTTGAACCCACTGCTAAGTAATGGGCATCTGGGCTGAACCTATGTAGGGAAAAACAAGTTTTAAATTCATTCTAATTTACAAAATAACTCATCCAAAAAGCTCAAGATGTTAAACTGCTGTTTGAATCTTTTCTGCTGCAAATGACCTATGCAAGTCATTTTCATGCTTCAGGGTCTTTTATTTTCTTCTGCTTGCACATACACTTTTATTACTGCTGCTGACCACAAAGCAAAGGGAATTCAGTTCAGTTTCTCCTCCTTGGAAATGGTGAATGGTGGTGCTAGAATTCTCCATCTGCTAAGCCATTAATAGATGAATGAAATGCAATAGCACCATATCTGGATAAGCATCATATCCAGTAATAAAACCCAAGTGCAGATGTTACATTTCTTCCTGGGGCAAATGAGAGATACTGTATATGATTTCTCACCTGATGTCTTGGATAGCAGATCGTCTGTCTCTTTTCTTCCCCCATATCTTCAGAGAGTTCACTAATAGGATAATAAACTCTCCATTTTTCATGCCAATTGCTACCATGTCACCTTCCGGGCTGTATGATACGGTGCGTGCTGCATAGCCCAAATTGACTTTGTTCACCATTTTCTGCAATAGTTTCAAAAAATGAAATTAAAACTAGAATAGCATGCTAAATGACACAATGCTTTCTTTTTCTATAAATATTAGCTTAACTCCTTGGTAATGCTTTACAAAGTCAAGCTGAAAAATGTATTGTTTATTTAAATACCAAGCCACCTAAAATCGCTTCGGCGAGAGGAATGACACAGAAGTTAATAAATAATTTACTGTAACTTCTTAAATGCCATTTTTACACCTACTTTGTCAGCAATATCCCAAAGTCTGACTGTTCCATCTTCTGCGGCAGAAAGAAAAAGATCACGAGACGGGTGGGTTGCCAATCCCCAGATAGGCCCATCCATGTGCCCATTAATCAGAATGTTACAGGCAGCATTTTTCTCTCCAACTTCTATGATTTCAGCATTTCGTGTCCCAACAAGAATTTTTCCCTAGAAAAACAATGAATTAATGGTCATTACATAATTTAATAATTTATAATTTTAATAATTATACATATAATAAACAGAGAGCCAACGTAGTGCAAAAACAATAGCATTTAGACTTGTATACCGCTTCATAGTACTTTTACAGCCCTCTCTAAGTGATTTATAGAGTTAGCTTATTGCCCCCAACAATCTGGATCCTCATTTTATCGACCTCAGAACGATGGAAGGCTGAGTAAACCTTGAGCTGATGAGATTTGAACTGCTGAATTGCAGCTAGCAGTCACCCGAAGTAGCCTGCAGTGCTGACACTAACCACTGCGCATCAGGTTAGAAATGGAGAAATTGTAAGTTTGAAATCCATCTTCAGTTAGAAATAGAGACAAGGAAGAAACCTCCAATGGGATCCGTAATGGATGCCATCATAGCACAGGGAAACTAAAAAAAAAGTAAGTATAACAATATCCTTAGCTACTGGTTTATTTCTGGTAACTACATATATAGTCAAACTGTGGTGGACTGTAGTCTGGATTCTCAGGAGGGAGGGGCTGTTTTCCAGTAGGCAAAGAGGCAGCGGAGCTTGGAAAATTTAACCCTCAGAAAGAGAATTAAAACAGGTCTCCTTAGCTATTCCCAGATCATATTTGTAGTTATGCAAATAGTTGCTTTAATTCGGCAAGATTCTGTCTATAGATAAACCACTCTTAAGCTACTCCACATGTTGTTCTTGGTACTTGAGACCTGACACAAACTAAAGATTTACACAATTAGTTAAAAATAAAATCTATTATACAATATTACTTCATCTTTTAATATCATTCTTAGTAATTATTTTTGCTCTTTTTGTGGTCAGCAGCAACATATCAAAGCAGGAGATACACATAATCATGGTAAAAAAAAATTAAAATGGTGGCCACAGCAGCCCGATTGAAATTCTGCCTGTTTTTCATGTGCAATGCATGATACTTTGGCAGCTTTGATTGCACTGTTGTGGTAACCATTTTGACTTTACCATCTGTCAAAGTTTAGGAATATAATAAACAATTTATTTATAGTATGCATTTATTTGATTTCTATAGCTGCCCACATCAACAAAGAACTCTTATTACTATTGCCAGGCTCTTGCTAGGATTTAAACCTTACTCAAAAGTTTCTTCAGTAGAAGAAATAAGATATTTTCTGATACTATAAGACAAAGAGAAACTCATTTAATCATTGAGAACATGTAACAGGGTTTATCCTAGGACTACTCTATCTGGGTTGTAAACATCTGGATGCCTACTAGATAGCAAATACTGAAAACTCTAATTCTGTACTGTCATCTTGTGGTTGCCATGAAGGCTGCAGCCAGAGTCTTAGGAGTATCCAAAAGTGGCGAGGACAAAAATGAAATATATTTGTGTTCTTTTTACTTACATTTAAACTTAATTTAAAAAGGGATGTCAGAATAAGTGCATTCAGGCTACATAACCATTTTCAGCTTTTGACACATTGAAAATGAAAGCCGAATGGCATTTTCTGGACGATTGTGTTACACTTGGCAACAAACAGTCAAATCCATCAGATGTAATTTTCCTCCAATGTTAAAAAAAATAATCAGAGAAAAAGCTTTTGTAAAGTTGTAAATAAATTTCAAAGATTTGCAAAGATCTACCTGAAATTCACACTCACAGTAACACACACACAATGCATAAAAATCCCCAATTGCCCCCTTATGCGACCAGATGGACACTGGCCCACCAAACTACTTTGGAAAAATGATGACCTAAGTGTTGTCTGTTCCTGGGTTTAGAGTCTAATTTTCCAGTATGGCATACATAAGCACCACATGTCCTCCAAATCTCCCATACCCCCTGTCAAATTCTTTCCCCATGTGATTATTTTTATTTTTTTAAATTAGAAAATAAATAACTGGGCAGCTGGCAGATGTCAGGTAAACCACTTACCTTAATACCTTAATTTGTATTTCTAATAATATACCCAACTCCTTCAAATACTCAATCAGCTTTCTCAATAAATAAAATAATACATGACCAAAGCCGATACCTTATTTGAGAATGTACTTGCTTCCTGTGAAAGGAAAGGTAAACTGAATTACCTTGGAAGCTAGGGAGATGGGAAGCTTTTGGATAATTGCAATATGCTGTACATGAGGTTGCCCTTCAAGGCACCTTGGAAGCTGCAGCTGGTCCAGAACAGAGTGGTATAGGCAGTGTTGGGCATGCCTCATTATACCACTTCAGTGATGAAATATGAATTTTTATACTACCGGTTCTGTGGGGGTGGCTTGATAGGCGTGGTGTGGCTTGGTGGGTGGCTTGGTAAGCGTGGCAGGGGAAGGATATTGCAAAATCCCCATTCCCACCCCACTCTGGGGCCAGCCAGAGGTGGCATTTGCCAATTCTTTGAACTACTCAAAATTTCTGCTATTGGTTCTCCAGAACCTATCAGAACCTGCTGGATTTCACCCCTGTACCACTCTCTGCAAACTGCATTAGTTGCCAGTGGGCTTTCAGGTGGAATTCAAGGAGCTGTTTATTATCTGTAATACCCTTCATGGCGTGGGGCTATATTATTTGAGGAATCTCCTGTATCCCATGATTTTTACTAATCTAGTTAAGATGGGAAAGAACTGGTGTGCTTTGGATCCTCTTGATGAAATAATACCCTCTGTCAGGATCCAGAAAGTGACCCTTCTCTATCGCAGTGGAACCATGCTCCCCCAGATATGTGTGCCTGCCATCCTGATGATCTTCCAGAAGTTCTTTAAAAACTTGGCTGTTCTCCCAAGTCTTGGGATACAGTGGTTGTGGAGGCCTGCTGGTTGTGTTTCATGATATATAGATTGTGGTTTGTCTAGATGCATATGATCATTCTTTTGTTTTCGGTCTTTGCTTTCTATTTTTTTAAGTATAAGATGCCCCAAGTAATTCTAGAAGCAAATGGCCTCTAAATTTAATAAACAATCAAATAAGGTTGTTTTTTGTTAGTCACACCCATTCTGACCACCTATTGCCATGACCACCTATTAAAACATAAAATTAATGTTTTGCGACTGGAAACACAGTGGCAGCCATTTGAGGGCAGTGCCTATAACATGGTTTCAAAATTCTGTGCCTACCATTATGAAGCAACAGGAATTAATATATTGTAATTTGTTAATATTTTAAATGTATTAATATTTTAATATGTAGCATTAAATATATTAAATATGGTGTTAATATTTTACTATAACTTTTAATGAAAAATCATGGAAACAAGGCATAATACCAGTTATTTGTATATCTACCTTTGGCCTGAGCCATTTTGCATTATTGACTTACTTTGCCTCTGCATACAGAACGGACACAGTCAATTACTTGTCCCGTCTCTAATCTAAAGGCTCGACATCTTCTAAGTTCCTGATCCCATAGCTTAATTGCACCTCCTTCTTTTGATCTAGCCAAAATAAGAAAGAGTCTTTTCAGAGAAAGTAGATGAAAGTCCCTAAGACCAAGTACTGTTCATTAACTTAAACAATTCAACAGAAATTCAGTATTTAAAAAATGATAACACCTCAATTTGTGCTTTTCAAAAGTTATTGTGGTATTTAAACCAATTTTATAATACCAAAATGATTTTTGAATGGCTGATAAGTGATATCTGATTATGTAGGAGTTTGCATTTAATGATCTCAGGATATAAGAATTAAGTTTACTGTATTAGTAGCTGAGAATAATATTATTTCTTTCACTTGGTATAAAGACTCCTTAAACTTTTTTTTTTATTGCAAAAGTTTTACAATTACATTTTCACCCCTTTTTCCCCCCGCTCAACCCACCCCAAACTTCCCAACCTCCCTAACCCACCCTAACCCTCCCCTCCCCCCGGACTTCTGCACAGTATACTCATATCAGGTAAAAGGAAAAACCCTCCTTTGTATAAAACTTATATAAAACTTGAACCCCTCCCTCCCCCTTATAAATTTTCATCTTCATTACATTAAAATATTTCTATCTTAATATAACATTTTCAAATAAAGGCTATTTGATACTTCCTTGTTTGATATTTGTTCTGAACATAATCTATCCACTTTTTCCATTCCCATTCATAAGTCTCTTGTGAACAATCTTTTAAATATGCTGAAATCTTCGCCATCTCTGCAAAACTGGCCATCTTCAAAGTCCATTCCTCAATCGTGGTCAAAGCTTCATTTTTCCAGTATTTACCTATCAATAATCTTGCTGCTGTTATCATGTACAATATCAATTTTGTTTCACCCAATGTAAAACCCTTAACTATACCCAATAAAAACAATTGTGGAGAAAATTGAATTTTTTTCTTCAAAACATTCTGCATGACCCACCAAATTTTTATCCAAAGAGCCTTGACTTTCCTACAGGTCCACCAAACATGATAATATGTAGCATCTAAACAATCACATCTCCAGCATTTAGGCTGAACATTAGGGTACATACACGACAACTTTTTGGGGTCTAAATGCCATCTATAAAACATTTTATAAAAATTTTCCCTCAAATTCTGCGACTGTGTAAATTTAACGTTCTGAACCCAATTTTTTTCCCATGTTTCCAACATCACTGGTTCTTCAAAATTTTGTGCCCACTTAATCATACAATCTTTAACTAATTCAGTTTCTGAATCCCTTTCTAACAAAACATTATAAAGTCTTTTAATATGCATTGGACCTTTCTCTTTTATATGTCTAACCAGTTCTTCCTCATGCATCATAATACCAGTTTTTTGGTCCTCTTTCCATCTCAATTGCAATTGATTATATTGTAGCCAAGTTAAATTAATCCCTTCAGCCAACAGTGTCTGTAATGTCTTCAGCTGCCATCTGCCCGCATCTGTAAAAAGAACCTCTTTGTATAAAACCCCCCTGAGTGACATTATATTTGTATTCCACAAAGTATGACCAAGATCCAGCCATAGCGGTATTTTATAATCCCATTTGAATTGGTGCTTCTTCCAAACTCTCATCAAAGAGTCTCTAAGTATATGGCTTTAAAATACTTTGTCCACTTTGTTGTCATAAAATAAGTAGGCATGCCATCCAAATTCCAAATCAAAACTTTCTGCGTTCAATATTCCAGTCTTTTTCCCTCCAAACCAATCACTTGTTAAAGTCAAAGCTGCTGCATCATAATATAACTGTAGGTTTGGAAGTTTAAGACCTCCCCTTTCTGGAACATCTTGCATAATTTTCAATTTCACTCTTGGCTTTTTCTCGTTCCAGACAAATTTATTCACTCCAGTTTGCCACACTTTCAATTGTTTATCACTATTAAGCACCGGAATCATTTGAAACAAAAAAAGAAATCTTGGCAAAATATTCATCTTAATTGCTGCTATTCTTCCAAGTAGAGACAGCTGCAGTTTTTTCCAAGTCTCCATATCTTTCTGCACCTCTCGCCACAACACCTCATAGTTATTTTGAAACAATTTTGTGTTTGATTCTGCAACCTGAACTCCTAGATATTTTACCTTTGGTACAATCTCAAAACCTGCCCTTCTTTCAAGCTCGTGTTTACGATCTTGTGTCATATTTTTAACTATCGTCTTAGTTTTTTTCTGGTTCAGTCTAAAACCTGAAACTTTACCATAGTCTTGTATAATGTCCTTCATCTGGATTATTGATTCCATTGGGTGTGTTAGGGTAACAACCAGATCATCTGCGAATGCCTTTATTCTGTAGTCCTCTTGCCTTATCATTATACCTTTCAAGATATTAGAGTCCCGTATTGTGTTTAACAAGACTTCTAATGTTAAAATAAATAGAAGTGGGGACAGCGGACATCCCTGTCTTGTTCCTTTTTCAATTTTAAACTCTGTTGTCAAACTTCCATTGATAATAATCTGTGCCTTTTGCTCTTGAGAAATTGCTGAAACCGCCTGTATAAATTGAACCCCAAAGTCCATCTTTTTAAAAGTCTTTAATAGAAAATTCCAATCCACTCTATCAAAGGCCTTCTCTGCATCCAAGAAAACCAGCACTGCAGGGATCTGTTTATTCTTCTCAAGATATTCCAATAAATCTATTACTTGCCTTACATTGTCCTTCATGTATCTACCCTCGATAAATCCCGCTTGGTCATCATGAATCACCTTTTGAATTACTGGCATCAACCTGTTGGCTAATACTTTTGCATAAATTTTATAATCAGTATTCAGAAGAGATATTGGTCTATAATTCTCCGGTTTTTTAGGACCTGCTTGCTCTTTTGGTATCAAAGAAATATAAGCTGTTGTCCATGATGGGGGTATTTTACCCCCTTGTTGTATATTACAAAATAAATCTCTGAGTTGTTCCACCATTTCTGCTTGCAAAGTTTTATAATACACTGCAGTCAGACCATCCGTTCCAGGAGCTTTGGCTGTTTTTAATTGTTTAATTGCTACTATTATCTCCTCCTCTGTTATAGGATGATTCATTCTTTCCTTTTGTTGGTCAGTAATTTTTATAACTCTTTTATTATCTAAGTATTTTTCTATAAGTCCATTCTGCACATCATCTTTAGCATATAATTTAGTGTAATAGTCCACAAAAGCTTCTTTAATTAATTTTTGTTGAAAAATTTCTTTCCCTCCAATATCGATACTATCAATAGTCCGTATACTCTGTTTTTTCCTCAGTGTATAGGCCAACCATCTGCCCGGTTTATTGACATTACAAAATGTATTATGCTTCGCATATTGTAAATTTGTTGCAACTTGTTCCTCCATAAGCATTTGGAATTGGTCTTTCAAAAGTTTTATAACACCACGTATTCTTTCATCTGTTGGATTTTTAATAAGTAACTGTTCTTTATTCTTTATTTCTGCTTCCAATTCAAGTCTTTTCTTTTGTCGAATCAGTCTGTGTTTAGAGTTCATATAAATAAGCACCCCTCTCATATAAGCCTTGCTTGCATCCCACACAATTTCCGTTGGGGTGCCTTTATTCAAATTTATTTCAAAAAACTCTTTCAAGTACTTTTTAAGTTCTATTATATTTTTTTCATATCTGAACAAGTTTTCATTTAATCTCCAAGAGCGTCTCTCAGTCTTACCTATCTCAATTTCTATCCATACTGGGCTATGGTCAGTCAAAGTTCTTGGAAAAATCTTTGTTCTTTTTGTCTTGACAAGTAAATCATCTGACAACAAAATAAAGTCAATCCTAGAGAAGGATCTATGTCTGTCAGAAAAAAAAGTATAGTCCAATTCTTTTGGATTATGTATTCTCCAAATATCTTTTAGTTCCAAATCTTCTTTCATATCAAAAAAAGTCTGTGGTAATCTAATCCTAGACTTCGCCAAACTCTTTTTATCTAATTTAGAATCAATTACTCCATTCCAGTCTCCCATAATTAAAATAGATCTGTAATCCCATTGTAGTATTTTAGTATTTAACATTTTGTAGAAGTGGTCCTGTTGTTGATTGGGAGCATAAATTCCAATCAAAAGAATTTGGCCATTTGCTGTAAGTAATTCAATTGCTACGAACCTACCATCTTGATCTGCTTCTATAACTTTGGCTGTTAATTTTTTATTTACATAAATAACCACACCATTCTTTTTTTGCATAGTTGAAGATATAAAGTGTGTTCCTAATTTGGAATTTTTCAAATAGTTTTGATCTTGAACTGTAATATGCGTTTCTTGTAGACAAATTATATCATTATTAAATTGTTTCAAATATGCAAATAATTTCTTCCTTTTCTGTGCTGAATTCAACCCATTCACATTCCAAGATAAGCACTTAATCATCATCATTATCTTTCTGGAGTAAAGAGCAGAATAACCGAATGTCTTCCGGAATTTTCAGTCTTGCTCCCCCCATGGCTCCAGTCTTTTGTGTAGTACTCTTAGCTCCCTTTTTATCTTGTCTTTCCTGTTGTTGCTTTTCTTTAAGTTGCTTAGATTTTGCTCGAGTTATACGCTGATCCTTAACTTCAACCATCCAAACCGGGTCCAGGATTGGAGAAGATTCCAACAAAGGCTCATCCAAAAAACCTCCTTCAGAGCCCTTCGTTTCCTCTGATTCCTGCTTAGACTGTTCTTGCGATTCTTGTTGAAGTTGCTTCTTATCACTCTCCTTAATCTCCAGAACTGTGGATGTACGTGGAGATGGTGCTCTTTCTTTAAAAATGGTAGTGTAAAAATACTCCGCCTTCTCCACAGTATTCAAACGATGTCTTTCTCCCTTGTATCTCAGAATTATACCAGTTGGGGCATCCCACTGAAATGGTATCTGTTGATTTTGCAATTCTTTAACAAGAAAGCCAAAGTCTTTTCTGGTTTTCAGCATTTTAGGTGGTAATTCTTTGTAAACTCCAATTTGTGAACCCCCTACTTGCACAGAGGTATGAAAAGATTTTTGCAGGATATCATTTCTTATTGCTCTATCCGTAAAATATATGACCACATCTCTAGGCAATTGTCTTTGTCTGGCCACCCAGGAATTCACTCTGTAAATTTTATCTATTTTGTAAAAAACCACATCAGGATTAATTTTTAAAATCACAGCCAGAGCCTCAGCACAGACCTGTCTCAAATCCTGTCTGTCATCTTCTCTAATTCCTCGAAGCCGTATAGCGAATTCCATTGCCCTGAATTGCATCATAACAATTTCGTTTTCAACTCTCTGCATTTTATCATCAACATCAGAAATTTTGTGATCATTGTCTTTCATCTTAACATTGACTTCTGATTTAAATTCATCCACTTTAGAATCAACTTTAATAATAAATTCTGCCAGGCCAGACGCCACATCTGATATTTTTTTGGTCACCTTGTTTTGATTCTGTTTCACCATATCTTTAACTTCATTAATTTCCTGCATAATTTCCTGTTGAGACTTTTGAAGTTTGTCATCTATTTCCTGTTGGGATTTTTGAAATTTATCATCCAAAATTTTAGAAACAAATTCTTTTAAATCTCCCATATCAAAATCTTTTTTCTGAGTCTGTAACTGTTGAGCAGGGGGAAACTGCATTTCATGTTTATGTGTGGGGGATCCCCCCTCTGCTGCCTTCCCTTCCTGCTTCTTTGAGGCCATCCTGCCACGTAAGCTAGTTTTTCTGAAGAGGGAAGTTCCTTTTCCTCTCCCACCTCCACAAAGACTTCTAAAAAAGTCCCCCAGATTTAATCAAATAGAAACTGAAGTAAAGCAAAGTCAAGTATTAAAAAGGGAGAAATTTTTCTCTTGTTTCTCTTGTTACAAGCGAAGCAACTTTATAGCAACTTAGTAACTTTGTAACAAAGCAAGATGACTTCACCAATCCACACTCGCTGGCTCGTTCACTCTAATGCTGAGCGCCATATTTTTTCAAGTCACTTTCACTCATTCGCATTTTTTCTCAAGTTAAAGAATCAACAAAGCGCTAATACTTGCAATTCCGAGTTTCAGGGTTCAAGTGGATTTCCGCTGCTTATTTAGGTTAGTTCCTTTCTCTTTAAGTGTTTCCTGCAGCCGGCTTGTTCTGCAAAGGCAGAATCGTCCCATGCCGCCCGGAGTCTCAGCAGGTTGGGAGGGAGCCGCGCCTGTTTCCTCCCCAGAAACAATTCCCTGGGTGGTTACAGGGGCTCGACCTGTGCCCTGCTATCTCTCCTCCAAGAATCCTTAGGATTTTGAAGTTTTCAAGCCGCTTCTCGATCGCGAAGCGGCTCTACAAGCGGCGGGGCTGGCGGTCCTTCAAAAGGCACCGTTGTCGCCGAAGCCTAAACTTTTAATGTAATCTAGAACAGTGTTTGTCGGCTTTGGCAGCTTGAAGATATGTAGACTCCAACTCTCAGAATTTTGGAAGTTGAAGTCCACACATCTTCAAGCTACCAATTGTGTGTCTTTAAGCACACAATTAATTATTTCCTTTGTAGCATAAATTACTTACTATAGTCTATAATTTGTAAAGTACTTAACTCCATTAGACATACAGGAAAATAGGAAAAGAGATGTAACATTATTTCTGAAAATCACATAGCAATTACTACTTTTTAAACAAGTAGATGTTTGTTTTACTCGGCTAGATTAAACTAGTCATGCAGAACTACTGAGGGAGTGTAATTAGCAACTCCAAATACATCCTTTCTTTGAGTGGAAAAGAAAAACTGAAATCTATCTCTTTGATTTACTCATAATATGCATCATTTTTCCTGTCCACTGCTTGTTCCACTACTGATTACCCATATCTGTCGATGTAGACCATATAGATCCATTGTAAACATTTCACAATTACTACTACAATAGAATTTATTATAATACAATTGTGTATCCATTAATTATTTTGTAAAATTAATACATTTGTAAAAATTACTACAATTTGTGAAATTACTACCACAGTTGCCCGATGGTAAATTTGGTGGGCAACAAATTTAATAAAACAAACCAACAAACAAAATATAATCATATAAGAAAACAAGACTCACGGCCTCTCTTTGCCTCCAGTTACAATTAAGCCATCACGTAATGTTGTATACATGGCAAATATAGGACCATTATGAGCTTTGCCCACAATTCGATTCAATATGTGGTCCTTCCAAACACACACATCTCCACTGATGGTACCTGTAAATGTCAAATTATTCTGAAAAGGGGGAAAAATATGTTCATCATCTGATTTCAAAAAGGAATGAATGCAAGCATTTACTATGAAAGGATAATTTGTATAGAACATAGTGCCCAATCCACAATCCCAACCTGACTTTAGTTCTGAGTTTGGGAGAAAAAAAGCTTTAGTCATTTTGCAACTGATGTCAAGTGCAAAAATCTAGTGGTTCTTCATTTCTTACTGGCTTTTAATAGCACTGATCACAATTATCCTTTAGTAACTGATCTGCGACTTTACCTATATTTTTACAGGGGTAAAAATTACAGGGGTTCCTAAGCACTATTATCCCTTCTTAAGTACTTAAGTATCCCTTTCTAGTACTTTCTTTTTTATTCCATAGCCACGGAATTGGTTAAAAGAACCAATGTGGGTTGGGACCTATGTGAGAAAACTAGCAATACTCTGCTTTTTGAACAGGCACCTGTATCCTACACAATAGCTAAAACTATAAGCTTTTCCCCACAAATGACACATACTATGTTCATAGAATCATTCAGTCATTGCTCAAGTAATACACTGCCACCCTTAGTCTTTTTTGGATTGGATGAGTGGGAAAATATACTAAGCAACAATTACAAAAAGTGGTTTTAAAGTTTATTAATATTTAAAATATTCTTTTAAATTACGTACAGCTCCAAATGCCACAGAGAGCATGGTTTGCATTCGTGCATCTTCTATTGAACTTGTCTGTCCTTTTTTACTAAGAAGGGCTCTTCCAGCAAGGGTCCAAAATCTCACATGTTTTACTCCTACTGAAACAAACTGAGTGTCGGAATCAGGCCTGAATTCTGCTACAAAAATACGTTGGTTATGACCGGCTCTACTGGCAATTTTGGCACCTAGTGGGAAGAGTTAATTATACTTTACATTCAGATATACATAATTGTATCAAGAAATGGTGAAAACAAATAGTGTCTTAAACAATATTCTTTTAGATATAGTTGTAGCATCATTGTGTTCTATCATTAAATTACATATTTGGTCATTTTTTAAATGGATACTGATAATAACATTATTGCTAATAGTAACATTTTAATTTTTATCTTTGTTAATGAAAATTGTTATTCACTTATGAAATTTTAGTATTTAAAATTTTAAAAACAATCAGGACATTATACATATACAATTCTAAATTTCTTACATCTCATCTTGCTATGAACAATATAGCAAGTCTGCTATTAACCCTTGTATTATTTCCCGTTCTATAAGGAGTATCATATTCTTTTAGTAACTGTATCACTTTGAAGAGGTATCTGTGATGATGTATTATCCCCACATTATGTTGCTCATAGTCTAATTAAGTAGTCTAATTAAGTATTCCTATCTAAGTGCAGGTCAATATGAGAGATATTCGCACCAACTAGTGATTAACTGCTGCTAGTAAGTGTAATCCAGGACCTAAAGCTTCTTTCTGTACAAGTAAGCTCTACAAAATATTGTTGAAACCATGCATGATACACATTTAATACTCATTGTACAGGCAGAAGATATTAGATGATATTTAAATTGCAAAGGCTTTTTAGGATAGTAAATTATTTCATATGCTTTAGCCTTCTGCTTCTAGAACAGAGCACTAGGCCTGTGACACCTAAGAGGTAATTATTTAATAGCTACTGTAATTTTTCAAGTTGCCGTCTAATCAAACTATCAGTAAAGAAGATCATAAGAGCAGAAAGATAAAGTTGAGAAATTGGAAATGCTAGGGACAAGACCAGGCAACACTGGTATTCTTGGTTTTAAGACAAATTAAAGCTGGGTGTAACTGATGTAAAAAAGACAAATGCAAAGTTCTTCTTTTAAGAAATAAAAGTCAAGTCCTCAAATTAAAGATACTTGTGAAAATGATCTTGCAATAGTAGTTGACTGCAGACTGAGTATGAACCAGCAATGTAATATTGTGGTAAAAAAGATAAATGTAATAATTTTAGGCTGCATCAAGAGAACTTCCAAACCAGGAAAACATTTGTAATACTGTGTTGACAAAATATTGCAAGTTCTCAATATTTTGCTGTGATTATACCATAGGTTTGGATCACTATAATATTCATTTATTTGACTTGAACTAAGTTGAGATAATTCCATCATTTTTCATGAACACTTTGGCACCATTACGAACAATGACCAATCCATTTCTTCTATTTTCTTCCTTTCTTTCTCTCTCAGTAAATTTGATGCTCCTTTGATGTAAAAGTGACCCATTCCAATGCATTTCAGTTCACTGATTTCCAGAATGTCAATGTTCAGTCTTAACTTAACATATCAACAGTATACGTGTATATTCAGTACTGAACTTTTGCCTCTGGGCATATCAACTCCACATGTCCAGCTTTAATTCAGCCACATCAAAAACACCAGTACTTCTTGTACTTGCCTCTGCTCTTCCCAAGTACTTCACTGGTTGTCTTCTGACATGAGTTGGAGGTGGGGAGGAGGAGAGATGTCATTTTCCAAAATCACACTGATGCCCTGGCTGATATTGCCATTGGATTTTCTTGTCAGAATACTGAAGTGATTTATCACTTCTTTCTCCAATAGATTCTGTTTAATCTATCTACAATCTATCTGCCTGTCATGGATGACCTTTCTACATATTCAGAAAGATATAAAATCATGGAGATGTCCAAGCTCCTTCACTGTTACCAGCTAATGATCCATGAAAGAAAAACCTTTATCACTTGGTGTCAAATACAGAGTTGGCTTACTTAAAATAATTTATCAATAAGAACCTAGAAGATTTTGTCCAGGGTGCCATGTCTCACATCTTTTTAAAAAAGATGGGTGTCTGAACGCAATCTCTGATTACCAGTTCCTGATCAATGAACCATTAGAGATCACCAGCCTTTCCCACTCATTGACTTCTCAAAAAAAGTCAAAAAGCATGTATTTTTATCAAGTTGGGTTTTAGGGAAACTTATCATTTGATTTGCAAGAAAAGCATACAGGCACTTTACAAATAACTGCCTGTAATTTTTGATATGGGAATTTAAAAAGTGTGATAATTCGGTTCAGACTGACACGCAATCTCTCTTGGCTTTCATTTTTCTCATGAATTTCTGTATGACTTTTTAAGAAGTTGGACAATCTGTCATTTATTCTAAGGAAAGTGTTCTCTCCACAGTGAATAAAGTGCAGGTGGTTTTTCAATGCCTTTGTAAATATAACCTCTGCCTAAGCCAGACAATGTATATGATCTTCCTCAAAAGGATAATGCCTCTTTTGGCATTATCAAGTACATTTAGCCTTTTGGGCAGTTTGCCAATTTTTATTTTAGGTTATTCCTAATTTTGATACACCAAGAACACCACTGGTTTATCTTATTAAGAAAATGATTCCTTTCAACTAGGATTTTAACAGAAATTTTTTTTCTGCTTAAACAGAAAATGTACTTCTCTGGGTATCCCTTCATCCTGAAAACCCATCTCCTGCTTTACTGTACCTTACAGTAATGGCTGATACTCGCAATTTTATTTTGCATGCAGATTGTGCTTTTACACCCTATTCCAGAATTTAAAGACGCCCTTCATTGGCCCTCTGTCCATCATGCATAATCAGGTGAAAAAACAGAGAAGAAAAAACTTCATTCATCCAAGAGGGCTGTGAAAATATCTACAGGCCCCTCACATCCTGGACATAAACTGTTTCAACTTCTACCCTCAAAATTATGCTATAGGGCACTGCACGTCAGAACAACGTGCTGTGTCCCCCACATGCCATCACTCTGCTAAACAACTAATTTCCACAACACTGTCAAACTATTTAGAAAGGCAGAATTACCATCATTATTCTCTTCTTCCTTATTACCTACCTCCTTATCTTCTTATGACTGTAACTTTGTTGCTTGTATCTTACAATTTATATTGTTTACTTAGTATCCTAGTATGATTTATGTTGATTGCTTATTTAGTGTCCATGACTATCACTAAGTCTTGTATCTAATGTTTTATGATGAATGTATTTTTACAATGACAATGATAATGATCTATCACTATTGTTGTATGTACACTGAGAGCTTATGCACCAGAGACAAATTCATTATGTGTCTAATCAACTTGGCCAATAAAGAATTCTAATTCTAATAGATTCATTGCTGTGTAAATTATGAGTGAGGATTTCAGCAAGATTTCTTTAATCATAGGAATTTCCTAGTTTCAGATAGAGTGAATATTTGCCTACCTTCTTGCCATTTCCAAATGGTAATGGTATGTTCAGGATCCAAACCAACAGACAGAAGAAGCTTGCCAGTGGCACTAAATCCAACTGAACAAACTCCCTTTGAATGGTAACATCGCAGTATAGACAATGTCTGTTTGTTCATTGCATCCCACACATGAATACAAGGAGCTGTTGCTGAACAAATATAAGAACAGCAATAATTAATTTTGTTAAAGAAAGCTTACAGGATATTTTAATATTAAAAGCATTCCAATTTGTTTTAAAGCATCTTTTAATTTATTAACATTTACACTTATTGTTTTAAAAAGTTACATTTAGTAAATATAAATTCATTCCTATTAAGATTTCTCTTGCAATCCTAAACTCGTTTTAGATCTGAAAGAAAGAATGCCTTAAAGCACATATAGGAGCAAGTGTTTTAATCAAAAGTACTTTATGCCCAATCATGAGTTTAAATTTAGTTTTCTAGAAATATTTCCACTGGATTTTAGTTGTGGACTATAATGCCCTTAAATGGAGACTACATGGCCCTGGATAGGAAGGTAAAGAAACTGTAAAAAAACAAACTGTCTTTTCAACAACTTGCCAGCTGACTGTCACTGCACAGGAGAGAACAGGATCCTGGAAACAAATAACTGCCTGTACAGATGGTGCTGCCAAGAAGGGTTTGTATTTCTCAGTCATGGACTGCTCTACCCACATAAAGGAATCTTGGCAAGAGATGGATTGCATCTCCCACACACACTGGGAAGGATGTCCTTGGCAGGTGCCTTATGAATCTCCTATTAATCATGTAGTTCATGATTGGTAATTCCAAGACGACCATCACCTACACTTTTCCCCTCCTTTACAAAAGAGGCAAACATTTATGAACGAGAAGCATATCCTTCTGCCCTGATTTGCCTAGATACAGCTTTTTCACTTGAAAGTAGAGTGCTGCCAGAAATGTTATGTTATTTTAATGTCTCTTAATAAAACTTATTAATCAGACCTCAAAGACTTGTTCTGGTCTAACCCAGCTTGCTCCAGAAACCTGACAAGAAGGACAAATATGTTGTCATAGGTGCCACTACAATCTAATAGGATGACATATGCATTTGGAATATAGACTTGAAAAGCTACAATTCATTGAAAAGGAATAGGCTCAACAGAAATGTAGTTCAGAAATGGTTTATTGCTAGCAATAACATTATCATTACAAAGAATGAATATTTTATTTCAATTAAGGGAAATTTTGAACATTTAAAAATTGTCAAATTTTGTTTTGAATTAAAAAACCACTAATATGTTTTAATACCATGTAAATATAATCAGTTATTTACAACACACTAAATAACAGAAAATGCTTAGTTATAATTGAAGATATTAAAATTTAGCTTTTTTCTTACTTGACATGTCTGCTGAGTCTCCTGTAATGGAAAACCAGTAGAAAAATCATTACAAACAAAAAAGATGATAATTTATATATGTGTGGAATAAAGTGTATAATTTTAATTTATTTCAAAAATAAATCTAAACTTAAACTATCTCTATGTAATTAGATGCTGTTTCCAAGCACAAGATAAACTGTTCAGAGCAAAAACAGAGACATTTTTAACATCAATCTTGTAGATTATTCACATCTAAATTACCATATATGGAATTTTCCATTTGCAGAGAAATGTTATTTGGTTAAAGACAGATCACGTTCTTGTTCTTTCTGAAGCAATCCACAGAAGTGCAGAAAATTTATTATCTTAGCTACTTTCAGAGAGTTCACAAGTTATGCCGAACAATGGAACATAATATGTGAATGAAAAACTGCCCTTGTACTAAAATTTCTCTTTTTCTAATTCCATGCAATACTATAGGTGTTCCCAAACTGTAGTTTCCTCAAAATAGGACTGTGCACAGTGTGTTTATCCAATCTGACTGAAGATAGGTTATAATTATGGGAGACAGGATTATTTACAGCAATCGCTTTTCAATTAGTTCATCTTTTTAAAGTTTTATTTGGGACAATTCTTTCTCTTCCTCGTGTAGCCTAGGATGAGACAACGCTCAGCAAGTTTCTTTAATTATCTTCAGGGAATCACATTAGAATGAAACAATAAAGATCAGTAAAATGAAATTTTATTTAACAAATTAATTAGGAAAGGGTGACTGTTATTCTCTAAAGTTCAGTAAACTGAAAAAAATTCCACTGTAGCAACACAAGTTATGCCCTTTGAGTCATTTAGGTTATGATGTCACATAATAATACATTATGTCAATTACTATAAATGATAGAATGTGTAATTTGCATAGTTATCAGATATATAACCCAAATTATATATTTTGTGTTATTATGATTGTGACGTATCACAATCATTATTACTTTGTGTCATCTGTATCCTGACATCATTCATAAATGACATAAATCATAATGGAATTTTGTGCATTTTGTGTAAAATCCATGTACTGAAATTTCTAAAGATCTACTTTTTCAACCTTCACAAGACAGAGCATATGGTTATATGTAATTTGTTTATCTTCAAGCTATAGAAATCTTCTCTTCATCCAATATGCTTTGAAATCTTTTCTTCACTTCACAGCTATGGTTATTCTATTATGTAAAATACCGTAGTTTGCATATAGCAGGCTTCATAGTGTTATGCAGAATAAAAAATGCTTAAGTGTGGCTCATCAAATTTAATAATCATTTTGATGAATGCTGGGATGAAAATATAATTGGCATTGTAAAAACAGGAATAGATTTGTGAATAATTTTTAATGATACAAGAATACATTTAACTGACTCCAGTAACTGACCAATCAGAAGCAATGTAACTAAATGCTTTCTTCTCTTTATGAATTCATCTGGCTATCTGCTCAGTTACAGTATATATTGTTTTTTTCTTAAAAAATTGAAACATACCTACTTGGCCAGTTGCCACAAGGTTGACAAATTTGGGATGCTGATTTATAGTGAGGCACAAAATGTCATCATTATGTTCCTGATAAAAAGACTGAGAACCTAAAGAGAAAAATGTATATGTATTATTTCAAGCACAGTATTACATCTGGAGGGAAAAAAACATTATTATTACAGAAGGGAACATGAATAATGTCTCATACTATTTTCTTTTATAGATATGTAGTTTTCCTACCTGTTGCCACATTATATAGAATTCCAACTGATGCTGTATGATAAATTATGTCAGCACCATCATTCAAATAGTGCACATTGTTTCTGCCATCTCTACCGCGGTATCCAAATACCAGTTCGAGCACTAAATCCTAAGAAAACATATTTAGAATCACTGGATTCTTATATAAAAAGGTTTTAAACATATGTACTAAACAACTTTTAATAAGTGCCCCCAACATTGAGAAAAACGTACATTACCACAATACACTACCACATACATAATTGACAACAAAGAGGAGATATGTCTTCTAAACCTCCTACTTCACTCTGTTCTTCAATTTTAACATTGAAGTACTAGTCAATTTAATTATTTAAGTTTTAAATAGATACAGAATAAAATATCACATTATGTGTTACAATTTATTCCCTCTACTTGGTCAAATAGAGCTTCTACATTTGTTTAATATTTTTAATGAGATAGCTTCCTATAGTTCTTGAAATTATAGCTTAAATAATATGTTTTTAAAACCAGCAGTTTTTCTTACCTCTATAGGTCTCTTCTTCTTCCCAACATTATTTGTTTGGAGTTTTTCAGGCTGAGGCAGTGCCCTACTAACTGGTGGTCTGAAACAAAGAACTGAGAATAAGAAAAATTGTCTGTCACCTATTCAGTATAAAATAATATCTTTTGAACTGTCACCTGGACAATGAAAAATGTTAGCCTACCTGGCTAATATATTAGAAATCAGTTTTATATAAAAGTTTCTTATTCAATTGTGCATAAATTATTATTTTTGATAATTGCCTTCCACATGTTTAAAAACTGTATAAATGAATGAAATAAAAATTAAGTATATTTAATCATCACATGGACAGTATTAATTCATTCTCGAGATAAAGAAACTAAGTTAATATAGATCTCTTTTCTTTGCTTATTAATGTGTTTATTAGCCATAAAAAAAATTAAACTTTCTTGGCAGAATTTGCCTTCTCACTTTCCAGATCTTCTATTTATCCATTTCCTAAACTTGTCTTTATTCTGCTCATCTTTAGATAATGTATTATAAACTCTTACTTGAATTAATAGAGATGAATATTATTCCAGGGGTAGCAAAAATTATGGTAATATTTTGTAGCATACCACACTCAACAACAAGAACCATCTAATTTTAAAATATCTCAAGACATTCCTATTAGTATCCAAAACAATATACATTGGTAAATACAATAAGTAGTACGAATGAGATAAAGAGCAAAGTTCCTCAGTCTTTACTATTCTGAGAATAATGGCAAGAATGAAATAGGATTGGCTGCTCAGTATCAGATGGTAAAGGTACAGACAATGAGTGAAAAAAAAATGAGATCCCAAATGCTATCACCAGATGTATAATGATGGAACAAATATCTCACAGATTTCTCTGATCCCTCTGTATATTATTTCACAATGACATGACACAAGTAGGAAAAGGATACAGTGGAGAGGAAGAAAGCATGATAGCAATAGCAATAGCATTTAGCTTACAGTATATACTGCTTCACGGTACTTTACAGTCCTCTCTAAGTGTTTTCTACAGTCAGCATATTGCCCCCATGGCTATTCATTTTACCAACCTCGGAAGGATGGAAGGCTGAGTCAACCTTGAGCCTGGTGACATTCGAACTGCCAAATTGCAGGCAACCAGCAGTCAGGAGAAATAGCCTGCAGTACTGCATTCTAACCACTGCACCACCATGGCTCAGAAACCAAGTAAGAATATAGCAATTCAAAATCTGAATTTGTTAAAGATGCTTAGTTAAAATATACAGCAAATTAGTCAACTGGACTAGTAAGCAGGTTTACAATTGGTCATTCTATCATGGCGTTATACTTTATGCCCTTATACTTAAACTTTTGGCTGAAATTTACACAACTAGAACTCTATTACATGTTGCATTTATTTATTTTAGATCTGTATTCTATCTAGTTCCCAAAGCAGAACGATGGACTAAGATTATAAACCGCTTTATGGGTAGACAGCTACTGGACAATATCTTTAAGAAACCCAAAATCAAAATCTTTACAAAGGCACCATATGAATGAGATTCCAACCTGCTATTTAATCTATACATAAATCCATTTGTGACCAAAATCAATCAATCAGAATCTTATTCCTCAAAAGCTTGAAACCTTGTTGTAAATTTACAGAAGGAGCTTTAACTGCATTTAAATGAGCTTTGAGTGCCCTAGCCAATGTCTGCTTTGAGGAAGCATTTGAAATCAGTTACATCAAAACTAAGGTTTTGATTTCTGCAAAGAGACCTAAATTTCATGCCTAAATGTTAGATGGCCAGAATATTGAACAAGTAAAAGCCTTTAAATATGTGGAGTGAGCATGATTTTCCATAGTTTGACCAAAATGCAAAATGCTCAAAAAGCAGCGACTGTAATTCAATTCTTTCATTTTTACCAGAGAAGTGCAGAATATCCCAGCACTGAAGCTACATTCAGATAAGTGAAATTATTCTTCAGTGCCCAGCTGGGATCTTATACATCCTTTCATCTCTTGAAAGGGTCTAATCTAAATTCCTAAAGGTAATTTCCAGTTAGCTCTTTATGTTCCAGTTAAGGGAACAGATAGAGATGACTAAAGTGAAACAGGTGCATAGACTTGCATCATACCACACTGGCTTGCAAATATTATTTCCCCCCAACCCCAGGTTTGCATTCTTTTCTTATTGAGAACAGCTATGAATCAGTATGGACCAGAACAATTTCACAAAAATTGTGAAATCTTAGCATTTCCAGAATAGTATTCTGAATGATAGGTTGAGAATGTGAACTATGCATTTAAGCAATGTGTTATCTATATCTTTTAGTTTTTATCTTTTATTATTGTAAGCCACCAGAGTTATTCTGGGTAAGATGGGTGGCCAATACATTTTACAAATTAAATAAATAAATAAATATCTAGAAGCCCAAAAGCACTAGCCTGCTCAACACAAAATGTTTTTCTGAGCAGTTAAGCCACCTGCCATTTCAAATTGGCAAGATATATACATCATTTATAACTGTTTCCAAATTTCAAAGAGCACTAATGCAACATTCTCCCTAAAGGAGTATTGAAGGGCCAGTATAAAAAAGTTCCTTATGAGCTAAGACTGTGCCCTGTAGATAGGAACTATTGAAATTATATCTTGCTCTACTGTACCCTCTATGTACCTCTATCCTAGTACCTCCCTTATAATGCCTTATCTGGTTAAAACACACAGGAAATCATGATTATTTTTATATACAACTGTTGTTATCAGATCAGTATTATTTAGTTTTCTTGAATGCAGCTAAAGTCTATTAATACTGCCTGTAAAATTAGGGATACTTTGACTGCCTATTGGTGGATAAATCTACCACTAACTAAAAATTCTTATCCCGTTTTGTTTTTATTTTATTTTAATGTGTTTTATTTGCAATTTGTTCCAGCTCTATGACAATAATCCATCTATCTCTGTCTTCTGTCTTCTATCTATGAAAAGAATAATTGCAAAATTTTCTGTATCAAAAACAGAAATACCATTAAATAACTTTAACAAGTCTACAGAGAAGCTGTTTCTTACATTTAGCTATTACCATTTTTATCCCCTGCCAGAAGTTTCACTCACCTCTTAAAAATAAAAGTAAAATAGGGACCTAAATTAACTAGTACCAGATCTAACATTTCCAATAAAACCTATGTCAACTTGTCTTTGACAATAGACTGAATTTCACACATTAGTTTTATTTTATGTTTGTTCACATAATAGCAGTTACTTTACAAAGATTTACTTATATATGCAAATAACATAGGATGATAAATGTTGATAAGTGTAGGTATAAATAAATAATGACACTACAGTGGCAGATAGCTTTGGAGGGCAATGGAGGATGATGCAGAAATATGGAGTAACTTGATGAAAGAGAAAGTATTACCTGGAACCTCTTTTCAGCAGCAGATAGGAAAAAGAAGATGATTACTTATTCTAATCTAGCTTGAAACTGATACATTAAAATAGGTGCTTTTAGAAAAATGTCAGTATTTTTTTCTTCATAATAGGTAAGGTTTATATAGAATTATTTTATCCCCCTAAACTCCACTAAAGATATTATCTAGCCAGGTGATGGAACATTTGGAAACCAATCCACAAGGAGAATAGAACCTTCGCCCTCATCCTACACCCGAGCTAAAGATATTTGCCATTATTGCAGAATTCTTTTAATTTTCTCTTCAGCACAATGCCTGAGTCTAAAAAATTTGTTGAGGATGTATTACTACCAAGAGGCAAAAAGTTGAAGGAAAAGTTTTGAATGCTTTTCAAAGATCTATTTTTATATTCCTAGGGATGCTGGAAGTAGGGCTGCATATAAATTTAATATATTTTTATTCATATGATTTATTGGGATCCCCAATGATGAACAGTCAAGATCAAGCAACTCTGAGTAACACTTGTTCATTTATTGCCACTAGACACAGCAAGAAAGCCATCAGGAAAGGGAAAGACAATATGTGGAGTTCCACGCTTCTTACCATTACTTAAAATTATTTAGAACCTCTGAACTGAACTGCACTGAGAGCAAAACAGCCTGTATGTAGTCACCCTGCCTCATATACAGAATTTCATGAAGGATAGCCAGCTTCCACTGGTAAATTCCCCATGTTTTCCTCATCGTTTCTTTACTTTTTTTCTTTCACAATATAATTGCTATGAAAGAAAGTATGAGCAGCTACATAATCTCATTTGAGAAACAGTACTAGCAACAATCATTTTGGAAGCAACTCTACAGGTGAAGATTTTGATGCATTTATTTACAATATGCCATCTTTTCCCACAATACTATCTAATACTTATATCATCCAAATTATAATACACAAACTATATTGTATAAAGTTCAAATCAATTCCATCTATTACTCAACCTCCTCATAGGAATATTCCTGCTCAATATCATTTTCATTTCATTTGTTAAGCACTTTACTAAAATTCTCCTGCCAACATAGAGACTAGGTTCATCCAACAATAAATTGCATCAGAGGAAGGTAATTTGAAGGCAGTACTATACTCTTTGGATTCTAAAACTTGTATAATTTAGAAAGATTGCTTGATATAGATCTTTAGTTATTGTAACAAAGATACAGTAACTTTGTGATCTGATATAGCTTTGTTTCCTTGAAACAGTCATTTGAAAATGAAAGATCTGCATCAGTAAGACCACTAGAGCGAGGAATGAATCTGACCAAACCCAAATAAGCCTATGGGTGGCAAAATATTATTTCCCTACTCTTATTATTATATCCAACAATATCCTCCCAATGGTCCTGTTTAGTGTGACTTGTTCCTTCCTGGTGGATTCGGGGTTCAGAATTGCTTTGCAGAATATTTTAGCTACTTGGTGGATACAATTATTCAGATGTACTCAAAGTTTCAAGTTGCAAGTCCAACTAAGGTGTTTGATGACTTTTACCTGGGCTGTTTTTAAGCCTGTCGCTCATGATATAGACAGGATCCTTAAAAAGTGAGTTCAGCTACCTATTCAGGTTGTTTTAGGTTGTTAAAGCAGCCTGGGTAGTGACATGTAGTTGGGTTCGTGCAACTACAGGTTGCTTTATGAAAAGGCTGGTTCCTCCATCTTTAAAGCGGCGATGGGCCGCTCCCATGTGACACCCCTCCTGCGCGAGCTGCATTGGCTCCCGGTGGTCTTCCGGGTGCACTTCAAGGTTTTGGTTACCACCTTTAAAGCGCTCCATGGTACAGGGCCTGGGTACTTACGGGACCGCCTTCTGCCACCGATAGCCTCCCACCGGCCAGTTTGCTCCCACAGAGAGGGACTCCTCAGGGTGCCATCAGCCAGGCAATGTCGGCTGGCGACCCCCAGGGGGAGGGCCTTCTCTGTGGCAGCACCTGCCCTCTGGAACGACCTGCCCCCGGAGATATGTAGGATACCAGTTCTCCGTGCTTTTCGCCGTGCTCTCAAAATTTTTCAATTTCACTAAGCTGGGCTGACGTAAACCCCGCCCCTTATATATTTTAATTGTAACAGATTTTAGTTGGGATATTTTAAATCTGGGCCAAAATTTATTTAATTCTTTTAATAATTTTAAATTTTGTATCGGATGTTTTTTTATTCTTGGCTGTTCACCGCCCTGAGTCCAGCAGGAGAAGGGCGGTATAAAAATTTAATAAAATAAATAAATAAAATAATAAATCAACCAGTGATATAATTTCTCCTCAAGAAGTCAGCCCTTGACCCAACAATTCTGGATAATTTTCATCCAGTCTCCAAGACATCTGCCCTCTGGAACATTATCAGCCCAGGTGTTATATGGCTCCCACCCTGATGATGTTCAAAACATCAGTGAAACTTTGGCTATTCCCCAAGCTTTTGGATTAGGGTGGTGCTGAGCCCCTATCAAATTTTATCTGATAAAAGTTTTTTTTCCAGATGCTTACATTCGTATTGTTTTTCTGCTTTTAATCCTATATACTGCCTAGTGTTGGGAAGCCTCAGAATTGCATGCATGCATGCGTGTGTTTGTGTGTGTGTGTGTGTGTGTGTGTGTATGTATGTATGTATAAATAAATAAAATGTTTTCCATAAAAAATAGAATTTTTATTTGCTATATTTGCTTTATTTATTTATTTTTTATTTATATGGAAACTATTAGGAGAAGCTGCTTGATCACAGCAGCTTTCTTACCATTTCTAATAATATGTAATAATGTGATCAATATTCATTGATCACCAAAGAAAAACATAATTAAAACCCCGCCTTTTTGTACTCCCCTCGCAGACAATTGTACTCAGGTGTGTGTTTTAAGAAGTTTAAGAAATAAAGATATGAAAGGTAGTAATTTATTCAACATAACATCTGATTCTTTCCCAAAATAATTTCTTTCCCAACTCTCCCTGGTAATATTCCACAGCCTATTTAATAGGCAACCTGAGAAGTATGAGGAATAACTCTTGATTTATAGAGCAGCTGACCAACACGCAGATTGTGCAAACCATTTTCTCAGTCCCTTCCTAAAAATAAAAAGAATCTCAGTGCTGCTCAAAGCGCTGGGGCTTGGTCTACTTTCTCACACTATACGGATGGATAGAATACAGTAAAAATTTAAGAAAAGCAAAGTTGCCCAATCCTTATAACATATAGGCAGATAGACATGTGTAGCTAGGATCTAACAGATCAAGTAATCATCCAGCCTCAGTACAACTACTTTTGGATTTTCCAAGACAGTGATTTCCTGATTGCAGAAACAACTATTCTGGAAGGTTGGCAAAAATATCTTGTATAAAATTTCTCCTAAGAATATCATACTCCCACTCTCAGAGGGAAGAAACTCGTATATCCAATAGCTTCTGACATACACAACGGATGTTGCCCCAGCAATCGTAGGAATACTCTGCTGGAGATGGAAACATGGTAATGTCACATTCAAATCATTCTGTAAACACAATCAAAGGAAACCATATTGTTCCAACACAATGTTCCTTAGAATCCCACTTGACAAATAATATCATTTCGCTAAATTCAAACGTATTTTTTTTCTAATGAGATTTGACTTGATAACATGATTTATAGTGATTTTATAAAGAGTAACTCACCTTACAACTCCTTGCCTTCATAGCAAGCATTAAAAATAAACAGGAAAATTAAATTACAAAAAAATGCACAGTATAAATGTACTGAAAAGAGAACTGAAATAAATTAAGAAGATTATTATTTTTTGATTCCCTAATATTTAAAATGAACAATAATTTGTAGAGGATATAGTTTATGATATATTAACATAACTTTCATACTACATTATTATAAGCTTGTGTCTGGACTGATTCCCAAGGTAAATTTTGAACAAAGATATTGATACTAAGTACAAAATGTACATGTAAAGCATAACGGACAACAGGATGTACCATGTATGTGAGCTTCTGTAAACTACTTAGAAATAAATATTTTTTACCAGTGCCAGTGTTTAAATGTATTAGATTTTTTTTCATCCATGCAGAGACTGGTCTCTGAGTAAATGTGCCTCTGCAGTAATCTTTCCTTTACTAAGTTATTTGTGTTCTCTTTCAGCCTTCTTATAAGAATGTTCTACAAATCTCAAATGTTTTGCTTCCAGCTGTGCTAGAAATGACACTTTCAAATGTCTGCCTGAATAATGCATGAAGAAAGAATATATTATTAGGCTTGGTAGGAAAACTATTATCACAACATTCCTATCTTAAGGTTAGAGTTACTGTGGAGTTTTTCTTGGGCACTGGTTATCCATGATCCATGATGCCATGCAGGACTTTAAAGCTAAGGTTCATGACTAAAATACAAAGTTGCATTCAGATGAATTCACAGGAGAACTGCAAATATGAAATACAGCAGGATTCAGTTACCAGATTTTGAAGTATGTAATACAAATTATTTCTGAAGAAATGGAGATCCATTAGGCCATTAACAAAACCACTGATCCTAAATTCAAGCATCTCATTACTAATTATTGTTACATGTGTCAAATCTGTAATAAAATTAACTTTTTAGTCCATAGGCATGTTAGTTGCCCAAAGTTGCTATGGCACATTAGTGGCCATAAAGTACATAAATATATTTTTTTTTGTTTTGCAAAGTTAGCAGTACCTTTCATCAGCTGAAGGCTCTTTTTGCTGTAGATGAGGCTTGATTCCAAACATAGGTCTTATGTTGGTTGATAAGGCTTTAATGGTGTAATTAATTTCATTTTCTCTTGTGACATCACTATCATATCCTAATAAAATAATCACAATTTTAATAGTTAATAGAGCTAAGAAATAGACTAGATATTATATTATTTTATTTATATAAGGATTCTTTTTCCAGAGTATCAAAGACAAATCAGTAGTTTGATTCTAATATAGACTTTCAAACAACAGGAAAAACCTTTCTTTTCCTAAAAGACCCGCTTCACTATGCAATAATATTACAAGTTATACTTTATACTATTTAAGCAAGTATTCACAATGCTAAACAAGTAAATATTCTAGGTCCAAACAACAAACAAACAAATAAACAAAACCCTTCCTCTTTTGAGTGTTCAATCTTTTGGCTTGCTTTTGAGTGAAGAATTACATTGGGTCACATATAAAATATATAGTATAGTTACTGTACGTAAATACATAATAATGTTAAAAGTTTACACATTTGTGCATTACTAGCTATTCAGGGCCACAGGCAGCCTCTGGGCAGCAGGCTGGACACACCTCATTTAGAACATACTCTCTTCCCCAGATATAAAAAAGGTAAAGGTTTCCAGTATCAGTTGTGTCCAATTTTAGGGCACGGTGCAGATCTCCGTTTCTTGGCTAAGGGAGCCAGAATTGACTGAAGACAATTTCCATGGTCAACATGACTATACCCCAAAGGTGCATGGAACGTTGTTACCTTCCCATTGAAGTAGTATCTATTAATCTACTTGTATTTCCACGCTTTCAAACTGCTAGGTATATGATTGTCAGCTTTGGAAGCCATATTAACACCAGAAGCATCCACACTGCCACCTTCTTGTGCTTGGGAAATTAGGAGGGGGGATTTAGTAGAGTGAATGTAGTTAGACAAAATAGCATTCTTCTTTTCGGTCAAGGTCATGGCAGTCCTGCATCTGGAGGAGTGGTTGAAGTGGTGTCTCGAGATGGGATGGATGGTGATTGGACCATGTGATGGACTGATGGGTGCAGGGGCTGGATTTGGGGTTTTGATTTACTGAGGGAAAACCTGGAACTCTCAGATTCAGGTTTTCCCAGTTGTGCCACTATACCTACTCTAATAAATGGGAACTTTGAGAAAATGCCTGTCTCAGAGTTTTTAATTGAGTTGGGTTCTTCTGGAATGCTGACAATGATCTTATGATATTATGGTTGGACTATACCTCCCCATATAAAGTCAAACAATAATAAAAATCAACCAATGATACCTAAATAGATGTTGCTATTTCATACTGCAGAATTTATTTTAAAAATTATTCTATTCTTTAAAATTGGCATAGTTACTTACCCCCATCTTCCTCAGAATCCAGGTCAGATTCTTCGCTATCACACTGCCTACTTTCTCGATGACCCTCCATCTCATGGGTCCACAGCATTAGCGACATATCTCCTCCTCCAATACTGACTAATAAACTGTCATCGTGAGTCCAGCGGACATTTGTCACATGTGTACTATGAGCCACATACCGCTTAAATTTGCTGTACTTTCCCTAAATGCGAAATATATAAATGCTTAATTCACAATTAAATAAAAATAATTATCTAAAAACACATTAAAACATCAGTGATTTTTGCTTTTGTTTTTTTGCTTTTGCTTTAACTGAAAATTCATCCATTTATGCAGTTAAAGCCAATGTTAGGATTCTTACTAGAACAGATATAAAAGAAAGGAGATACTAGATTAAAACCCAAATTTGCAGATCTGCAGCAAAATAATTTTGAAATATGCATAAGTGAATGTTTACATTCAGATTTAACATAAGAACTCTTCCTAATCATTAACACAGTTATGAAGCTTGATTGATAAATTTATGAATATTCCAGAATTTGCATGGATTCCTTGTTTAAAATTATTATAGGAAAGAAAGAAGCATTACACACAGAAAACATAATACATAAAACAGGCATGATTCAGCCTATTTTTTAAATAAATCATTAAACTGCTACCCATAGAAAATTATTTTCCACCATGTTGACAGAAAGCCAGTTCATAAATGCAAAAGGAACATATATTTAAAATCCACAATTGTGAGACTGGTATAATTTTATCTTTCCAATGTTGAAAGCACTGCTTCTTCTCCCACACACAATAAATCCATACTTCCTATAATGATGTATTCGTTTTTGCTATAAACCAGGAGCCTTGTAGTAGGCTCCTGGTTTAAAGACTAACAAATTTTATTTAAAGTTTTTTTGAACTAAAGCTTACTACATTAGATGCATGGAATAGTTCAATAGATATGAGATTTAAATTGGGGGAAGTGTAGGGATGACAGCATGGTGATGCAAGCTTTATTTATTTATTTGATTTCTATAGCTGCCCATCTCAAGAAGTGACTCTGGGAAGTGTAGATCATAAAATATTAAAAAATTAAAACAATATCAAATAAATATATATGAATACCAAGTAGAAAAATTACCACGGATGTTAATAAAGTCAAGAAACAAACCATTCACATACTTGGGGGCCCAGGTTACATATGAGAAAGATGACTATAAGAACTATAGTCATGCTGAAAACTATAGTATATTTATTGAGACCAGGATTTTTAACTCATTAAAAGTGTTAATTGAGTATTTATAATCTCTCTCATGAAAACAGGAAAATAAATTCTCAAATAGTCTGTATATTCTACTTTCTAATTTAGCTAATGCATGCAGTTTCTAATATTCAGATAAAATGAACATTTGTATTCTGAAACAGTCACTGGTTTGACAAAAGAAGTAAAATGAAAGTTATAACCAGGGGTTTAGCCTTACATTTATATTAATATCATATATACTGTAGAGATAGATGATAGATAGATAGATAGATAGATAGATAGATAGATAGATAATCAATCTATATCTAGATCACATAAATATTTATTTATTTATTTATTTTATTAATGTGATTTATATGCCGCCCTATCTCCAGCCGGACTCAGGGCGGCTCACAACAGTAAAAAACATCTAATGAAGAATTTAAAAAGAAATTAAATCCCAATCTCATAATTTAACAGTTAAAAGTGCAATTAAGACTAACAAATTAAAAATTAAATCCCATCAGTCCAGGCCAGCCAAACGAAACAGCCACATTTTCAGGTCGCGACGGAAAGAGCGGAGGTCGGGGGCCACCCAGAGCTCCAGGGGCAGTTGATTCCAAAGGCTAGGTGTACCCACAGAGAAAGCTCTCCCCCTGGGAGTTGCCAGCCGACACTGTCTGGCCGATGGCACCCTGAGGAGGCCCTCTCTGTGGGAATGCACCGGGTGATGGGCAGCTGTTGCTAGCTGCAGATGGCCCCTCAAATATCCCGGGCCTAATCCATATAGGGCCTTATAGATAATCACCAGCACCTTGAATCTCACCCAGAGGGCAACCGGCAACCAATGCAAGTCACATAGGAGAGGTGTAACATGGGAGTATCGAGATACTCCCATCACAACCTGCGCGGCAGCATTCTGCACCAGCTGAATCCTCCGAGTGGTCTTCAGGAGCAGCCCCATGTAGAGGGCATTGCAGTAGTTAATACGGGAAGTGACAAGCGCATGAGTAACCATGCGTAGGGCATCTAGATCCAAACAGGGGAGCAACTGGCGCACCAGGTGAACCTGGGTGAATGCCCCCCTGGTTACAGCCGTTACATGAACTTCCAAGTTTAGCCGCGAGTCCAGGAGGACACCCAAGTTGCGCGCCCTGTCTATAGGGGGCAACACCTCATCCCATGACCAAAGATGGAATCTCTTGATCGGACCGAGACGCCGGTACCCACAGCCACTCAGTCTTAGCAGGGTTGAGCCGAAGCCTGTATAGTGAACAAATATAGTGGATTCCTCTTAATAAGTGTGTTGCTAAATGTAAAAACTATAGGATTGCCTTGTTTTATTACGCAGACATTAATTTTACTTACTTTGGCAGGGAAATGGAAAAGTTTTACAAATCCAAAATCATCTCCTGTTGCCAAGACTGTACTGTCACTGCTGAGGCACGAAGCACTTACATCTGTGACTTCTCCAATTATTGGCCATATTCCTTCACAGCACGTACCTAAAACACTCGTCCAAGATGTCCAGGAAATCTTTTCTGCCTACAAAGATAGTAATCTGATCACAAAAATTACTCTGGTTTAGAAGCATTCTTGTCAGTCACTAACACTAAAAATTCCTTCTTCTTTCCCCCGTTATCATATATGACAAACACTTGTCTCTTTAATGGGCTGCAGCTTCTGTAGTCCTTTTCTTTCTGGTGCCTATGTTTCCAGAGAAATAAGAAATAAGGACTGGCGTTTCTTTGAGGCTCAAAACCAGAAACTTGGTTTAGATTTTTTGACTCCATCTTGAGGAACATCTATTCTAAGGTGGAATTAATCCACCTTTTCCAGGGATCGAGATTTGGTCAAATCTGATGCATATACCTAATTATTACCCAATATATTAGTTTAAACTGAATTTTAGTTTAAAAAATCAAACTATTACAAATGAGATCTTACCTTTACATGCCTGGCAATTATTTTGATTATTAATACTATTTTAATTTTAATAAAAAAATATTTGAATGGATCTTTCAGCTGTAATACTTAACAGAGGACCAATGTTTTATTTTAAGTATTAGTTTTAACTATTATTCTGACTGACTAAAGACTTATAGCTGTAAACATAATGGGTTCAATTACACAATTATAATTATTATAATCTGTGCATAAAAGGTTCATTGCCACTGTGTCCAGTGAAAACTTGCTGCTTATATGACTGTCTTGAATGACAGAAGGTAAACTGCAGAGGAAAGAAATCTGCAGAAGTTAAGCAAAATCCAGGGAATGTTTTCTTGGAAATAAGCCCTTCTCGGTTAACCAGAGCTTACTTTTATATAATGCACATAGGATTGTAGCTCAATGATTTTTATGTTCTTGTTATTCATTTGTAGGAAAATTTTGAGAAGGTTTTTTTTTTTACATATATGGAAATCATAAAGATTCCCTGGACATACCTTGACTTCCTGTGTCTTGCTGATGATTAAGTGTAAATCATACTTGTAGCATTTGAACTGAATTCATAGAGATGAGTTTCTTAGTCTCCCTGAAAGGGCAACACAGCAATACTCACTATGCTATTCTATGCTATTCTATTAAATTTCTTTAATTGCTTATTTGTAGCTTCTAATGACTTGTTTCCATTGATTATTGTGCTATTTCAGTGATGCAAACCATAATATTAATCAGGGATACTAGCTTTGTGGGAGGAAATAATACTAATGCTTTTTACAATCAAAGTTTGTTAATTAAGCATGGAAAGAAAAGTTATTTAATGACAGAAAACAATTTCAGGATGTATAGACATAAAATAGTAACACAGAAGAGATGAACCAGTACCCTAGAAAATAGACAGTCCTTTTTTGGGGGAAGTTATGAGACTATAGTTTGGATGTGCTCAAGAAATGGCTGCCAAGAAGAGAAAATACATTATTAATTATGGCTGCCGCTAAGGGTAAGGCCATTCAAAACCACCCATTTATTATATATAACTACATCCCACCTCCTTTTGTAGCGCCCCAGTAGCCTATTAAGCTCAGATAACTTTTTTTTTTTGCAAGGGACTGAAGGATCTATTTCCAAACAAAAGACTAGGTTATATCCATCCACCATTTTTATTTCTTAAGAACAAAAAGGGAGTCACGTAAAATCAGAGACACTCTTACAAATATAGTAGAAATTTATATTTAGCTTTTCATTAACAAAAAATAAGCATTTTTTTTAAAAAAAACATGAAAGATAGGGAATCTGGAGGACATAAAAGGAATTTTTCCTGGAGCATCACTGCTCCTAATAATCACTATTTTGCCACAGTCTCAGTGGCATTTAAGACAGCTTCAATGTAGCACATTATCCAAAACAAATTCAAGATCCAGTGACACTTAATTAATTTGATACATAAGCAATTCAAATTTTCTACAACTATATATTTTTAAAATCTAAGGCTCCTGAAAAAATGTTACTCAAAAATCCCCAATTTTGTTGTATATAATCTTTGCAGTGAGTTCTTTATCATTTAGCATTATTTATATGAAGACATTATCTAATGAATTTTATTTTTATAAAATATACAACCTGATTCTGTTTAAGGTGTGGCCTCTACACAAATTAAGAAAAGAAAGCAAGCATTGTGTTCTACTTTATTTTAATACTGAGAAGTGCCATTCAAATCACAAAAGTTTGTGTTAAGTATGATTAAAATCCCATTTTCTGCTAGATTATATAAAAAAGTCATTTTTCATTCTTATCTGAAATTTAATTGTAGAAAAAATACCCAATGATCATGTAAATGACAAAATAAAACATAACAAAACAAAACAATGGGTATCTTTTTACTTGTGCAGTAGAAATTATCTGCCTTTTTCCCCGTGGAGCTTCAAAAAATAACTGTTCTTTAGCACCAGTGTTGACTTGTAGAAGCTTGCCTGGGGGGAGAAAAAAGCACAGCTCACTGATTATCTTACTGAATATTTGATTGATCATAGAATGCTAAATAATGACATTTATTCAGGGCATTTGGGAGATATTTATCACTACTATTTGGAAATTATTTAGGAAACCTTCAGAATTATCAGAAACTTACCCTGTATAACTTTACACTTTCTAAACTGTAGAACTGTAATCGGGGACAATTGCCTGGAATCAGGGTGAGTGGCAGACAGAGACTTCCTTCAACAGCTGTGACACCTGCAATTTCCCAGGCCATAGCAGTATTCAGCAGCATCGAGCAGACTGTATGAACACTACTGCTGTTTTGTATCTGTCACACATTCACCAAGAACATTGGCAGCAGTGAAATCAGACGTCCATTTCACACACTTGACTCCAAAAGCCAATTAGGAGGAAAGCAGCTCCTTGACAAATCACAAAGGATGCCCACAGAGTAATCAGCAGTTCAGCATCTGGGCAAACCACCCAGGTCACCAGGATTCTATGTACTTTGTGGACTAAGGAGCACAGAAGAGAATGGTTTCAACTTCCCAGGGAATGTTCATTTTGCTCCAAACACAAATAGCTTCAAACATCTTTCCAGTTTATTTATTTGGCTAAATTTTCCAACTAAAATTGGTTCCCCAAGAGATATAAAACCTCATGATAAAACTCCCCATCCTGAGGATTTCCCATCACACTGGAAAAATAGTGGGGGATGAAAGAGGAAGAAAGGCTTCATTGGCAAGCTTTATTAAAAAATGTGTTTCAAAAAGTTAAGAGTCAGTTTAATTTACTGTCCTTAAATATTTTTAACATTTTTCAAAAGAAGATGGTAGACAATTGTATTTAAGTGGCTCCATCAATTATATCACTTAGTTTTGCCAGCCATTAGTAGCCATTTATCCCACCAGCAGCTACCAAGAATAATCATTTTACAGTATTTGTATTTCCTTACCTCTTATGTCCCAATCCATATGGGTTATGTAACTGGAGGCTCCCTTGCAGATTCCAACCCTTTTACTGCTCATTACATTATATATATCTACAAAACTATCATATGATCCTACAGCTAGGTATTTTCCAGCACCTGCAATGCAATTATAAGGAGGTAAGTATTTTCATATCATTTTTCCCGCAAGATTTTCTTTTCCCTTTCTTTTTTTATTATCAACTAAAATATTTAGTTCTAAAATACAAATGTGACTCATTTAATGAAATTAACATAATTAGCAATAGCACTTATATACCACTTTACAGTGCTCTACAACCCTCTCTAAGTGATTTCCAGAGTCAGCATATTGCTCCCAACAATTTGGGTCCTCATTTTACCCACCTTGGAAGAATGGAAGGCTGAGTCAACCTTGAGCCTGGTGAGATTTGAACTGCCAAATTGTAGGCAGCCGGCAGTCAGCAGAAGTAGCCTGCAGTACTGCACCACCATGATTCATGGTAGCTCATTAATGAGATGTTATGATATAAATGTCATAACATCTCATTAATTGCAGAACATTTTTGTTTTGACAATAACAGCATAACATAGTTGTAAGGGACCTTGGAGGTCTTCTAGTCCAACCCCCTGCTCAAGCAGGAGGCCCTATACTAGTGATGGCTAACCTTTTTGCCATCGCGTGCCAGGAGAGGGGGGGCGGGGGAGGGTCGCGTGCGCACATGCCCACGCGCATGCGTGCGCAACCCCCTCCCCCCTGCTCCTGGCACATGATGGCCTGGTAGGCCCGTTTTCTTTCTTACCTGGTTCCAGATCCTCTCTGTGTATCTGGGAAGGGCGAAAACAGCCTTTCCCACTCCCTTGGAGGCCCTACGGAGGCTGAAAGGGCCCATTTCCCAACTCTTGGTGGGACAGGAAGTGACATTTTTTGCTGTTCCCAGCCTCCAGAACCTCTCTAGGAGTCTCTAGGAGCCTCTCTAGGAGTCTCTAGGAGGCTCTGGAGGCTGGGGACAGGAAAAAAGTCACTTCCTGTCCCACCGGGAGTCTGGAAATGGGCTCTTTCAGCCTCCGTAGGGCCTCCAAGGGAGTGGGAAAGGCTGTTTTGCCCTTCCCAGATACACAGAGAGGATCTGGAGCCAGGTAAGAAAGACAAACGGGCCTTCCCCACCCCGCCCCCAGGCCATCCAGAGGCAGGAAACAGCCTGTTTCCCTACTTCTGGTGGGCCCAGAAGGCCCGAAAATCAGCTGGCTGGCGCGCGCATGCGCCCCAGAGCTGAGCTGGCGTGCCCACTAATATGGCTCCGCGTGCCATCTGTGGCACGCGTGCCATAGGTTCGCCATCATGGCCCTATACCATTTCATACAATTGGCTGTCTAATTTCTTCTTAAAAACCTCTGGTGATAGAGCACCCACAATTTCCAGAGGCAAGTTGTTCCACTGATTGTTTTCACTGTCAGGAAATTTCTCCTCTGTTCTATGTTGGATCTCTCTTTGAAAAGTTTCCAACCATTACTTCTTGTTCAGCCCTCCAGTTCTTTAGAGAACAGGTCGACCGTCTCCTCTCTGCGGCAGCCCCTTAAATTGGAAGATTGTTATCAAGTCACATCAAAACAGAAAATGTCTGTTTTCCTTAATTTATTTCTAGTACTTCCAGAATATCACAACTACTTCTAGTAAGAAAGATCTCTGTATAGATGATTTCCATTTCATAATCATTTCAAAGGCCAACAATTGTGAGAATGTTACATTCTATCTTGGGTATAGTGAATTAATTGATCAAAGAAAAATAATTAAATTGAAAATATCATTTCAATCATATTATGGATAGAAAATTAATATGTCAATACAACTCTTCCCATACCATACAAAAGTCAATGTAATTTTAGGTTGAGAAAAAAGAATTGCTCATAACTGGCATAGAGAGAAAATTCAGTTAAATCGACTTGTGATCTGTTTTAGCATGGTCCAGTGGCTAACAGTATGGGATCAACTCAGAGGTTTCCTCCTAAAGGTGTGAATATTAATATTTCTAAGATTTTTGACTAGGTTTTACTATATGCATAGATCCTCATGCACAGAGAATGCAGTCTCCCACTGTAATGAAATTCACTCTTATAAATGTTCATTTTAATTCTTCTGAACATTATTATTACTATTATTACCAGGTGTCTCTGATCTGAAACCTATTACTTACCAGAAGAAAATCGTATTTCTGAAATAGCATCTTTCCTGTGATGAAAAGAAACAAGATCCTCCAAAGTATCTGAATTTACCATTAAGAAACTGCCGTCATTCAGGCCTACTGCCAATGCTTTTCCATCAGGTGAAAAAGAGCAACATCTTCCCCCTGCCAAATACAAAAAGATATGCTGCTGATCCTAATCTTCAGCTCCACACCATCCTGAGTGGTGATACTGCTTTGACTTCTTTCTACCTCTGCTGTCATTCAATCCTCATTCTTTTTCCAGCATCAACTCACTCCAGAGTGTGGAGTGTAATTCTTTTCGACTCTTGTGTAATAATTACACTCACCTAATCCTTCCCATCATCTGCCACAGAACTCTCTTCCATGCATCTCCAATAGCCACTCACCCCACTCTATTTTTTCCATTCACCATCAAAACTTTTGAACTGTTCCATCTCCTTTTGCTGCAAGGCCTCCAAGCCACTTTCTAACCTCTATTTCTCAAGAGCTCTGCAAACTCAGATCTCCTCTACCTTTGCCAGGGTACTATAGTTACACAGATCTCCCTTGCAAAACACATCAAACCTCTCCTTGCTCCCTAGACCTAAGGATCAACATGTCATTCAGATGTCTTCTTGTCTAATTGTGACTCTGATACATGTCACTGCCAAATGTGCTGTCTTACATTGTGCTGTATGTAAGAGAAATGTTATCAATAAAAAGATCACAGCAGTTGTTTCTCGAATTTGACTACTTAATTTATTTTACTGTGTTGCAAAAACATAGAAATATTCATTCCATAAATCTAAACATTGCAATGGGAAAAATACTTAGAATTGACCTCTTCACAAATGGGTTTTCATGCAACATTGAATGAAGCCCTCATTTAATGACGCCTTCATTTAGCAACCATTCAGTTATGATGATGCAAAAGTAAACTTTGTGACAAATCCTTGCATTCATGACTTTTTCGTAATGTAAGTATGATCTAAACTAAGAACTAAACTAAGATCATAAGCTCATTCATATTTTCACTTAATGATTGTTTCACTTAATGACCAAGTTACTGGTCCCAAATGTGGTTGCCAGATGAGGACAACCTGTATCCCCCAAATCCCATCTATATTCCTAGACCCAATATTTCCAACCCGCACAGATTCTAGGAGGACATTGTATATAGTAAAAGGAGTTATCATATTCCACAAGCAATTAGTGAGAAAATTAGTTTTGTAATTATCCTATTAAAGGTAGCTCTATTAAAGGTTGTTCATTTGTTCTAGCAATTTGATTCCAGTTTTTAATTCAAATTAATTTTGTTTTTTAATACTTAACAAATTGACATATGCCACTTAATTGGAATCTTGGTAAAGTTCAAAGATGTAGGTAAAACTGGAAAAGGAAACAAAAATAATCTTACCCTTCTTCAGTTTTCGAACAGCTAGCATGCAATGGCTTGGTGAAAGATCCCATATTCTTAAGGTTTTATCTTCACTTACAGTGGCACAAATAGGTAAATGAGGATGAGAAGCTAAACCCCAAACATCTCCATCCATATGACCCTGTAAAAACAAATTTTACTCTGCAAGTTAACAGCTGATAATGATGCAGTTATAATATGGAACTCTGGAAAAGAGCGTTGAACATCTTTGGAATATTTAATCATGTTTTAGACATTCTGACAAAATGGCTATCATAGTTAGTTTGGCCAATCACAAAACATTCACTTACTAAAAGGAAAACTAATAGGATTCCTCCTTTTTATTCCTTCTATTTCCCAAATGTTTTTAATCTTTTTTGTTTTTGGTAGAATGGCATGTGTCAAACAAGTATCTCTAATTTGATTTTCTAAGTATACCTCTGGGATATTTCTTGGAGTCAGAAATAGTTGCAGTTGCAGCTTAGCTTTATAACACACCCAGGGGTGAAAACTACTCACCTTCCCTACTGGTTCGGAAGTGCCCACTCCGTGTGCGTCACATGCGATTTTGGACCCTCTACGCATGCGCAAAGCCTTCTGTGCATGTGCAGAGGGTCAAAAACAGGTTACTTCCTGGTTAAAACAAGAAATAATGATGTCTGGACGGGTGGGCGGAACTTTGCACTGCCGCCGCTACCAATTCAATCAACCACACACCGCCGCTGAACACACCCATTTATTTTGAAATTAAGTTAACATTTAAAAAAATCAAATGAAGCATGTAATTTGACATTTGTGATCAGGAATACTGTGCCCAAATACCATGTTTGGGGTACAAGATCTTAAGACATCACAAACCCACTTCCTTCCCATCTTCAATATACAGAATTTTTTTTTTTTTTTTGCTAGGATAATGCATGAAAGGAAAAGCAAGACATGGTTGATCCTGTCAATGCAATTTTTCAATTTGACTTTTTAATATAGCTGTTATATGGATCCGGGCATCATTAGATTCTTATTGTATTATTTGTCTATTTGGGGGTTCTTTGGGTGGGGTTTTGTTTGGTCTTATGTGTGCTGCCCAGAGCCACAAATGGCAAAATGGGTGCATGTATAAATTGATTAAAAACAGAATTTAACTGGTGATGTAATAAGGATAACGTTTATTTAAAATACATGTTTTTACAATGTCTTGTATGTACCAAGTTTTAATAGAAAGTAATGGATTATATAAATATAATTGTGCAACAAAAGCTAAAATTTTCAAAGATAATACTCTCTTACGGTACATGGAATTAGACAACTGGACAATGTAAATGAATTTTCCATGCCCTTAATATTGCCAAAAGACTGATATTGTAGAATTAAAAAGATAAATTTATGTCAATTTTCACTCAATGGATTGATTGCCATCTATGAGCGGATTGTCTATAAATGTAGATTTTATATGGATAGGTAAAATGAAATATGGGACTCATTTATACAGAACACAGTAGATTAAAAAAAAGATAGCTGTGTAAATGTATCAGAAATATATTCAACTTGAATAATATTTGCCTTAAACAACTACAATATATATGGAATTATAACTGTTTATTGTTATAATGACATATGGAAGTTTTGTTGTATTATTTTATTTTTTGTTACAGCACTTTTTATGTGTTCTTTTTTGTCTTTGACAATGTATGTATCACTATCACTATTATTTTTTAAACAGTTATTTCTAATTCACAGCAAATTTAACATTCCAAAATGTACACTAAAATAAGAAATATTTTTAATATTTACCTGAACTAGTAAAGTTATTGGCCCACTTTTATCAACTTCCAATATTTCACCATTCTTTGTTCCTACTAAAATATGACCATGTCCTAATGATATGGCACGGATAGAAGGATTATCTTCTAAAAGGAGACCTAAATGGGTAAAAGAAAATAAAGAATTCTATTTGAACAATCACAATATAAATAAAAGCAATTATTATTGGAACATTGTGTTATGTTTCCTAAAGTTTAACACAATCCTTGCTTGAAAAAAATACAATTTTTTTCTTATTTATCTTTGATAATCCAATGCTTATTTCTTGTGAATTGGTCTAACTGAACTCATTGAGACATATTTATGCAGACATGCATAGCACAATTGCCTATCGTTTCTGCCTACCCCTTCAGATTTAACAGGAAGGGCATGCTCTTGAGCGTCTTCCATCATCAAACAATGCTATCTTATTGGACCTTCCAGTCATGGCTTCTCTGTGGCAGTGCCTAGCCTCAGCAATAGAATTCCACCAGAGAGCGGAATTATTAAAGATGAATGCTGACCTTATTATCCTTTTGTAAAGTTCTGAACTGATCTTCTTTGTTTTAAACCACAACTGAAAACTTGTACAGATTGTGTTGTAAGATCCAGGCATTTGGGTCAGGAAGTTAGGGAGTTCTGCTGGTGATGTGGCTTTTTGTTTGGAGTGGAGTGTTACTGTTTTAACCAGGGTATCTGTTATGGTGGTTTTAATTTTGTTACTCTGTCCAAATCAGTGCTGTGAGATGGATGGGCCAATAAATAAATAGATACATAAATACATAAGAGAAATCATGTTTAGTATCTACTGGATAAAATCTCCAGTTAACTGTTGTTTATGAAAATATCCATCCTGAAATTGATAGTACTAATAATATATATATTTCAGAGCTCAATAAATTCAGCAGTATGTTAAACAAACAACACTTTATGTAAATTTTTGTAAATGACTAAAATACATATTTAATTTCAAAACCTTTTCTCAAAATTGTGATTTGCAATTGGTGATCCATGGCCATGGGCCAGATGTGACCTGCCTCCCAAAAACATCTGATCCATAGTCCCCAAAAGAAACATATCTACCTAGCCCACAAAAGAGAGGGAGAGAGCAACCTTCTGTTTGGCTGCTTTTATGAACGCTCCCATCTCCTCAGGTAGCCCTTTGGCCAATGTGTTCACCAACCACCTTAGCATCTGGTAGAGCTGAGCGCAAGCTGAGGTGAAGAAGGAGGAAGAAATGGCAATGACAGCATGGCTTCTGCCCCCTATGTGGGAGAAGGTTGCTGTAGATCAGAGGTCTTCAGACTTAACAGCTTTAAGACTTGTGGACTTCAACTCCCAGAATTCTCCAGTCAGCATAGCTATGGGAGTTGAAGTCCACAAGTCTTAAAGCTGCTAAATTTGAAGACCTCTGTTGTTGATGAATTCAGCGATAACTTTGAAGAAGGAATGCAAGAACTGTTATAAAAAAATAAATAAATGACAATTTCATCCTGAGAATGAAGTGGGCATGAGAAAGAGAATCAAAACAAACTCATATTGCTTCTCTTTAGTATAAGAAAGGACTGAGGGATATTCTGGCAGGCTTTCAAGATTCTCTATATAACAATAGACTTCTGCTAATCTCTGAATTGTTTTATTCACCTCAAGTTACGTAGTAAAATTCAGTTCTAATAGAAACCCTTTTATTGCATGAAAGCAGATAAAGCACATTATGGGAATTACATGAAAAGCTCTCAACTGCTCAAAAGTCCCACCTGTTGTTCTTCCCTGCTTTCAAACTCTTCAAAAATTTTCAGCTGAATCAGATCACAAAAGGGATTGGGATGAATCAACTCACAAAAAGATAATTACTTGAAAACAGTAGAAAATAAGTCTGTATTATAGTGATCTAAGAAAATTTCAAATTACCTTTGGAGCCTGGGGCTAATGCAGCTCGTTTGATGGCATATGTTTTCAGACACCGCTCGAAGCTGTCATCCCAAAGAGCAACAATTCCATCTTTTGCCCCGGTTACAAATCCCTAAAGAGAAAAGATAATATAAAACATATTCCATATCTCTTGATTCTAAACCACATTGAGAAGTTATTTACATGTTATACACATTTATATTTTATTCCATTGCCGCAACCCTGAGTAATATTTCTACAGCTATTTTAATTAACTTTACACTCAATTTTCTATATTTATGGCATCGATATTCACAAATTTGTGTTCCTGAAGAACAGATCACAAAATTGTATAATATTAAAATGTGGTTGTTTCATGCTACATTCACCCTGAATGACGGTGACACAGTTTCACAGCAAGCATTATCCAAGCAAGACGGCTTGTGACCTTTGTTGTGTTTGTGTGTGCAAGGTTACTTGTGCTTAAAATATTATTGTGCTTATAGTGAAAGCCCTTGAGTTCAAAGGAAAGTGCATCTAGTGATGGAGAAAAGACTAAAAGGGCCAAGAAAATGATCGCTTTGAATGAGAAAGGTCAGATTCTAAAAAGATTGCTTGTGTCCCCCCCCTACAGAGCAGAGAGATTGTTTAAATGAGGAGGGGGAGGGGGAAAAAAGGGGGGGAGAAATCTCTTTATGCAATTTCTCCTGTGATAGATTCATTTTCCACTCTTTCCCCTCCCCACCACAGGGTGGAGAGATTAGAGAAGAACAGATTACAAGAGACTAAGAGTAAGCAAAAACGCAATGAGGAATACTGTGGCTGCTTGTGTAGTGTAATGTGTGCACTGTTGGTTAGATGCATAACCATATTCTTGATATATACTTTTTGAGTTAAGGAGGAAAAAGATGAAAAATAGTGAGCTTGCCAAACCCTTTAGGCATGTCTAATCTAACTTCTGGGCTTGAATGCAATAAAATCAATTTATATTCAATGATAAGTTACTCACTTTTTCTAATGCATGCATACTGAACAATGGGCCATCATGTGCTTTCACTGTTTTGACCAAGAAAATATCTCTCCATATACACACATCTCCAGTTGCAGTTCCAGAAAATGCCATTTCTTCTGTCCAGCCATAAACTGCACACATCATTGTATCAATTTTTCCCACTGGACCCACATAACCTTTTTTTCCAATTAGTCCACCTCCTTAAATTCAAATAAAACCAAATTATTATATTTGACCTTGAACATGTGTTTCTAAATGAACACAGAAAGTTTTTAAAACTGGTTTGGAACTGTGAATGCACAAACACGAGTGCGAGCAAAAAAAAGCATGCAGCGCTTCTGCGCATGTGCAGAGCTTCTGATGATGTCCAGGCAGGTGGGCAGAGCCTCCTGCCACCGCCACTACTGGTTAGAAACCCACCACTGATATGCACACACATCAGTAGTGGGATTCATTTTTTTTAACAACAGGTTCTGTGGGCGTGGCTTAGTTGGGGACGTGGCTTGGCAATCATGTGATTGGGTGGGCATGGCTAGCTGGTCACGTGACTGTGTAGGCGTGGCTAGCTCGTCATGTGACTGGGTGGGCGTGGCTATGTGCATAGGGACTACTCAGAGAGCTGAAAAAAGTCATTTCTGACTGGGCCTCACACTTTTGACCAGTCCTCACACTTATGACCATCCTCACATTTATGCCCGTGCAGTTTTCTTAACAACCATGTCACTCATTTCACAACTGCTTCTCTTCACCATGGTGACAAGATAGGGCAAAAACGTAAAATGTGAGGACAGTTGTAAGTTCGAGGACTGGTCAAAAGTGCAAGGACCAGTCAAAAATAACTTTTTCAGCCCTCTGAGTAGTCCATATGCACAAAAGGACTACCCAGAGGGCTGAAAAAAGTGATTTCTGACAGGTCCTCGCACTTTTGACCGGTCTTCGCACTTATGACTGGTCATCATTTATGCCCATTGTAGCATTTTTAACAACCATGTCACTCATTTCACAACCGCTTCTCTTCACCATGATGACAAGATAGGGCAAAAACGTAAAATGTGAGGACAGTCGTAAGTTCGAGGACTGGTCAAAAGTGCGAGGACCAGTCAGAAATAACTTTTTCAGCCCTCTGAGTAGTCCATATGCATAAAAGGATACAGCAATAGAGAGGGATGAAGGAAGGCAAGGGAAATTAGAGTAGGAGGGAGGGTAAGAGAGGGAGGAAGAGAGGAGGAAGAGAAAGGAAGAGGAAGTAGGGAGGAGAAGAAGAGGGGGAGGAAGAGAAAGTAAGAAGGAAAGATAAGAGACAGGTGGTAGGTTTGAGGAGAAAGATTGTTGTACAATAAAAAAGATGAAAGGGAAGAAAGCCAACCCCAAACAAATATAAAGATATTAAGATAAAGAAAGAATTGTTAAACTTTAAAGAATAAAAGAGAACAAATATGAATAAATAACAATAATTAGAAACACACATACAAACATACAATGTATTTTCTTTGAACAAAGTATTTGGCCGGTTCACAAATTTAAACAGTGTTTAGTCACTTCAATTAAATTTACAATTTCTATATTTCCTTTTTGCCATATTTATTCCTCATCTATTTTTGTAAAAAACCAATATTACCCTTCATCCTCATTTCTAATCTTAATCAAATTCAATTTTTCCCTTCTATTCTATATTATACCCCTTCCCATTGTCATCTATTTTTATATCCATCCTCACATTGGTTAATTATGTAATATTAGTTGTTTAATATGAATTCAACATTTTAATATAAATCAATTAGTTATATAACTACCATTTTTGTATATTAATCAATATGAACATGAATATTCCAATTATTTCCATGCAATCCAATCTCTTACAAATCAATTAATTATATTTACCAATAACAATAGACCAAATAATTTCCCCCATATATTCCTCCAAACCACAACTTAACCATTTCTGCTTTCAGAAATATACAATTAATAGTATCTCAATTATTACAATTCCCTAGTTAAATAGAGCTTTTTTTCTTTTGTGTTTTAAAATCCCGAACTCTCCTCTTTTTCCCTAAATTTCCCATTGTTTGCACCCACCTTTTTTGGTGAGGAAAAAGAAAAGAATTCTGCCTGCCTAATTTTCCAACCTTGCAATTACAGCAAAGCAGTTTCAATTTCATTTTTAAGCATAGCTAGGGGAAAAAAAATTGCTCCAGCACTCTTTGCAAGGAAGCAGCAGAGCCCTGAGCAAAACAGCTGAGACAAATCAGCTGAGAGTCGGGAGCCGATCTAATCAAGGGCTAATTAGCCTATGCTGAAGCTACGCGGGCCAATAAAATTACAAAAAAAACACCCAACCGTTTGTTAAATTGCTGGCTCCCCCGCCCCTCGCCCACCACTATTTATTGGCAATAAATAGTGGTGCGGAGGGGCGGGGCAAGCCAGCAATTTAACAAACGGTTCGGCTGCACCACTGGCTATAGGGCGGCCCTTTGAAGCCCTGCGGCAAGAATTTAAGCAGGTTTTTTTTCCTCTAGCCATCGGCTGGGACTCCGGAGGCAGCAATAGATTGGGAGTGGGCGGGGTAAGCGAACGGCCGGCGATCCAACAGAGCAGAGTGAGGGTGAGTGAAGGCGTGGAAACTGCTTTCTCCATCCGGCTCTCTTGCGTCCGGAGCTGGTGGGGAACCACGTGGCAGCCCACGTGGATCCCAGGCAGCGGAACTCAGGCTAGGGAAGGGGTGGGCAATTGTGGCTCTTTTACAACCTGTGGCCTTCAACTCCCAGAATTCCTGAGACAGCTGTCTCAGGAATTCTGGAAGTTGAAGGCCACAGGTTGTAAAAGAGCCACAATTGCCTACCCCTGGCTAGGGTAGGCTGGCGCCGCGCGGCTGGGAGGAGGGGCGGGCGAGCCAGCAATTTAACAAACGGTTCGGTGTGCTGCGGGACCAATAAATTACAAAAAAACACCGAACTGTTTGTTAAATTGCTGGCTCGCTCGCCCCATTTATTGGGAATAAATAGTAGTGCGGAGGGGCAGGGCAAGGGGCGGGGCGAGCCAGCAATTTATCAAAGGGTTTGGCTGAACCCCCTAGAACCCCCAGAATCCCACCACTGACACACGTACACATACACATACAGATACACACAAATACACACAGACACAGACACACAGACACACAAACAGACACACACACACAGACACACACACACACACACACATATCATCATAGGGTCATCTATTATCCTCACAGTTTCTCAAAAGCAAATTATGTTAAAAAGCTATAGCAACAACTTACTATTGGGTTTAGCTTCATTTACTCTCACACTCCAGTGTCATATAAAGGGGAAAATAAACTATGATTGCGGTATACTTGATAATTACTCAAAGTAATTTTTAAAATAATGCCTTACCTGCTCTTCGCCAGAATTTTATGTGTTTAATTCCAGCTGTAATTAGTTTATCAGGCATAAAGGGGTTAATTTTAACAACAAAGATCTTGTCTTTACTCCCCCTAAAAGAAATTTAAAAATATTTTCACTTTCATGTGGGAAAATATTTTCTCCATACAATAAAGCTTTGACAAAACAACAACTTCAACAATTACTTATATTCAAATAGCAATATAAAAATTCCAAATTTTGTTTTAAGATTAGTAGATGAATTGTCTATTTATCTTTCAAAGTTAGAATCTGACATTCTCCATTTTACTTTCTGCAATGACAAAATAAAAAATATAGATTTTTGCATAATTATCTCCAATGTAAAATTCTTTTTGCTGTGGTATATCTTCAATATACCTTTTTCATGTTTCTTTATTATGTTGTCCCTCATCATTCTAATACAATAACATATTTTTAAAAGACTGAAAACATCTTCCATCTGTTTTTAAAAAATTCCAGTTGCAGTAAACTGTGACTTATGTACCTTAATCAGCAAATAAAAATTACTGATCTTCAAAATCTCTGATCAACATACTAATGATTAATCATAATAGGCTACACCATCTTTCTTTTATCTTACTGAATTTTTACAAGTGGACCTAATGTACAGTAATATGTAAGGCCTAGTAATATAAACACAATAAAGCAGATTGGATATAATTTGTACAATTCATCCACAACCATAATAAGAAATTTGACAGTCCATTGCACATTAGGTATCAATAGAAACAAGGCCACAAATGTCCTGCTTTTTACTATTATTTCAATATAATCATAACACATGATTATAGTAAAACAACTGGGTGACCTTTTTACCTTACTGCTGAAAGCTTATCTCCTTTTCTCCAATCCCAAAGAATAACAGTGTGATTGTCATCTATTCCAACTGAAGCTAAACGTTTGCCATCAGCTATAAAACAAAGTATAAAGCACTGTTTTATAAACAGCAATACTTACAAATTATGGCAATAAATACGGGGATCATTTTGAATATCTAAACTCTCATTGTCACACATTTGTATATCACCAGTAACTGTCTTCATTGCTATTTGACTCCAAATATGCACTTTTATTTTTTTCAATCATTCTCCATCATTTCAAGGCCTAAAAGGTCAGTGTCATTTGCATATGGACTGCTTCATTTTCCAGATTTATCTCTGTATACATTTGGTAACTTAATAATAATCATAGTATGCTATTAAAATGATATGCTGTATTTCTCAGGCAAATCTAGCTTATTTACCAAATTTCCTGAACCACTTAGACATTCCAATAGTACTATGTCTAATATAATTGCAATGTACAAAAATGCAACTTAAACTCAATAAAAATAGATAAATATTGAATAGCAAAAACAAAAATCACATCGTGCACCTAACAAACAAATATTTAAGGACACCTATACTGTATCTCTTCATATATGTAAACATTTTGAAGAATGCCTCACATAATAACTGATGAAATTTAAAGGCAGGCACTTCTGATGCCGAAATTTGAAAGCGAGATTTGTGACGATTACTTTAAACAGTTTAGAAATTTAACGATTTCTCTAATTCAATCATATGCTTATTTGATTGTTTATTTGTGCCCTATGACTATCATTAAGTGTTGTACCTTATGATTCTTGATGAACGTATCTTTTCTTTTTTGTACACTGAGATCATATGCACCAAGACAAATTCCTTGTGTGTCCAATCACACTTGGCCAATAAAAAATTCTATTCTATTCTATTCTATTCTATTCTATTCTATTCTATTCTATTCTATTCTATTCTTGTTTTTAAAAGATATATTTTTTCAAACTAATTTTTTTTAAAAAAATTCAATAGTGGTGAAGTATATGACAGAAATGATGCTTTTGTTATATTTCAATGTTTTTTCATTGGCATTGATCATTGATCATTCTCAACTATTATGGTCATTAACTTATTCTCAATATTTAACCAATTTAAGACCAATGCTATTATCTACATCTGCCCCAATTAGTTTCTATGCAGGCAGTTGTCTCCAGTTGATGATCGGAGATTCTGCTCCTTTGGCCATCAAAGACCAACATTTTAGGAAGAGATGGGCCTCATAAGGTTAGGCAGTGAGAAACTGAGATAATTTCATTATATGGTTGCTGAAGAGAATCCAATGCCAATGACTACAGAGATACAAAAGACAACATTCTAATAATATCTCTCCTTCACACACCATCAAATACACATCTGCCCTTAGTGTTAACAAAATTAATCACATTTATGTAGCCTACACTTTCACAAAAATATGATAGCCATACATACCTGAAAAATCAACAGCACAAACGCCAAACTGGTGATAGCCCTTTAATACCGACAGAGGTTTGATTGTCTCTGTATCCCAAACATGGGTTGAGCAATCCCGGCCAACCTTATATAAGAGATTGAACACATACACTTACTTTATTAAACTTACTAGTTTTTTTTATTATATCCAATTCCTAACCATGCCAGTCATTCGTATTACAGTATTTTACTCCTATTTCCATGTCTTTCAGAAAACTTGCAAAACGTGGCTGCTCAAGAAGGCCTTTTAAGTCTGATTAATATGGAGCCATAACTCTGGCATTAATTATTGCATTCTATATTCTTATGATTATTATTTTTACTTTATAATGTGTTTAATTTGTCAATACCTCTACATTCTCTAGAACACAGGTATCAAACTTGCGGTGTCATGTTGCTGTCACGTGACATTTTGCAACATTTTCCCCCTTCACAGAGCTGGGCTGGGTGTGGCCTGCATGTGATACATCTGGCCCACAGGCCGCCAGTTTGACACCCCTGTTCTAAAGTCTATTTGGAATAAGGCAATAGATAAATTGTGCAAATAAGTAAGTAAATGTTAGCTTAGAAAACACAGCACTGTTTTTTCTTGGGATGATTCTGTCTGTCATTATAAATTATTGTTGTACAATTTTGAAAATAAACTTTGTAAGGTATATTATGTTACTTAAAACAACCACTAGATTAACAATTTCTAACAATTGTTTAGAACACAGAAATTACTCTATTTGACCATAGGCATCCAAGACAAGATAATATTAAAATTGTGACACTTTCAGCACATAATAATGCAAATGGTATTATTATATAAGAAGATTATGACATATGATGCCACTATATAAACTTCATCATTTACATCAGCATCAACATGTCCTGTAGATGTCATCTTTTACCTTCTTTGATCCAACCACTGACATCTATGCAGTGGATTCAACCCACTGGTTCTAATCAAGGATAGGTCCACCCATGTATTTTATGAAGTTCTGTGTATCCAGCTGCTTTAGTATTTTTCAGTGGAAAAGCTCCCACACATACACAGAACATTTTCCTTTGCAGGAAAAATATGCTTCTGATTTCCAGAAACTCCTATTTTTATATAGCCCAAGAATCATAGCATAAGAAGCCCAAACACATTTTCTACAACTGAAGAATATTGATAGGAATATTAAAAATCCATTATAGACTGACTGCACTGAAATAATAACTCTAGATCTCTAGTTCTTCCATACATCCTACCTGGCCTGTGGCCACATAGTCCTTTAAAGGGTGAATAGCAAGGCATAGGATATCATCATCATGACCCAAATAAAAGCGCTGTGTGTTTTGTTGCCGATTGTATACTATGCCCACTGCTGCAACATGGTACACAATTTCTCCAGTTTGAGTGTAAAATAAATTACTCCGACAGTCATAGCCTCTGTAACTAATAAAACAACATGAAATTAAAGTAACATGTATCTTAATGCAATACATATATACATGGATCATGCTATTCCTCTTCAACATAAGCCACATTGTATTTAAATGCAGAAAAAAATAATCAGAAGCAGGAGAGAAGAAAGAAAAAAAGGAAACCTAAGTAAACTTAGTTTGTGCCAATATTATTCACCATAACTTTCTATCCCTATTTTTGCTTTCATTAGGTTCATACCTTGTCTTTTGTTCTCTAAGTATCTCTCTCTCTTTTTGAAGATCTCATCAACTTCATCTAAACACAGCTTTCCCAGTTTTCCTCTTCCCCTCAAACTGTTCTTTCTTTTTTCATAACACTGCATTTTTTGTATGTGGTCTAGTGATTTCTCTTTCATTTATCTACCATTCATTCTTGACCATATTTCTTTCTGTTTTATCACACATTTTTCCTGGCTTATCCATTCTCCAAGTGGGTGAACGCTCCTATATACAAAAAGCTAAAGGTTTCCCTATCAATCCGGTACTCATCTCTGTTTCTTTGGAGCATTGTTCAAAGACAATTTCCATGGTCATGTAGCCTGCCAAAGGAGCATGGAATGCTGTTACCTTCCCACCGAAGTGGTACCTATTAATCTATTCATATTTGCATGCTTTCAAACTGCTAGATGTGCAGGAGCTAGGGCAAGTAGAGGGAACTCACTCCGTGGCGCAGAGATCAGGTCTCGAACTAGGGCTGTCAGCTCTGTGGTGGGTTTCTACCAGTTTGCCCTGTAGTGGCGGTGGTGGGAAGCTCCGCCCACCCACCTGGACGTCATCATGTACGCTCTGTGCATGCGCAGAAGCACCATGTGCGTGCGCTCACAGTTCTGAACCGGTAGCGAAGGTAAGTGGAAACCACTACTGTGTCAGCTCTTCAGCTGACAAGCTCAGCATCCTTAACTGCTGAATCATTGCGCCCCTACTCCTACGTGCCAAATTGGGTATGTCTCATAGAATAACAAATCAAACTAAGTTATATCAGTAATTTCCCTTTGAACTGTTTGCCTTGTTTAAAAAGGTTATCTAAGTTACTGCTTTCAACTTAAACCTACTTCCCATTAACTATTAGGACAACATTCACTATCTTGACCTGTTTTTAACAATAACTCATGAATTTAAAACAGAAAAACTATTGTTTTGTAGAAGAAACATGCAAACACAGTACATTTGCCTATACAAGCTTCCTTCTTCATATTGTTATATTGGGTATGTATTGCAAGAAATGTGCAAAGAAAATCTGAGAAATTATACTCTGGAAAAACAATACTTTCTCCCAGTAGTATAATTCCATTCGAAATAAACCCACGAGGTTGCTTTTAATTAAAAACAAAATAGAACAGCCAGTTGTAGAATTCATCCTTGAGAGTCCAAATCTGAATAAATACATAATATGTATCATTCCCTTTTAGGAAAGAAAAGAAAGAAAAGAATAGAAAAGGGAAAAGGAAAGGAAAAAAGAAAAGATTTACACACCCGTGAACAAAATGCAATCTTATACTATTGATGGGAGCCCTCTCTCTTCTTTTTGAGGCTGCAGTTTTTCGTTTTTCTTTGCATTGCTCTTTAAGATGAGGTAGATCTTCTTTGTAAACCTTAGCAGAGAAATACAAAGATTTTCTGTCACTGTGCATATTTGAAAAACCAATCACTCTAAGGAGTAGAAGTTTTCTATATGAACATCATATATATGCTGAACATAGTTGCAACATTGTTAAAAAACTATTCCGATTAAATAAATTATTAGAATAAAAATTATAAGTAATTACTGTGAAAGCTGAATATGCAAATGGTTTGCAAGCCCTAGGAATGAAAGTCAATAGCATAAAAAAAAACCCTGAGGTTAAGATTAAACATAATAGGAGGGTCAAACCACAACTATCTGCTCAAGAACTGAAAATGAAGATCTTGAACTAGTGGAATGATCTTAGTTCCATTTTAGGCATGAAAAACAACTGGGTGACAATTGGGGCAATCACTCTTTCAGTCCAACCCATCTCATAGGGTTGTTATGGGGAAAATAGGAGGAAGGAACATTATACATGTCTATGGCCTGAGTTATTATTTATAAAAATAATAAAGGTGGGATAAAAAATAAAGAAATAACGAAGTGTTAATATTAAATATTTGGGATAAGAGCTGAAATTACTTTTAAAAGTCAATAAATGGGATATGTTTAAAAAATGACCTAGCTGTATGTAGCAAGTGCATTTCTCTATTTTTAAAAATCCGTTTGTGATTATAGCAAAAAGTTTATCCAGTGATACACTACTTCAGGGGACATAATTTCAGGGGGCTACCTTTAATTGTCTTGAATTTGGAAGATGCTTCATAGGCACTCAATATGATATGGCTAGATAAGAACTTTTATTGCATACTATAACAAAACCATTTAAAGCAGTTGATTAACCTCTGCCAATATGACAATGCTATTCCTTCTTATACCTTCTATAGTTTAAATTGGGCACTTCTTCCTTTTTCATGACTTAGCAGAATCTTGCTTTGTATGTCTCATGCTGGGTGGCATTTGGTTATTAACATAAGGTAGGTAGTAAGAAAGTCTAGTGCCCAACATCTCCAAAATCAACTTCTTTTCCATATTCCATCCCCTCCCTCTTCAGACTATACAGAATCAACAGGCAGACAGTTGATTCCATGGCAGAAAAGTAACTCAAGCATAATTGTGGTATTAATATTTTAGATGCAGCCAGGATTATTAGGACAAGCCGAATCAGTCTAGGGGGTTTCTAGCCCATTCCTTAATGTATAAGATAATACCTGTCGTCGATAAGTGATCTGAGTCTCTTGCTCAATTTCAGAGTCCAGCTCTGGAACATCAGATTGATCAGAATCTGATTCTTCACTATTGGAGTCAATCATGCTTTCTATAATACAAATAAAATATAGAGAAAATACTGAAATAGTAAAATCAAAGTCAAGTCAAGAAGTATACATATTCCCACAGAAGCAAATTCTATGGAGGTCCTTCAAAGTATGAACATAACTTTTCCACATGAGAAAAAAAGGTAAGATAACAGAAACATGAAAGGTTGGGAAACAAGCAGCTACAGTAAATGGCTGTTAACTCAAAAAAGATAGAAGGTGATGGCCAGTATTCCGGGATACTGTACTGTTCTCCAGAGTTAAGAATTTCTTCAAAGAATAACATACACACCCCCTCTTATTTTTCTGTAGTAAATTTATGTCTGCTTGTAAACATGCAGGAGGGAGAAAGTTTAAATGTTATAAATAATACATAACCTCAGATCTAAATTTCCCCTTTACTACTACTCTCATTACAAAAGGAGAGCTCACCCTTGATGGTTATCAATATCTATACATGTTCGGCAATACTGCTGACCATGGTTAAGTCACCAAAGTTTTCTGTCAATATCAGAACTAAGTTGCAACCCAGCTGGACCAATTATAAAAGTCCTCAAAATACAACAGCAACTGGGGCCAGAATTTCCATCACTAAATGATGAGATTGCAAAACTCAACATCACATGGTTGAATTGCTTAATGATGGCAATCCTGGTACTTCTTCTTATGTAGTTAACCAAATCCCTCTGATCAATAGATTCCCATTAGATTATTACTTTTTCTCATTTTAGACTATTAACTTGATGAGAATATTGCAATTTCTTGTACTGAATAGATGAAAATGAACTGCTCCTGTGTTTTATAAGAAAGGCCAATTAAAGCGTCTTTACAAGGATATTGTTTAAAACTTATTTCATTGTAATAGTGCCACTATATAGCCAATCTTTTCTGGATAAGCTATATTTCCTAAAGATAGAAAACAAGAACCAAGACAGGAATAAGAATCATGTAATCTGGTGGAAAATAAAAAAAAAGAGCAAATTACAGTCCAGAACACTTGCAGAAATCCAATTCACTGGATTTTAAAAATTAGAAGTCTATATCTAGTATTTATGAAATAAATTTTCAATCATTGTTCCGTACTGTTCTGGAATATTTTAGTGCGACACTCATTTTTGTAATCTATTCCTGGCATTTAATATGACTTTTAAAATATTTTGTTATTAGTCAGCTATAGAAGGGGGAGAAAAGAAATGTCTAGATAAATAAATACCAATGTTACACAAATATGGAAAACAGCAAAAAAACAAAACTTAGGGGGGAAAAAGCCTCAAAAGATATGAAAAATAGCTGAAATATTGCCCATCTCAAAAGAAATTCATGTTGAAATCATTACTAGCAATATTATGTCATTGTTGAAATCATATTAATTTGTATATATTCCCTCACCTTGCGGTGCTATGTGAAGAGCATCTTTCAACTTTCTTTCAGGAATAAATTTCCACTGGAAAACAGAGTGGTCTGCTCCACCAATAGAAATAACCCATTGATAATCATGTGACCACCTGACATTTGTCACGTGTGCTGAATGACCAAAGTATTTCTTAAACTTTGCCCCTATTAAAAAAATATAGGTTCATTACATTTTGAAGTATAGATCACACAATTTATCTAATGCAGTGTTTCTCAAATGGGGTTCTTAACAGACTTGGGACCCCAGGCCTGGACACATCACCAGGTCTTCATGGTCTTACAAAAGGCCAGCAGGATCAAGTTCATCCTGATCTCTGAAGGGAGATTGTAATATATGTTTTTTAATTGTGAGCCATCCAGAGTCATTTGCTGAGATGGGCAGCTATAGCAATCAATCAATCAACCAACCCACCAACCAACCAAACAAACAAAGAATGTTCCAGAAGTCAGATCTATGGCTGAGAGGACATATCTCCTAGTCATCACCAGCCAACATTCCTGGATTGATGGGACTGTAACAAGGCCACCTACTGGACTGAATGAGATGGGTAGAAACAACTGGGAAAAGATAAGATTGTCTCAGGTAACCTCATACCAAGCTATGAAGAGCTTTAAAGGCAATATCCAGCACCATGAATTGCACCTGGAAATACACTAGACAATAGACAACCAATGCAACTCACACAGTAGGGGTATTACAAGTGTCGAATATCCAACAAGTTGAAGCTTGTGAATACTTTTCAAGGGCATCTCTATGTACAGTGCATTGCAATAATCCAGATATTTAAGACCACAAAACACAGTAAGGGTAGTTTTCACTTAACAATCACAATTGAGACTAGCAAATGAAACTCTGGCCACTCTGAAAGCTCATCACTGTATGACAAGAATTACTAGTCTCTATATCAGGAACATATTTTCCCTCTTTATTAAGGTTACATGACTTATAACGGAATTATTACTTTTGGATTGCCTTTAGTTTCTTTAAATTTGAATAAATCTTAACAATCAGTCTCTTTTTCTTTCTTTCATTTTAAGCATGTATAGTCTTAATATAGTCCACTGAAGTTGGGGCGGGCAATTAACTTAAATGAATAAATACTATAGAATCCCAAGAAATACTGAAGTCTAAAAATGATACAACCTATTATCAGAGAGATTTGCATATTTCCAATCAATCTGTGGCTAGTTTAACAATTAAATTCCTTAGTAAATGAGCCACAAAGGTTACATTAGGTTGATTGAGTCTGTGCTGCATCCAAACCTCTCTGAGCCTTGTAAGGGGATTTATTTTAAGCTCCAACTGGATCCAATGTTTAGGAGTATCACCCTGATCTAACACGTTGTGAAACCTGTATCTTTTATGGATGTGTGTGTTTCAGCTGACACAAGTGACAAAGCCTTATCTATCTCCTTCCCACCAGCCCATATTTCTTTTAGTCAGAACTGATCTCTTGAAAAGACATAACTTTGGTTTACTACCTTATAAAACTTATTTCCATTAGAAGTACTTTACAAAAAATGTTACCTTTTCTTAAACATGGATACCGAAAGAGTTTTACTGTTCCATAATCATCAGCTGTAACAAGAACCTGACCAACGAAATTTGCATCAACAGAATTTATATCATTGATCTCTGAATATTTAGGCCATATTCCGTTAACTTCAAGGCCTGAAACTGAAGTCCATGAAGCCCACTGGATGCCCTTTAACTCTTCTTTATTCATCACTTCTTTTCCACCTAAACAGAAAAAGATATCTACTTAATGATGCTTGTCAATTATAAAAAAATAATTACTTTTAAGTAAATTCTGAATTTCAGAATTGGTTTATTTCACATGAAGAGTCTTAATGAAGTTTTAACCAAGCTGAGAAAAGGATCTTCTTTCTCTTTATAAAGAAAACACTGAAAGAAAAAACAGTAAATAGCACATTTGTTAAAGATAGTTAACAATATTAAAAACATTGTTAAACAGGAAGAAAGAACAACTAAAACTGTGTAAGCTTAATATTATTTGAATTGGAAGTAGATGCCAATATACTTATTCCCAAGAAATACTTATGCAATATTGTAGTCTAAGGTATTCCAAAATGTATGCTACCTCCAGCCTATTTGAGTTTCAGTTCAAGTGCAGGAATTTTGTTTTGTTAACACATGTTTAAAGTTTAGCATACTTTTTGAACACAGCTATTGTGTTCAAAAAGTATTCTGTTACAAATCATAAAGTTAGCCAGTAAACTGAGTGATTTATGCTTTTATATTTGTTATTCTCAAATAGGGTTAAGCTTGATGAGAGTTGTTAGAGCAATAATCACTACAGTTCCTATGAATATTTCACTAGAAATATGGCATATTAGGCAGCTCAACACACAATTCACTTCTTTTTCTCTTGGATTATATAACAGTAGTAAAATATCTCACCAGGCATTCTATAAAAAAGACGTTTTCCACTACCATCATTGGTTTGCAAATATTTACTGTCTAAAGACCAGTCCATATGGGTTATAAAACTTGAGGATCCAACACATTCTCCAACCTTTTTATATCGTTGAATAACACCATAAATGTCAACAGAGCTGTCATTGGAGCCAACTGCAAGGAAATTTCCATCTGGTGAATATTTTAATTCATGAATAGCTTCCTTCCTATCCTTAATGTGAACAACTTCTGTCATATCTCTGTAACACAGAAAATAGATAATATTGATTAAAGCTACATTTAAAAAGATTAATCTCTGTTGAATCTCTGTTACCTCATGGATATATCTATGTATTGCAATAATGTGGAAATAGATGGCCATTGACTTCCGGGATATTTTTTATAATTTTTTGTTATTTCTTAAATCATAGGCAGGATGCCTTAAGTATTAGCTTTCATGAAGTGACAATGAAAGCAGTTATATCACCTTTCAATCCACTTTTGTGAGCTTCCTTGCACTTCTAGTTGGCCTTTGTGTAACATAGAAAGTTGGATTAAAAGGTTGTGCATGATCCAGTACAGCAGTTCTTATGTTCCTTATTCCCCATATAAACACTCATTAAGCCTTTCATCCAAGTAGAAAAATATAAAAGCCTGCCATGAATTCTAAACAACTATACTTACCGATCTGAGTATTTTTGAAATGCCCTCCCCACAAAGGTTTGACTGATGTTTAATAGTATTTTAATCATATATTAACGGTGTATTAATTCATATTGTCCTAAGATATTAATTATTTGTCTTGCTGCTGCCTAGTTTGTATAGTGTTTTTATCTTGCATTTTATTTGGTTTTACTGTATATCTTTTGTTGAACTGGATTACTTCTTCACATGTGTGTGCATGCATGTGCACATGTACAGTATGCACACATGCTTACTATAACCCTAAAATCTTTGACTACTGGATAGTTTAAAAATAAAGTAAATGAAACAATCAGATTAAAGCATAAAAGTGATGATCTTGCAGAAAAATAAAATAAAATTCTTACTAATCAAGACTACAGAAAACAACTTTCTGCAATATATATATATATATATATTCTACATTCCACAGTGGCACATACAGTATGGGCATTTTAAGCAATTGCATTAAAAATGAGTACAAATGGAGAAAAAAAGGATGTACTACTTATGTCATGCAGCTAGCCAGCAGGGGTTAAGAAAATTACTATTCATTGGGGAAAGCAAAGTTTATTTTATGTTAAAAGCTCCAAAAGCATAACCTACCTAACACGAAGTACTGTAAAAGAACCATCTTTCATTCCAAGAGCAAGATGAATTCCATCAGTGCTAACAGCTGCACAACGAATGGGTTCTTCCATGTTACACCGTGCAATTAGTGCATGATCTATAAGGCTCCATATTCTATAAGAAATGTATTTCGTGCAAACAATATATTATTGCCTTTGCAGCAGAAAACAGAACTGATTTTCCCTTTACAAGCAGATAATTTTTCTTCTTTGTCTTCTAAATCAGACTGATATTGAAAGTTTATTCCCATCATCTCAAAATATATTTGAGTACTGAAGTGCAGTGATCCCCAACCAGCTTAGGTAGCGGTAGTGGTGAAGTGGGGTGGCGGGAGAGGGGATTGTTTCACAAGTGTGTTGCTTTCACAAATGTAGTTTCACGCATGTGTGCGTGTGCACTCGCCCACTTCTGCGGCCTGGTTCTGAATGGGCTGTGGCCGAGACTGCGGGGTTGGGGATCCCTGCTGTAGTGCATAGCTCTCTGGCTGTATGGTTATTATCTAATTGCTATGTCTGACTGCACGTCAATTTTTACTCAGTTCAAATTAGCTATACTATTATTACCGCTCTAAAAACATTAGTCCTTGCAACTGCTTGCTGTCATGCTATAATTTTCTGTTGTGGTGGGGTTTTTTGCTAATCCTTAAGCACTTGTTATATACTTTTTGATAGTGTATGTGTCTATATTTTATTTCTTTTCCTTTTTCCCTTTTCTGTTCTCATTTAAAAGCAATAAAAAGTATATTAAAAGGTATGCTATTATTACCACATATTGAAAATCTATCTGCCATGTCAGGTAGCAATTATCTAATTATTCCACTTACTAGTCAGCCAGCTGCATAATACATTTACAAGTTATGCACAACTAGGTACAATTCATGCAAAGAATTAACCTGATAAGGAATGAATGTGGGTGAGCCATTGGAAAGAAAAGGAAGATATATGGCACACGCCCACATCTGATTCAGTCTGTTAAACATGTACAACATAGGAACACTGACATAAATTTCACCTTATTTTATGAGCATTCAGTTCCAAAAGGTTTAATAGTCACGTTGTGGCATCAAAAGCTGATTTTACAATAAAGCAATAATTTTACTGGGCAGTAATTTGTATAATAACTGTATAATGTATAATGATTTATATAATTAGTTTGTATTTTAGAATTCAAATAACACTTTATAGAATCTTGTATCTTTTTAGAAATCCATGAAGCTAACCTAACTGATCGATCATCACTCCCAGTTACGGCTAATGGTTTTGTAGGATGAACTGCCAGGGCCCAAAGCTCTCCTTCACAGTGTCCTTGCATAATAAGAAAAGGCTTATTGCGTTCATGCACCACAATTTCAAAAATTTCACTGTCCTGTGTTCCAACTAGAATGTGATCTCCTCGCCAACAAACACTCCTTACTGACAGACCTAGGAAGAAGTAAAACAATTGTTCAAGCACAGGTTTTATACTCAGTGTAATTACTATTAGATCTTCAAAATTGCTATTCAAGATAGCAGACACTAATTAAATTACACATAATGATTAACCCCAAAGAGAGATTTTATCTATAACAAATATAGCATGCACAAATGTATTACAGCTGTGCATGTGTCTCAAAAATTGCTTTTTATCCAAGCAGTTTGCCTTTTATCAGTCTGCCATACACCTGAAGAAAAGATGGTGCTACTTTAAAGAATGTACTCAGTAAAGTTAATGCAACTTTTTAAATCATGTGACTTCCTCTCCCCGCCCCCCAATTCTTGTGCTTGTGCAGGGTCCTACTACTTTTTCCAATTTATTTTTTAAATGGCTCCAGCCTTAACACCAATATCGACCTTTCTCTGTAAGATGTTATGTTATGTTGGGCAAATCGGTAGTGGCGGTGGCGGGAGGCTCTGCCCACCTGCCCAGATGTCATCACGGATGCTCTGTGCATATGGAGAAGGTTCTAAACATGCGCAGAAGCGCCGCATTCCAACGAAGCAAGCACGCACACATGCACGCTCCCATTTCTGAACCAGTAGCAAAGGTAACTGGAACCCACTACTGATGTTATGTATATACTGTATGAACAAGTTAGAGGTCACTCAACTTCTACAAAGTTCAACAGAAATAATTCCTAAGTATAGTACATATGTGTGTAACCTAAGAAGCCTTGCTTTAGCTAAACTCCTATATGTTTGGAGAATAAATTTGCTCATTTAACAATATGTCCAAAGTGATCTGTCCAGTATTCCCATTCCAAGGCTCTAATTTAGACTCTAAAATCTGTCTGCAAAATGTTTCAATAGTCAACAGAAGAAAACTGAGAGAGGAAATTAAAGATACAACAAAATAGAGCAGCATCAATAGGTATGAAGAAGAAAGTCTAAGTTGAGCTAAAGAATGTAGACTGGCAGCCAGCTTGGATTACTGAATGGCTTTTCCTACAGAAGAAAAAGAAAGAAAGAAAAAAAAGAAAGAAAAGATTTTTTTTTCAAATTTGTGAGATATGCTCAAAAACAGGGGTTAAATGCTCCCAGTTCAGACCGGATCGTCCGATCCGGTAGTGATGGCGGTGGGTGGTTTGGAGAACCGGTAGCAAAAATCCCTGCACCACCACCACCCCGCCCATGCCCAGCTGATCCACACAATCATCAGAGGCTGTTTTTTTTTACTTTTAAAAGCATTTTTTCTACAACCTCTTTGACCAAACAAATGCTTTTAAAAGTAAAAAAAAAGTCTCTGATGATCGCGCGGCTCAGCTGGGATCGTCAGAGGCTTTTAAAAGCATTTTTTTTTCTACAACCTCTTTGGCTGAAGAGGTTGTAGGAAAAAAAAAATGCTTTTAAAAGCCTGTGACGATCCCAGCTGAGTTGCCTAATCATCAGAGGCTTTTAAAAGCATTTTTTTACAACCTCTTCGGCCGAAAAAATGCTTTTAAAAGTTAAAAAAAAAGTTGGCCACGCCCACCCAGTCACATTACCCCCCCACACACACCAAGCCACGCCCACAGAACTGGTAGTAACAAATTTTACATTTCACCACTGCTCAAAATGATTGAGCAAAGTTACATTAATTTGTTTTTACCCCAAGTAGCTTGTTAAATTATAAAAGGATGCGTATTTGATATCTGTTTAAACCCAAATTTCATTACAATCATGTACATTATCGCAGCCTTCTGTCAAAACGCTAAACCTAGTAGAAATATTTTGGCAGACTTCTAATGAGAATCCTATTGAGGATTTGCCTTATGTAATTAGCTTAATTGTACCAAAGTCATAATCCATCAAACAGAATGTTCCCTTCATGATTTTCTTCATATTCCAATTATCATACCTCCACAGTTTCTCAGTGATTAAAAGCATTAGTAAGCATGTTTTGTTATGACTCAGTAACAGCAGTATTGCAGTATAATAGTTTTAAAGAACATCAGAGGGGGAGGATAAGTAGAGGCCGACTGAAAATATGAGCAAAACTATAACTACATTGATTTAAACACAAGTGGCAAAACCATTTCATGCATGAAATATATCACAGTCTTATTATTATCCCAGATGCTTTCCCAGCTTGGCAAAGCAAAGCTTAAATCTAAATTATATATGGATTTTCATAAATAAATGAATGAATGAATGAATGAATGAATAAATAAATAAATAAATAATTTTATTTCTATACCGCCCTTCTCCCGAAGGACTCAGGGCAGTGTACGGTGGATCACTTTAAAGGTGGTGACCAACACCCGGAAGACCACTGAGAGCCAGTGCAGCTTGCGCAGGAGGGGTGTCACGTGGGCACAATGGGTTGCGCCTATAACCACCCGTGCAGCCGGATTCTGGACCAGCTGGAGCCACCGAGTGCTCTTCAAGGGGAGCCCCATGTAGAGAGAATTACAATAGTCCAGCCAGGAGGTGACAAGGGCGTGAGTGACCATACGCAAGGCATCCCGGTCCAGAAAGGGCTGCAACTGGCGAATCAGGTGAACCTGATAAAAAGCCCCCCTGGCCACGGCCGTCATATGCTCTTCTAAAGACAGCCGTGCATCCAGGAGGATGCCCAGATTGCGATCCCTCTCTGTGGGGGGCAGAGATTCACCCCCAATAGTCAGCGATGGCACCACGCCCTTGTTACCTCCCGGTTGGACTACTGCAATGCTGTCTACATGGGGCTCCCCTTGAAGAGCACTCGGAGGCTCCAACTGGTCCAGAATGCAGCCGCGCGGGTGGTTATGGGTGAAACCCGTTGCGCCCACATGACACCCCTCCTGCGCGAGCTGCACTGGCTCCCAGTGGTCTTCCGGGTGTGATTCAAGGTGTTGGTCACCACCTTTAAAGCACTCCATAGCATAGGACCCGGGTACCTTCAAGACCGTCTTCTGCCACCAATAGCCTCCCACAGGCCAGTCCGCTCCCACAGAGAGAGTCTCCTCAGGGTGCCATCGGCCAAGTCATGTCGGCTGGTGACACCCAGGGGAAGGGCCTTCTCTGTGGGAGCCCCAGCCCTGTGGAATGAACTGCCCCCGGAAATTCGTAAGATTTCTGATCTCCGGGTATTTCGCTGCGCACTCAAGACCCTATTGTTCCGCCAGGCTGGGTTAGCAACATAATTTTAAATTGGATGTTTTAAATTTTTGGGGTTTTAAATTAAGCCAAATTTATTTAATACTTTTAAATTATTTTAAATTGATGTTTATTCTGTTTTTAAATAGGCTGTACACTGCCCTGAGTCCTTCGGGAGAAGGGCGGTATAGAAATAAAATAATAATAATAATAATAATAATAATAATAATAATAATAATAATAATTATTATTATTATTATTATTATTATTATTATTATTATTATTATATCGGGACGCCGGAAGCCACAGCCACTCAGTCTTGGAAGGGTTGAGTCTGAGCCTATTTCTCCCCATCCAGACCCACACGGCCTCCAGGCAGCGAGACATCACATCAAGGGCATCGTTGGGGTGGTCTGGGGTGGAGATGTACAGCTGAGTGTCATCAGCGTACTGATGGACTCTCACCCCAAAACCACAGATGATCTCACCCAGCGACTTCACATAAATGTTGAACAGAAGGGGCGAGAGGACCGACCCTCGCGGCACTCCCTATGCGAGGTGCCTTGAGGTCAACCTCTGCTCCCCTGCCAATACAAACTGTGAACGGTCGGAGAGGAAGGAGGAGAACCACCACAGAATGGTGCCCCCTATTCCTAACCCCCTCAACCGCTGCAGCATGATACCATGGTCAATGGTATCAAAAGCTGCTGAGAGATCTAATAGGACCAGGACAGTGGAGCAACCCCTGTCCCAACCCCTCCAGAGATCATCCACCAACGCAACCAATGCCGTTTCTGTGCTGTACCCCTGCCTGAAGCCCGACTGGTATGGGTCCAGATAGATAGCTTCATCCAGGTGCCGAGGAAACTGTCGTGCCACCACACTCTCAACAACCTTCACCACAAAACGAAGGTTGGAGACCAGACGGTAGTTAGCCAATTCAGCCGGGTCCAGGGAAGGCTTCTTGAGGAGGGGCCTTACCACCGCCTCTTTCAAGGTGGCGGGAAAGACACCCTCACTCAAAGAAGCACTTATAATCCCCTGGAGCCAGCCTCGTATAACCTCCCGGGAGGCCAGTACCAATCAGGAGGGACACGGGTCCAATAAACACGTGGCGGCACTAATCTCACATGCTCACACTCGATGCTGACTATAATCAGGGCTAGGAAACATTATTCTATCACCAACAGAGTGCAAAGAACAACCAGTAGAACTATCTATTGATGAAAAAGGGCCACTACTCTGCTGCCCAACTCCAGCTCTGAAAGTTATTTATTTGGAACACGATCTGATTTACTGGTAGGAACATGTTTTTTGGTTTTTTTCTACTTCACATTTAAAAAAAACTATCTCTTAAATAAACTGATTAAAATAATCCTTCTTTTTTTTCTTTTTTTTACCTTTATACCCCTGGTCGGTTTCCCTGAGATCAATCGCAGTAATGGGTTTAAAATTTAAATCCCAAAGGCGAATGCAGCCATCCCTGCCACCAGTAGCAAAGCCTTCTTCACATGCATTCATGCTGAAAATTCCTGCCTAGCAGAGAAAAAAGCCCACATATTTAATTAGAGGTTGCATCTAAAAAGTAGAGTCACTTTCACATCAAGGAACATGATAATTCAAATAAGATAAATGTTTTTTTGTTTATTATGTTTCAGAATAACTAAACTAATAAGAGATATTGTATCTTAAAATAGAAAATAACAATTATATGCATGTTGGTATTTCTGGAAAATCCTTCCTTGAAAGTATTACATAATTGCAAACATAATTGCATTGACAGCTTTCCATAATTCTTTAATAATCAACTAACCAAAATAAAAATATGCAAGTGTGTCTTTTTAGTAGCACTTTCTATTATCATATCTGTTTCATTTAAGTTAATATTAAACCAATTGTTTTAGTGTCATATACAGTAGCTCAATTTTTTTAAAAAAATTTCTAGTTACAATAACTAGACAGAGAAATTAATCACAGATCAACTAATTACAACTTGCATGAGCTCTTTATATGTAGATAATAGATTTTATGTACTAGCAACGCAGGTATTCCTAAGTGAAAACTGTTATAATCAAATTATCTTTCACATAGTATGTAGAATTATTGCTAGAGGACAGTCTTTTTTTGTAGTATATCTAACACTACAAGTTCAACAATGCACTTCTTGAGAAGAGCTGTTCCTCTGGGCCAACTGCAAAATCATTTAGAAGCAACCAAAAATGTCCTTACTGAGAATAGAATATCAGGGCTAATTTGATAATTAAGGAACTGTCCCAAAATGTTCTGTCCCGTGCAAAAACATATAAAATTGCATGACAGTTCAGAAACAGAAATGTTGAGGGAAAAACAAACTGCAGATAATGCAACTGTATCACAACCACAGGAAAATATGAATGATTTCAAATCTAAACAATCTACATTTTAAGTTATAACAACCCATACATCCACAAAGGAACATAAGAAGCATAACATAGCAGCAAACTATCTCAGAACATGTACTAGAGCACATATTATATTATTAATTTAACCATTAATTTAAACAATTAGTTAAAAAGATGCACTTGAGTGTTTGAAATTTATGTCTTATTGAAAAGCTTTTGTTCTTATATCACATTTAACATTCCAGCTTCCAAAATTATAATACTTTAAATATATTTGCATATACTCTCAGTTTCCTTTGACAAGGGTGAATAGGGTTACATTTTGAGCTGTCAAATCAGATCAAATAAAAGTAGAGTTTTTATAATGGTCAGAGCCCAGCATAAGGAACCATGAGTACAGTAATTAGAAAAGTATAAAGAATCAAAATTAAAAATCTAAAATAAAATATGTAAAGCAATAAGAGATAAAAGATATGAATTAAAAACTAACCATATATATATAAAGAGCAAGAATCTACAGCAAGAGTGTCAAACTCAAGGCCCATGGGCCAGATCCAGCCCACAGGATGCTTAGATCTGGCCAACGGGGCCTGGCTGGAAATATCAAAGGACCAGCCTGCAGTGCCTCTGCCAGCCAAAATGGGCCATGGGGGTGGGGGAACAGATAAGGCTGTGGAGGTCAAAAATAGGCTGCCGGGGGGGGGTACCCGGGGCTTCCGCGTGGCCCATTTTCAGCTGGTAGAGTGTTGCAGGAGGCCGTGGAGCCCAAAAACAGGCTGCAGGGCCACAGCCCAGGGCCTCTGCATGGCCAGATTTTGGCCAGGAGAGTGCTGCAGGAGGCCATGGAGGTCAAAAACGGGCTGCGCTGGGGCTGCGTGTGGCTTCCGTGTGGCCTTTTCAGCCAGCAGAGTGCTACAGACTGTGGAGGCTGAAAAAGGGCCACACGGTGGCTGTCTGGGGCCTCCGCACAGCCACTTTTCAGCTGGCAGAGTGCTGAAGCAGGCCTGCCTTGGACTGGATTACAATTATGTGGCCTCAAGTAAGTGCCTGACCTGGATAGAAAACAAGCAACATCCTATGTTAATACTACAGTTTAATGCCAGATTTTACATACTGTAGGTCCATTTAATCTACAATCAACAATCTATTCTGTATTCTATATTCTGTATTCTATATTCTGTATTCTATTTTGTATCTATAATTGACAGCCATTTCTACTTACTATCCTGGAAATTTATCTCTGCTGTTAGATCTTGTATTATCATGTTATTTATGTTATTGTATTTTTATTATTAGTTGAATAATAAATATACAATAGTATAAATAGATTTTCTGCCTGGAAAAGCAATTTAGTATTAAACAATGGGGTATAAATTTAGAAATAAAAAGTTTAGTAAAATATGAATAATAAGTAATAAATGTTTGCCAGTAATATCTGTTAAAAGAGATAGGAAACTGTAGAAAGAAAGACGAGAAGGGAAAAAATGCATCTTGAGCCTGTGTCAAACGCCCACCATGGCCACACTCACCCGGCCTCGCCCACCATGACCATGGCCAACTCTGGCCACCATCACCTTGGCCCCTCTGAAGTCAAATACATCCCTGATGCGGCCCTCAGTGAAATTGAGTTTTACACCCCTGATCTAAAGGAAGGAGTAGGAACATTATATGGATACAGAGAAGTTGAAAAATTAATTTGTGGAAGATTATATCTTTCATGTTACAAAGCACTCTAAAGTGGCAAACTGGATGATCATTAGGTCTGGTTTATAACTTAGGTCATCATCCAATGATTTTTGAGCACTGCTGCACAGAATCTGTGCAAAGTGAGGGCATCTGTGGACATGAAAATGGGATAACATCAAGTTGCTGCTCTTAAGCCCCTCTTTTCTTCAGGAAGGCTTGGAGTTCTGGCAAGACTCAATGAAGAATCAATGCAACATGGGCAGCAAAGCAGAGATACTATTTCTTTAGCAGGGAAACATCCTTTGGCTTGTCCAGTGAAAGAAACCAGCAACTGTTTCTCCTGTATGTCAGATAATGAACTTGGTCTATAATCATATTTCTCCTTTCTATAGATAGTATTTGGGTTTCTTTTGTATTGTATGCTAAATTTGGAGATGAATATTCATCAAGCTTTATTATAATTATGTGTGCAAGAGAGTTTACATAAGGCATTAACAGAAGCAAAAAATGCTGTTATTTAATTCTAAATGATTAAAAAAATCAAAATCATAAACTGCTTCAAGTCTGTTTAGATATTTACATAATTTATAAATAAATTGCCAAGCAACTCTGGCTGTTAACAAGTTAAAAGCCATTTTGGTCTAGTGATTAAGGTACCAGGCTAGGCCAGGAAACTGAGAATTCTAGTTCTGCCTTAAGTATAGAAGCCAGTTGGCAGATTTTGGGCCAGTCACTCTTTCTCAGCTGAACCCATCTCACAGGGTTTTGTCATGGGGAAAATGAAGGAGTATTAGGTATGTTCACTGCCTTGAGTTAGTTATGGAAATAATAAAGGCAGGATAAAACATATTTTTAAAGTATTAAAAATACATATTTTACTGCAATCCATTTACAAACCAGTGTTTTCCCTGCCTGTTTTTTTAAACTAAATATTTTTTAAACTAAAGGAAAAATAAAGATTGCCATATCAAAATTCTACTTACGGCGTGTGCTCCTTGTATGGTTCGTATAAGGTTGATTCCTTTCCATACATAAATATCTCCATTAAGTGCACCAGAATATGTTATTTCATCTCTTGCACAGGCGAGGCACAAAATAGTTTGGAGATCACCAGTCTTACCAAATACACCACGCTTTGGTGTCAATGAATTTCCACACAGACTCCAGAACTGTAACATAAAAGTTATTTACTTTAGTAACATTATTCATGGAGTATTTTAAGCCACTAAAACACAAACTTTTGAGATGGATGGCTGCCAAGGCACAAAGCTCCAAATTTTGACTTTTTTCTTCCACTGTCATATATTTAAGTAAATAAAAGCTTACAATATGATGCCAATGCACTTCAGTGTCATTTTTGTTCTATAGAGAGAGATAGGAAATATGGAAGTATGCTGATGTAATCACATATATTACATGAGAGAGATGAAATCAAGAAACAGAGTTGTATTATTATAACTGCAGATTTCTAGTAAAACAGCATTCACATTTTGTTTTCCATTTCCTCAAACCACATAAAAGAATATGCAGAACTTAATGTTATGCCTATTTCTCTGAGAGAGAATACTGCTGAATTCACTATTATTTATTCTTAAGTCTATATAGTAAATCCAGATTTACATATACTGCAGGATGAGCCACTTAAATCAATGGGATTAGATGTTCCACTGGTATCAGTGAATCTACTGAAATCTAAAGTGATCTTGCAAGAAACATATGCATATCTGTGAACAATACAGAACACATCGTACAAACAATGCAAAATTAATATTAAAAAGTGGTGTCTGACTCTAGGGGCAGTACCCATCTCCATTTCATAGCCGAGGGATCTTTGCTGAAGACCTTTCTGTGGTCGGCATGACTATACACTGAGGCATACAGAATGCTGTTACCTTCCACCCAAAATGGTACCTATTTATCAACTTGGATTTATATGCTTTCAAATTGCCAGATTGGCAGGAGCTGGGACAAGAAAGGGAGCGCATCTCATCACATTGTATTTGGGTCTCAAACTGTCAACTTTCTGGTTAACAAGCCCAGTGTCTTAACCATTAGTCCACTGTGTCCCCTTATATATTAATAAATTAATATAAATAACATTAGTAGATCTTTTACATTTTACATATTCTCTGATGGCAAGGTTGAATAATTCTACATACTGTAGGCATGTCTCATCTCAGAAACAAATAGGGGCTTGGCAAACATAAGCCTATGTTTGGTTCATATTTGGGAATTTGAAGGAACTTTCCTAGACTATGACAACTAAAAGACTGATGTTCTTCATGTAAGGTTTTTTTAAAGAAGTGTTAAGAACTAGCAACTGGATCACAAGTGAGCTCCAAGCCAATCTGAATTAATAAACCCTGAAATCTAAGTGGCCCATACAGAAAATAATATCTCATGAACTTCTGCTTGGGCTACATTTTTTACCTAACCTAGTTTACTAATATCCTAGTCTTTGACTTGGTCTCTTTTTAACTCTGAAACTGCTTGATATCTCATCTGCTTGAACTACATATATGAATATTGGCTTGATGTTTTATTCTAATGTGAGTTACTAGCTTTTTCATTTAAAGTATTTGATTTGTTTACAGTTTTTGTATGCTGCTGCTGATTTGATTGACAGCTTGTTTGCTCAACAGCTTGCCATGCAATATGTGAAAAGTTGACACCAGCTAAAAAATATCTGATTCAGACAAAAATAGCCAAAGGATAGAACAGAAATAATTATAAGCATATACAAAAACCACAATTAATCAAAAAGCCCAATGGCCCACAGATAAAGATACATATAGACTAGAACCCCTGAAAAAATGTTTTCCAATGGAAATGTTAAGCATCTCCAAACCACATCAGAAGCAAGGCTGAAATACTTCATTTTTTAAAAAGGACATCATTATAATGGAAATTTGATGAAATGGAGAAAATAAATTAGATCTGGTCCTTTGTGGACATACATTTTATCCAGGAAGGGCAGAGAAGGATATAGTTATGCTCTGTATACCAGAGAGTACAGATACTTTTTCAAAGGTACTAAATAAAAGCATCAGGGGTTTCAAACTGGAGGCTGCCAATATGCATCCTGGTCTAATTTTTCTTATCATCAAAATTCAATGATAAACTACAGGCTGCGTGAAAGTCAATAATCTAATAATTCAGAGTAATGTGGATGTCAAACCTGAAGCTGACTTTACCAAGACCATTTTCAGGCTTCAGTGTTGCCACACTGGAGCTGAGGGATAGGGAGGTGAGAATAGAAATAGCTGGGGTTTTGTAGCCAAAACAAAATACTTTCTCCTGGGAACCAAGGGCATTCCCACAGGTGGCCAGAGAGAGGAGGAGTGAAGTTACCAGGCAACCAGACAGCACCTTGATTGGACCATATGATTGATTGTTTGGGGAAGAGGAAAAACTTTTATTTTTGATTAGGTGAAAACCACAGGAATATTCAGAGTAGGTTTTCACCAGCCTGTGTCAATATGATATATCCAATAAAACTATTCTTTGAGAAACCTGCCTGCCTTGGAGTTCTGTTTGCTATGGGCATATTACTTGGAACCCTGACAGTAGATTGGCATCTCATGGATTTAGAATTTGGGTATCTATGTGGATGGAATTGAATCTTTGAAGGAGCAGATGTGTAGTCTTGATATATTTTTTGGTTTAGCTCAGGGACGAGCCTCAGGTATATTGAGGAGTTTCCATGCAACCTTTTCTTTCTTTTCTCCCTTCCTTGTCTCATGAACCTCAGTTGGAAAGGGAAACATATAATACAGGTAGTCCTCAACTTACAACCATTTAGTGACCGTTCAAAGTTACAACAGCACTGATAAAAGTTACACACTTACGACTACTGCAGCATCGTCATGGTCATGCGATCAAAATTTGGATGCTTGGCAACCGGTTGATATTTATCACAGTTGCAGTGATCCAGGGTGATCACCATTAGTGACTTTCTGACCAGCAAAGTCAATGGGTAAGCCAGATTCACTTAACTGCTGTGTTATTAACATAGAAACTGTAATGATTCACTTAACAACTGTGGTAAGAAAGATCGTAAAATGGAGCAAAACTCATTTAACTATCTCACTTAGGAACAGAATTTTTGGGCTCAATTGTTGTTGTAAGTCAAGGGCTATCTGCAACAGCTGGTGGCTGGCTGTTAGCATTTCTACATGTCCTCCTTCCATTCAGGTTTCAGCAGCCAATGCATCTGAATTATATGCCCCCACTTTTCCCATATCACAAGTCACCTGCACGAAACCAACTTTGTCCTGATGCTTAGTATGAGAGCAATTTGACAACATAAATACTGTATTGCCAAGAAAAGCAGAGATGTGGACAAGCAAAGACTAGACAACTCTGTCTCACAGAAATGTTTTAACTCCTGCACTGTGATAGTGGCCTTAACATCCAATTTCTAATTCATGATTCTTTGATTGTCGTCTGCAATATACAGATACACTTTTTTATAACTAACTTGAGATACTATTTGTATCTTGGGAAGGCGGGCATCAATTTATAGCAACAGAAGATCAGCCACTCCCAAAAACAGGAAGGAGTCTAGAGTATTCAGAAATAACACTCCATTCCATCGTAACCTGGGGTTTGCATTCAAAGACAAACTGACAAGAGAAGGAAGGATCAACTCAGAAATAAATTCTGTGAAATTATGCAGGCCATGCTGAAAGGTTACTGGAAGATGGAATCCTGAGACCCAATGGAAGTTTTTTACTTCAGGTTGTCTATGTGCAGTAATATGCATTCCCAATAAACCTTAACCAGCGCCTGATCAACTTTGTTGAGGTATGATACGTAAGAGTAAATGAATAATTGAGTGGGAATTAAAGCAGAAAGCAAAGATTTGAGAAATTTTTAACAGAATATTCTTTACAAAATAAAAATAAATCAGACCTAAAGGTATTACCTAAAATTAATACATTTTATAAAATGAAAAGGCTTTGATAGAACTCTAACAGAGAAATAGTATATTATATAAATGAGAGAGCAATAGCAACTAAACTAATTGTATATAATTAAACTAAATTATATACTTACTATCCACATATTTAAATAATAAAATCAGACAGAAAACATATATTTAACTTTCTCACTGTAGTGAGACACACCAAATTGTCCTGTTTTTTGTTCTACTTTCAAAAGCTCATTACAACCTAAAAAGGTTAAGAAAATTAATTTAAAAATTGCTCATGCCTACAATAAAGTTTATCATAGACAATGTGTTCTGTAAAAGTTTGTTAGCAATTTTTTTTAATTGGATGATTGACTCCACAATCTTATGCAAGAACAAGTACTTGTCTTAATAAAGAAAGTTGATAATAATATACAGATGCATTATGGAATGCACTTTGGACTAAGCAAACATTGAGTGCTCCATTCACTTCTTTGATCTGAAGGGATTAAAATAATATTTTTTTAAAAAAACTGATATTAAGTTAGATTTAAAATTTTTTTAAATCAGACCTATTTAAAAATTGAGATACAAATACCTATTTAAATGCTTTTAATAAATTCTGTAATATGTTCTAAAATAAGTTAAAGTACATCATAAAATACTACTTCTATATATATAGTGTCAATAATAATAATTAGATTAATAAGGACAGCAGTCTAGAGCTTCCAGTGAAGGATGCTGAAAAGCTACTGGTTGCAGTTTTGCCAGTAGGAAGAAAAATTAATAGAAATAAAAGAAAATAAGTTGAAAAATAGTCTGTATAAGTAGCATGACTAGTGTCTGACAGACAGCTGTCTTTTTTTAATTATCTTCATGGAAATAGAGTAGCAGATCTCCAAGAAGGAGAAAAATATAATTCATATTTCCTCTGTAAACTGCTTAAAATCTGACATGACAAAATCTTCCATTTCTTCCCATATACAATAAGACTTTCCAAATAATGCAGTGGTCTGTTTCTGGAAGGGAAAGTACTACAGCTTGTTTTTGGTATAAAAAAATAGCTAAGGCTGCATTCTTATTAAATCTAGCCTGCATTATTTTTTTTTTTAATTTGATTTATATGCCGCCCTTCTCCGGAGACTCAGGGCGGCTTACAATGCGTTAAGCAATAGCCTTCATTCTTTTGTATATTTTTTATACAAAGTCAGCTTATTGCCCCCACAAACTGGGTCCTCATTTCACCTACCTTAGAAAGGATGGAAGGCTGAGTCAACCTTGAGCCTTGGAGAGATTCGAACCAGCAGAAATTAACTATGCATTTCTACTTGGTATCTTGATTCCCACCATTAGCAAGAACCAATGAGAGTTAATTGTTAGAAATAACTAGCCAAGTGAAAATATTTATTTATTTATTATTAATTAATTAAATTAATTAAATTAATTAATTAATTAAACTTTTATACCGCCCTTCTCCCGAAGGACTCAGGGCGGTGTACAGCCTTATTAAAACAAACATATACCCAAAAATTTAAAAACAATTTAAAATATATAAAAATTTGGCTCTTATGTTAAAAACTACAGACACCCAATTAAAATTCATTTTCTAAGCCAGCCCAGCCTGTTGGTTCAAAAGAGTCTTAAGGGCACGGCGAAATGTATGTAAGTCGGGGATCATGCGGATCTCCGGGGGCAGTTCATTCCAGAAGGCAGGTGCCCCCACAGAGAAGGCTCTCCCCCTGGGTGTCACCAGTCGACATTGTTTGGCTAACGGCACCCTGAGGAGTCCCTCTCTGTGGGAGTGTATTGGCCAGTGGGAGGCTATCAGTGGCAGAAGGCGATCTCATACATACCCAGGTCCTAAGCCATGGAGCGCTTTAAAGGTGGTAACCAACACCTTGAATCACACCCGGAAGACCACTGGGAGCCAGTGCAGCTCGCGCAGGAGAGGTGTTTGTGGCTGACTACAACCCAGACCTAGTCAATGATCTTTTCTAACTTCAATTATAGTTTTAATGCTCAGTTTTCAAGACAGGCTGTGCAATTGAACTGTTGCTTCCTTGTTTCTATATAAGTTGCTCACTGAACATGCCATGTTTGATGACAGTCTGAAAAGAATGTTTGTCCATATCTGAAATTTTACAATATCTGAAGCATTTGAAAAAAGTTTTCAGGCCACCAGATAAAATTTCATTGCTTCTTCTTTTTGATGAAATTTCTGGCTTTGCAGCATTTTATTAACTTTCATAGTACAAAGACAGATGACTCACAAAAGAAACCTGGAAAATATTTATGCAATACACATAGTCCTCCACTTACAATTGTAATGGAGCCCAGAAATTCGATTGTTAAGTCATGATGGTTGTAAGTTGAGGCATCCACATAATGACCCTTTTTTTTTAAACCAATAGACTATGTAGCAGCAGTTTAAACTAAAGCTCAAGCTAATAAATTACTATTATTTAATATATTGTATGTTGTGATATTCTTAAATCAAAAATTACCTTACTCTGAATAGATTATAATATATTTAAAGTTTGGAAATAGTTCTAGATACAGATTTGATAATAATAACATATTTTATTAACTCTTTCTGTCTGGTAACTGAATACTTTCCTAAAGAATTCAAACCTTGTCTGAAAGTTCAAGAACTTAATTTTCTTGTTATATATTCTTTTTTTTCCTTATAAGACCTATTCCTTGGTGCATGTGTGTTCCCCACCCCCACACCCCAGATGGCATGCTGTGTGGCGGATGATTATGCAGGATATTTCTATTTTTTTTTCCAGTTGTAGTATCCAAAACTTGAAATGGACTCCTAGAGGACTAATATTAGCAATAGCAATAGCATATAGACTAATATACTGCACCATAGAGCTTTACAGCACTCTCTGGGAGGTTTACAGAGTCAGCATAATATGCCCAATAATCTGGGTCTTTGTTTTACCGACCTCGGAAGGATGGAAGACTGAATTGAGCCCTGTCAGGATCGAACTCTAAGCTGTGGGCAGAGTTTGCTTTCAGTACTGCATTCTAACCACTGAGCTACCAGGGCTCCTTAGAAACAATCATTGCCTGATTTTGGATGGACAGCAAACATGACTTCATTCAGAAAAGCTTTGATTCTGTTGTGATTTCTGCTCTATCAAGCATTGTGTTGAAGAATATTGGATAGCATTTTCTATATAATCTTATAAATAGTCATGTATTTATTCATTCAACCAATAATCACTGTAATCTGGTAGCACTCCAGCTTGTTAACCAAAAATGTTCATAACAAAAACATCCAGAATAAATATTAATAGTGTACCAATAAATTAATAATGATCACTCAATGAAAACCAAAGACCAACAACAATACAAAAAAAAAACCCTGATGACAGCTGCTCAGTTCACAAAAGCTCTTTGGAACAGCTCCATCTTCAGCATTTCCTGAAATGAATAGACAGAGAGAACCCTTCTGATCTTGGCTGGAAGGCTGTTCCAAACCGCAGGAATTGCCACATAAAAGCATTACCTCTGTGCTTCAGCCCCTCTCACTTCTAGAAATGAGAAACTACCAACAGCTTCTTCTAGGACAATCAAGTTAGTTGGATTGATTCCAGCTTGTGGCAGTTGTGTAACGCAGTTAAAGAACAATTGGAAATAACTTAGCTTTTATCAATTAATTTTATTTTGTTTTGACAAGAATGAAACTGCTTATGCTGACTAATAAGATTCCAGTTTAAATAATTTTGTGCCAAATACTGTAGCCAAGAAGACGGAGTGTCCAGGAAAGGACATTTCCACAACTGGACCAACTGGAGTTAAATTTATTTCTGCATCACTGCATAATTATAAACCATCTATAAATTTTAGAAATGAATGAATGAATAAATTGGTGGTCTAGAAATTGTATAAAGAAAAAATAGCAATAGCACTTAGACTTATATACTGCTTCAAAGTGCTTTACAGCCCTCTCTAAACGGTTTACAGAGTCAGCCTATTGCCCCCAATAATCTGGGTCCTCATTTTATCAACCTCTGAAGGATGGAAGACTGAGACAACCTTGAGCCAGTGAGAATCAAACTGCTGGCAGTTGGCAGAATTAGCCTGCAATACTGCATTCTAACCACTGGGCCACTACGACTCTAAATAAAACTATCTTCAATTCATCCCTGAGGTATCCTATCTTATCCTATCTTATCCATATAAAAAAGGTTTATTGTATTTATTTTTAGCATTACATTTGGAGACCATTCAACTCCTAGAAGACTGAGGGCTTCTAGAACACCTCAAAAGACCAAACAATTAAAAATAAAGAATACACAAAGGTAGAAAAGATATGTTGTGATGAAATGGAAGCAGAACTGAAATATATGTTTTCTTACCTTAATATGTTTTACACCACAGCTAACAAGTTTGTTTGGTTGGTACAAATCCCAAGAAATGTCAAATATCTGAACAGGGGACAGAGGAAAATAACATTGATTATAGAGAAAAGCAAACATATTTACAGAAATATATCCACATCTCCTTATCTAAAAATTAGATAAAGTTTTGCTGGAATTATTTTGTCCAATAGGTTTTCTTAAACTTCTTAAATATTTGTAGATTTATAATACAAACAGATAAGCTTGCTAATTTAAATGATCATGAAAGCCAATCAAGGCTCTTTGCAAGAAATATGATACATAAATATAATACTAATCATATTTAATTCACTGGAATTTCCTCCTAAGCAAATATGTGTAAAAAGCCTTATACAGAATCAGAAATATAAACTACTATGCATTGTCACTTATTTGTGGTGCCACTAAAAATGTTTGTATCCAGGGGTGGGTTTTAAAATTTTTAATACCGGTTCTGTGGGCGTGGCTTATTTTGTGAGTGTGGCTTGATGGTCATGTGACAATTCTTTAGGATTTAGCAGAGGTACTGGTCTACCAGGCTTTTAACTGCTTGCAGAGCTGTACCGGTCTACTCATTCGTTTTTGGAGGCACTGGTCGACCCATTTGTTTTTGGAGGCTCCGATCTACCCATTTGTTTTTGGAGGCTCCAGTCTACCCATTTGTTTTTGGAGGCTCCAGTCTACCCATTTGTTTTTGGAGGCACGGGTCTACTCATTCGTTTTTGGAGGCACCAGTCTACCCATTTGTTTTTGGAGGCACCGGTCTACTCGTTCATTTTTGGAGGCACCGGTCTACCACCACACTGCCTTTTAACACTGATCAGCTGTAGGGCGGCCCTTTGAAGCCCTGCGGCAAGAGTTTAAACAGTTTTTTTCCTTCTAGCCAATCAGCTGGGACTCGGGAGGCAGCAATAGATTCGGGCCCAGCTCCCGAACAAAGAGAACCGGTTCGGTGACGTCATATCGTCACTGCTACCGGCTCGGCCCAACCGGGCTGAACTGGGAGGAACCCACCACTGATTGTATCAAATTTGCCAGACATAGAAAAAGGTTCTTTTTATACACTTTTAATACACTTTTTATACACATTTAATATACACTGAGTAAATAAAATTATACCTACTCTGTCAGTGTGACCAGGAGCCATGGACAACATTTTTCCTTTTCTCCAATCCCAGACACAGATTGTATTCTTTGAATCCAAACCAACTGAAAGCAAACGCTAACGATTCCCAAAATATTAAAGGAGAATAAAAGAAAACATTAATACATTCTAAATGATTCAGTTTGGGGGAGGGGAGAGAATAACAAGAATACAGCATTTTAAAAGTAAATAATGTATTACAGAGTTCTGAAGAGATAGAAAATCCAAAGAACTACATGGAGAAGCTTCAGTAATGTTATATTGCTTCTGCCCCTTTCAGAATCATTTGCCATGTTTTCTAATGGGGAAATTGATGAATAACCTTCAGCATCTTACAAAGGAGAAAAAAGAAAGTTGTATTATAAGGTTCGATGCAGTTATAAGGCAAACCTACTAATAACTGTTAGTGATAAATTAGGTTCCCTCTTCTGCAGCTTTTGAAAACATTGTTTTACAAAGTTTTCAACTAGAGGCAGGTTTTGGATTTCACTAAATACTGAACCAAATCTAGTTGATTTAAATAGATTCTAGAAGGTACCCAAATCAGAAGTTTCAGCAGGTACCCAAATCATTCTTCTGAAATCCAATCTGATTTGAACCTTATCAAATTGTCAGAGAGAGAGAGAGAGAGAATTTTCTAGGAAGACAAGTTATCTGCAAAATTTACATATTTTTCCTTAAAACTCTATCACATATAAGAGATACTCCAGGTTGAGAAAGATGCAGTTTTGTAACAGCCTTCCAGTTTAAATGGCGTAAACCCCAAATATGCTACCACAAAGTTCAAGGAAAGGAATACTGATGTAGGATTTTTCTAGAATTCAGTGCCCTTTATTTCTTCTTTAGAAATAAAAATATTAAAAGAGTTTTGTTAGATTCTTTTGGGGGAATAAAGGGTTGCAATATAGTATGCCAACTTGGAAAATGCTGAATCTTCAACTTTTACTTCTCTGCTGTACATTCATCTTCCCTAAATATCCTATTAAATATTCTATGACTTTGCTATCAATTTAGCATGTCCTGGGAGACTCTTACATATTTTTTATTAATTATACCTCCCAATAAATTTAATTATGAAATGAAATGATTTGGAGATATAATTAACCATAATTACACGTCTATGATGGATGCCACTTTGATGCAAATTACCATCTCCAAAATAAACAAATAACTTTGAGAGGAGGAAGAAGTGAATCATCCAGGGGTGGGTTCTACTTACCTTTACGACTGGTTCACAACGGGAGCGCGCACGTGCTTCTGCACATGCGCAGATCACCCATGATGACGTTGTGGCAGGTGGGCGGAGCCTCCCACCAATTTTACTACCGGTTCTATAGAACCAGACTGAACCAGGAGCAACCCACCACTGGAATCATCTACATTCTACTCACAAAGTTGAAGACTTTATATTTCTACTGGAATAATACTACTACTATCTTTCTGAACTTTTAGATATACATTTTCATATGTCATTTTCATAAATGCTGCTGACAAACTAAGCAAAACAGAAACAAATGCCCTTCACTAGAAACAAAGTCATGGGGGGAATTAAAAAGGCATGACATAAATTTTAAAAAGGGTGGGAATTTGATAAAGTGGACACAGCCACCACCTTGCCTTTTGGACTCCCAAGCTGGAATCAACTCACAGAAGTTAAGTAAGTTTTAGATTCTTGCATATTTCTCCTTTCAGCCTATTAATAATTAACATTGCCAAACTGCATACTACAAGCAGCGATAATCTGTATAATTTCACCAAGAAATGAAAATGTTAACTTTCTATACCGGTATTAAGTAGCAAAATGTAAAGATACCTAGAACATAAGCCACTGCTTCTATGGGTTTAAAATTTGACAGACTTCCTTCTCCAATTTTATTCATGTTGGTATCATTCAATTTGTGTTGGACTGAAAAAAGGTGGAAGACCTTGAATGGTTGCTACTAGAGATTAATGATAGATATACTTTCAAAATCAGCTTCTCTTCTGGGTTTACAATCATATCAGAGGAGCTCTGACTGAGTCTAAAACCAATTAGTGTGTATTCAAATCAGACCAGTGGCTAATGCATGATTCAATTTAAAATATTTATTTTAAACACGATTCAAAATAAACTGGAGTGGTCAACAAAATGGTGGGTGCAGTTGAGTGTTCAAAGCCTCTCCCCTTTTTAATTGGTTATTAAGAATATTTCTAGGCCACCACATGATGCCTCTTAAAACAAATCAGATCCTTGTTTGCTATCATATCCATCATTTTGACATTATTGACCCTGATTAAAAGGCAATGTAACAAAGTTTACACAGGACAAGAGAAAAAGGACAATAAAGGCAAAATGCATTATAAAAAGACATTCTATTGGAAAAGCTAAAGAAAGTAAAAAGTATGAAGAAGAAAATTATAAGTGAGTAATCAGTCTGGAAGACAGATAAAAATAGATAAATAAATAAACTCAGAATTTAAGAACAATGGAAAAGTTTGGAGAGAGTTTTGGTGCTTTTTAGTATGTCTACATCTTACATTTAAACAGTATCATCCTGACAAAAGACAGAAATAATGGAGTTATAGATTTTGGATTTAGCATTTTAAGTGTCATAAACTTGTTCTTTAATTTTTCATTTAGAGAAATTAGATAAAATTCATAGAATTCCAGAGTAAAATCAATAGACACGTTTTCTGCATATTTTCTAATCTATATAAATAAAAATGTAAATGTCCGTTTGTACATAACTGCACATCTCCGAACGTTCTTCACCGATTGCTTTCAAATTTTGACACAAGGTTGCATTCGACTACGGGTGTGTTTTTATATACCTATATTATATACATGTCACACCTGTGACAGGTAAAAACATGAAAAACATTGGAAAACATTGAAAGACATTGACAAACATTGAAAAACACCGCCATCTGCTGGACGTAAAACCAACATGGCAGCCTCCCAGCCCTGATTATGCTCAACAGATTTCTGCTCCTTATATTTAGACTCTCCATATTGCTTCCAAGAAACTGCGCATTTGGAAGGCAGAGACGCCCAAGGGCCATATCCTGCCATCAGGCTCGGCAGGTAGGCAGCCGGCTCCCCGCCGGGAAGCCCTCGCAGCCGGCGCTTCTAGGGCTGGGCGGGGCCCACCCAAGCCTGGCTCTGACCTCCCCCTTCCCCAGCCACCCCGTGAACTAGCCTCACCTGCCGCTGCTGCCCATCCCCCTCACCAGCCACTCTCGGGGCTCCCTCCAAAGAACACCTGACAACGAGGCTGCCTGGGTCTGCCGAGGGGGAACCCTCCGTCCCTCGCCTGGCCCGAATCGCGCCTGGCCCAGCGCTACCATGGGCCCCGAGGTCAGAAAGACCAGCCGCTAACCGGCGCTATGCGAATCGGGTCAGTGAGCGGGAGATGGAGGCAACTGGAGCCTCAGGGTCACCTTTGACCAGTGCCGCCTTTGATTCCCAGGTGAGTGCTCTGGCAGTTCACGGAGCCTACATGAAAATTTCACCCTCTGGCAGAAAAGGGGCTCCAGGAAGGCTTCGGGGGGCGGAAACGGGCACGAGGGAGGATGGCCGGCCCTCCTTCGTTTCATCTCAAAGAGCGGGGGATTTAATCATTCCCCTGCTCTTGGCAGGCAGAGGAGGAGAACTGCGCAGCAGGGGTTCAGTGGAGTGTGCGTGGCTCCTGGCTTTGCCGCTTTCTTCCTTCGGGCGGGAAGCCCCAAACCAGCCTCGAACCCCCACCGCACCCCCTCCCTCCCTCCCTTCCCTTCCCTGCTATGTGTCTCCCCGTTGAGCCCCAGAGAACATCTGTGTAGGGAGGATGGAGGGGGCCTCCGAGTTTCTGCTGTGGTGCAGAGAGCTGCAAAGGCCTGGCCTGAAAAGGTAAGGGCGATGGCGGGGGATGCAGAAGAGGCCGGGCCAGAGACAGAGATAAACAGAGAGAGAGGGAGAGAGAGACAGAGAGAAATACAGAGAGACAGGGAGGAGAGAGACACACACATACAGAGATACAAAGAGAGAGGGTGGGAGAGAGAGACACAGAGAGATACAGAGCGGGTGGGAGAGAGAGAGACAAAGAGAGATACCGAGGGAGAAGAGAGAGACATAGAGAGATACAGAGAGAGGGGAGAGAGAGAGACATAGAGAGATACAGAGGGGGAGAGAGAGACATAGAGAGATACAGAGGGGGAGAGAGAGACATAGAGAGATACAGAGGGGGGAGAGAGAGAGAGAGACAGAGATACAGAGACAGGGGGAGAGAGAGACACATAGAGAGATACAGGGGGGGAGAGAGAGACACATAGAGAGATACAGATGGGGGAGAGAGAGAAACATAAGAGAGATACAAAGAGAGAGGGGGAGACAGAGAGGAAGGATTTTGTGGTTCACATTGTTTTTTAGCAACCGGTTCTCTGCCCTAATCACCAACTGGGTAGGCGTGGCTCGGGGGCTGTCATGTGACTGATGAAAGTGAATGACGTCGAGTTTGCCACGCCCACCAAATGTTTGTGGAGAGTTTGGAACTTCAGCCTCGCTCTTTTAGCCCAGCAGAAGCACCAGACTGGGCCACAGCAACGCGTGGCCAGGTACAGCTAGTATTAAATATATCTAATATTAACCAGTAACTGGTATTTGTCCTCATATCTAGTGTCATATGGAAGTAACAGAAATGGTAGATGAATGAAAATTTTCCATAGTGTTTCCATATGGATAACACTATGTATGTTTCAGCAATTTATTTAAAATAAACATTGCCTTTTAAAAGTAACACTTTGAAATTACAGTGTAAATTATATCAGTGGAGAATCATAATGCTTGCCTAAATTAAATCCAGATGGCAAAACAGGAAAATATATCTAAAATCAAATGTTATTTTCTTAAATCTGTTATGAACCATAAATAACCATGTGTGGTATACAAACAAATAAAAATATTTGCATGTGGCTTTTGGGAGAGGGAAATGAGAGTTTGATTTCTGTGAAACAAGGTATTACATACATATGAATGAGTGCAGATTTTGCAGTCTTAGAAATATATGTTTTTATGTTTATTACTTCCGTTAAGGTTAGAGAGCATTGAGTAGAGACTACAGGTAGCCCTTGATTTACAACCTTTTTTTTTTTGCAGTGATTATTAAGTCACCATAGTCATTAAGTGAACATCACAGTTGTTAAATGAACCCATTGTTCAGTATGGAGCATTTCTGCCAAAAAATGGAACTAAACAAAGGTTTTCAGCAAAAACATTGTAAATTACTGTCATGTGATCACAGGATATTGCAAACAGCTGTAAATGTGGCTCAGTCGCTGGGTGCCCAAAATGCGGTCATATGACTGCAAGGGGGAGGCCATTGGAACTTTGAAAGCGGGTTGTAAGCATCTTTGGGGAATCTGTCAAAATTTCAAATAGTCAGTAAGCAACTGATCATAAGCTGAAGACTACCTTTAACTGTCATGATCTGTCTTTCTTCTGAAGCCTCAGAGCTTAGGAGCTTAGTTTTTCTATAGAATTATGAAGTTGATTGTGAAATTCAAAATTTCACAAAACTAAGCTGGGTGGCACAGTGGCTCAACAATTAAGACACTGGACTTATCAGCTGGAAAACCAGCAACCAAAGTTCGAGACCTGAGCACCATGTGACAGCATGAGCACCCATCCTCACCCCAGCTCCTGCCAACCTATCAGTTTGAAAGTATGCAAATGCAAGTAGATAAATAGATAACACCACGGAGGGAAGATAATAGTGCTTCATGATATCATGCTGGCCACATGACTGTAGAAATGTTTTCGGACAGCGTTGGCTCAATGGCCTTGAAATGGAGATGAGCTTATAATTGGCAACAATCAGTGGACTAAAATCCACAGGGACTCCTTTTAGCTTTACAAAAGCTGAATTTACACAGTAATGTGCTATATAATGCAATGTAATTATTAGAATGATAGACCATTTTAAACTATGTAAATAACCCTTAATGTTCTCATCATGTTTATGAATGCTTCTATATTTATTTTAAAAATTAAATATCTCAATGTATCATCCAAAACTAGTCTATATAGTAGAATTTGCAGCAAATTATGCAGACATTAAACAGAATAATTAATAAATATACATACCTGACCATCTACATCAAATGCCAAGCAAGCTATGCCATGTGTATGAACATCTTTCATTACTGATACAGTCTGTACAGTGTAGGTGTCCCAAACACAGATATATGGTTCTTTCCCAACTTGACCTGTTGCTACCAATACTCGATCAGGATGTAAAGCAAGGCTTGGAAAAAAAGAAGCATAAAGAAAAGTGAATAACGTTTGAAACAGGTCATCTATAGTCTGAATTTCACTGCATGTCTTAAACATATCTGAAATTATTATTCTGAACTTCAGTATAACAAGCTCTATGAACTTTTCGACAAGCAACTTTCTAGTTGAACAGAAAAGGAAATTCCTTTTAAGAATACTTTTCAGATGGTAAATTGAAACATTACTTGTAAACTACATCCTGCCAATATCTTTAATAATCCATATAATCTAAGGATAATAGATAACTCATTTAAGAATGCAGGGATTTATTCACACTTGAGTTACTAGATATGTTACTTGAGGTGTTACCACTTATTATTCGTCATCATCTGGAGACATGGTATATAGAAACAAATGTGGATTTACAACTTTATTATTTACTTTCAGAGCTAAAAGTTTCACCCATTCACCATGGGACTAAGCACATTTGATTGCTTGTGTATGAATTTTTTTCACTCTAAAGTACTACATAACATTTGTGTATGAGAACCAATTATATATGTTCAGTTCATAATAATTTAGCAACCATAACAATATGGTTACAAATTGCCAGATATCTGGAAGTCCCATCCAAATTATCACAACAAATGCTAAAAGGCTGCCATGTCACTGCTGACTCCTGGCAAAAGAAGAATGTTCTCAAGAACTTTCTATTTCCTAGAATATATAGTTTCTAGGAAATAGACTATATAGTTTCAAAGTTTACAGAACAGTCTTAAATGCAACTGATCAAATAATGAAAGATATACTGAAAATGTGGCGTGGTCTTCGGAGTCAAGGTTCCCATTCCACAACAACATGAGACTGCCCTTGAAGACTGCCCTTATGCCTTGAAGACCATCCCGAAGAAAGCTGGAAACAGTCCACCTTCCTGATACAGAGAGGAACAGTCTTCTTTTTTAAAATTATTCAACATTTCTTTAGAGAAAGGAAGTTACTCAAAAGCATCTCCATTATATCCAAAACAGGCAAGCCATAACCTGCTCTCTTGGAAGCAGTCCCATTGAAACAGATAAATCAAACAAGCTTCTGTTCTTCTGCTTTCTCCCTCTTCTCCCATTGCTCCATGTCCCCAAACTGCTGTGATTTTATTTTATGTTACTGTTTGATATGAATGTTTCTCTGAAAACCACTAGGTTTTGGAGATATTTTAGGGAAATGATTTTTCAATGCTTTACAAAAGCAAGAAAGTGGTTTGAAAGCTCTGACTAACCTGAGTTTCTTGAGCAAGGGATTTGTTTATGTGACTAGGGAGGACTTCATGACCAATTACCGTGTTTCCCCGAAAATAAAGCCCTGTCTTATATTTTTTTTGAACTCCAAAATAAGCGCTTGGGTTATTTTCGGGGAGAGTTATTATTTTGCGGCGTGTGGAGCAAGATGGGGCTCTTCTTGCTGTCTTGCCTGATTTCCAGCTCTATCTCCCTAACCCTAACCAGAAGAAATGACGGGGACCGGCTGCGCATGCATTTAAGTATTTTCAGGGAGGGCTTATTTTAGCGCATGCGCTCAAAAGCCCGATTGGGTTTATTATCCGGGGAGGTCTCATTTTCGGGAAAACACAGTATATGGGTGGGATGCATGATAGTTTCTCATATTTTAAAATGTGTTCCAGAACAAAAAGGTAGAGAACCCCTGGTGAAATCAGGTTAAGAAACCAATGGTCTGATCAGATGAAGTCAGCTTTCTTTTTTCCTTTATGTCCCCTCTAGAAAACTGTGCTATTGCTGCTAATTTAGGAAGATGCAATAAGTCATCTTGCAGTCATTTAACAAATATCAATCTGTAAAATACATTGTTATTGACTTCAGTGTATTTATTTTAGATGCCACGGTGTCTATAGCCCATTAACTGTTTAGCAGCAAAAATATGTTTGATTTTCAAAATAAACTGCAAAATTTGTTGTAGCTTAATTACTACATTAATTTACCTACGTGTAAAGAATAAACTTTAAATTATTATCTTATGCCTTCAGCTCCTCAGCCTGTTGACTTGACATAGTAACTCTAAACATACTACACATTTTAATGTTTTTTTTTCCATTTTAATTTATTGTAAATATTTTAAAATAAAAATTTGATACAGAATAAAAACCACATCATTTTCAACAGGAAATAGGATGCCTTGTTTTTAGCAATAATTTCATAGTAGAATAGATACAAAGTAATCTGGTTCAATCTCCAAATAGGGCTGGGAGGGAAGTTGGAGTGAAATCTTTAACAGCTAATGCCAGACAGCACTGACTATGGTGACCTAATAAATCAGTGGCCTTATTTTGTTTATGTGTAGAAGAAGAGCAGGCAGAGCTGAAGGGTGGAGTTAAACACATCATCAATTTAGAGTCTATGCGTTGCCACAAGAGATCCAAGTCCAACCCACATTGAATTCTGTTGACCTTTATCTCGTGCCAATTTAGTGCTGACTGTTAGTTGACCAGATTCTTGGATATAGTTATGAGCAATAAATCTGAGCTACAACTCAATCTTCAATTACTGTGCCTGACAATAAGGCAGCTTCCTACTATCTCATGCAAACAGAGAAGTAGCTATACCCATATCCTTTACTGCAGTTGAACAAATCAAATGAGAAAATTTTATACAGAAAAATTCAGGAAAACATATATAGACAAAAACAGATGCTACATAATTATATTTTAAGCTAGTTATCTCAAAAGCTCATGTATTCTTTAATTCACTTTCACATGCTATTAACAAAGATTTCCAGGGAGCTAGATATTATAGGACATGTTTCTACTAGAAACTAGCATCTTTCAACCATATTCCAGATTTAAATGACCATGAATCCATACATCATTACTCTTATTATGTTCAAATATAGTAGCTAAATGTATTAGTCTTTGATTTTTATTCAAATCTAATATCTGAGAAGTTACATTTTCTAAGTACACAAAAATAATGTACAACAATGTAATATAGTAATATTAGGGTAATTTGGAGGTAAGCTGATACTGTAATAATACAAAATAATCTAGTGGCCTACTGCTGTCTGTGTTTAGAATTTTTCCAGTATAAGATATGTCTTAGATTTTCATTCTAAACATCCTTTCTTACTGAATATAAACTGCCTTCTTTTAGCTTCTCTATATATTTAAGAGTTTCGGATAACTATACATGCTCTGCTGCTATTTGCTAAACAAATCTGAAGAACCCTTTGCTATGGAATTCTCTGAATCCAGCAAAACACTAAACTGTTGTAATTCTTCTCACATACCTCTCCACCCAATATCTAAAAACAAAGCTGGACAGCTCCTGTTTTGACAAGAACCTTGGCTTGTTTTCCTTCTACACTGAATGGTATCGCTTTGTGCTGGACAGCTCCCCTGCTGTTCATGGAATTTGCTTCTGTTCCTGCAATAAGATTGGTGACTGCCTTGGCTATACAGCTGCTATAAGACTGAAATCTCAACTGCTGAACAGAATGCTTTCTTCAGTTTTCTTATGAGTAATGTATCCTATGAAAAATGCTCAAATCCAACCACTGAACAGCCTACTGAGTCCTTCACTGATTTATGAGGTTTCCCTAGATATGTTGATTTATCAAATTTATCTTTATAGCTTTATGAGTAATAAAGGTGTGTTCATTTTAAAATAAATTTTACATTCCCTAGCTGTTGGCTTATTTTCTTACTCTAGAGAAAATCTTACAGACCCACAATCTCAGTTACTAATTTCTGCACATGATAGTAGTATCACATTTAAAAACAGGGTGGAAATTCAAATTAATGCATATTAAGATTGGAATACAAAAGCAACTAATTCCACATAACATGTACTTACTATAGAAAATAATAGGAGTTGTGCTAATAGCAATAATTGTATAGTATACAATATACTATAAAAAAATAAATGTTTTATTGGAAATACAGCTATAATATTTATTTGACACTGATGCTTCAATTAATGGTATACTCTAGTAAAAATATACTTTTATTTATATGTAATTATGAACTAAAGTATGAGTGATACAAAATAAAATATTTATTTGAAATCATATCTCAAAATTAACACCCTTAACATATTCTCTATTTTTACTGATAGTTCTAAGAAAGTTAATGAAAGATTTTAAAGCATTTATTTTGAGCTTGGAAGATTAATGTTTAAGGGAAAATGTAAGACCATCAAAAATTCAGAATTCAGTAAGAAGTATTGTTTGATTTCTACTTGGAAAGCTCTGTGTGTGTGTATACAATATGTGTGTGTGTGTGTGTGTGTGTGTGTGTGTTCAAATGCAATACACAATTATTAAATCCTAAGTGAAAACCAATTCCAAAACAAAGTTTTAATATTATTTTCTAAGATTTTGCCAATATTATGCTATGATTGCCAACATTAGTTATATAAAAGTATGATTCTATTTATTCATATAATACCACACTACTAGCACAAGACAATATTCAAAAGCTTGAAGAAATGGGTCACAGTTACATAATACATTAACAATAAACTTCTGCAAGTTTACTGATTTGAATTAATGGCAGGAATCCATTGCCCAGGACAAAAAAAAAAGTTTTCTCTCATGTAAATGTGTCACATCTGTTTATTAATCAATGAAAGAGAATAAAACTAATATTATTTTAACTAAAAAAGCATACTTGGTAGGAATGGAAAAATATACCTGTTCAAGACAAACTAAATACTGTCATCCAATCAGCCACTCATAAAGATTACAATGCTTCAAAATTTACGCTGCTCAACTGTAGACAATTTCATAAGGCAGTGAAAGGAAAAGAAGCAGCACTATAAGAATATCTTTCCAGGTGTCTTTGATATTGAAGAAGCAAAAAAACAGCACATGGGTGTATTAGAAGTGCACTCTCATCTTAACAAGCGTACATAAAGATCACTGGTGATAGAGAAGGTTTTTTAAAAGATAGAAATTGAAGATTTTTTCTTACACCTAGCCACAGCACCAACACACCCTGATGTCTGGAAGTTAAGTCATGGCAATTAAATTCCTTGTCTTTTTTGGTTTGAAATTTTTCATTGCTTATCCATGTAGCTTCTTCAGTCATCCAAACTACTTGGATAAGCAGTGAAACATTTCAAAGTAACAAGAAATGAAATCCAGTTGCCATGACTCAACCTCAAGACATCAGGGTGTTTGTGCTGTGGCTAGGTGACTTTTGTACAACTCTACCTGCATGACTGAGAATTTACACGCTGTTAACTTTTTTTGCACCATGTCCACATGATATAACTCATTTTGTCCCAAGCCAAGTTAGATGGGCTTAAGTCCATACCAGTATCAAAGGAGTTTTTTTCCTAATACGATCCAAGGCCAGATTCATGGTGTGTAAAATCTATTAGGATTATTATGAACCTGTACCTTAGAGGAAAGTCAGTTATTATTACTGACAGGGGACAGAGACAATAGAGGCAGGCTAGCACTTGGCAAAGGAGACTGTAGTTCATGTAAGGATACAGTATTTGTCTCTTAATCAAAGATAAATGGCAGCAGTTCAACTACACTATGGGAAAAGGCTAAAAAGAGGCGGGGGATGAATCAAAATCAGAGATACAGTATTCATTATGGGAATTCCGATTCCACACACTAGCCAAAAGTAAATGGATTCAAAACCTCTACTTCATTCTCAAGAAAAGGAAGTTTACATTTGCTAAAAGTTTAATTATAAACTGAAGATTTTTTTTCAGGAGATTATTTCAGTGGATCTTAGAAAAAGAAAGGAACAGATAAAGAGAAGCCTCATAAAAGAAGAAGGAGAAGAAGGAGAGCTTCGAAGAATTCCCAGCTACTGCAAGGCTTCTAGGAAAGGGAATCAAGCGGGGGACTCGGTGCCCTACGGAGGGCGCCCGCCGGTTGTCCTGCGATAATTCCCGCAAGGACGGTTCCAAGGAAGGCTTGGAGCAGAACAAGGTAGGAGGGCTGGGGAGGAAGAAGCGGCATCCTACCTGATGATGTCGTCCTGGTGCCCCAGGTAAAATTTCTGCCGGTGCTCCCGGGGACTGTAGACCACTCCAACCCCCGCCACAAAATAAACGATCTCTTTGGCGGCCGTGTAGTAAAGATTGTTGCGGCATTGGTGACCTCTGTAGCCATAAACCCACTCCAGCCTCAAGTGGCACTTCGGAGCGCTTCGGTCAGCCATGCCTCTCCGTTCCCCGCTGGAGAACGGAGCCTTCCCACCGGAGCGCCGAGGAATGGAGGGAGAGAGGAAGAAGTCAGCCGGCTCTCTGCGCCACGACCGGGGTCTTCCTTCGCTTAATCCTGAACCGCCAACATGGAATCGTCTCATGCAGCCGCAGCCGCCGCCGCCGCCGCCAATCCGCCCGCCTCAAAGAAAACGTCGCGCACAGCGCTGAGTTCGCTCCTCCGGGCAGCGCCTCTGCTGCTATCGCCGCTAGACATGGCTGCGCGGCGGCAGTGCGGCGCCCATGGTTCGACGACCGTGTTTATCCACCTGCTGGGCCCGACAGCCGCCCCGGCGCGACGGAGGCAGAAACTGCAAGGAAGGTTAGGCGAAGACAACCCCACATGCACACATGCACACCCGCGCGCCCGTTCGCTGTCGCCGCCGCGGAGGTTGCGCGCGGCTGCTTGGCTGCGTCGTCGTCGTCGTCGTCGTCCTCCCGAAACCCGCGGGCTCTTCTCCCGCAATGTCAATCCTCCCCCGCCCCCGTCTCTCCACTGCGGCTGCGCGGCCCCTTCATCTTGGCCGCGGCCGGCGCTCCCCTTCTGTTTTTCCCGAAGGCTGCCTGGACGTCGGAGTGATGAGTTTTGTCCGCTTCCTTCAGTGAACGGCTGCCCGGTCTTCATTTTTTGTTGTTGTAAAATTTTGAGCTGGCGGCCCTTTCACGGCCAGGTTTTCCCAGGGCAGTCCTAGCCAGCCCTCGCGTCTTCTTCTTCGAGCCACATGAAGAGAGGTGGGGGGTAGCGAAAGAGAGGCGAAGCTGCCTGCGAGAGTAAGCTGCTTTGCAAATGAGGAGGAGGAGGAGGAACGCGGTTCTAGAGCAAAGAAGATCCTAAGCATGTCCATTGAAAACAACAAGACAAACAACCTTCCAAGCAAGGAACCAGACTGCTATTCCAAACCTGGCAGAATCTCTCTTTCCAGTAGTAAAGTGTCCATAAACGCAGATTTCATTGTTCTGAGATGGAATTTGATTTCGAAAAGCCTCTGCAAAGTTTCATCCTAAGTGTGGATAAAACATTTAAGCTGCCAAACAGAATGGCTGTAGCTGTGTAACTTCAAGTTGTCTAGCTAAATGCATGTTAAAATGTAGCACTTAAGTCCAGCCCACTCCTTGGGTTCCTGAACCACTGAAAGGCAAACATGTCACAGAAATTTGCTGTGAAATTTGATTTTCCTCCTTTCTTTTCCTCCTTGTTATTTTCCCTCCTTTCAGCCATCTAGAAACACTTTCCATTAATCATTCACTCTCAAAGTGCAGCATGGTGCAATATTCTGTGTTCGCCTTGATGTTTCTCAATTCATTTACAAATGGTTTTTAACATGATAAGAAGTCAATTATGTTAAAATGCCAGAAAGATACTGTATGTGATTCAGTGAATAAATAGTTAACTCCAGATGCTAGATTTCAATGTGCACACAAATGCACATCACTATTTATATCAAGACTTTAAGAATATACACGCTTAGCCTATTTTTTTAAAAAAAAAAACAGGATGAGTAATATTATTTAAAAAGAAAGCTAAATTCTGGATTTTTCTTACAGGGGATTTAATAATGATGCTGAAAATGTAAACCTGACTAGGTTAACATTCCGGATGGTCTTTGCCTGAGTCTGTATTCCGTTATCAAGATCTTATGCTGTTTGCTCATTTACTTTATTTTATTCCATTTGCAGATTGTGCAGTAGAAAAGAATGATACACAGCATGTGAGAAATGCTTCTTTTTGACATGACCACAACTATATTTGGGATGTTAGAAAGCAAAAATAAAGAATAAGTACACTACAAGAACAAAATCTGACCCAGGCATTGACAAATAACAGGTAGAGAAAATTTCCATTGTTGAATGTCTTGGTACATATATTTCCTTTCAAGCCTTGTGTATAGGGATGCATTATTTTGGACCTAATACTTACCATGGAAGCATGGATGAAAGAATCGGAGATATACTGAAAGAAAAGTAGATTATGGTTAACTCAAAAAGAAGCTACATACAATCCAATGGCTTGAAATCCTGAAAGACAGTGTCCAGTAAAAAAGAAAAATCCTGGAAAATGCAATTGTAAAAAATGCTTACTAGTAGAAAAAAAAATGGGAGGCCTGTTTAGAGACCTCTGTCTCCCCACAGAACTTTCCCCTAAAAATATAGAAAGTGGGGACAATGGAGAAAGGTGCATACAACCAAAGACCGATACTGTATATTGCAAGAAACTAAACATTGTGTCAGAAAGGCTAAATGTCAGAACAAACTGAGGCTTGCAAGAAATAGCCCAAATAAGAAAACAGCATTTTCAGAAACAAATGATATATTAAAAAAAAAAAGCCAAAGCATAGAGATATATTGGAAGAAAAAAGAAGAAATAATGGTGAGAAAGCAGAATTTTTAAATAGTATTTTCTGCTTATCTTCACTCAGGCAACAAAGCTCTAGCTGGCTATGAAATAAAGGAGCTGCAGTTTAGGAGAGAACACAAGAACACTTAACTAATTTAAACCAGCCAGATGAATTACAAGTAGCTCTTTATTTAATATCTGTCACCTAGTGACTTATTGAAGTTATGATGGACCTCCATCGGAACACATACAATCTGGATTCTAAGTTCTGATGGTTGGCCACCACCCTTACAGTTATGTGATCACATTTCAGGCTCTCAGCAACCAGCTCACATTTATGGCAGTGTTGTGACTCTGACCCCCGACCCCATTTTATCGGAGGGAGAAGGCTCCGAAAGTGAAGGAGAGGAGTTGGCCAGGCCTCCTTCTCCAGGACCCTCCTCTCTGGCAATGCCTCAGGTGTCTCCCGAAGGAGAAGAGATTGGCCAGGAGACAGGTATCGCCAAGCAGTCGCAGTCGGGCAGTGACGGAGATAAGTCTTGGCTGGATCCATGCCAGCATCAGAGAGACAAGCGCACGCAGCAGAAAAGGAGGCATGCCAGAGATTAAGCTGAGTCACTGGACCACACCTCACAGGGGATAAAAGGGGGTGTGGTGGCCATTCAGGCTCTGTGACGGACAAAACTAAACAACTAGCGAGTCGCATTGTATCTCTGATACTACGTTATCTGCCTGCCTTGGATTTAATACAGACTGGACTTGACAATTCTGTGGCTTTGTGTATTTGTTTTGGTTTATCTGACGGAGGAGGAACACCTCCCTCTGTGAGTAAAGTTCTTGGCAAGCAGCTACTGGGTTGCTGCCAATCCTGTTATCGAAGGAATTTATTGTCTGCAAGTTTTATTTAACCCTGGCTGCCTGTCTGTGTGTGTGCGTGAGACAGGGACAGAACAGGCAGTTTGTAGCATCCTGCAGTCAGATGACCATGATTTATTATGTTTTTCCCCAGAAACTGGCGATTTTTTGCCTGTTTCTGGCAAAAAAAAACCATCCTCTGTGGACAATGAATTCACTTAACAACTGCAATATTCACTTAATAACACTACAAGAAAGATTGTAAAATCAGATCAGTCAGTGGTGACCTGCTTAATGACTGGCATGACTCCCAACTATAATTTCAGTCTGAATTGCAGTCATTAAAAACTAGCAAAGGTGAACACAAAATAATCGAATAATGTCTAAATGTTCTTGAGAATTGTCAGGTCCAAAAAAACCCAAGAGGAAATGTCCCTTTCTTCAAAAAAAGGGAACAAGGATAATCTGGAAGTTACAGACCTGAGGAAAATCCTGAAGCAGATTATTAAACAGAATGTTTATGAGCACTTCCTATGCAACAATGTACAAGAGCCAATTAATTTGATCTGCTTTTTCAACAGAGTTACTAGCCTAACAAATCAAAGGAATGCTGTGGACATATTGTATTTGACTTCAGCAAAGAATTCAACAAAGTCTCAGGACATCCACATTAATAAAATGATAAAATACAGACTAGATGCCACTGCTATTACATGGATTCAGTACTGACCGAGTGATGACATCCAGAAAGTACTCCTAAATAGCTCCACTTGAACGTAAGAGAATAGCATGAAGAGGAGTTTAAGTTCCTGTCTTGAAAAAGTATCAGTTGTTTGATATTCTTCTTGCTAATGAATAAAGGGATTGAAGTTTGATTATATTTGCAGATGACCCAAAATAAGAGGAGTGACTATTAATATTATTTTATGTTATTTTAGATAACAAGTTTGAACGACAGGCTGGAATGAATGGGATATATAGTCTTTCATCCAGATGAGGCTCAGAGTCACCTCGAACCATGCAATGGGTATCATATAAATTAAATAAATAAATGGAGAAATATAAAAGGCACAAGTATAAGGTAAAAGGGACCTGGCTTGGCAATACTATATGGTTCAATGGTTCTATATGCAGTAATTGCAGGCAGCTGGTTTTGATAACCAGCTTAATAACAGGGTGCCTTAGACCACTGTACTACCAAGGCTCTAGTTTAAATGCTTTAAATTTAAATGCTGCTTATTCTCATACGTTTGAAATAATTTTAAAATCTTTGTTTTTTACTTAAAATATGAAGGAACTTCAAAAATAGAGTGCGTCCTTTCTCAACAATCTGTAATGAAGTAAAAATCAAGTGGTAATTATAAAAACATTGAACACATACAAAAAAAATATAACAAATTAACATTTGGACATCACTTTACAAGTCTTTATAATTTAGTAAAGAATTTAGCAGCTGATATAATCATATTTATTTATTTATTTATTTATTTATTTATTTATTTATTTATTTATTTTAATTTATATACCGCCCTGTTCCTGAGGGACTCAGGGCGGTGAACAGCAAACGATAAAAATACATGTAATACAAACGTTAAATAAACCAATTAAAATATACTAAACACTCTGGTCCTAGATAAGTCAAGACATCCCAGTTTAAAATAAAATCAAAAGCAATATAAAGGAAAAGTTAGGCCAGGCCGGCCTGCTGAAACAGGAATGTTTTGAGGGCACGGCGGAAAGTGCGCAGATCCGGAATCCTCTGTATCTCTGGGGGGAGCTCGTTCCAGATGGTGGGTGCCCTCACAGAAAAGGCTCTCCCCCTGGGGGCCGCCAGTCGACACTGTTTGGCTGACAGCACCCTGAGAAGCCCCTCTCTATGGGAGCGTACTGAGCGGTGAGAGGCTATTGGTGGCAGAAGGCGGTCTCATAAGTACCCCCGGTCCTAAGCCATGGAGCACTCTAAAAGTGATAACTAAGACCTTGAAGCGCACCCGGAAGACCACAGGGAGCCAGTGCAGCTCGCGCAGGAGGGGAGCCACATGGGAGCGCCATGCTGCTCCCATAATTACCCGCGCGGCCGCATTCTGGACCAGCTGGAGCTTCCGGGTGCTCCTCAAGGGAAGCCCCATGTAGAGAGCATTACAGAAGTCCAGGCGTGAAGTGACGAGGGCATGAGTGACTGTATTTAACGAGTCCCGATCCAAAAAGGGACACAACTGGCGAATCAGGTGAACCTGATAAAAAGACCTCCCGGCCACAGCCGTCAAGTGTTCTTCTAAAGACAGCCGTGAGTCCAAGAGGACGCCTAAGTTGCGAACCCTCTCCATGGGGGGCAATGACTCATCCCCAATAGTCAGTGATGGCACCAACTGACTATATCGGGATGTCAGAAACCACAGCCACTCGGTCTTGGATGGGTTGAGCCTGAGTCTGTTCCTCCCCATCCAGATCCGTACAGCCTCCAGGCACCGGGACATCACTTTAAGGGCATCATTGGGGTGGTCCAGGGTGGAGATGTATAGCTGAGTATCATCAGCATACTAATGATACTTCAACCCAAAACCATGGACGATCTCACCCAGTGGCTTCACATAAATGTTGAACAGAAGGGGTGAGAGAACTGACCCCTGTGGCACACCACATACAAGGGGCCTTGGGGTCGACCTCTGCCCCCCTGTCAACACAGACTGTGACCAATCAGAGAGAAAGGAGGAGAACCACCGCAACACGGTGCCCCCCACCCCTAACTCTTCCAACCAGTGCAGCATGATACCATGGTCGATGGTATCAAAAGCTGCTGAGAGGTCTAATACGACCAGGACAGAGGAGCAACCCCTGTCCCGGGCCCTCCAGAGATCATCTACCAATGCGACCAATGCCGTTTCCATGCTGTATCCAGGCCTGAAGCCGGACTGGAATGGATCTAGATAAGCCGATTCATCCAAGTACTGAGGAAGCTGTCGCGCTACCACACTCTCAACAACCTTCGCAACGAAGCGAAGGTTGGAGACTGGACAGTAATTAGCCAACACTGCTGGGTGTTGTGGCCCCGCCCTCTGAGCCTGTCCCATCGGAGGAAGAAAGCTCCGAGCATGAGGAAGAGGAGTCAGCCAGGCCTCCCTCTCCAGGCCCCTCCCCTCTGGCATTGTCTCAGGTGCCGGCCGAGGGAGAGGAGATCAGCAGGGAGACAGCTGGTTCGTCTCAGAGTGACGATGAAACATCATTCCTGGACGCACGCCTCCGAAGGTGTGATAAACGATTGCAGCAGCTTAGGAGGCGTGCTAGGGATTAGAACTGAGTCACTGTACCACACCCCAGAGACTATATAATAGAGGGTAGTGGTCAGGGATCCTTGTGATGAACAAAAGTAAACCTTGGATAGTCACTAAAGCCTCGTCCGGAACTGCTGGGAGGAATATTATTTCTGCTTGGACTTTTTTGGACGTTAGTATCTTATCTTTCTGTTTGTGAAAATAAAGGCATTTGGCAGACGGTGTGTCTATCGCTGCCAAGTGGGAGATAAGACCTGGGTGCGTTCCAAAGTGTTTCCTTAACCCTCGGCTGGCTGTGTTTGTGTGTGTGTGGGGACGGGGACAGATCACTGGGTCCAGGGAAGGATTCTTGAGGAGAGGCTTCACCACCACCTCTTTCAAGGTGGCGGGGAAGGCACCCTCTCTCAAGGAAGCATTTATAATCCCCTGGAGCCAGCCTCGTGTAACCTCCCGAGAGGCCAGCACCAGCCAGGAGGGACACGGGTCCAATAAACATGTGGCCGCGCTCAGTCTGCCCAGTATCTTGTCCACGTTTTCCGGAGTCACAGAATCAAACTCTTCCCAGGTAATATTCTCAAGACTTGCCTCCATCCTCCCTCCCGAATCTACCTAGAGTCCAAATTTTCCCGAATCTGAGTGATTTTGTCATACAGATATTGTACAAAGTCCTCGGCTCTACCTCGCTTCCCGCAGGTCCTCCCACACTTCCTGGTGGAGCAGGGAGCGGGTCACCCTAAACAGGGCGGCCGGGCGATTATCTGATGACGCAATAAGAGCGGAAAAATAGTTACACTTTGCCGCTTTTATTGTCACCAGGTAGGTCTTAATATGAGACCTTACAAGTGTTCGGTCAGATTCAGAACGGCTGGCCCTCCAACTGCTCTCCAGGCGTCTTCCGGCGTTTCATCTCCCTCAGTTCCTCGGTGAACCAGGGAGCCAGGTGAGATCGACGCCGGGTTAGAGGCCGCAAAGGCACGACTCGGTCCAAAGCTCCAGCGGCCGCCCTATCCCAGGCAGCCACTAGCTCTTCAGTCGATCTGTGTGCCAGAGCCTCAGGAAATGGCCCAAGCTCCGTCTGGAACCTATCCGGGTCCATCAGGCGCCTGGGGTGGAACCACCTCATCGGTTCTGCCTCCCTGTGGCGGGGTGTGGTGGTTCGAAGGTCAAAGCGAAGGAGGGAGTGATCTGACCATGACAAGGGCTCAATCGCTATATCCCCTATCTCGAGACCACTCAGCCACTGACCAGAGACAAAAACCAGGTCCAGCGTGTTTCCCCCCATGTGAGTAGGGCCATGAACTAATTGGGTCAGGTCCATGGCCGTCATGGAAGCCATGAACTCCTGAGCCACCTGAGACGCCTCACCGACGGATGGAAGGTTGAAGTCCCCCATGACCATAAGCCTAGGGGTATCAATCGCCACCGCGGCTATAACGTTGAGTAGTTCAGGCAAGGCTGCTGCCACGTGGCAGGGAGCCAGGTACGTAACCAACAGGCCCATCTGCACCCCATGACCCCACTTCACAAGGAGGGACTCACATCCGGCCGTCTGAGGAACAGTGGCCTCCCTCGGACCAAGACCCTCTTTAATGATAACTGCCACCACCCCCCCGCCCTTCCCTGTGACCTTGGCTGATGAAATGCCCGGAAACCGGGTGGGCACATCTCTACGAGAGGGACTCCCCCCTCCTGGCCCAACCAGGTCTCCGTAATACCCCCCTCCTGAACAAGATCACAAATGAAGGGGGCTTTATTTACCACGGACCTGGCATTGCATAGCATCAGCCAAAGGCCCAGGGCCTGAGGGTCTGTGCCACCTGGGGAACGAGAAGAGCATTGAGGGTCGGAGCATGCCATCGCTTGAAGACAGCGAGTGCACACTTCCGCAACTTGATGTGGCCCCCTACTCCCGCCATATCTGCCCCTCCCACCTACAGTACTGATGTAATGTCTATCAACAGCACAAGCTCTAACCCTCTCCTTGGCCCCGGATTCTGCATCTCCTCCGCCGTGCTCTTCAGATGGACTAGATCCCGTCCCTTGCGGGTTAATCCCTGAACCCATACAACCCACCCCCCTCCCGGGAGGCCCCCCAGCCTCATTATTTACATTGGAAACCACCCTCCTCTCAGATCCCCTTAAAATAGAGTTTGAAAAACTATCTAAAAAACTCCAAAGCTTCCGGTTCTTAGCATACCATATTCTGTTGATATCAGCTGATTGGAAACACACATGGCTCAGCTGGGATCTTCAGAGGCTTTTAAAAGCATTTTTAAAAAGCATTCTTAAAGCATTCTTCGGCCGAAGAGGTTGTAGGAAAAAAAATGTCTTTAAAAACCCCTGGCAATCCCAGCTGAGTTGCCTGAACGTCAGAGGCTTTTAAAAGCATTTTCTTCTGCAACCTGTTAAGGTTGTAGAAAAAATGCTTTTTTAAAAAAAATTGAAAGTGGGCCATGCCCACCCAGTCACATTAACCCACCACCACCAAGCCACACCCACAGAATCGGTAGTAACAAATTTTACATTTCACTACTGATCAATGGATCCCAATTATCTCTCACATATGGAAATATAAACATACCTGCATGTATACAGTATTTCCTTCAGAAAGAAAAGAAAAAGAAAGAAAAAAGAAATTTAGTTAGCTTTGGGGTGGAGGATTAAATCCAAATCCTGTTTGACAGACTCTTTGAACTCAATTCATTTGTTTTTTTGAGCAGATCATAGTTAAGGAAATTGCACTTTTCTTTGATGTGTGAAACATCAAAGTTATTGAGTAGAGTTCAGAGAGGTTAAGGACAATTTCAGAACAGAACAGAGTAACAGAGTTGGAATGGAATTTGGATGTCTTCTTGTCCAATCCTTGCTCGGGCAGGAAACCCTATACCAGTGATGGTTAACCTTTTATGTCACTGCATGCCGGTCTGTGTGCTGGAAATGGCACAAAAAATCATCCTGCAAGGAATGTGTGGCCTTGCTGGCCTTCTTGTGCACGAGAGCACCAATACCCGGAAAAGCAGCGTTCTGTTGCGCATGCACGAGTCGGCACCCAAACTTTGGGTTTCCAGCACGGACATGCACCTGACAAACAGCTGGCCATCGCACATGCGTGCGACGTAAACCCAGAAGTTCGGGTGCCAGCCTATGCATGCACAATGGAACACCGCTCTTCTGGGTTTTGCCACTCCGGCACGCGTGACAGCCAGCTGACCAAGCTATTCTCCACTTTGGGCACTCAGTTCGGAAAAAGTTAGTCATCGCTGCCTGACATATTGTCACTCCTAGTTCTTTTCATTAACCTAGGCATACCCAGTTCCAGCAACTGTTCTTTATGTTTTAGCCTCCAATCCCTTAATTGTCTTTATTGCTCTTCTCTGCACTCTTTCTAGTCTCAACATCTTTTTTACATCATGGTGAACATAACTGGATATAGTATTCCAAATATGGCCTTACCAAGGCATTATAAAGTGGTATTAACACTTCACGTGATCTTGTTTCTATCTCTCCCTTAATGCATCCTAGAACTGTGTTGGTTTTGGCACCTGCAGCACACTGCTGGCTCATATTTAAGTGATCATCCACTAGGACCCCAAGATGCCTCTCAGTTACTACTATTGAGTCAGGTACTACCTATATACTATACCTGCACATTTGGTTTTTCTTGTCTAAATGTAGAACCTTACTTTTTTCACCATTTCATTTTGTTAGAGCCCAATGTTCAAGTCTGTCAAGATCCCTCTGTATCTTAAGCCTATCTTCTGGAGTGTTACCTATTCCTACCAGCTTGGTGTTCCCTCCCGGTTCCCACCCCCCTTTTATCCATAACAATAATAAACCTGAGCCTTAAACAGAGAAAAATTGTCCCCCGATTTTCCAGAGTTAACTCAATGCTCAGGATTTTGCATAACACACTGAACCACAAATTAACCACACAGTACATTATCGTATCATACACCACGCAATAAACTAGTTTCTCAAGTGTGACTTGGGTAAAAATAATGAAATACGTTTATCTTCTGTGACTGATCAAAGATGATTATTAACGGCTATTACGAAATAAAATTATGTTAATTCTACTTCTCCAAGTAATTTCCTCTGCAGTGTTCATGAAGTTCAAATCACGAACACATGAAATTTCGTGGTTCTGCAGTCTGCGCGCTATAAAAAAAACCTGCTACTTGAGCATTTTTCATGCCACATAACGAGAGGAAACCAGTCAGAAACCCCTAATGTTCCCGAAAAAGAGAAGTGAATCCAGAACGAAGGCAGAGAAATCAGACCTATTCCGCAACCTCGAAAAGCTTCAGCAGTCATTGTCAGCACCGAAATGTTTGAGTTTCCCTGCTGGCCCGTTCCCTTCTCCGAGACAGGAGAGAAACACTCTCTGGCCCTTCAGGCAGTTGCTTAGTCGCCTATCCTTCGCCAAGGACCCTGGTTAGCGTTGCTGGGCAAAACGAAGCTGAGACGCCGGGCCTAAGTAGGAGCAGCGGGGGTGAGGGGCTGGGGTGGAGTGTTAGCGTGGCGCTATTAGTCGTTTTCCTCGCTTATAGGGCTGGAAATGGACCCGTTGCTCCACGCCTTGAGTTATTTCAGGCGGAGGAAATTCCAACTCTGTTCCGATCTGTGTTCCCAATTGCTGGAAAAGGAGCCTGGCGATCAGGTAATGAGGAGAGACAAGGGCAGGAGATGGACGATTGGATGTGATGTTTCCGAGTTCAGGAAAAATGTAAAACGGGGCCTTGGGTGGATGTCTTGTTTTGGTAACTACTCTCTTTTTTTGTATATCTTGCAGATCTTTTTGCTTTTCGGCGCGAGCGTTTTGTAAAATCGTGTGATGGTGCCTTTCCTGCATATCACATTCTGTGTGGCGAATTAGTTGGAAAAAGATCATAATCCAGGGTTTCTTAACTCTAGCAGGGCTCATAACTGGAACCCCTACCTCACAAACCGTCAATGCATAATGGAAGAAAAATTCTAGTTTATTTAATTAAAATATATATTTATAGCTTATTATTAGCTAATTTTGAGATAAGTTACAATCCAATTAAGAGCTGACATGATTTCAAGTACAGGTGGTTCTCCTTTAACAACCACTCATTCAGCCACCATTTAAACTTGTGATGGCACAGAATAAGTGGTACTTGATGCCAATCCTTACAATTTCAGCTATTGCAACATCCTGAGGTCACATGGTTGCAATTTGCACCTTTTTTGTGGCTTCCTACAAGCAACCAGGCAGCAGCAGGAGGTTGCAAATGGTGATCACGTGATGTCCTCACTTAACAGTGATGCAGGGTTTAACATGCCAGATGTGCTGGCATGTTCATGTGATGTGCTTTATGACTCACTTAGCGACAGGAATGTTGGTCCCAAATACCATCATTAACTGATGCTTAACGGAATTAATAGAATGTGTGGATGGCTTTGGGGAACAAGGGATAAAAATGCAGCCTATCTGATAAGAGAGGGGGGAGCCTGCAATCAATGGTCAGACAAAAACTTAGGGACCCCCCCCCATTGATCAGACTCTTAAAAGTGTCAGCAGGAAGTTTGTACCTTTAGAGTTGCAAAACTGATGTCAGCCATCCCAAGTAAACCAGATAGGACACACAATTTAGATGAGCTAAATTTACTTTATTATGAAGTTAAATTAACAGAACCTTGCATGTCTGAAGTTACAAACATACCATAGTTTCATGGCCTAGAAACCAGGAGCCTGTGAGTTCTAGTTTTGTGTTAGGCATGAAAGCTAGTTGGGTGACTTTGGGTCAGTCACTCTCTCAGCCCAACCCACCTCACAAGGTTGCTGTGGGAAAAATAGGAGGAAGAAGTATTAGTATGTTTGCCACCTTGAGTTATTTGTAAAGTAATAAAGGTGGGATGAAAATCTAATAAATAAAGATAGCATGTAAGGCAGATGCAAAGTCTTGCCCCACCTATTGTATCACAAGAAGTTTGTTTGGTCCAGAGACCTTTATTAAGACTGTCAGATCTAAGCTGCAAAAATCCAGATGATCATAGATAGTAGCAGAACATTACAGAAAACTCTTATCTGGCCTCTATGCAATGGTGATAAACTGGTTTATTTAACCATAGTTTTAATAACTATAGTAGTCTGATAAAAACAATGTTTTTAAAAATATACAAATTGCAGTTGCTTTATACTATCTGTTTTATACTATTTATACTATCTGTGTCATAACCAAACCAACCATATTGTAGCTGAGCTTGATGTGTAAAATCTGCAAATATGTAACTATCATGATTTAATTAAAACTAAAATGTTATATGGGATAACATCTTCAACTACTTGCGCATCTGTAGCAAACATTGATAAAGCCAAAGTAAGAACATGTTTATGATTAAGTTGTCATTTTCCACCTAGAGAAGCTCATACGCTTAACTGAAATGCAGAACATATTAAAAAGAGCCCAAGGCCAACAGCATAACCAGGTCTTGATGGCCTTTCAAAAAAATTAAAAGGGATGTGGCCAATCTAATTTCAGGAGTAAGGATGTTCCATAAGGTGGGTGCCAAAACAGAAAAGGTACTTCTCCTAGTGCTCACCAATGTAAGTCTCTAGCTGATGGTACCGGCAGCATGCCTTCTCTGTGAGATTGAAAGAAGCCGTTGTAACAAGGGGAAGGCAGTTCCTCAGAACTCTATTTAAAAGTATTCTGCTGAAAAGACTAAAAGTTATTTGTTGCAGAAACTGGTTCAGCACTATAATTCTTTTAGATATATAAGTGAGGTATCCATACTACAGAATTGGAATATATCTTACAAGATCTTCAGAGCATTAAGTTTTGAAATATAAACATAAGCACAAGGTATATATTCTGATGATTGGTTATGAATGGGTGGTGCCTAGTGCCAAGCATTGTACTATGAATTTGGAAAGAAAGTGAGATCAAGCTGTCTTTCCTAAAGTAATCGTCTTCCTTTTTTAAGCCAGCAAGTTGTCTAAATCAAAGCTGCCTTCATATATACAAAACCTTTTGCATGCCTTAGTATACTTTCAGTAGCTACTCCTGTCCTATACAAAATAAGATTCTGCACTTTTGATAAAGCAATGTTAAATCTATGGCTCTCATTGTGTTATATCACCCTTTCTATATGCATAGAATGCATAGTTATGTTCCTCCTTTTTAGGAAATTGCTTAAAAAAGGGCATCCTAATTTTCTAAATGTACTGTTTTAATGTAGACTTGCTTTTTGTCTTTCTAGTACAATTTTGTTTTTTTGTTTTTTTGTATTTAATATACATTCTTAAAGATAGATAGATAGATAGATTTGTTTTCAAGGGAAACAAAGTCATAAAGGATTTCCAGTCACTGATAAATATAGTTGTTGATCTTTTTCTAATCAATTTTGACATCTCTGCTAAATTCTCTCACCTTGACCAATCATTTCTCTGTTGTGGGTATTTAAGAATCTTCCTATTTTTTCCGCAGTTAATAGTCTGGCAGGTTTTTTGGGGCTCTTTCTTCATTCTCTTCTTTACACCCTTAATCCATTTTGTCTTTCCATAGTTTTAATGACATAGTCCTATTATATTTATCTTATTTTGTAAATTCCATTTTTTCCCTTTGATATCAGACAATCAACACAGGCCTGGTCTGTTTATTTTATTCCAAATAATACCAAAAGCACTTTTGCCAAATTCTTTATCTTTCTTTCACATTAATACTGTCCCCTTTATCCATTTATAATCAACATTTTGCTGTGTTTTTTTTTTTTTTAAATTAAGGCACCGTTTTCCTCTTTGTTTTACTTTCTGTAATTCAGAAAGAAGGCTGACTCACCGAAAAGCAGCTATATGAATCCATTCTTAACCATGATAATGGTGAAGTCTGCATTGTGACTTGAATTAAGTGTGCTTCTGATACTTAGTAGAGAGCAGGATTCAGGAAATTTAGTAGGATTTCCTTTTAAGTAAACATACTTTATTTAAAATTAATTTTTGTGAAAGGGTCTAAATCAGCTATTACTGCCAGAAATAATCTTTCATTAACCTTATTGAACTCATTGTAGCTTCTTTGTTTATAATTGTAGCATGACCTAAAAGGAACATGTTTCTGTCCTACTGTCTTGGTTGATCATCCTGATTGCTTGCCTAATCTGATTATTGTTCTTATGTTCCATATGTCAATTTAAAGACCAGGAAACAGTACTGATTTATAGTACTGAAGTACACAAAGAAAATTAGGTGAACAGTTTATGCTGAATTGCATAATTTTATGGTTTTCTTTGCAAATGTACACATTTTGGTTTTCAGATTTTGATTTTAAAGAAAGTTTCTTAGCTCATCCGAATATTTCATTGCTGATTTTATTTTCATGCCTTTTGAAGACAACATGAGTAATAATAACATACAATGAAAAGATGGAGAGGCATTACGAGACCCTCACTTGACACCCCCCCATCTGACCCATCACAAGACCTACTGACCACACAAAGCCCTTATAAACAGAAGCACACTTACACTGACATCCCCTAAACTCTGCTGAAGATGTAACTAACCTGGTAACGAAACGTTTGGAAACCAACCCACAAGATTGGAGAATGAATCTTCATTCTTATAAAAGACAGTTAAATGCTTTACTATTTAACAAATGGTTAAATATATTTTCCCAGCATTTTATTCCCTTATCAGAACTGATAAAATTCTTTAAATTACTGCAATGCTGTCTTGCATGAGTCTGCCCTTGAATTGCACCTGAAAACTTCAATTAGTACAGAACATGGCAGCAGTTACGGGTGTCCCTAGGTTTGCCCTTGTAACACTCTGCTGTGTGAGCTGTATTGGCTCCTAGTTTCTTTCCAGGTGTAACAAGGTAAATATCACATTAATATTAAATATCGCATATGGCCAAGTATATGACCTTTCCCTTAGGCTATCTATCCATTCACACAGGGTGCCGTGTTTCTAGTCCCTTCTCTTAAATATTCTCTTAAATATTGCCATTTTGTGGGTGCTAGGAAGTGAGCCTTTTTTTATGGCTGCCCTGCCCTGTGGAACACTTCCACCTGAAGTGTTGGCAGGTTTCTACCTCCCCAGCCTTCCATAAAGCATTGAAGATTTGGCTTTTCCAACAAGCACTCGGATAACATGAGGTGACTGTATATTGGAAACTTGGCTTTGGCACCAGTTTTTTTTAATGTGTTTGGTTTTTATAATTTTAATATAGTTTTTATGTTGTTTTAATTTTTGATTTGGAGCCCCCCAAAGTTTGTTATAAGATAGACAGCTATATAAATGTTTTAAATAATTAAATATATAAGCCAGTGAGAGATTTGGAATGGAGGTCACCATAGGTTACAGAGCACTTCATGCAAATAGAAAGATTCATTTAATACTTCTTTGTTCCTCCAGACAGACTAGTATTTTAAGAAAAGTTACATAGTAGTTTATACATTTTCTAATAAATTTTGGAAAAATATATGACACTAAGCACTTCATTTATTATATTTTATTGATTTAATATAAATATGTTTAAAATCGTTTACTTAGACTTAAAACTTTAATGTTTGAAGGTACACTAATCGGCATACATTAAAATGAAATTTCGTTGCGTATAGCTTTCAAAGGGTCACCATTTCCAATATACACTGCATAAACATGACAAAATAAATAGAAAATTATACATCTATCCACATTTGACACTACTTTGTGTTTTGTTCAATAAACCATTTTCTAGGAAAACTGGATTAATATGTATGAGCCCTAACTATATATATATATATATATATATATATATATATATATATATATATATATATATATATAATTTCTAAATCAGTCATTGTTACTTACTCAGTGACTGAGTTTATATATAAAACTAAATTAGGACATTTGGTTAAACAAAAATTATGGCAAAGTTTGCACATAATAAATAAATCACATTATGGCTTAGGACTGAGAAATAACAGGCATATATCATCAAGCTGCCTCTTCATCAAGAGAAAGGAAGGCCTCTTCATTTTTCATTTATATTAAATATACTTTTGTTTTAAAAAGTAACAAAAGTATACTTTTGTTTTAAATATACTTTTGTTTTAAAAGGATTCTGTATGATTCCCATTTCACCATTTTAGTCTTAGATATGTTCTCTGCCTTGAGTTATTTATAAAAATAAAGATGGGATAAAAATTGTAAAAAGCATTATATGGGAACAAGGTTTTCGGCTGTCATTACAATGTACACTGAGAGCATGTGCACCAAACACAAATTCATTGTGTGTCCAATCACACTTGGCCAATAAAGAATTCTGTTCTATTCTTTTAATGTTATAATATTTATTGGGATTATCTATTCAAATCCTCTCAACCTTTTGGACATATTTAAATGACTTCATATACTTAGAATTGTATTTCAAAATAAATATCATATAGGCTCAGTTTAAGTTTATTTTGATATAAAAATTGTATTTTAAGAAGTGAATGAATCAGTATAATAAAGCAGGCCTGTAATATATGCTCTTCTCCAACCAAGTCCTTTATTAAATTTGTTATTTGTGCTTAAAGTAGATAAACCTCCACCCTGCCATCAGGATAAATTAATGCACAAGATCAACAAATTATTCCTAGATTGATGTATTGTTTCTGAAAATATCTGGAAAGAATGGGGGAGGAGGCAATTTGGAATCTTAGTTCGATTCATTACTTCATGATCTGGCTGCTGAGCAAAAGCTTTCCAGGAGTGACCACATGATACCGCATGAAGCAGCAGCATGCAACATAAAGGATTTGTATGGAGTTCTAAAATGCATACATTTATCTATTTATTCAATTTCTTTGCCCATCCATCTCAGTAAATGACTCCTGGTGGCTTACAATTCAAAAAATATATGACAGTTAGATATATTAAAAACATTAAAAACAATAAAAACAGTAAGACCAATAACTCTAAAAACATCCAAATTAAATATACATAAGAGCAAGATGTTTGGCCACTTAGCAATATAGCCAGGAAATGGGGCCCTTGATGCATTCAGCACCTGAGGGTTGGGAACACAGGTAGTTCATTTAGTGACTATTCAAAGTTAAAATGACACTGAAAAAAGTGACTTACGACCATTTTTCACACTTATGACCATTGCAGCATCCCCATGATCATGTGATTTACATTCGGATGCTTGACAACCAACTCACATTTATGACAGTTGCAGTGTCCTGGGGTCATGTGATCACATTTTGCAACCTTCTGACAAGCAAAGTCAATGGGGAAACCAGATTCATTTAACAACCATGTTACTAATTTAACAACTGCAGTGATTCACTTAACAAATGTGGCAAGAAAAGTCATAAAATGGGGCAAAACTCACTTAATAAATTTCTCACTTAGCAACATAAATTTTGGGCTCAATTGTGGTCATAAGTGGAGGATACCCAGGTTTGTATACCCAGGTTTTTAAGGCCTTGCGAAAGGCTAACAGAGTTGAGGCCATACTGATCTCTGGAGGGAGAATGTTCTGTAGAGCAGGGGCCACTGCAGAAAAAGCTTACCTTCTGATCCCCACCAGCCAACATTTTTGGCTCACAAGATCTGCAGCATGCCCATTCTGCTCAGCTTGGTTGGATGGGTAGAAACTCTTGAAAAAAGGTGATCTCTCATCTTGGTGGGCTTTAAAGGTAACCACCAGCACCTAGAATTGCACCTAGTAGTACCTGTGCCTTGTATCCGGCATCATTTACCTTCTGCTCAGCTACATAAATCCTTTTATTTCCCTATCTATGTAATTAAATGTTCAGTAGTATCACCTACTGATTCTGCCTAATTTGAAATGGAACACTTTCTATTGCTTATAGGTGAGGAAAGGAAGTAGAGGAAGTAAAGTACATGATAAAAACATCTCTCCCTTCTAATATAATACTGGGAATGACTGAGCATTTGTGAATGAATTCTCTGCATTCTTCTTGAAGTCCTTCTCACATATTTCTCTAGTAGTTCTGAGATGTTTTCTACGTAATACTTGCATTGAAGACTATAATGCAGCCAAGATCTCATTATCCCATAGCCCATTTGCCTTTTTTCTTTTCCCACGTGTCAAATAATCTACTGCTGGCCTATTGTGTTCTATTTGATTTTTAAAACATTGAATGTATTTTGTAGAAATTTTCGTTTACTGGGCTTTGTTTCCTCCTCGTCTCTATTTTAGGCTGCTTGGTGTTTAAAAATGCGAGCGTTAACTGAAATGGTTTATGTGGATGAAATTGAAGTGGATCAGGAAGGCATAGCTGAAATGATGCTCGATGAAAATGCAATTGCACAAGTTGCACGTAAGCTGCATTTATATCTGCTCAAAATATATTGCAAGAAGCAACTTATGATTCCCTCCCTAGGATATTCCAACATTCCTTTTCAGTGGTTAATTTCTTTTTTCCCTAAAGCTGTTCTATGGAATGAGTGACTGCTATCAGTTAAACTATTATCTTTTTTTTCTTTTCTTTAAAATTATTATCTTCTGTTTTGATAAAGTAATACATTTTTATTGCAGTTTTAGAATTCAAGCTTTCATTTGGTGTTAAAATGTTCATATGCCTATAAAATATCAGTTGTCTTTAGTCAGTAAATAATCTTCATGTACATTTGTATTTGATCAATACTGCAACAAGCTAAGAAATTGATTTTCAAGAAAAATCCCCAGTGCATTAATTAAAATCTCCAGTTTTAATTACTTTATTATGAATGTAATTTAAGCGCTTCGCAGGTAGCATTTTGTTTGCATAAGGGAATTATCTTCTCTTTACAGTTTTGACTGATTCTGAGTCCAATTATGATGGTGTGATTAAATGAAGCAGTGCATTTTTTTAAACAAACAAATAACAGCATTCATCTGTGCTTTTCATCTTCTCTCTTTGGGTTTTATTTTTAAAAAACCTGGGAGAGGGAACCAAAAGATAAATGGCAAAAGAAACATATATAGGAAAATATCTATAAACGTCCTGATTTTGTTTGTTTGTTTGTTTAATAGGACCTGGTACTTCACTTAAAATACCTGGAACTGGTCATGGTGCTGGGCCTAGCAAGGCTATCAGGTACTGTACTCAGTTTCTTAAGAGTGGTTAACTGATTTGGTTATTTTTTTCCTTGTACTTAAGTGTTAATCATCACATAGAATTATAACCGAGAGAAATAGATGTATTTTATTTCTTATGTTTTGAAACTAGCTGATTTGAGCTTTTTGTAATTGTCGTCCAGGTGTCAGTTACTATTAAATTCTTTTCATTTGAACTGGTCAAGATAAGCTTTAAGGGCTAGTGTTTTTTTTTCTTTTTCCCTCTAATAGCCCTTTTCATTTTGCCCTGTGTTTTGTGTATTTTGTGTAAGCCTGAGAACTGACAGGATTTATCTAATTATTTATATTTTTAAGCTAGTTTAGAAGTCTTCTTGCCAAAGAATGGAATTAAATTTTTTAAAAAATTAGTCTCTGTAAATACATTTTATAGGAATCATAGCAATTCTTTATAGTTCCTTTGTGGTAGTTCCTATGTATTCAGAAATGCCTGTCAAGTTATAGTCATGGACTAAACTTTGGGTCAAGAAATTACACAGCTGTAATTTGTTAAATATACATATAAAATACATTGTTAATTTTTTTACCACTACTACCTCAAACTTACAAGTGTGATATCTAGTTTGAAATCAGTTTTCCATACTACATTTTATGAAACACATCAGAGATTTAATAAAGTTCTGTGAAAAAAAACATCATTAATTGCTTTTTGTATTATAAATGGACAACTAGCTGAAGGAGAGCTTCAGTCTATTAATATTTTTCTTTAATGTGTTTTTCTTGCTCTAATAGGATGCAAACTTAAAATGATTTTTGTTCTCTATAGTGGGACAGAAAATGCTAGGATATTTTTCTGTCTCATTATGGATGATAAATCCACAATTTTGTTGTAGTCCTTAATGAGATTTGGTTAGCTATTCAAGGACTAGTAAATATGCATTTTGTCAATATATTCAAAGCCCAACATGTTCTATAGCCAAATACAAAAAGGTATCACAATGTAAAAGATAACATAGATGATCTCCCTCAAAAAAATAAGAATTATGTAAGTGCCATTTAATGGGGTAGTGAGTAAATCCTATAGGGGTGTGTACTTAATAATGATTAATGTAATACATCATTTCATGCACAGGAAATCGAGTTAATGCACATGTACAGTATCTTTATTAATAGTTCCATATGGCAATCTACTCTTTTTGAATTTGCAAAAAGCAATAAATGCTTCGGTTAATCATTTTATTATGATACTCTTCCATGTTTGAATCATTTCAGGCCAGTGACACAAACAGGGCGACCCCTGACGGGTTTTGTACGACCTAGCACACAGACTGGAAGACCAGGTAGCATTGAACAAGCCTTAAAGACTCCAAGAACTGCTCACACTGCCCGTCCAATGACTAGTGCTTCAGGGAGATATGTCAGGCTTGGAACAGTAAGGATCCTCCTACGTTTGTTATCTTGGAAATTGGAACTACATGTATACAGCATAGCAAGGATTATTAAGTTGTCCCCCCGCATACTCTTATTTTTTCTCCCTGCTATATGAATAATTTATTAAAATTAATAGCATCTTTATGTTTGTTTACATGATCAGACTTTTGGAAAATATGTGTATTCCATAGAATACTAATAGACTTCGCTTCTTATTGCTTAAAGGTCAAATATTCAACAAAATACACAAACATCCATTTATGCATAGTAATGAGGAAAAAATACAGTGTGGTATTATAGTTCTGTAAGCCCCACTGGCTTTAGCAAATGCTTTATATCCCACATCTTTTATTCATTAATAAATAAATATTATGCTTTCATGGTTGCCTAGTATTGTTCAAGCAAAGTATAGTCTTTTTTTAGTGTTTTGTACCTGCTCTGTGTGTTATAGATTACAAATTATATGTTCCATATTTTCCTGTGCTCTTTATTATTTCCATTTTATTGTCCTCATTATTATGTAGTAACTTTTCATTCCACCCAATGACCTTCGTTATTGGGTAGCTTAGACATGCTAACAATAGAAGAAAAATATGAAGCAAGTAAAATATTTTTTTCAGAAAGGGAGATTCCTATTGATTACAGTTTACTGAGAACTGTCCAAGTTATATGACTCTGTATGGCCACTACAGAACCAATTTTCTGTTAAACTCCATTGCCGCTGTTGCTACTGAGGAGCAGTGAGAGTCTAGTTGACTCAACCCTAGGAGCAGTGGCATGAGCTGGGAATTGTGCAAGTGTTACAATTTATTCCCATGCATTATTTTGTATAGGCATTATATTGATTTCTCATAATTGTATACTGTATTGCCAGTTATAATTCAAATGCGATATGTCATTTAGTTTGATGCTTTTTCCCACTACAGGCCTCCATGCTCACTAATCCTGATGGTCCTTTCATAAATATATCTAAACTGAATTTAAATAATTATGCTCAAAAACCAAAGTTGGCAAAGGTATGTGCTTGTTTAATGTACCAATCTTGATTTGTTCATTTTAAATCTTACCTGTTAAGGTGTTAATAGCTTTTATGTTTTTACTAATTTTTTTTCAGGAGAGATGCCCAAATTCAGTATAGTGCAATTTCTTAGCCCAGAAAGTAAAAAGATGCATGCAGCCTGCACTAGCCTCTCAGGGCCTCCCCTATACCCTTGAGACACCCTGTACTTCTTACCTTACCTTGCTGCCTTTCCACTCAGGAATGAAAATCCTCCCTGACAAAATCCAGGACTTCCGGTTGGGGACTGTGGCGGCAGGGTGCCGTGTGAGTGAGCTTAGCTCCACGGCACTAGCTTTTTCGCCGTGTCTTGGGGACCCTGAGGGGCGAGATCGCCCGGAGAGCGTCTCGGACGAGAAAGGGGATCTGAAAAGCGAGAGTGCGGCGTGCAAACGCCTCTCGCTTGGACAGATTCCTCTGTCAAACTGGCATCGGTGTGTCCGCCGTTTAATGGCGGACCCGAAGTCGCGATCTCCACCAACATCGAGGAAGCAAGGAGTTCGGAGCGGCTAGCGTGAGAAGGAGACCTAACTACAGATCTCAGGTGATCGTAGGAGCGGACCTCAAAGAGCTGCGTGCCGAACCAGCTAATAGGGCTCACAGCGGTGGAAAGGCGGCGACTACCAATAACGGAGTGAACGGATCGAGTGTGAACTGCTGGCGAGGCGGCGAGGCTGTGAGAAGCAAGGAGAGTCTACTGTGCCGAGAGGGGGGGAATCCAGCTGCAGGCACCTGTATATCGATTGCGGAGGAAGAGGCTTAGAATCAGGCTTGGTGGATAATACCGTGAGGATACATCGCAACAATACTTCCTGCTGTCATTTTGCGGCCATCTTCCAGCTGACTGGCTTTTTCTGAAGGAAGAAACCGGAAGTGCAGCCATATGTTATATCGGGTACTTGAAAATTTGTGTAACATTCTGATCTGCGATTTTCTCTCCCAACTGTGTTCCCGCTTATTAAGATCTGCTGTTTGTTGGATATATCTGAGACTTTTTTTTTTCTTCTAATTAACTGAGACATTTTTTTACGTGGAAGAACTACCTTGAAAGTGGCAGCAGTTAATGAAACAAAAGTAATGAACTTTATAAAACTCTATTTATAGAACTTCTTATTATCTATCAATATTATCATCGATACCAGTATTGACACCTACCTATCAACTTATTAACCTATTAATTAACTTATCAATTTATTACTTTAGTAACTATTAATTATTAATTATTCTATAATTATCTCTCTATTTATATGGTTTTGAAGCCCTCTTTTCTTTCTTGATTAACTATTTTAGATAACTTTGCTGGTCTAGTACTATATATTACCTTGAAAAATTTAATAGATTCCAATCTACTCCTTTTGTACAATCCTTCTCTATTTAAATTGTCACCCTTTTATATTTAGTAGATTGATACCCATATTTATACTTATTCAAGAACTATTTTTAGAGCGGGTTTGATTAATAAGGGTGGGATAGTATTTTTTATATTAGTATTGCAAGGCTAAAATTGAAGAGATTTAGCATTTATTACGACATATAAACTTGGATTAATTAATTGTATTTGATCTTATATATAGATATAACCTAGACCATAATTGGAATGTGTGTTTAGTAATCATATTGAGCATATTTATATATAATCTTGTATAATAATATCTGTAAGAATTGTTATGGGTAGATAGGAAAATTAAGTAAATTTAGGATTAGAAGAATTATTTGAACCTTGCTACTAGAAGAGAGGATAGTGGATGATAATTTGGAAGAACATCGAGGTAATTTTGACAAATCAGAAGAGAATCCTAAAAGAAATGACAAGTATCTCATCGGCAGTTCTTAAGACTGGAAAGAAAACGTCCTCCAACCCTGCATTAACAATGTCTTCTCCAGCCCAGCAAAAACTTACTGAGGTGCTACCGAAAGCAGATAAGTCAGCAATGTTACCAACTATTCAAGCAATACAAACGACGCTGTCAACTATTCAAGAAACGATGCTCCTGCTACAAGAAAAAATGACTAACAATCATGTTGAACTTAAATCTGATATTCATTCTATTGATCAGAAAATGAGCGTGATCCAAGAGTCCATCCATAACAACGAGAAAAAGATAAAGAAGGTCGAGACGAGAGTGGAGCAAAACGAGAGAAACCTCGACTCGATCGACCAGAAATTGATGGCCCAGAATAGGGAGCTGGATGACTCCATTATCCAGCTTGAGATGGACCGGGCAGCTTTTTACCTTCGCTTTCAGAATGTGGTGGAGGAAAAAGATGAAGACCTGGGAGATGTTATGGTGGACTTATTAGCTGGAATTTTACAACAAGATAAAGACGATATGATAAAGGAGCTGGATGAAATTTACAGGGTGCAAACCAACTATGCCAGGAGGAATAAACTCCCTCGAGAAGTTCATGTCAGATTTGCCCGAAGGAAAGTGAAAGACGTGCTATACAATATAGCAAGAGACGAACCTATCAATTATAAAGGCAAAGAAGTAATAGTGCTGAAACAAGTTCCTAAGAGGGTTCGTGACTTGAGAAGGGACTATAGGTTCTTGGCGATACAATTAAATAAGAGAAGCATTCCCTTTAGATGGCTTATACCGGAGGGAATGCTCATCACCTGGCAAGGAAAACGGATTAAGATCGACAGCTTAGTTTCTGCACAAGAACTTTTGGACCAACTGAGAAGTGAGGAGGAAGGCCAAAGTAGCAAGGAGGAAGTGGATATAGCCTCCCAGGATGAGACCAATGTACAGTTAAAAAAACCTAAGGAAGACACACTAGAGAATAAGGAATCAGAAGAGAAGGAAGCCAAAGACGTTACAGGAAAGAAACAAAGACCACAAAGAGCTGTAAATATAAACAAAAACTACATAGTTAGTTAGATGATGGAGGGTTGGAAATTGTTCTCGGTGAATGTAAACGGTTTAAATAACGGAAGGAAAAGAAAGCATATTTTTTCAAAATTGATCAAGCTTAATTCGGAAATAATTTGCCTCCAAGAAGTCCACATAAAGAAAGAGGAGAGGAAATATTTAGAATTTGAGAAATTTGGCAAATGCTTTACCTCTCTGGCAGAGAAAAAAAAAGGGGGGGTAGCATTGTACGTAAAAAAAGGAATTGCTGCTGAATTTAAATTCTCAGATGACAAAGGGGAAAAGATTCCTAGCAATTGAAATTAAGAGGGGTAATATTCCAATTTTAGTAGTAACCATTTATGCTCCAAATAGAGACCTAGGGGAATTTTACAGGAAATTAAACAATAAAATAGCTGAATTGGAATATTCAAATATTTGTATCATTGGGGACTTTAATGGGGTGGTAAGCCCGGAGGTGGACTACAAGAGCGGATTAAAGAAAAAAGCTAAAAGGGAAAAACTCCCCAAAACCTTTTTTGATTTGGTTGATGAGCATAATTTAGTAGATCTCTGGCGTACGCTACACCCGTGCAATAAGCAATTTACATACTATTCAAATCCCCAGATGCCCTGGTCAAGGATTGATATGTTTTGGGTCAGTAGAAATTTAGGGTTGGATATTCATTCTGTTGAAATTACCCCGAACGTTTGGGCTGACCACAACCCTTTAGAGATTAAGTGGAAGAACATAGATAGGACTAAACGAAGGAGATGGAGACTAAATACCCATGTCCTTAGGGAAGCAGAGTTTACAAAGAGATTGCAGAGGGACCTACAATTTTTTTTTCTGGAAAATGAGAATCAGGAAACTCCATTAACATGTGTTTGGGATACAATGAAGGCATACTTAAGAGGATTAGTAATATCACATAATATATACAACAATAAAGAGAAAAGGAAGGCCCAGAAGGATTTGCTGGCCCAACTGGAAGAAGCAGAAAAGAGACTACAACAAGACCCGAGCGACACTAAAATAAAAGAGCAATGGATGACAGTAAGGCATAAAATAAATTTATCGGAACAGGAAGAATTGGCGAAAAAAATCCAACAATCTAAACAATACTATTTCGACAACGCAAATAAGCCTGGTAGATGGCTATCGTATAAATTAAAAAAAGAGAAAGAGAAGGGTGTTATAAATAGCTTGGAGAATTTGGAAGGTAGAATATTAGAGGATGAAGAGGAGAAACAGGAATTTGTTAGACATTACTATGAGACATTATATAGTCAGGAGGAAACTCCAATTGATAATATTAATCAGTACCTTACCAAAGAGAATCTCCCACAGATAAAGGAGGAGGAAAGGGAGGCGCTGAATAGAGAAATTACATTAGAGGAACTGAAGGGGGTAATATCCAAACTAAAGAGTAACAAAACGCCTGGTCCCGACGGTCTCCCAGGAGAATTATATAAAAACCAGAATCTGGCAGAAATACTTGTACCAAAACTTCTGATAATCTGCAATGAGGCCCTGAGAGGCTCCAGGATCCCAGAATCGTGGAAGGAGGCGTTCATCACATTGATAGGAAAAGAAGGTACCGATCCCAAGCAAGTAAGGAATTACAGACCGATCTCTTTACTCAACACGGATTATAAAATATTTATGGGAATATTAGCGGGTAGGTTGAAGATAATATTAAATAATTGGATCCACCCCGATCAAAATGGGTTCCTTCCCGGTAGACAGATTAGGTCTAATATGAGAGTGGTGATGGACGTATTAGAGTATTATGAAATACACTCCGAAAAACAGCTGGCCATGGTCTTCCTCGACGCGCAGAAGGCTTTCGACAACCTAAACTGGCGATTTTTGACCCAACAAATCCAAAAAATGAGTTTCGGGGGATATTTCGAGAATGCGATAAAAGCAATTTATGATAAACAGAGTGAAAACATTATATTGAATGGGGATGTATCTAAACCCTTCCGGATTGGTAAAGGGGTGAGACAAGGCTGCCCACTTTCTCCACTCTTATTTATATTGGCCCTGGAGGTACTGTTAAGGAAAATTAGGCAAAATAAAGAAATACGGGGACTGGAAATTAGGAATGAAATTTTTAAGATTCAAGCTTTTGCCGACGATGTAGTGTTAATAATGGAGGACCCATTAACAACAGGGCCAAAAGTATTGAAAGAATTAGATGAATACGGGAGGTTGTCAGGATTTAAATTAAACATGACAAAAACTAAAATGCTAACAAAAAATATCCCAACTACAGAACAGGAAATATTAGTAAATAATTTGGGCATTCAAATAGTTAAGAAGATTAAATATTTAGGGATTTGGATTACTGCCAGATGCTCAACCTTGAAGGAAGATAATTATACACCCCTATTGACAAAGATAAGACAAGATTTGGATAGATTGGGGAAATTGCAAATATTGTTCCTCGGTAGGATAGCCACTATCAAGATGAGTGTTCTCCCCAAATTACTATACTTATTTCAAACTACTCCTGTTAGTATTGATAGAAAATATTTTTCAGATTTAAATGGGATAGTAAAGAAATTTATTTGGGGAGGGAAAAAACCGAGAATTGCATTACGATCCCTGCAAGAAAAAAGGAATAAGGGTGGTTTCGGACTTCCAGTCTGGGAACTGTATTATAAAGCGGCCAATTTAGTGTGGCTACGTGAGTGGGCCTTGTTAAGGGATAAGAGAATCCTACAACTGGAAGGACATGACCTATTGAGAGGTTGGCACGCCTACCTCTGGGACAAAGGAAAAGGGACGGGGATATACTTCCACCAACATAAAATTAGAGACACATTAATGAAGACATGGAAAGAAATTAGGCATAAACATTACTCAAAATACCCAAAATGGATATCTATAATGGAAGCTCTAGTCCATCCAAATACATTAGGCAGGGAGAAAATGGTCACCTACCAAAATATTCTGGATAATAGTGGCAACCTTATACCTAATGAGATATTAAAAGAGCAAGGGATCCATATTGATTGGTGGCCCTATTTACAAATCAAATCCCGCTTTAGTAAGGATAAACAAGAAAAGGGAATAGAGATGGGGACAAACAGTTTTGATAAGGTATGGCTAGGTTGTGAAAACAAACTATTAGCTAAATTATACTCCTACCTTCTCGAATATAATAGAGAAGGAGAAATATTAAAAGACCAAATGATTGCTTGGGGGAAAAACTTCGAATCAAAGATAAATCTGGATGATTGGGAAGAAATATGGAACTGCAATCTCAAATTGACGAGAGCAATAAGTTATAAGGAGAATCAGTACAAGATGCTATATAGATGGTACTTAGCACCATCTAGAATTGCCAAGATCTACCCAGGTGCAAGTCCTAATTGCTGGAAATGTGGCCACCCCCAAGGTACCTTCTATCACATGTGGTGGACGTGTCCGGAAGCGAGGAAGTTTTGGAAAAAAATACAAAAATGGATCCAAGAAATATTAGAGGAGGACATTAACTTCCTCCCGGAAATTTATCTCCTGGGAGTACTAAAACGAACACTTCGAAAGGACAAGAAATATCTGATTACCCATATTGTTACAGCGGCTAGACTCTCCTATGCAAGATGCTGGAAAGAGAAAAAAGGACCAACTGAGGAATGGTTAGTTAATAAGATACTTGACTGCGCAGAAATGTGCAGATTGACGTATACCTTAAACGGAAAGGAAGATTCAGAATTCTATGTGATCTGGGATTTGTGGTATAGGTGGCTAGAAACTAAATGCAAAAGTTAATACTAATGTGGAATAATGCACAACGACTAGATAATCCTGTATATTATAGTATTTTATTTAAATAGTAATCAATTTTACTTATAAGAATTTTTGTATAAATGATTAGTATAAATCTTTGTATAAATGTATAAATGATCAGTTAATTGACTAGATACCGCACGTGTAAATATGCAATATGACATCACGCTTGCCGAACCGTTTAGTTTGAAGTGTAATATGTTCTTAATTCAATAAAATTGTTATAAAAAAAAAAGAAAAAAAAAAAGAAAATCCTCCCTGACAAAATCCAAGCAGTATTTTCAGCCCCTGAGTGAGGAAGGAGAATTGAATGCAGCCTGCACCAGGCCTCTAAGGGCATCCCCTATACCCCTGGAACACCCTGTACTTCTTACTTTACCACCTTTTCATTCAGGGCTGAAAATGCTACTTTGATTTCAATTCCTTTTCATCTCCAGAGGCTGGGTTCGAGCTCCCTGCTGAAAGATTTCAGCTCCATGCCTATTTAAAGGATTTCAGCTCTGTGCAAGCAGGCACAAAGGATTTCAGCTCAAACTGGAATGCTTCAGTAGAGACCTTCCTGCAAAAGGATTTCAGCTATATGAAAGCAGGCATGAAGGATTTCAGTTCCATGAAATTAAGCATGGAGCCGAAATCCTTCTGCAGGCAGCCTCCTAAAATGAGAGTGTATTCTCTGGGCAAGTGGCAGCAGCTTGCATCCTTTCCTACCTGTTTCCCCATTGATTTTCTGGAGAAGCTGGCAGAGAAGATTGTAAATGATGATCACATGATTATGGGGCATTTGGCAAGTTATTGTAAGTGCAAACAGGTTGCCAAGTATCAGATTGCAATCATGTGACTGCAAGATGGTGATGTGACCTTTGGCAATGACTGGATGTGCTTTACAGGGTGTAAAGCACCCTTTCTGTCAGGGCATCAATTAATCCCATGTTTGGCTTTGGGAAAAATCACCCTGGTTTAGGGGAGATGGATCGTGGCTTATTCCAAGTTGCAATATTCTAATAAAACGCGAAGGAAAGTTTCTAATAAAACTCATTTATTTGTTATAAAGAAAATAAAACACCTCACTAACTAAGAAAAGTTAATTGTTACATTTTGGCAAGCGAGATCTCCTGCCAGTCCAGCCAGACCTCTGGCAAGAGAACAAAGGAAAGAGTGTGTGAAGCAAGTGAAGGAATGCGGACATGCATAGTAAAGTACTGATAAGGAACTTGGCAAACTACAGTAAGTCTATTAGTCCAAAAATAATGAAGCTCAGCTGGGAAATAAAAAAAACGCTGTGACATTCCCCTTCTTTGCCAGTTGAGCGAATATCAGTACATCATCAAATAAGGCACATCTTCTCACGCAGATACTCGTGTTGAGCTGCTGGAAGTGGTTTGTTGAGCATATCAGCAATTTGATCATGTGTAGATACATATTGCATTTTGACAAAACCTTTTTTCACTAAATGTTTTATGTTTTGGTAACGAATGTCAATGTGTCTGGACCTAGAACCTGTGAAATGAGATTCAGAAATATAAACCACCGATTCATTGTCTTCCATCACGGTGATCGGTCGGATCGGGTGTGTTCAGATATCTGTGACTAAAGCATCAAACCAAGTTAGAGAATTACATGCATCTGAAACACAAGCATATTCAGCTTCAGTAGATGAACAAGAAACAAAATTCTGTTTACGTACTTGCCAATAAACAGGACATCCATTTAAGAACATCATATAACCTGAAGTACTTTTACATGATTTCTTATGACTTGCCCAATCAGAATCTGCATAACAACATAATTCTGCATAATCAGTATGTGTTGGTTCTAACAATAACTTCAAATGTTTGGTGTATTTTAGGTATCTCAATAATTTCTTAATACATGTCCAATGAAACTGTTTTGCCTTACCTACGTGTCGAGATAAGAGATTAACACTAAGTGCAATGTCGGGTCTGGTCCAACTACTAATGTATAACAGTGACCCAATGACTGAACGATAAAGTGTTTGATCCTCGAACTCAGGACTTGCTTCTTGTGTCAAGTTGTGAAAATCTGTTTGCATGGGTGTCTTTGTTGTGTTAGCATCTTTCATGTTGCAATGATGCAAAACTTGTTCAATTTTATCTTCTTGTGAAAGACTAAACCCCTTCTGTGTTTTTTCAATCTGAACACCTAAATAAGTGCTAATGTAACCTAATGATTTCAATGTGAAGTATCTCTGCAAAGCTTTGGCAAAAATTTCACTCATTTGCTTATTTGGACCAATATAAACAATATCATCAACATAAACAAGAACTATCTCATATGCATTGTTAGATCTTTTTGTAAACACGCACTCATCAGTTTCGGACTTAATAAAGCCCATTGAATTTAGTTTGTCAATAAGACATAAGTACCACATTAAACCAGATTGTTTCAGACCATAAAGACTTTTGTTTAGGAACCAGGTATCCCCTTCTTGTTGTCGGAATCCTGGAGGACTTCTCACGTAGATCTCTTCATCTAGGTCTGCATGTAGATAAGCCGTGTCAACATCAAACTGGAAAACTTCTAAACCAAGGATAGTTGCAGTTGCTAAAGCAATTTTTACACTCTCAGTTCTGACTGTCGGTGAGTAAGTATTTGTGTAGTCCTCAGGATAACGTTGAGCGAAACCCTGAGCTACAAGTCTGGCTTTGTACAATGACTCACCATTTGGTTTCTTTTTGATTCTGTAGACCCATCGAGTGCCAATGACCTTTTTGTTTGCTGGAGGTTTTGCAGGTGTAAATACTTTAAGTTTCTTTAGACTGTCCATTTCAACCTGCATTGCTTCATACCATTTGTCTTGCTCTGAATCAGGGAGCTGCTTGATTTGCGTGAAATTATCAGGTGGAAGTGTAACATTGCAAATCAAAGGCAAGGGTGCTTTTGTCAGTTGCCAAGAATATCGTTGTGGAGGGATCCCTTTTGTGACCCCCTTGGAACGTCTCGGAACAACTGTCCAATCTTCTTCTTCTTCGTCCTTGTCCTCACTTTCGTCGCTAGCGTCAGCATCCGTGGCTTGCGAAGACGGAACATCGGGTTGAGAAGAATCAGTGGAATCTTGATCATCAATCTGCGTAGCATCAGCGGTATCATCTCTAGGAAAATAAACTCCAGGATCATTGGAATGAATCCTGGACCAGTCAATATCTTCCTCAAAATTAGCAGATTGGGAAATCACAATTGCATGTTTAGAGTCAATAAATTTGCTCCATTTTGAGTTATCATCAATACCCATAAATCTCAGTCTCTTTGCTGTTGGACCTCCTTTTCTTCTTTGAGCTAAGGGAATGTTCACCATAGCGTATGAACCAAAAATATGGATGTTTTTCAGATCGGGCTTGTAGCCATACAACATGAAGAAAGGAGTCTGATTTGCTACACTGCTCCAAGTACGATTGACAATGTAATTTGCATACTTGATAGCTTCACCCCAGTATATCATATCAAGGTTGGCGTCCTCTAGGAGACAACGCATCATGGTTTGCAGTACCTCTCCGTTGTGAGCCGATGTGTCAGGGGCCGATGTCTGATGAACAATTCCATTCTTACGCATCCAGTCCTGGAAACGCTGAGACATGAACTCGGCACCACGATCGCTCTGGATTCTGGCGATGCGAACTTGGTGTTGGGTAGAAACAAGGGCTGTAAAGTCTTTAAAGATCTGAAAAGTCTCTGATTTTTCTTTCATAGGATATACATATCCATATCTAGAGTAATTATCAACAATTGTTAGAAAATATTTTCTATCACCAAATGATGGCGGGAATGGACCAACTATGTCAATGTGAACCAAATCAAAAATGCGTGTTGACAGACGTGTAGCGCGTTTGGGAATGGCTGCTGCTTTGGATTTGGCCTTTTTGCAGACAGCACAATCCAGAAACACCTTACACCCCTTTAGATCCAAACCTTTTGCGAACTCCGGCATCTTCCTAAGAACACGGAAACTGGCATGCCCCAATCTTCTATGCCATTTATGGATACACCTAGAATGCAAAGGTTTACCTGTTAGTGAATTCTCAACATTAACATTTTTATGCGGAACCTCAGGCTTGCTCTGAGCAACCTGTTTACCAATTCTATTTTTGTTGGCTTTAGGAGCCTTAGGGGTAGCAACAGGATCTCTCTCTGGAGCATCTCTATCTGGGCCTGTGCTTTCCCTTTTTGGAGTTTGTATACTTGCCTGTGTTTGCGGTTTAGGCTTTGGCTTTAAGTAATAAACACCACCAATTAATATGGTTTCAGCAACAATATCTCCATCTTTAACTATGTAACTTGCTTTTTCAAGGTGGTGAACTTGGAACTTTAACATTCTAGACAAGTGACACTGACTAAGCAAATTACTGGTTGCTGTTGGTATGTAATAAACATCAGGAATGAATGCATCGAGCTCTTCAATATAAACAGTTCCTTTTCCTTTGACCTGACAAGGATGATTGGAAAAAGACTAAAGTTCACATAGTTCAGGTTCAGGTTTGTGCATCTCTATGAAAAGTTCCTTTCTGTAGGTAACATGCAATGCTGCACCACTGTCCAAAGTCCACAGGAGTTGTCTGTCGTACTCTGGTTGAGGTTGTGGATCATTGGTTAAAGCCAATGTGGCGAGTGGAGTTTGTGGATCACGCCGGGGACCACGACGACCTTGTCTTCCGCCTCTGCCTCTGCCTCTGCCTCTGGAATCTGTTCCTCTGGGCTGGTATGAGACAGGAGCTGGAACTCATTGGGGACAATCCCGGGTGGCATGTCCCACACGGTTGCAGGTGTTGCATCTTGGCATCCTTGGAGCGTAGATCCTTCCTCGGAAGGGGCGCCTAGCTGGAGCTCTTGATGCGGGTGGTCCTCTCAAATGTGGCGTGGCCAACATGAATGCCTCTTCTTCAATTAAAAGTCTACAGACATTGTCCACTGTGCGTTGAGCAATTGGGACTTGGTTAATTTTTGTAACAGCATCTTTCCATTCATAATTCAAAGAGTTAATAATGATGCTGATCATTTGAATATCTTCAATGTTATGGCCTCTTTCTCTCAATTCTGTTCTGAGACCTTTCAGTTTGGTCAAATGTCCTCCAATTTGTTCACCAGGTTTCAATCTCGAACCGTGGAGTTCAGACATGAGTAAACATGAAGATTCAATTGAGATAGGCCTGTAGCAATTTTCCAATTCAGCCCAAATTTGTCGGGCTGTTGTATTTGGTGGAAAAATAACCTGCAGTTCAGTATCCATGGAATCAATAATGTTGTGCGAGCCCTTATCTCTAAATCTCGTATTGCAAAATCCCATGGTTGTGCAGGAGGGTTAAATACCATACAGTGCGTGCCTTCTCTAAGAAGCAATAGTGTAATCTCACTGACCCAGGCTTTGTAATTGTGTCCTGACATTTTTAGTTTTGACTCACCAGTTAGTGGAGAGACAGAAAATGCCTGGTAAGGAGCCTGCACTTGGTATGCTGGCTGTGCTGGCAGAAATGCCTGTGATATTTGCTGTGCCTGTTGTGGACCTAAAAATGGTCTTGGTTGTGCCATTGGAGGTGGGCCAGGAGGTGGCCCTATTTGCACTTGTGGCTGGGGCACATATGCAGGCATTTGTGGCTGCTGTGGCTGATGCACTGGAATCTGCTGTATTCCAGTTGCCATTTGTGCTTGAGCTGCAATATTGGCATGACCTGCTGGAGATGCAGTCATTTGCCTTTGCTGCATAAAGTTTAATTGTGTTCCATCTAAAAAGACACCAACACCGCCAGGGGGTGTTTGAGTTTGGGCCTGTGGAAACACTTGTGGCATTTCAGCTTCCTGTAGTAAATTACTTTTGCCAGCAGATGGTGCTGCACCTTTAGCTTTGGGCAGCTTTGCAGTTACAAGAAATGATTGCGTGGCAGGTTTATATGTAACTTGATCAGGGAGACTTTCATGTGACGTATGCAGGGCCCTCTGTCTTAATTGGCCTGACACAGAATCCACCAGGGGGAGTGTCTTTGGCTCCGAGGAAGAAGACAATATGGCGCTTTTTGAAAATCTTATCTTCCTTATCTTGCTCAAGCATAGATATAGCCATTTTTGCCTGGGATAGCTGCTGTTCATAGAGTTTTATACGGTCACGATAGGCTTTCATAGCCAGCTCATCCAGGGTGAGCTTCGAGCTTCGAGGAGAATAATGAATTGTTTCTCTCTCTGCGTGGGAGGAATTTTGCTCAGCAGTTTGCTTTAGCCTTGCACCGAGCGTTACAAATTCAGAAGGTTCTGGGGAGACAGGTTGAGAGCTGGCATAATCAGAAGAAGACGTCACAGACCTCAGTTCCAGTACGTTATCTTCAAAAGCAGCTTCTGTCTTATCTCCCTCCATTTCTGTTCCCACGGCTTCTTGTTCCAGGCGTGTGGCTGAAGTAAGGGGCTGGAAATCTGAAAATCTCCTGTCTGCCACCTCTTTGTTGGAAAGATCAATCAAATCATTTACGAAGAGTGGTCTTAGTTTCATTTTGCCTTTTTTCTTCTGTTTCGGCATCTTAGCAAAATAATTAGCGTACCTCAGTAGCTAAAAACTTATTGCCTATGCGCTCTTATCAGAAATAACAAAACAAGGAAAAAAGCCATAAATCAACCGTCCGAGTGCTACCAGATGTCAGGGCATCAATTAATCCCATGTTTGGCTTTGGGAAAAATCACCCTGGTTTAGAGGAGATGGATCGTGGCTTATTCCAAGTTGCAATATTCTGATAAAGAAAACGCGAAGGAAAGTTTCTAATAAAACTCATTTATTTGTTATAAAGAAAATAAAACACCTCACTAACTAAGAAAAGTTAATTGTTACATTTTGGCAAGCGAGATCTCCTGCCAGTCCAGCCGGACCTCTGGCAAGAGAACAAAGGAAAGAGTGTGTGAAGCAAGTGAAGGAATGCGGACATGCGTAGTAAAGTACTGATAAGGAACTTGGCAAACTACAGTAAGTCTATTAGTCCAAAAATAATGAAGCTCAGCTGGGAAATAAAAAAAACGCTGTGACACTTTCTTAGGCTGTTGTTCATTCGAACCACTGTACATTGAGGACTATCTGTTTTTACAATGTGATCAGTTGTTCAAAGCAAAAGTTGATCTTCCAAGATAATTTTCAGAGCATCCAACTTTTCAGTAAAATAAAGTAACTCCCCCCACTTCCTTCTTTGATAAATACAATAACAGCAACACATAAAAAGATATCCAGTTTCCCTGGTTTTCTCCCAGACTTTGGAATAGAATGATGTGTCAGCTTCTTATCAACTAATTGGTTGCTTGGTTTTGAGATTATATACTGTATTTTCCTTTGGAGTGCTTATATTTTGATTTTTGTATTTTTTTTCTTTTAATTGTAAACTGAGTAATTGGGAATTACATGGTCTATAAATTGTAATTAATTAATTTCAGGTGTAAGATTAAGAATTCTTCCCTAACGAGGCAGTAAGATTACATTTTTGAAATGTGAATTCTTTATTTCATTCAATATTTGTACTAAATCTACTTTTAATTTTAAATGAACTAATAAAATACTTATTTCTAATTAAATGTAAATAGATCTTATTTGCCACCAATTTGATGACATATTTACATTTGTTTTTTCATAGGCTTTGTTTGAATACATTTTTCATCATGAGGGTGATGTTAAGAATGTAAGTATACTTAATCTTAAAAGGTTAATGTTCTTTCTGTTTTTATTTTGAGTGTGAGATAAATATGTAAGAGTTGAAGAAAACAGATTTCTTATTTCTTTCCTCCATGATAATGGTATTGCATTTTCATACTTCAAAAAAATATACAATGTATTGCTTTTGGTTGAGTTCAGTTTTTTTCATGTTAAATAATTTAAATTTAATTTGTTTCTCAAATGATTCTGGTTTCCCCCAAAAAATATCGTGGTCAGTTGAAATCAATACATGGTTTCTGAAATCAACTGGTTTCTGAAAACAGTTGCCATTTCTTGTTAAAGAAATACTGATTGATTGATTGATTGATTGATTTCCATCAAATCAGTGTCAGTTCTTAGCAAACATGTGGATAGCTTTTCCATGAAAATGTGCCCTTAATCTTCAGCTTCAAGAAATATATTGATGTCTAAAAGAGGTTTTAAGGAATACCGTCTCTGTAAAGTATTAAAATAAAAGCAGGAACACCAAATGATTATTATTTCCAAACTGGAAATATATATATAAACATGTAGCTCCCTGGATATAGAAATATATATATTTGTTTTGCTAGATAAACTACATTGCAAAAAATAAAAAATAAAAAAAATAGGATGATAGAAGCTGTATGAATGAACAAGGCTCTGAGATGAGGTTGTAATGTTCAACATTGAAGTTTTCACATTTTTCAGAAGTATCAAAATTGATACTTTTTCAATTAAGTAGTTCAGTTATGCAAGCAAACTATTCTAAAGAAATACCAGCCTACAATTCTTGTTTTTCCTTCCTAGTGTAGATTTGGGGAAGGCTGGGTATCAGATTTAGGCAACAATGAGATGTTGATACATCACATACAATACTGTAAATATCCCCCCTCCCTTCATTGCAGTGTACTGGAGTTCTAGAATGGAAATTGAAAACCATTTATATCTTGAAAAGTGTTGGAATTTACTGGGTTCAAGGGTAAATTAAGTCTGGCAAACTGTCTTTGCCTATAAATATGGTGAGAGACTTCCTTGTCCAAAGGAATTTATCTGAATTTTAATCAGTATTTAAATGACTTAAAATGTTGATCACAGAGAAGAATTAAAATTATTACACCTTTGTCCTATGAAGGAGTCAGTAGTGTGTTGCTTCATTGTTTTACTGAAGATGTTTTATTTTTCTTTTCTTGACATTTGCCAAGAAATACAAGTGGCTTTCATCTGCAGTTGAGACAAGGCCTTAGCATAAATGTTTTTCTATATCTGCAGTTTGGGACTTGTTTTTTCTTGCTTCATGGATATGCAAAATAATAGATAATAGTTTACTCATGCAGAAAATAAGGATTATATTGTCTGCACAGTACAACTTTATGTGTCCATATCATCTGCATGTATGCTTCTGCTAATTCCCTCTTGTTTATTTTTTGTTGAAAATTAATTCTGCACTACTGACTTTTAATATAATTGTTGATAGGAATAATACTGGGAAGTAGCATTCATTCTTTACTTTCTGATTCTTAATCATCTAGAAATGATCTAATTGCTAAAATATCCAAATATGACATTGTATACTAATAGTATATTGATACCTGTTGTGATCAAATGCTGGTTAAGTCATTAAAAGTCACCTCCCAGCCTTATCAATATCTAACACACATAAACAATTAGATGTTAGTCCCTCCCTTCTTCCCCAATTGCTATCCAGGATTTTAATTCATGGTATCATTCAGTTTTCTTGATGCTTTTCTCAAAATAATTTATTGTATTAAAAAAGTGGCTCATTTATCTAAATTGTTGTAAGTTTGCTTTTCATTAAGGGCATGCCTTATTTATATAAATAGAGGAGGCTATAGTGAATTATGGATGCGATGTGTTCCTTAATGAAAAATTGGAGCATATGAGGGATTAGGGAAGTATTTATGCCTTTGCACAAAATGCTGAACATGAAATGAACTACACAAAATTTGTGTAAACCTTTTCAGTATTTAATTATGCATGTAATAAATGGTTGGAGTGATCCAATTTAAGAGTAACCAAACCCTAACAGGAATTAATACTAAAAATGGAAAATATTAAATTAAATAGGTGGTAGAGCAGTTTGAACAAGTTTTTAAATGCCTTTATCAAGAAAGCTGCCAGGTTTGAATAGGTTAAAATTATGCCATCAAAATTTCTTTTGCCATTTCAACTCATGAGACAAATTACAAATGGAGAAAATCTAGCATATTTATCTGATTTAATCTTATAGGGTTTTTTTTAGAACCTGTTAAATATTCATTGTATATGTTTTTTTCTCTCATTTACAAGATGACCTTTGTAAATTTGCTTACCTTTCAAGGCTTTAGATTTGGCAGCATATGCCACACAGTATGCCCAATTCAAGGACTGGTGGTGGAAAGTGCAAATTGGGAAGTGTTATTACAGGTAAACTAGGAACCAAATTTGTCTACCTTTTTATTTTGTCTAATTTTATGTCATATGTGAATTAGATAAATGTTCCCTCCACCGTTCATCTAAATAATTAATAAAAGTTTTGAAGAATACAGAATCCAAGAGTGAACCATGAGGTATTCACTTTATATTTCTTCACAATTGGGTGAACAAACATTAATGAGCACTATTTGAATGAAATGTTCAAGGAAATTTATTTAATTATCACTCCATCCAGCCCATACTTTGCTAACTTGCTAATTAGACTGCCTTGGGGTATTTAAAGGTACCTTAAGTGATTTGCTGAAGGTGGACTATTCGGTAGTCCGGTAAATTCACTCATTAAAAAAAAATTGGGAAGAGTGTTTAGCACCTCAACTGTCTAACACTTCACCCATTTCACAGGATTTCTGTATATATAAAGTTCAGTCAAACCATCAGCAAGTTTTTTCAATATGATGATGTAATTTGTCTAACCCTGGAATTTTAACTCATCCAAATATATCCAAATACAAATACATTCCTCAACTTACAATAGTTCATTTAGTGACCATTCAATGCTACAACAGCACTGAAAAAAGTGACTTATGACCTTTTTTCAGAGTTATGACATTTGCAGCTTCCCCATGATCATGAAATCAAAATTCAGATACTTAGCAACTGGTTTATATGACCGTTGCAGTGTCCCAGGGTCATGTGATCACTTTTTGCGACCTTCTGACAAAGAAAGTCAGTGGGGTAGCCTGATTCACTTAACAATCAGGTCAGTAACTTATCAACTACAGTGATTCACTTGACAACTGTGACAAGAAAGGTTGTAAGATGGGGAGGGGGGAACCCACTTAACAAATGGGTTAAGAAATTTTGAGCTCAATTGTCACCCGTCGAGGACTACTTTTGTGTGTGTGTGTGTGTAATTATTTAATTAATATATATTAATTATATATACACACACACACACACACATATACATATGTATTTTAATCAGTTGCAAGTTTTTATACTGCCCTTTCATTTTACTCTTCATAATAGTTGGATGTAACATGTCTCCTTTTTAGAAAAAAAACTGAGCTAAAGTAGAAATTATATCATTTCTGCGTTCTGCATTTTCTTCATTGAGTAGCTACTTTTATTTTATTTGGAACATAAAAAAGACATTTATCTTATCTCATTTTGATATTTAGCCTTTCTAATTTCATTTTTACAAATCAAGTAAATTGTAGAATATATATTCTCATTTTTAGTGGCTTTAATGTATAATTGTTGTAAAATATAACCCATTTACTATTAGCTTGTTGGTTTTAACATACTTTTCATTATAAATTTGTCCAGGCTAGGATTATACCGTGAAGCAGAAACACAGTTTAAGTCAGCTCTCAGACAACAAGATATGGTAGATACAGTACTGTACTTGGCAAAAGTAAGTTGGCATTTACAATTAATAAAATTATTATTTTAGACAAATGGTTTGGAACTCTTGGATTATAATTTCTTAAATTTTTGCAAGCTCATTAAAATAATCAGTTTTTCAGTTACTAATGCTTTTTTAATATCCTATAAGAAAGGATAATTTGGACGCTTTTTCTATTGCTGTTTCCACAACCAGGGTAAATCTAGTTTTAGAATGTCATTGCATTGCCTGTTCAGCTTTGATGTTGGCTGCAATAGAAATGTTTCTGTGTGGTTTTGTGTATATGCATGTCAGGTATCTGAGCTCAGTCTCCTGAAGAAATTGGTTTTTAATACAATCATTTCCAAATTCTTGACCAATTTTTTTTAAAAAACAGCTGATAATTACACCTCGTAATCTCTCATTACAAATGACTGTAGAATACAGTTAAAAGCCAATATATATTGGGGGATAGTACTTGTCCTTATACTTAGTAACTAGCATTTTCCAGCTGGCATCAGCAGGTGACTGTATTGCTGTCCTGTCACTCTTGAACGTTCACTGCTTGCCATGTCCTGCTAAAGGCCTAACAGAATCCTGGAGGGAGGAAATGTAACAGTGGTTTCATGAGCTGGAATGAATGAACTAGTTCAGCAGAGGGACACAAAACAGTTGCATTAAATATTTTAAAGGAGTAAAAAGAATGGTGGCATTTTTAAAACCATGTTGTTATAGTGTTGTGGCATTATCTGAATTTTGTCCTGGATCATATGTAGAGGCAGTGCCAAAATGTAGAGAATAGTTATCTAGCCTTGAGTGATGATAGATAGATAGATAGATAGATAGATAGATAGATAGATAGATAGATAGATAGATATGATTCAGTTGGCAGCTTATTTCCATGGCTATAGTTATTGTAAAAATCTTAACATTGATGGACATGCATCCATGTATTTGCCCAGGTATATTCCCGCTTGGATCAGCCTTTGACAGCTTTGAATGTTTTCAAACAAGGTTTAGAACGATTTCCTGGAGAAGTTTCCCTCCTTTGCGGCATGGCCAGGATTCATGAGGTATGCAAATCAAAAATTTCTGCTGCATCAAGAGGATAATTGATGAGTATGCCCTCAAACAGTTTTTTGCTTTAACTTCCAGTACCTAGATGTGCAAATAAGTTAATGCTAAGGAGTCAGAATGGGGGAACAACTTTAAGATTAGGCTTGTGGCTTCTTTGTCCTAAAATGTAAGAATAGGAGAGCTGACCTATTCTCTAGCTTTAGCAACGCCTCCTCTAGTATTTCTAAAACTGTTGCAATAGCTTTAGGTATAATATCAAGGACTGAAATTTGGTATCTTTTAGTTTATCACTGAGTTACAGCTCTTCTAGCTTCCATTGAAGTAATTGCTTATAGTTCAGTTTCAGAGAAACATCCCTGCTTGGGCAAAGGAGTCATTACCAGATCTTTTTGTAGTATTCATTGTTTCAAACAATGAAGACATGTAGAACTTTATGAACTACCGGTAGTTGATTTTGATTTGCAGCTTGCTAATGATTTCATGGGTATTGATTGGGTGAGTGGAGAGCCACATGTACATTAGTAAGAATTATTGCACAGTACAATTATTTCAAAGATTACAAAATGCTTAAGAGAATTCTTCTCTGTGGGACATGAGATGTTGGATTGACACCAGGGGAATTTGGATTCTAGTCTGTCCTCAATCATTGAAACTCCCTGGATTAGTTTCTTTCTTAGCCCAAACTACTGCCCAGGGTTATTGT